>CAJGYO010000002.1:56256914-56856914 GCA_904845875.1 Miscanthus lutarioriparius
ATCTTGCACAATATGCTTGGACTCATGTGGACACCGATGAGAGGAAGATGGACTGTTTGAATCGTGGTCTCTCTTGTATCTTGCAAGAGAAGCATATATAGGAGGTTATCAAACCTTTGGAGCATTGATGAATCTTTGCTATTTCTATTGACGGACTTCACATGACTCTTAGGGGTGAGTGGAAGCGCAAGAGAGTGATCTCTAGATCTTCTAGTCACCCACAGAGGTCGGAAGGTACATGTTGTGAGGAGGGTGTCCTATCACTCTCTAGGAGGACAGCCGTCCCATCACTCAATGAGATTTAACGGAGTTACGCCTCGTTAGGGACAAGGAACAAGCACGGTGCCTATTTCAAGTGTGGCAAGGAAGGTCACTATGCCTAGGAGTGCCCTAGAACCAACCTCCCTAGTCTTCTCAGCCTTTAACGGCCAACTCTCGTCCCAGTCAAGAGGACTATCATCGGGAAGAAGGTGCCATGAGCCAGCTGGACAAAGTTAACTTCACTGAGGTTGAGGAAATTCTGTAGGGTGAGCCTATGATGGATGGTATGTTTACCATTGATTCTCACCCAGCATATGTGTTATTTGATTCTGGTGCCTCATATTCATTCATGAGTATGGGGTTTGCACAAAGGCACAATATATCTACTATGGCTATTCCTATTGCCTATAGAATCAGAACCCTAGGTGCACAATTGTGCATTAAAACTCAGACGAACACAGTTAGTTTAGTGCTAGCCACTCATTCTTATCGTCTCCAATTCATGGTGCTTCCTGGGCAAGGCATAGGTGTAATTATAGGAATGAACTGGTTGAGAAATTATGGGGTAGTATTGAACTTTAGGCAGAGAATTGTGGAGTTAAAGCTTCCTTCTTCTGAGGATAGAATGTCTCTCCTTATGCCTTCAGTTTCTGCCCAATCAGTTATTGCTCATACTGAAGCTTCTCCTGATCTTGCCTCTAATCCTGTGGTTTGTGAGTTTCTGGATGTCTTTCCTGAAGATCTACCTGGGTTACCACCGGATAGGGATGTAGAGTTTTCCATTGAGTTAGAACTTGGAACTGCTCCTATTTCACGGTGTCCTTATCGCATGGCTCCCAAAGAATTGGCTAAGATGAAGAAACAGTTAGAGGAATTGTTGGAGAAGGGATTCATCCTTCCTAGTTCTTCACCATGGGGTTGTCTAGCTATTTTTGTGAAGAAGAAGGGCGGCACTCTTCGGATGTGTGTGGATTATCGCCCTCTCAATGTGGTAACCATTAATAACAAGTATCCTTTACCTTGTATTGATACTTTGTTCGATCAGTTGGCTGGTGCCAAGGTGTTTTCAAAGATTGATCTTCGTTCTGGGTATCACCAAATTAAGATCCAGAGACAAGATATACCAAAGACAACTTTCTCTACTAGGTATGGCCTTTATGAATACCTAGTCATATCTTTTGGTCTCACCAATGCTCTTGCATTCTTCATGTTCCTTAAGAACTCAGTCTTCATGCCGGAGTTGGACAAGTTTGTAGTGGTATTCATTAATAATATTTTGGTATATTCTAAGAACAATGAAGAGCATGGACAACATCTTCGCATAGTCCTGACTCGATTGCGGGAACACAAGTTGTATGCCAAATTCAGCAAGTGTGAGTTTTGGTTGGATCGAGTGCAGTTTTTGGGGCATGTCCTAACCCCTGAAGGCATCTCTGTAGATCCTAGCAAGGTGCAGGATGTGTTAACTTGGAAATCTCCAAAGTTAGTGCATCAGATTCGTTAGTTCCTTGGTCTTGCTGGTTATTATCGGTGCTTCATCCCCGAGTTCTCCAAAATAGCTCAACCGATGACCAAGTTGCTTTAGAAGGATGTCAAGTTTGTATGGAGTCTAGCTTGTGAAGAGGCTTTCCAAGCCCTGAAGAAGTTTCTTACCTCTGCTCCTATTCTTGCTCAACCAGATATTGATAGGTCATTTGATATGCATTGTGATGCCTCTAGGACTGGATTGGGTTGCGTGCTTATACAAGATGGACGTGTAATAGATTATGCTTCACGTTAGCTAAAAAAGCATGAGATGAATTACCCCACCATGATTTAGAGCTGGCTACAGTGGTGCATGCTCTAAAAATTTGGAGGCATTACCTGTTGGGAAATAAAGTACATATTTTTTATGGATCACAAGAGTCTCAAATATATTTTCACTCAATTTGAGCTGAACATGAGACAACGGAGGTGGCTTGAGTTAATCAAACATTATAACTTAGAACTTCATTATCACCCTAGAAAAGCTAATGTGGTAGCAGATGCCTTAAGTCAGAAGTCGCATCAAGTTGAAGAAGAATCTTTGTTTCTCAACCATTCGGAGGTGTTAGCCCATATTGCTCTAGTCTCGGATCTACTTGAGCAAATTATTATAGAGCAAAGGCAAGATGCTTCAGGAATTCCACATATCAAGAAGCTAATCGCCGAAGGGCGTGGTCCTCATTTTAGTATTGATGATCAAGGTGTGGTGAAGTTCAAGAACCGATTGGTGGTTCCCTCAAGTGATAAGCTTAGGAGAAAATTTTTGGATGAAGCTCACAACTCCAAATTATCCATTCATCTGGGAAGTAACAAGATGTATCATGATTTGCGTCACTTGTATTGGTGGCCAAATATGAAATAGGATATTACCAAATACATCCCAGAATGTGACATTTGTGGAAGGGTTAAGGCGGACCATATGCGTACGCCTGGTTTTCTACAGCCCTTACCTATTCCTATTTAGAAATGGGAGGATATTTCCATGGATTTTGTAGTGGGTTTGCCATACACAGCAAAGGGGTACGATTCTATTTGGGTCATTGTGGATCGCCTCACCAAGTCTACTCATTTTCTTCCAGTGGATACAAGGTATTCCGCCAAGAAATATGCCAAGCTGTATTTTGATCAGGTTGTAACCTTACATGGAGTTCCTCTCACCATTGTCTCTGATAGAGGGTCAGTTTTTGTCTCACGCTTCTAGGAGCAACTTCAGAAGTGCCTTGGTACTCATCTCCTCAGAAGTTCAGCTTATCATCCACAAACTGATGGTCAGACCGAAAGAGTCAACCAAGTACTTGAGGATATGTTGAGAGCTTGTGTCATTTCTTTTCTAGGAAAGTGGGATGAATGCTTGTTGTGGCAGAACCACCTAATCTAATACCTCCTAGGAGTGCTCGTCTTCCATTAGGCACTAAGCACCCAAAGGAGAATACTAAATTACTCGGTTCCGTCGGGCACACCCTAGGGGAGAACCCAAAAATCCACATTTTCGCCATCAGGATCACAAATGAGAGAATAAGCTTACATCATTCTTAATCATTTCTTACATCACTTTTAATACAACATTAGAGTATAATATTTATTATTATAATAGCACAATGTAATCATATTACCAGAGTTATGAATCATTTAATTAAACAACGGAATATAAACATGTGAACAGAGTTACAACGGAAATAAACATCTATTAATGACATGATGAAGTATTGATATATATAAACTACTACAACAGATTATGAAACTTTCATTTATAAAGCATTTGGTGAGAGTTATAAATAACAACTACGATCGCAGCGTAAAGGAATCCTCGCTGAGCCCACTAGGAGGAATCCACACACAAGAGTCAGCTTTAGCATCTACCTATCACCTGCAACAGGGGGAATAAAACCCTAAGTACTCAATTGTACTCAGCAAGACTTACCTGATAGGAGGAAAGAAAAGACTCCAAGGATATGCAAGGCTATCTGGCTTGTAGATTTATTACATTTGTAGGAAGCATTACTAAGCGTGCGTCCTTATATTCAATTTTTATTAATAGCCGCATTGGTTCATTAACTAACCATTCTATGTAAGCACCTATGCTACTTTCAAGCATGTGGTAAGCAATCAGATTTCCTTTTTCTATCTTCTAGCTTTCATCTTTCAGTTCTTACTACGATGCTAAACACGAGACAAGTCGTACTGGATTGCCCGGCGATTCGTGAATCAATGCCCCTAGCTGGGTACCCTGAAAACACACGCCCCGCTTGTAGCCCAGGCACAAGTAGGACCAACCCATCACTCTCCTGTCCCGAGTGTCCAGATCCCCATCCAAACTGGGACTCCAAGCCCCCGCCCCTGAGTCCTAGACTCAGTGCGGTGCAAGGATCTGCTCCACCAAAATAAAAGCCTGACAGTCGGTCCGGAAAGAGCTGGATCCATGACAAGAGAGCAACAAGTCTTCCAAGCGCCCACACCCAAGTATGTGCTCAGGATAATAAGTCTGTGACTTGCCTAGATGCCTTATGTAACGATCAGTCCTTAACCGACCAGACAGGGAAAGCAGTGTAACCAAGCCATGCCCCATGTCCACGGCGACACAACCTCTTACACCCACCAATACCCAAACCATATCCCCGCCCGGTCACCATTTTTCCTTTCCACCATTTTTATATTTTCCAAGTGATGATAATCCAATAATATATTTCCTATATCTCGTGAGTGACAGGCAATCACTCGTCTTCTACCGGAGTCCTGTAGCATAGCAATCTACACGATCCTATCATACTAGTAAGACTCATAGGATAAAGATATATATGCAAGTGGGTTTCATTCAACTCCTTAAAACTTAATGCACAAATATAATTTAAACCAGAAAAAGTAGGGTTATGCAATCGGGCTTGCCTGGTAAAATATAATCATAAGTTAGCTTTCCATCATGGCGACATGATCTCCAAAAGCACCATTTCTCCAAAGAACTCCCGATGACTCCGTGACCAATCGACGTCCCTATTATGATATGTAATGTAATGCAATGCAAAGATATAATTAATTGATCGCAATCGTGATCAGATAAATACGCTTTTACGCACTCTCAAGTTAACGAGCTAGTTCTAACGACGACCGTACTTAGGCTACATATTCATGTTGTCGGATAAGACGCTATTTCCCACAATTATTTTAGTTATATAAACCAAGGTGTTTCTTTATTTTATTCTATCGATTTAATCCTTATTCAAATAGAGAACCATTATCTACCTAGCAAACTAATTATTATTGAGCTACAAAATTACAATGAGTACCTAATATTGCTAGAAGCCTACTGTACAAATTTCAGATTCAACAACATTACCAATCTATCAGAACAATTCCTACAAGTTATCTTTTTACAATATTAAGTATCCCAAATTAATTATATAGCTCCTAAGATTATTATCCCACTATGTGAACAAATTACACTTGCAGGTAGGTCATGATTTTAGGAGCCTAACAAAACTGATTTAGCATTTTTATGATTTTTATTTGATTTATTACGGATTTACAAACTTCAGCCATTTTAAACCAATTAATAAGTTAACAGAAAGAGAAAAATGAACCGCGGGCTGCAACAGCCCACCGTAAAAAAGGCGGAGACAGCCCAACGGGAAAAACCCAGACCCACGAAGGCACAAGGCCGGCCTAGGCGGGCTTGGCACTGGTGGTGGCCAACAACAAATGCTGGACGGCAAGCCGGCCAGTGGCGCCAAAGCAGGCTGCCCGGCCTGCAAGCTGGGTGGCCCAGCGTAGTGGCGCTGCCCACCAACCAGCAACCTGGCGCCCGGGAGATGGCGAGTGGCAACAACAATTTGCTAAATGTACCTTGTACCACCTCGAAACTAAAACGCAGTCCAACAGGTACTATTCATTCAAGTCGCGTATTTCGCAAATAAAACCCCGTATAATTATTTTTCTTAGATTTCTCACCCGTCTTACCTTCCTTCTTCCCAGGGACAGAGCGCATGGAGCAGAGGAGGTCCGACCGGCGGACATGGCGCGAAGGCGAGTGGTTCCAGCGCGGATGGGAGGACGCACGCTACGGCACGGACACGCCGAGGGGCAGTAGGCCCAGCGCAGGGCCGGCACCGGCGCAGACTGCAGGCCAAGGTTATGTGGTCGCGTTCGGCATGGGCTCGCAGCGGCTCGGCGTGGGACGACGCAGTTGACTATGGATGCGGCACGGCGACTACGCCGTACACCGGTGCTGCTGCGGCCACGACAAGGTTTGGTGCGGAGCACGCAGGACTCGGTGTCCGGCCGGGCAACATCGGCTCCCAGCGCAGACGGTGGCGGCGTGGGACGCTGTTAGCTGTGGTCCAGAGTAGCCGTGGGGGTGCAGCGACGGCCGAAACCAGCATGAGGCAGCAGGGAGCAGGGAGGCGCGGCAGTCGAGTGACCGATGGCATGCGGTGGCCGAGTGATGATGGCGTAGTCGAGCAGGTGCTCGCGTGAGGCGGAGCTACGCGCGGCGACCGCGGCCTCCAGCGGCAGAACAAGTAGAGAGAGAGCAGAGGTGAATGATGAGAGCGAGCGGGCGTGCACAAAAAAATAGAGATAGGGAGCAGCAGCACGTGGCATGGCACAAGCAAGGCGACGGGGGTAAAATGAGCTTGCACCACTGCAGGATTGCTTGTGCTTCCATTAAAAAATGGACAAGACCACTCGCTGTCAAGCAAGAGAAAACGTCGACGGACAATGCAGCGAGCTTTCGGTAAATATGTGTGTAGCGCCAAGACGCCGCACGCCGAAAAAGGGTTGGCCACCGACGTGGGAGCTAGTAGTACGACCTCCGGCCCGGGCGAGGTGACGGCGCACACACAGCAAAGAGCATGAACAATTAACTAAGCTGCACTACTAGTATACTACATTGTCGTCTTGTACAAAAGCAATACTAGAAAAGTATACGGCAGGAAGGCCACCCCTGGAAGAATGACGAGTGGGGTCTACGTCTACATGTGAATGAATATGTATATTTTCGTTGCATTTACCCATGATGATGCCATGATGGGAACCTACAACAGTATGTATAAAAAAATAACCTTTTTGTCCCTTTCCACCGTCGGTCTAGGTGGGAATCGATGGCGCCGTGCAACTCCTTGCGTGGCGTGCGTAGACATGCAAGTTGGGACCCCTCTAGTATGGTATGGACACGCAACCAATACGAAGATGAACACAAGGCTTCGATGAGACAACAGAGGCAGGTAAAAAGTAGTACACGGCAGTAGTAGCAATGAGCAGGGAGTACTGGCGTAAAAGGCAAGTAGAGTCAGAGAGAGCGAGCAAGCGGGGAGGCAGGACTGACTCGGCCTAACTCTGCCATGGCACAACGTTAATAATTCGGATGACGGATTAATTTCGAACAAGGGGGAACGCACTACTGACAACAAGTGATGGAGCAGGGCAGGGAGACGTCCTGTCATCGCTGTGGAGCCATTCGCTCGCAAGTGAAAATTAAACCAAGGCTTTTCAACCGAGCGTGTTTTTCAACATAAACACATGAGCATATATATCACTCTATTTATTAATGGATTTTATTTTATTTATAAAAGTCGCTTTTCATGCTTAATCTAACAGAACATACTGTTCGCTGGCATCGTCGTTCGACATTCCTAAATATTTCTACGCACTGCGTAATTTAACTTGGGCGCTGATTTGAGTTTACAAAAATTAAGTCACACAGGATTCGCTTATCGCATCAAGTACATTTTAAATCAAAAATTCTGAGAAACCCGTTTCGAAAATTTTACTTAGGCCTAAATCGCGGTGCTAAATAAGCTCATAACACCAGAGGTGTTACAACCAACCCCCTTAAAAAGAATCTCGTCTCGAGATTCAAAGGAAGAACCAGCAGAGAGGAAATGCGATTACATTCGTACATCCGGGATTACATGAAAGGTTACACGACTTCGAATACTAAACCACACGGGGATCTAGGGACACATCATTAAAAGCAACCTGATACAACTGAGACTTACTCCAGAAGTCGAGATAGACGAGGGCAATGGAGAAACAGCAGAAAGATGATTATCCAAAACATGGCGTAGCACCAACAGATCTAGAAACAGTCGACTGAGAAGTAAAACATCGTGAACCCTAAGATTGACTACCCAAAATGGGAACTTGAACTTCTTCGATGAACCGGATCCTTTCTTCTCCTCAGATTACACCATCACCTCAGACTAACGAACCTAGTTTCACAATGGCGACTAGATCTCGTAGCTATGCTTGGATTGAAGTGGATGGGGATGAAGAAGAAGAACAAGGACCAAGGGTATTTTATAGAAGCGAACGGAGGTGGGGCGCAACACACCAGAAGCGGATGCGGCGGGGATGGGATTCATAGACGGTGCAATGCTGTGGAGATAAAGTCAAAAACATGGTGCGCTTCCTGCGCGAACGGCAGGGGGAAAAATAAAGGAGAGGAGAGGGGGTCCGCTCGACGAGGCAGACGTGCGGGCGGTCGTGTCACCAAAAGAAGAAAGAAAGGAGAGGGAAAGGGGAAATGGGGGGGGTCCAGTACGGGGAACATCGGTGCGGGGTAGAGAGCTGACCGGACGCCAGGAAAAGGAAAAGTGCACAATGCACAAGGACGGCGAGTGCGGCACGATGCTACGGCCACACGAAAACAGGGAGCTAAGGGCCCGGTACAGATAACGTTCATAGGGCACACAGCAAAATGACCCAACATGTGTAGCGCGGTCAACTAAACATAGGGCTTGGGACATGACGTCCACTCAGGCTTTTACAATCACTCCCGACTATCCACGACTAACCTTTTTCCTACTACTCTTCTTTTTCTTTCCTTTACTCGACCACATCCATCTCTCATGTAGACTGAGACCATGTGATACTTTCTTCCTCCAAAACCATCTCCTCTTGGTTACTAGAGAGATCACTTCTGCATCAACCCGTTGTGGATTTCCCATTGAAACACCCAATTATTTCCAAGGAGAAAATTTATAGCAAAAGTGGTATGGCGGTGTAACTTGGTAAAGGTATTTGGTCAACAATCTCGATACCAGCGCATGCCGAGCAGCATCACCATGTGGCAGCTGTTCCACAGGGGGCCCTCGGTGTCGTCGCAGCACCATAAGCTATTAACCAGGCAACTATTACCAACTTACACGCCATGAAGGTGGTGGGGTCATAGACCACAGAATAAGGGGAGTATTACAAGGAAAAATTTAAACAACAAAGGTTCCCTTCACAACAAGGGACAAGGAGTTCAAATCCAACGACGTACTTGATTTAAAGAGATTCAAGTGTTCTGTTGGAACATCCACAATTAGTTAATACAGTGTCCAAGGCTCTCCAATCACAACTGGTTCACTGATATCTGAATGGCAACTTCTCTTGTATCCCGCTTAATATCGCCCTTGAAAACTTTAAGCATGGCTAGTGAACTTATGGTAGATGAACACAATAAACACAGCGAAATGAATAACATGCATATTCCAACGGTCTTATACGGTACATCGTACAGGCATTCAGTCTCCCATTCACGACACAGCATTCACCTACGGTCGAACGAGCTCAACAACTACGGATGACAACAATGACAAGAGTACAATACCAGGGATAGCAACGAAAAACACTACTACTATGGGTACAGCATCCCGAGGCAACTAATCTACATCCTCTCGTGGCAATGGCTGAGTGAGAGGAATCAAGGGCTCGACTTCTGACACTTCCGAGGGTGGAGGGGCTGGCGGTGCTGCAACACTAGTTCTTCTTCTTTCTGGCGGGTGGATAGGGATCCCTTCCAAGATCGGGGCATCCTGCCTTTCAGCAGCCAACATCCTCCGCTCGGCCCTGGTGACAAGATAGGCCACCAGTAGCTAATGGACATGCCGATCTTCAGCCTCCTTCAGGGCTTCCGACATGGCAGTCTCCCAGCTCTCAGCAGCTGCAGCACTGGCATGCGCTTCGGCGAGCTGCACCTAGAGCATCCGGTTGAAGATCTCAGCTTCCTCGGCTCGATGGAGGTAGCTCCTCAGTTCCAAGGCTTGCCGGTCATACTGCTCATCCAGAGCAAGCAGGTACATGGTCAAGTGCACCATGGTAGGACTATCCTCTAGCGCATCCCGCCCTTATAGAGCCTCCATGCGGGCCTTCCATGCCCGCCGATTCTTGTCCAAGCGTGGAAAGAACCTTATGGGGGTACGGGCAATGGGCTCTTCATAGATCTGGTAGAGGTACCGTAAGGCTTTACGGGCCACACCTGGTATGTGTCGACGAAGCGAAACCTAGATGCGGTCACACTCCAGGCTTCAGTGAGGTCGGGGAACTCTTCACTCTTCCCAATGTAGACGGTAACCTCACACCGCTCGGTGCCATGCTCCTCATACTCACGGCCCTCATACTCGGGACGATCTTTGACTCTAAGCTTTTGTAGGGTGGCATGCAGGATTCTGGGAAAACCCTCAACGTTCAGGTAGTAGGTACTAACCTAGGCTCCTGCCATCTCTGGCGGTGGTTGCAAGGAAGGCTGAGCGAAAAGCTGGCTCAAAGGAAAAGCTAAGCGAGCTAAAGTGCGCCGAGTGGTGATACCAATAGCTAAGTCAGGCTCTACTTATAAAGGCAGAGCACTCAGTGGTCCTGGCGCGGTTCACTAGGGTTCCCACACAGGATCACTACAAACGAATCGACCAAATTCCGCGCGTTCGAGGCGAGCGCTGTGCGATGCCATTATTGACTAGTACGACTATAGGGCAAGGGTCCGACAAGAGCGCAGAAAAGGGGTACGGGGAGACGTGGGTCACGAAGGGCGCGAACCACGGGCGAACGCGAAACATGAAGCCACAGTGTAGATCTGACTATGGAACAGGAACGAGTTAGTCGTGCACAATACAACACGCGTGACACCTATGGAGGGCGTATCTACAAGCAATACGATCGCTACAATGCACCAACAGGATATGCATGAATGCACGTCCTATACATCCTTCCACTGTCGCTAATATATAGGGCAACCGTTCTCAGATTTTTGGCACATCGTTCTCTCCCTGCAACTAGGCGATACTATCAGAGTATGCTCGAGTCAGTGTACCTGTAGAAACTTGATTAACCCTATCTAAGTCAGCAAAGTGCCATCTATCCTGGATACATAACCATAGTAATAGGGCTACTTAAATAACTTCGCCTACAAATGTCCTAACTTTTTGCAAAAATGGGTTGTCAAATTTTAGTTTAGAAAGGTTTTCGAAGCCTTATTTCCTCATTTGCGCTCTGATACCACATGTGGCAGAACCACCTAATCTAATGCCTCCTCGGAGTGCTCGTCTTCAATTAGGCACTAAGCACCCAAAGGAGAACACTAAATTACTCGGTTCCGTTGAGCACACCCTAGGGGACAACCCGAAAATCCACATTTTCACCATCAGGATCACAAATGAGAGAATAAGCTTACATCATTCTTAACCATTTCTTACATCACTTTTAATACAATATCAGAGTATAATATTTATTATAATAATTGCAGAATGTAATCATATTATCAGAGTTATGAATCATTTAATTAAATAGCGGAATATAAACATGTGAACAGAGTTACAGAGGAAATAAACATCTATTAATGACATGATAAAGTATTGATATATATATATAAACTACGACAACAGATTATGAAACTTTCATTTATAAAAGCATTTGGTGAGAGTTATAAATAACAACTACGATCGCAGCGTAAAGGAATCATCGCTGAGCCCACCAGGAGGAATCCACACACAAGAGTCAGCTTTAGCATCCACCTGTCACCTGCAACAGGGGGAATAAAACCCTGAGTACTCAATTGTACTCAGCAAGACTTACCCGACAGGAGAAAAGAAAAGACTCCAAGGATATGCAAAGCTATCTGGCTTGTGGATTTATTGCATTTGCAGGAAGTATTACTAAGTGTGCGTCCTTATATTCGATTTTTATTAATAGCCGCATTGGTTCATTAACTAACCATTCTATGTAAGCACCTGTGCTACTTTCAAGCAGGTGGTAAGCAATCAGATTTCCTTTTTCCATCTTTCAGCTTTCATCTTTCAGTTCTTACTACGATGCTAAACACGAGACAAGCCGTACCAGATTGCCCGACGATTCGTGAATCAATGCCCCCAGCTGGGTACCCCAAAAACACACGCCCCGCTTGTACCCCAGGCATAAGCAGGACCAACCCATCACTCTCCTATCCTGAGTGTCCAGGTCCCCGTTCAAACTGGGACTCCAAGCCCCCGCCCCTGAGTCCCGGACTCAGTGCGGTGCAAGGACCTCCTCCACCAAAATAAACCCTGACAGTCGGTCCAGAAAGAGCCGAATCTACGACAAGAGAGCAACAAGTCTTCCAAGCGTCCATACCCAAGTATGTGCTCGGGATAATAAGTTTGTGACTTGCGTAGATGCCTTATGCAACAATCGGTCCTTAACCGACCAGACAGGGAAAGCAGTGTAACCAAGCCATGCCCCATGTCCACGGCGACACAACCTCTTACACCCACCAATACCCAAACCATATCCCTGCCTGGTCACCATTTTTCCTTTCCACCATTTTTATATTTTCCAAGTGATGATAATCGATTAATATATTTCCTATATCTTGCGAGTGACAGGCAATCACTCGACTTCTACCGGAGTCCTATAGCATAGCAATCTACACGATCCTATCATACTAGTAAGACTTATAGGATAAAGATATATATGCAAGTGGGTTTCATTCAACTCCTCAAAACTTAAAGCACAAATATAATTTAAACTGCAGAAAAGTAGGGGTTATGCACCGGGGCTTGCCTGGGTAAAATATAATCATAAGTTAGCTTTCCATCATGGTGACATGATCTCCAAAAGCACCATTTCTCCAGCAACTCCCGATGAGTCCGTGACCCATCGACGTCCCTATTATGATATGCAATGTAATGCAATGCAAAGATATAATTAATTGACTGCAATCGTGACTCGTATAAATATGCTTTACGCACTCTCAAGTTAACGAGCTAGTTCTAACAACGACCGTACGTAGGCTACATATTCATGTTGTCGAATAAGACGCTATTTCCCACAATTATTTTAGTTATATAAACCAAGGTGTTTCTTTATTTTATTCTATTGATATAATCCTTATTCGAAATAGAGCACCATTATCTACCTAGCAAACTAATTATTATTGAGCTACAAAAATTATAGCGAGTACCTAATATTGCTAGGAGCCTACTATACAAATTTTAGATTCAACAACATTACCAATCTATCAGAACAATTCCTACAAGTTATATTTTTACAATATTAAGTATCCCAAATTAATTATATAGCTCCTAAGATTATTATCCCACTATGTGAACAAATTACACTAGCAGGTAGGTCATGATTTTAGGAGCCTAACAAAACTGATTTGGCATTTTTTTATTTTTATTTGATTTATTACGGATTTACAAACTTCAGCCATTTTAAACCAATTAATAAGTTAACAGAAAGAGAAAAATGAACCACAGGCCGCAACAGGCCCTGCCGGTAAAGGCAGGACAGCCCAACGGGGAAAAACCCAGGCCGCGGAGGCACAAGGCCGGCCTAGGCGGGGCTCGGCGCGCGGGTGGCGGCCCAGCAACGGTGGACGGCAAGCCGGCCCAGGTGGGCGCCGAGCAGGATTGCCCAGCGCGCGGCGCGGGTGGCCCAGGCGTAGGCAGCGGTGCGGCCCACCAACCAGGCGCTGGCGGCCCAGACGGCAGGTGGCGACGGCAATTTGCTAAATGGCCCTTGTACCACCTCGAAACTAAAACGCAATCCAATAGGTACTATTCATTCAAGTCGCGTATTTCGCAAATAAAACCCCATATAATTATTTTTCTTGGATTTCTCACCCGTCTCACCTTCCTTCTTCCCAGGGACAGAGCGCACGGAGAAGAGGAGGTCCGACCAGAGGACACGGCGCGAAGGCGAGCGGCTCCGGTGTGCATGGGAGGACGCGCGCTGCGTCATGGACGCGCCGAGGGGCAGCAGGCCCAGCGCAGGGCCGGCATCGGCGCAGACTGTAGGCCAAGGTGACGCGGTCGCGTTCGGCATGGGTGCGCAGGGGCTCGGCGCGGGACGGCGCAGTTGACTGTGGATGCGGCACGGCGACCACGGCGTACACCGGTGCTGCAGTGGCCACAGCGAGGTTTGGTGCGGAGCACGCAGGACTCGGTGTCCGGCCGGGCAACGTCGGCTCCCAGCGCGGACGGCGGTGGCGCGGGACGCTGTGAGCTACGGTCCAGAGCGGCCGTGGGGGTGCAGCGAAGGCCGAGACCAGCACGAGGCAGCAGGGAGCAGGGAGGCGTGGCAGTGGCTCATGCGCGCGTGAAGGAGGCGAGACAAGCAGAGGGAGGGAGGAGCACCGATGGCGTGCGGTGGCTGAGTGACGATGGCGTAGTCGAGCAGGTGCTCGCGTGAGGCGAAGCTACACGTGGCGACCACGGCCTCCAGCTGCAGAACAAGTAGAGAGAGAGCAGAGGTGAATGATGAGAGCGAGCGGGCGTCCACAAAAAGTAGAGATAGGGAGCAGCAGCACGTGGCACGGCATAGGCAAGGACGGTGGGGTAAAAATGAGCTGCACTGCTGCAGGATTGCTGTGCTTCCATTAAAAAAATGGACAAGACCACTTGCTGTCAAGCAAGAGAAAACGTGCAGCACGGACAACAGCAGCAGTAGTAGCTCGATAGATATGTGTGTGTGTGTATATGTGTGTGTGTGTGCACGCGCGCTCGCGCCGAAAAGTGCTGGCCGCTGACATGGGCGCTAGTAGTACAACCTCCAGCTCCGGGGCGAGGTGACGAAGTGCACACACAGCAGTAGCGTGACCAGTGCTAGCTGCGTACTAGTATACTACTGTCATGCTGTACAAAAGCAATACTAGAAAAGTATATGGCGGGAAGGCCACCCCTGGAAGAATGACGAGTGGGGTCTACGTCTACATGTGAATGAATTCGTATATTTTCGTTGCATTTACCCATGATGATGCCATGATGGGAACCTAGAACAGTATGTATAAAAAAATAACCTTGTTGTCCCTTTCCACCGTCGGTCCAGGTGGGAACGGATGGCGCCGTGCAACTCCTTGCGTGGTGTGCGCAGACAGGCAAGTCAAGACCCCTCTAGTATGGTATGGACATGCCACCAATACGAAGATGAACACAAGGCTTCGATGAGACAATAGAGGCAGGTAAAAAGTAGTACACGACAGTAGCAGCAATGAGCATGGAGTACTGGCGTAAAAGGCAAGCAGAGTCAGAGAGAGCGAGCAAGCAGGGAGGCAGGACTGACTCGGCCTAACTCTGCCATGGCGCGACGTTAATAATTCGGATGACGGATTAATTTCGAACAAGGGGGAATGCACTACTGACAACAAGTGACGCAGCAGGGCAGGGAGACATCCCATCATCGCTGTAGAGTCGTTCGCTCGCAAGTCAAAATTAAACCAAGGCTTTTCAACTGAGCGTGCTTTTCAACATAAACACATGAGCATATATATATATATATGCGCACACACACACATATATATATATATATATATATATCGTTCTATTTATTAACGGATTTTATTTTATTTATAAAAGTCGCTTTTCATGCTTAATAAAAAATTCGAATGACACCTTTTAAATGCATCAAGTACATTTTAAATAAAAAATTCGGAGAAACCCGTTTCGAAAATTTTACTTAGGCCTAAATCGCGGTGCTAAATAAGCTCGTAACACAAGGGATGTTACACTTGTCTTTAGCTGGTTTTTCTTATAACAATAGCTATCAAGAAAGCATTCGAATGACACCTTTCGAGGCTTTATATGGCAAGAAATGTAGAACACCACTTAACTAGGTTGAAGTGGGAGACCATGGTTATTTCGGGCCTAATTTTATTAAAGAAGCGAGACAACAAGTCAGTGTTATTCAAAGTCATTTGAAAGCAGCCCAGAACCATCATAAAACTAATGCAGACAAGAGGAGAAGGCCTTTGCAATTTGAAGTTGGTTTCCATGTGTATCTCAAGGTATCTTTGATAAGAAGTGTGCAAGGGTTTGGAGTCCGTGGGAAATTAGCTCATCGTTATGTTGGACCTTACAAAGTTTTGGAATGATGTGGTACTACTGCTTATCGTATCTAGCTCCCGAATATTTTGTCGGTAGTCCATAATGTTTTCCATTTCTCCTAGCTAAAAAAGTGTTTGCGAGTTCTTGATGAAGTGGTGCAAATTGAATGACTTCCTCTCCAACCTGATCTTTCTTACATTGAGCATCCCATCAAAATCTTGGATGAAAAAGAAAGAGTGACTAGGAACAAAGTGGGGAAATTTTATAAAATTCAATGGAAAACCATTCGGAGGATGAAGCAACTTGGGAGCAGGAGAATTATATTCTGGAACATTATCCTCATCTCCTTCCTAATGCGTCGAGGTAATGGTAAAAAATTGAAATTTATTTCTTATCTCTTTCCCACACTAGGCACACACATGAAATCTCGGGACGAGATTTTGTTTAAGGTGTTAGAGTTGTAACACCCTGGGTGTTACACCCTAAACCAACTACTAAACCACCTCATGAGCATCATGTTTATGTGTTAGAACATGTGGAAAAGTGAAAATAAAATTTTTGTTGTACTACAAATGCCCAACGAAGATTGGAATATGAACTTGTATGTGGCGCTTAAATAAAGATTAGAATATGAACTTTGTAGATGACAATGAAATACTTGCCTTAGAAAAATAACATTACTAGCCAAAATTTCTAATAGCCTAGAAATGCAAAGTAGAATAAAGTTCAGCTCAAAAGACATAGGATACTTTCAAGTATGTTGACAGTTAGACAATGCCATGTTTGGTAATTTATTTTGCGAAATCAGGTTAAGAAAAGGTGTCATGTGTTAGCTCGGTTTGGTAGCCTCATATGCCATGTTGAGCATGGTGAAGATGGTTAATGTAACACCTCTAGTGTTACGAGCTTGCTTAGCACCTAGGTTAATGCCTGATAGCGAGTAAATAGCGAATGGCATGTTTATTTGATTAAGCATGAAGAACAAATTTTTTTATAAACAAAGATAAAATATAACTTGTATTTAGTACTTAAATAAATTCGAAGTGCAACTGTGGATTTGGTGAATAGGTGTTGTTCCATGGTATTTCTGATAGCTCAAAGATCAAATTTCGTTGAGTCGGCAAACTAATGATTTGTGTTTAAAAGTGCTATCTTCGGTGAATTATATAGTGGAACCTACTTAAATAGCGCTTTAATATTTTGTTCCACGAATTAGTCTGAAGTATGGACTATGTCATGCTATGTTGTTAGTTGAAGTCATCGAGGTTTAAACCTTGTAAAAATTAAGACAAAAGTGTTAACAGGTGTTAAGTTCTAACGAGTCCCTCGTCAATTGCTAAGTCAGGGACGATATAGATGATGCTACTTTGGCATTTAAAATTTAACAAAAATGATTAAACAATATATCCATGTTTTTTTATAGTTTGATGATTCACGATGAGTACATTGGCTTGGTGTAGTTCATAGGATGGTCTGACGTAGCGGGGTTACCCCAAGAATTGCTCGAAACTCCTTAGAACACGCGAAGAACCACGTTCGGTGTTCTGTTCGTGAACCGGCGCGCTGTGCGACGAACTCATCTTGACCTTCTCGTATCTTTTTCTCTAGTTACTCTTTGAGCATAACGAGTGTTTTGTTAGGAACCGGGTAGCAAGAACTATCGATGGATTCGAGTGGTCGCACTTTAGGCAAAGTAATTAGCCATTTTCGCTTAGCTTTAAAATTCATGCTCGTCATATTTTTGTGCTGGCTTAGCCGTGGGCGCGATCACCACACCTGCGTGTGTCGCTGTTGCGGTGTGAGGCCACGGGTTGGCGTGCGTAGGCCGCACCGTGGGCTATCGTGCTACTGCCGTCGCCTTGCAGTGTTGTGCCGTGCATGCCGGGTCATGCTGCTGCGATGCTGTGCCGCTGCATGCGCACTACTGAGCCCGAGTCCGCCGTTCGGCCGACGTGGCTCCCTCTCCACCATGCAAGCTACCTACCCTTCGAGTAGCCACCCATTTCCGCTGTCCCATAGCGCGGCCGCCTTGTCCCACTCACGCCACAGCAAGACAAATCACGCCATGTGTCGCGCACTACTGCCCACTGTGCCCTGTCGCACCCTCGTGCTGCTGTCGGCGTGCGCCGTTCTAATTCACGACGCTTGGGCCATCTCGGTTCAATTCTTCGCATCAGTAGCTAGGTCACGAAGCTGGACAACTGCCCGACCCATAGTTAGCCACATCCATACTTTAGCGATGGCCAATTTCCGAGTTCCGTCGCCTCCGGTCAGTCCGCCGCCGTTATAGAGCACGTTTGGGGGTAGGCCTCCACGATCGGCATTAGTTCGATTGCTCACACTCTTGTACTGCTCTTGACCTGCCGGTGTCTATGCTCGTCAAAGTTTGGTGGGAGATGTCGCTGGAGATGGAGTGGCGCTTGGTTGCCAGTTCGGTGCGCCACCGCCCTTTCACCGTGCATGTGGCCAGTCCCACTCGGTAGGTAATAAATCAAATTGATGTTGTGCTGGTGCTCGGTTTGACCCCCTGAAGCTAGTGCTCATGCCAGTTTGTCTAGGGCGCTCGTCGTCAGCGTGGTGACGCGCCGTGTCTACCTCGGGGCACCACCGCCGCGCTTGGGCACACGTGGTCAGGCCGTCTTGATCATCCCCTGCGTCAACCCTTCCCATAGCGCGCACTAAGGTGAGCCTCTGGTCCTGCTCCATCATCGCTACCTAATCATTAGGGCGTAGCCTCGTTGAAGCGCGCACGCCGACGTGCGGATCCTTCGTCGACGTGGATAGGTGGAACTAAAGCATCGCTACATGTGCCACCGCCATTTGCGGGTGCGCGTAGGGCCCTAGGTCCTGGTCAGTCTTTCCTAGGTGGCGTTGTGGGCCGCTGCTGGCCGGCGTGACCGGGTGCTGCCGTCCTATGCCACGTCGTCGCGCATAGTCACGGCGAGGGGGGGGGTTGGCGTTGTGAAGGTAGTAGGTTGCTGGCGTCCCCGTGCAAAGCTTAGGTCTGTAGAAATAGTGCTTCGCTGTGCTGCGGGATTTCTTGAGAACGCGGGGACTCCTTTGCATAAACGTAGGCGCACGCGCAGGCTTCTGCTGTGGGCCGATGCTGGGCCAGCCGCTACGCGCGCAGCTGCTTCCGCATGGGCTGTGGGGCTGCTGGGCCAGTTTAGTTGTCGCTAGCCCTTTTTCATTTTTGAGGTATTTTCTAATTTAATGTTGAAGCAAACTTGTAAAATCAATATAAATTTGTGTAGGAATCCACAAATTGTGAAACTAATTTCTTAGGTTCCTAAAATCAAGATCTATTTGTTAGTATAATTTGTTCACCTAGTTGTAAGATGTTTCCAGGGTTGCTTTAATTAATTTAGAATGCTTAATATTATTAAAATGTGAACTTGTGGGAATTTTTGTGAGAAAATGGTGATAGTGTTGACTCTGGAAATTTTACAGTAAACTCCTAATAATATTAGTTACTCACTATAATTTTTATAGCTCCTTAATAATTAGTTTGCTAGGTTAACTATTGAGCCCTAGTTTGGATATATATTAAATTAATGAAATAGATAAAGGAATGCCTTGGGGTTTCATGACTAAAATATTGGTTGGGAAGTAACACCTTATTCGACAACATGGATACGTGGACTAGTGCGTTAGAACTATCTCATTAGCATGTGAGGTGTAATCGAATTTCTAAGCATTTTGGCTATCGTCGATTATTTACATTTGTGCATTTGCATCGATACATATCATAATAGGAATGATGGTGGATCGATGGTATCAACTGGAGTAGCTGAAAAGATGGAATGCTAACTTTTGGTTATCTTATACCCAGGCAAGCCCCGGTGCATAACCCCTACTTTTTTGCACTTTAAATTATATTTGTGCATTAAGTTTTAAGGAGTTGAATGAAACCCACTTGCATATATATATATATATATATATATATCTTTATCCTATGAGTCTTACTACTATGATAGGATCGTGTAGATTGCTATGCTACAGGACTTCGGTAGAAGTCGAGTGATTAACTGTCACTCGCGAGAGATAGGAAATATATAACTATATTATTATCACTTAGAAAATATAAATGGTGGAAAGGAAAAATGGTGACCGGGCAGGGATATGGTTTGGGTATTAGTGGGTGTAAGAGGTTGTGTCCTACGGCCAACAGGGCATAGCTTGGTTATACTATTTTCCCTGTCTGTGTCAGTTAAGGACCGGCCGTTACATTGGGCTCTAGGCAAGTCACAGACTTATTATCTTGAGCACATACTTAGGTATGGGCGTAGGGAAGACTTGTTACTCTCTTGTCATGGGTTTCGGCTCTTTCCAGACCGACTGTCAGGGTGGTTTTTGGGTAGGAGGTCCTTGCACCGCACTGATTCCGGGACTCAGGGGCAGTGGCTTGGAGTCCCAGTTTGGACGAGGACCTGGACCCCATGATAGGAGGGTAGTGGGTTGGTCCTGCTTGTGCCTGGGGTACAAGCGGAGCGTGTGTTTTCGGGGTACCCAGCTGGGGGCATTGATTTGCGAATCGCCGGGCAACCCGGTACAGCTTGTCTACGGTCTAGCACTGTAGTAAGAACTGAAAGATAAAAGATAGAAAAAGGAACTCTGATTGCCTACCACCTGCTTGAAAGTAGCACAGGTGCTTACATAGAATGGTTAGTAAATGAACTAATGCGACTGCTAATAAAAATCGAATATAAGGACGCACTTTTAGTAATGCTCCTGCAGATGCAATAAACCCACAAGCCAGATAGCCTTGCATATCCTTGGAGCCTTTTTTTTTCCTCCTGTCGGGTAAGTCTTGCTGAGTATAATTGAGTACTTAGGGTTTTATTTCCCCTGTTGTAGGTGACAGGTGGAGGCTAGGGCTGACCTTTGTGTGTGGATTCCTCCTGGTGGGCTCAAAGAGGATTTCCTTTACGCTGCGATCATAGTCTTATTTATAACTCTCACTAAATATTTTTATAAATGAAAGTTTTGTAATCTACGGTCATAGTTTATATATCAATGCTTCATCATGTCATGAATATATATTTAATTCCGCTGTAACTCTGTTCACATGTTTATATTCCGTTGTTCAATTAAATTGTTCATAACTTTGATAATATGATTATATTCTGTTGTCATAACAATAAATATTATACTCTGATATTGTATTAAAAGTGATGTCAGAAATGGTTAAGAATGATGTAAGCTTTATTCTCTCATTTGTGATCCTGATGGAAAAATGTGGATTTTTGGGTTCTCCCTTGGGGTGTGCTCGACGGAACTGCGTAATTTGATGTTCTCCCTTGAGTACTTAGTGTCTAATGGAAGATGAGTACTCCTAGGAGGCGTTAGATTAGGTGGTTCTGCCACAGTTAAGGTCCAGAAACAACCGTTTAGTTTTTATAGGTGCTTTAAAATGCGTGCACGACACGGTCTCAGACTGGTCGGCCACGTGGGTGCGGTCACCACGCTCGGGTGCTCGGCGTCGCCACGCTAGCTGTCCCATGTGCACGCGCGCTGCTGCACATGGCCAGCCACGGCTGCAATGGCCTAGCTGTGGCCTGGCCATCGCTGGCTTCTGAAGCGCGGAGACGCTGCTGCTCCTTACGCAGCCAGGCGGTGCTACCGCTGGCCCCACCGCACCGCCGCACTGTCGACCCGCCCCACGCCGCGATGAAGCCACTACTGGTGTCGTCGCCTCGCCATCATGTCCATGCCTCCCCCTGCATCTCTGGGCTGCTGCTGGCCTAGTGTGATGCCACCTCTGTCGCGTGCATGTGGCCGGGCTTGCCATCACCTTGTCATTTATGGCACTGCGGCACGTGGCCTGATTTGTGGGGCCAAGGAAACTCCACAAGTGACACCTCATTTCTATGCATGTCATGTTCTTGTTGACCTCTGAAATTCATGGCTCAAGTGAGTTCTTGTTTTGTTTGGTTTCACCCATCGGAGAGTTCGATGATTTCATGGTCGATCCGCGAGGTCAAGTACTTAAGCTCTAAATGACTAAGTCTGAGGCTGTGCTCATGCATGCTCCGTCATGATTGGCAGATGATCCATGAACGTAGGTCTATGGGCTCTAAGTATTCAAGTTCTTAGCTGTTCCAGCGGAATGTTCTGTCATGATGGCGGATGCTCCGTCCAAATAGGTTACCTTCGGGTTTGGAAAATAATGGTGTGAGCAATTATAGTTGGATGGTCCACAGTGTTGGTGGACGCTCCGTGGGATCAAGTCTATAACTTCTAAGTTTTCTAAGTCTATGGATGTCTTCACGAAACATTCTGCGGTGAGGGCGGAGAGTCCGTGAAAACAATGAACAATCTGCTTAAGTGTTTGACTGTGCATTTGTTCTAGCGGAATGTTCCGGCGTGATGGTGGAGGCTCCATGGAAACATGTGCAGTGCAAAAATGAACATCTCAAAATGGAGATATTCACCTAGGGTCTTTGCATGTCAAATCTGTTGCTAGGCTATGTTTCTAGGATACTATGGAGAATATCTAGCTAGTCAAATGAACCTACATTGTGTCCCTTCGTCATCTGGGTCATTGGAGGTCATTTCTAGGTGATAAGTAATGTGATTCATGAAAATGTGATCTAAGCTTGATCCAAACTCAGCAAAGGTTGCTAGAGGTTGTTGTTGAGCTCCTTAAAGTGGTGAAGCTGGATCCAACCTTTAGCCCCACGAGCTCCTTCTTCTTGAAAGCTCCTCCTCCCATTGTTCGCCTAAATGGTCGTTTAGTCCATTTAAACATCGTGTAAATGCTACACGGTGGTATGTCGTTTCCGTTTAATCATCCATATAGCTCGTTTAATTGGCCATGTAGCCCGTTTAATGATCCGTTTTGCCTGAATAATGGCTAAACGGTAGGCGACCAATTGTTTACCATTTAGCGTTTAGGTAAACATTGCCTCCTCCTACTTGCTCCAAAATGGTTAGGGAGAGAGGGCTCCTCCCTCTTCTATCCCAACCTCTTGTGCATAGCAGCTCCTAGATGCTCTCCATGGCTTCTAGCATCTAGGGGGAGCCTCCATGTGGTAGAACCGCCTAATCTAATGTCTCCCAGGAGTACTTGTTTTCTATTAGACACTAAGTACTCAAGGGAGGACACCAAATTACGCAGTTCCGTCGAGCACACCCCAAGGGAGAACTCGAAAATCCATATTTTTTCATCAGGATCACAAATGAGAGAATAAAGCTTACATCATTATTCCATTTCTTACATCACTTTTTATGCAACATCAGAGTCTAATATTTACTGTTGATAATAGCAGAATATGATCATGTTATCAGAGTTATGAACAATTTAATTTAACAGTGGAATATAAACATGCAATCAGAGTTACAACAGAAATAAATACCTATTCATGATATGATGAAACATTGATATATAAACATTGACAACAGATTATCAAACTTCTATTTATAAAAACACTTAGTGAGAGTTATGAATAAAAACTATGATCGCAGCGTAAAAGAATCCTCTTTGAGCCCACCAAGAGGAATCCACACACAAGGGTTAGCTCTAGCATCCACCTGTCACCTACAACAGGGGAAATAAAACTCTGAGTACTCAATTGTACTCAGCAAGACTTACCCGATAGGAGGAAAAAAAAGACTCCAAGGATATGCAAGGCTATCTGGCTTGTGGGTTTATTGCATCTGCAGAAGCATTACTAAAAATGTATCCTTATATTCAATTTTATTAGCAGTCAACATTGGTTCATTAACTAACCATTCTATATAAGCACCTATGCTACTTTCAAGCAGATGGTAAACAATCAGAATTATTTTACCATCTTTCATCTTCCAGTTCTTACTACATTGCTAGATTGTAGACAAGCCATACGGGAACACCAGCGATTCACGAATCAATGCGCCCAGCTAGGTACCCCGAAACACACGCCCCGCTTGTACCCCAGGCACAAGCAGGACTAACCCACTACCCTCCTGTCATGGGGTCCAGGTCCCTGTCCAAACTTGGACTCCAAGCCCTCGCCCCTAAGTCCCGGACTCAGTAAGGTGCTTGGACCTCCACCCAAAAACCACGCTAAAAGTCGGTCCGGAAAGAGCCGGAACCCATGACAAGAGAGTAACAAGTCTTTCATACGTCCATACACAAGTATGTGTTCAGGATAATAAGTCTGTGACCTGCCTAGAACCCAATGCAACGGTCGGTCCTTAACCGACACAGACAGTGAAATAGTGTAACCAAGCTATGCCCCGTTGGCCGCAGGACAGAACCTCTTACACCCACCAATATCCAAACCATATCCCTGCCCGGTCTCCATTTATCATTCATATATATATTCCAAGTGATAATAATATAGTAACAACAATAATATATTTCCTATCTCTCGCGAGTGACAGGCAATCACTCGACTTCTATTGGAGTCCTGTAGCATAGTAATCTACACGATCCTATCGTACTAGTAAGACTCATAGGATAAAGATATATATGCATGTGGGGCCAAGGAAACTCCACAAGTGACACCTCATTTCTATGCATGTCATGTTCTTGTTGACCTCTGAAATTCGTGGCTCAAGTGAGTTCTTGTTTTGTTTGGGTTTTCCTCTTCCGAACCCCCTTCTCTTGCGTTTTGGGTCATTTCATTTTTCTGGAGATTTGAGACCGATTGAGGTGGCTAGAAACGTGCAAGGACCTTAGAGGAACATGTCTACCAACTCATTTGGTCAGATTCCTCACGAGCACGATATGGCGTGATTTTTAGTAAAGTTAAGAAAACCTCAATCCGGTCCGGGAGAATCTCGATCTACGGAGTTCCCTTGATCTTTTGGTGTTGATCTTATGGGGATTGTTTCTAAACTTCCTTAGGAACAACTCCACAAAATTTGAGCTTAATCGGAGTTCGTTTGATCGAGTTTTGGCTTTTTCTTTGTTGGCTCGGGCTGCTGAAAACAAGCAGCGCTAGCGTGGAACTTCCGCCAACTTCCGCATTGGAACAAGGAAGTTCTGCATTCGCGCGCTGAACTTTCGTGTTCAAGCGCTGATGTTCCGCGTTCTAGGGGCTGATAATTGACCTCTGGTGGTCCCGAGGCGTTTCCTTGATTTGCTCTTGTTTTTGCTTGTTCTGTGGGAGTCCTGCAGTGCCCAGGATCTTTTCTCAGTCCTCAAGTCACCAGTTGGCTTAGAGGATTTTGAGTCGGACTCTTGCTTCATTGTGATTGAAGTTGAGAGCTCCAGTTTCGGTTTTTTGGAGTGTTTCAGTGTTGCGCTTGGTTTTCTATTGTGGTGAGTGTCCCGCTGTGTTCTTCGGTCATCACCGAGAACATCCAGCCACCAGTTGGCTCGAGGGCATCACTTTTATGTGTTTTGGTGTTTTGGAGAGTTATTTGGGACAGCGGGCATTTCGATAGAAACTTTGATCGGCTCCCATTCAACCCCCCTCTCGTTGCCTTTCTGTCTAATTTTTTTTTTAAGATCGTTTGTAAGGCTTTGTGTATCCTAGTAATAGAGAGGCCGGAAGTGTGTTTTAAAGACTTTGTATCATCTCGATGTAACGATCTTTAAATTAATAAAGCTTTTTCCTTATCGAAAAAGTATTTTTTTAAGTCAACTAATTATGCGGGGAGGATCCCCACCTCGGTTTTTTGATAAATAATAAGAGTACAAGAATAAAGTTTAAACCCTAACTAGGCATGGGGCATAAGGTTACAGTTTTGAAGATACATATACACCATCGCCCATCGGCACCACTCGTCTTGGAGAGAGTCAGGATAGAAGCGTTTGTCCCAGAGAACAGAGTCAACGCCAACTAGTTTCAACACTCCATGAGTAGATAGGTGTTCATTGCGGAAAATTGAGCCGTTGCGCACGCGGCACGCCACAAAGTCACCAAAGGATAGTATTGAGAACGGCCGGCCAGAGCCCCTCAGTAGTTCTGTATAGGGGCGAATTGGGATGCAGCAGTTTTTTAGGTTCGATGGCGGACGAAGACATTTGGTATGCTCCTGTCCATTGACAACACTGGATAACATTAGTAGAGAGATAAAATGGAAACGATAAACAAAACTGGCCGTGATTGTTTGGCAAACACCAGGGATATGATGATGACGGACAGAATCAACATCCCAAAAGTACTCACTCCGTCTTAGAAAGGATGCAATTCTAGGATAGTGCTAGGTAAAATGATCTGTAGTTTGCCTAAGTCTATAAAAATATACTATTCTTTGTCATACTAAATGAGTATCATTGGATTCTTCATTAAATATATTTTCATAGTATCCATATCTGGAGTCATACATGTTGATATTATTTCCTATGTGTAAAGTTAATCAAACTTTAGTTAATTTGACTTTAACCATATTTAGAATTTCATCCTTTTCGGGATGTAGCCATGTAGGTAGTACCTATCAACTTGAACGCGGTTCGTCCATCTTCAGAGTAGGTCTGTTCGGATGCTGGGCAATTTTCTGCAGCAATTCTTGCATCAGTGTGTCGTCAAAGGATCCCTTGAGCCAAACATGCTTGAGTGAAGACGTGTGCTTTAGCCCAGAAAAATTCAATGACGACCCATCCAACGAACGAACCTTGAGCTGCTCAAGCAATTTCATATCTCTGTCGGCAAACTTCACTTGTAAGTTGGAGCTGCAAGCAATCTCGAGGACTTTGAGTTCACAGAATTGGTTGGGTGTAGACCACGCCGCACCATCTAGTGTATCACAAAATTGGAGTTCAACATCTTGGTCTGCTTTTAAATGAAGGCATAGGACTTGTAACCTTCTTATCTGACCAAGGACCTTTAGGCAGCTCCAGTGTTGGAACTTCTCTACATGTACCTTCATCTTAAGTCGCTGTAGATTCCTTGGGGTGGTGAATTTATCCAACCACTCCAAATCCTCGTCCATGTGGAGCTGCAGTGACAGCGATTCCAAATGGACGTGCCCCTCAATAGCAGAAAGGAACCCCTTGATGTTTCTCCTTTTGATGCCAGACACTCCAAGCTTGCGAAGTTGGGTCAGGTTCTTGAACACTGAATGTTCTTACCACCTATGGTGCTGACGTTAATAACACCAAGCGTGTGCAAGGATACGAGTGCTCCAGTCCTTTTGGGCACCTTGACGCCATCACAAGCAGAAACATGTCCATACCTACTCCTCCTTGTTGTTGATGGCTCCTCATCCATCAGCGCTACACTGGTGCCAGCACGAATATACTGCAGCTGCAGCAGCTTGCTGATGCCAACTGGAACCTTGTCAATATAGGTGTGTCTGATATCCAGAGTCTGGATCTGATTCAGGCACCCAAGGATTCTGGGAGGCGAGAAACCTTTGTGCATCTTCTAAGAGAGAGGAACTTGAGGCAAAGTAGATGCACCAACATTTTTTCCACGTCATTATCATTGACGTTTGTCTCCTCCAGATCGAGCACACGAAGCACTCTCATCCTGTGAGATATGAAGAATGACCTCCACTCTCTAACAACCGTCAAAGACCGTAGCCGTGAGAAGTCCAAGCTGTCGAGCACAAACTTGTCTCCCTTCCAGCTGCTCCCAATGGCCAAGTGCTGTCCTGCACGTTGTATGTTCAGACTGCACTGTCCCTGCAGTACAGTTACTTCCAGTGGAAGGAAAATGTTCTCTTTCGTTTCCTGTGAGATGATGTAGTCAAGGAACAAAGAGTTGACATGGCATGCAGTCCCTCTCATGCAACCGGCAACGGAAGATGATGTCTGTGGCGGCTTATCTATGATGCCCAGGGTGGCAATGTTGTCCAAGAGCTTCTCCGTGTACTCCACCTTGCTGTTGCTGTCAAGGCCCTCACAATAGCTCTCTGCAATCCACCTCCTCACCAAACGACTCCGCCGAATTATGGTGCTTTGAGTAAAAAGTGACAGATAGAATATGCATTTCTTGAGGCGGTGGGGACAGGTTTGATAGCTTGAATAGATCGTGGTGAATACGTCCCGAAAGCTGTCAAGCCCTTTGTTGGTCTTCAACTCATACATGAAGTTTGCATTCAGGCGCATCTCCTGTAAGATGTTTGGTGCTTTGTCCAAGCAGTTGGCTAATGCAACTATTAATTTGGGAAGTCTTCCACACTTATTTATGATAAAGCTTGCATCCTCCATCATATTAGGATCCGGATTGGAGGTTCCAGCATCTTTAGTTGCCTTATTTTTTTGGCGAAGGTCTTTAATTACCTGTTTCATGGAGAATAAAAGAAGTGCACTATTTAAATTAAAAGGACTATCGATTTATATTTAGTTAACACTAATTCATAGAAGCTAAGCTATCCCTGCGCTAAATTAAATACACAGTCATCACTAATTGAATGGAGATGTTTGGTGGAAATATTATTCTGTACTCTATTTACATATGTATATCAAAGTCTTGGAATTTAATTTCAAAGGAAATTTCTAACAACAATGATGGACTCTAAAAGAATAAAATTTCAAAAAGGACAATATATATTACCCTCATTAGCATTACAAGAATCAAATAAGTAGAAACAACTTCAATTCAGTAGAAACAATTTAGAATTCTAGATTAAAGGGAACACTTGATTGAGGCTACAGTTGGGTTAGCATGTTTGTTTAATTCATTATTGTTTTAGTTGAAAATAATATACAATTTCAATTAATAAAAGAAAAAATAAATCCAGGGCGTAACCCTCCGGTTTGCTTCATCAAAATAAAATGCGCAAGGCGCCATTGGTTTTAATAATTCATTCAATCATTAAGACACATATACTAAGAAGGCTATGTCTAGTCTGAGCATGCATGGCTCGGGTTAAGGACTCGCCTCCTCGAAGAGACAATGGGCCTTATCAGCTTCTAGACCTTTGAGGATGCACACTGCATCATCTGATGTTGCACAATGTCTGGCAACACTTTCATCCCTTGTAATAACAATGATACAGCTCTTGGTAGCCCTTGAGATCAAGTTAGCTTTTATCACGTCCCAAATTTCCATGGACCCTAAGTCGTCAATAACAAGAAGCCACTGCCGTAGTTCCAGTAGATCCCACCACGATAGAACGATATCTTCGCCTTCGGCTGGTGGGTAGTGTTCAATTCTGCCATCGGATGTGAAGCCGTAAATACTCATACACATGTCCACGATATCGAACGGATGGGGTGCATTGACCCAACCGTTCATCATGAACTTCCATGCTGGACTCTGAGGGTCGTTGAAGAGGGTTTTTACAAGAAATGATTTCCCAACACCAGCAATCCCGCACACTGAGACCACACGATGTGCCTCGCTGGTGAGTGCCAAGTTTATCTGCTCTATAAGTTCGTTTGCTTCAGGTTCGTGCGCGACGAGAGGGCAGGAATCATTTTTACCAAGAGGGCGAGGGGCCGTTCCCTGCAACTGCAACTTCGAGATCGCCCACCTCATCACCTGAAATGACAAGAGGCTTTTTATCGTAAGCTAAGCGTGCTTGATTGGGCCAACGTATACGTTACAGAAGGAAACATGCGAGAAACATCTATCACACACATGACTGAAGCCCACTAATTTGAACGCACCGGACTAGTGACCCCTCCCGACGAATTTTATAATGCTATTCGACAATAATAGCCAACGGATCAATTATGTTTTATTTTATAAAAGAATTACGCACTGAACCTCCTAGTAATAAATATCTATCAAAATTACCTCCTCTGTGCTTATGAAATATATATTTTTTAAAAACTAAATTTATTTCTAAATTACTAACACTTCCATTATGACAGATAATCTAAGTAAACCTTTAGATGTAAATTACCCACTCTACAAATATAAAAATAATAAAACAGCCCACAAATCAATATCTAAATACCAATATATATCTCCTTTTATGAAAACAAAAAAAAAACATACATTACATCTATATTATTTCTATATAGATTAGTCACTTTTGTCACTCTTAGTATTAAACAACTACCTTAAAGTAAATATACATGACCTGTGATCCTGTTGATCTGAGTATATATGTGCATGCATGAGTAATGAACATATGTTTCTCATTTTAGCAATCATAAAAAAATGTTCCCTTAATGACTCACATACTAGTCTAAATTGTAAAATAGTAGTTTAAATTATATTAATTAGTACCAATAACAATAATTTATTTAAATTGTTACATTAGACAAATCTATACATTTTGACTTAAATATTATGACATTACTGTATTAATAATGTAGTAGTAAACATTATTTTTTGTTAAAAAACTACGGCTATACTTATTATTACTTAATACATAAAGTTCAACATCTTTAGCAATGAAGAAGGTTAGTACATAGATAGCCATGGGTTCATGGTTTTTAAGATTCCTTTAGAGTAAACAACGATTATTAGGATTATATAAATATGAATATCATCATGAGGATTATTTGCATTACAGGTCCTTCTAGATCTGACTCCAAATTCTACAACTGATCTCGAGGGTCGTGGAGTAAAATGGTTGTCTATGCCTTATGATGCAGTTTAGAATTCACAATCCTTATTTTTAATAGAACACAAATTGAGATATTTGAACAAAAGGTACGACAAGCACAAGAGTTTCAACCTAATGTGTGGATAAAAAACCCACATAAATTAATAATATCAAAATTGATAAGAAGATCTATAGATGTAGATTGAAAAATGTATGAATCAATATAATTGATAAGTTTATCATAATCAAAGATATAAAAAAAGCAATTTGTGAACAATGGACCTTCCGGCAATGAGGAGATAACACACACCAGACCCGTCTGGGGTTCTTTCACTGTGCAAAAGAGTTCACTGGATGGTCTGACTATGAGGAACACTAGCATTGGACAATCAGGTGTATGGACAGACAATTGACAGAAGCTGATGAAGCTTTCAGGGAATATTCTTCACCGGACGATCAGCAGTCAGGAGATTACACACGATGGATAGTTAGACTTGGTTTAGTGACGTCCAGAGGCAAAGTCACTATACAAATGACTTCATCGGACGATCCAGCGATGGTGATGGGCAACACACTAGTGGAACGACGTCGATCAATAGAAGAAGCAATATCTAGTTCAACGGTTAGTGGTCACTAGATGATCCGGTGATAGCAAATGAGTACCACAGGACTGTCTGGTGTCTATAAAAAATGCCAGCCTTTGCCAATGACTAGTTTTAGGTGAAGCGCCGATAATATACTTCATTCACCTAGTTGTTTGGAAGGTGTTGGCAGAGTACCTTCAGGCCTTAGTCATCATATCCCATCCATATGAGCACTCAGTGATCATATCCAAGGGATTGTGCTTAGTGGCATCACTAATGAGTGATAGGCCTTAGATTGCGAACAAGAGAGAGACCGACAGTGTTCCCATGTAACCTTGGTGCGCTGGAACACTTTGAGGCTTTGTGCCTCTTTGTCAATTATATTGACCCTTCAAGCATTGTGTGGAGCGTTGACAACTTGGTGTGCAAGAGATGAAAACACCCTTCCTTGGTGGAGAAACTTCATTGTGGACAGACCCAAGATGACCGGAAGAGTCGAGTGGCGGCGGTGAACTTGAGTGGCTTGCAGCACTTGTTGTGGTTGGCGGAGACCTTTGTGGCAACCTCAACACTGACAGCGCAAAAGCTTGGTGACCAGAAGTGTACCTCAGTGGAATTTCAACATGGATTACGGCTTATATTTTGGCAAACGACCCCGTGGGATGCATCGCCTTGTCTAGGGAGTTTGCACGTTCTTACTTGATGAGCTCTCTACATACTACATTTAGGTTTTCATATGTGCTTTGTTTGTGTGGCTTTACCTTCCTAGTGTAGTTTTTCCTCACTTATATGACTGGCTTTATATTGCAAAACACTCTGTGGGTTTGTATAGGTAGAGAACAACAGATAAACATAAGTGCACGTCTTGTTAGTTGTTTCTTTTCATCTAGTATGAAATCAAGTAAAACCCTTGGTTAGAACAAAAAGTTACTGAAATAAAAATTATAACACAAAACCAGGGAAAGAAAATAATATATGCACAACAGATTAGGAAAAATATTACAAACTCGTCTAGCGCGAGCTCCGCCGCCAGACCACTCAGATGTGTGTTAGAGAGAAGGGGATCGCCACATGGCTCACCTGCAGGGCCTGCACACCGCCGCTGCTTCGTCATCTTCTTCTATCCTCTCCACTGGACAACTCAACTACTACCCGCACAATACATCTGAGTGGTCTGGCGGCGGAGCTCGCGCTAGACGAGTTTGTAATATTTTTCCTAATCTGTTGTGCATATATTATTTTCTTTCCCCGGTTTTGTGTTATAATTTTTATTTCAGTAACTTTTTGTTCTAACCAAGGGTTTTACTTGATTTCATACTAGATGAAAAGAAACAACTAACAAGACGTGCACTTATGTTTATCTGTTGTTCTCTACCTATACAAACCCACAGAGTGTTTTGCAATATAAAGCCAGTCATATAAGTGAGGAAAAACTACACTAGGAAGGTAAAGCCACACAAACAAAGCACATATGAAAACCTAAATGTAGTATGTAGAGAGCTCATCAAGTAAGAACGTGCAAACTCCCTAGACAAGGCGATGCATCCCACGGGGTCGTTTGCCAAAATATAAGCCGTAATCCATGTTGAAATTCCACTGAGGTACACTTCTGGTCACCATGATGTCAACCCTACATCACTGTCGATATGCCACTGCTGGTTCAAAATCCGACAGTGAAGAAGGATTTTAAACTGACAGTGATGTCGAAAAATGGGGTAGTGAGTAGTATTGTTTGTCGTGCGTGTGACATGAAGACGCCGGTAAATGAGCTCACTTAGTAGTGCAATCAAGTGATATATATGCCCAAAGAAAAAAGTAGTAGTTCTGTCTGTGAATGTTTAGAAAGATTATTCTAGAGAGTAAAAGCAGAAACATTTTATATTAGTCAATGCAGGATATCGTATACTAAAATAATATAACAGGGAGATAAAAGAAAACCATACACTTGTGACATGTAAGAAAACATTTCACACGAAGTGGTTAGAGAAATTTTATAATAGTTGGAAAAAACATAAACCGTTCATTAGGCGAGATCGGACGGTGAAAAAATAGGAGTTACCCAACTGAAAGTACATGTAGGTACGAAATAGGTAGAGATAGTACCAAGTTAGGCTGGGCCAGTACCAAAATATGTGGGTAGGATTTGTTTTTTATTTTTGTATTTTATTTTCAAATAAAGATAAATCAGTCATTCTAGGTTACTGCCGCCATTCATCTCGTATGTCTGCACCTACGCCACCCGGCTCCTCCGCCCTTTGCACAGGTCGCTGATCCTCTTCTTCCAGGTGAATAGGTGAGCACACATCATTGTTTAGGATTCTTATGAAAAAAAAATTGGTCATACATTTGTATTTTTTTTCTGCAGTCTTTTAGGATTTACCGTAACCAATCAACATCATTGTGTAGGCATTTGATGAAAAAATTAGTTCATTTGTTAATCCAGCATTATGTTACTGCAGGGAGCATGGATGCAAACGTCCTTTATTACCAACATGTTCCACTCGACATTGACTCGATGCAAGCACGTACGTGAGGCCATGGACAGAAAGATCGCTCAAGAGCGAGAGGAGGAAGACCGGACCCTGCAGCAGGAACATGATGATATGGCCCTAACACGGGATGCCCGAGCTCCCCAGTGCGATGGAGAAGTGCACTAGCGGCTGGGTCAGCAACACCCTATCCAAAGGGCACAACCTCAATTACTAAAATACCCACTATAATATATTTCTCAATTAATTAATTAAAAAATAGAAAAGATGAAAGAACCCAGAGGTACAACGGTACTTTCCCGACCATTGTAAAATAGCTCGAGTGGTTAACGCCAGTGGATTTTCCCGAGATTACCCGATCGGTGAAGAAGGCGTACACAGGTCGATCTTCCGAGAACTTCCTGAGCAAGGATACTCACGGTTGCACATGGTCGCCTCATGCACAGTATAGTTTTCCAAACGGGCCAGCCCATCGGGCCAAAGACGGGCCCGATCGAAAAAAGCACAAAGATCGCCCAAGGCGGGTCGGCTTGGCCCGCAGCTGCGTGCAGTTCGCCCCTCGCCGCCACTGCGTGCTGCATGCACAGGCTCGCACACACTGGCCAGAGTGCTTGGCTGACGGCACGGCCCGGCTCAATGGGCGGCACTAGGGTGGCACGGCCGCCGGCCGTTGATCCCTCCCCGCCTCCTAGCCGTTGGATCCTCCCGTAAAGGCGGGAGGGCTATATAATCCTCCCCGCCGTGGCCGCTCCCGACGCCGGAACCCTAGCTCATTCTCTCGTTGCTCTCCTCTCTCTGCTGCCGGTGGAAACCCTAGCCTCTCTCTCTTTCTTCTCGCCCTCCCGGGTGGTTGAGCCACCGATGGCTTGGCTGACAGCACACACGCAAGACGGCCATCTTTACCCTCATCTTCATCCCCTCGAACGTCCGATTGAGCCTCGTCCTCTGCATCTTGGCCGCGATCGAGTCTCCTCTCCGTCGTCGACCTCGTCATTTACGCCAAAGACCTCTGGGGCTCGGTAAGTGGGTTGCACCCTTAATCTCTCTCGAGATCCGGTTTTTTTGAGACTTATAAGCATGTTTTAATGGTTTGATTTGTTTGTTTTCGCAGAGTCTTTTGCCGAGGCGAGGCCGTCAAGGTACCAGGGGCGGATCTGTCGTCGTTGACCTCTTCTTGGCGTCTCCGGTGCTCTACCGTAGAGGTGAGCCCCCCTATTGTCAAACCCTAAACCCTAGCTCATCTATGATCTTTGCTCTTTGTTCTGATATTTGCGTTTTGCTTGGTTTTTGGTAGCCGTTGAGGAACCGGAGTCCGGATAGATGGCGGACAAGGATGGGATAGGTCACTCCATGACACGGGCGCTTTAGTGCACGGGCAAGACGGCAACACGCCGGGCTCGGAGTCGGCACGACGACGCGACCACGACACGCTCCAGAATGATAGTATCGCGTTCGGGCCTAGAGTCGGGACACGGTGGCACGACACTGCACGCAGCACGGTTCATTAGCCGTGTGCCTAGCGTGCCGTGCTCAGCGTCTTGCGTCTTGGGGCGGCGAGCTAGTGCCGTGCTTTGAAGCATGTTTGGAAAACTATATGCACAAAACTTGCGATCTCAGTCGCTTCCTTGACACAATAATCCGGCTCCCATTGTTCAGTCTCCGGCAGAATGCCCTTATAGCATTCCATTACTGCGATTTGGAAAGGTCTTCTAGGGACGATGAGGTATGTCTTCCTTTTAGGCTCTCCATGAAATCTGTAAGGATACTTTGTCTTGCGTAGTATTGGTTTTGCCATTGATACTCCAAAATGATCATGATCATTTAGTTAGATCGGATGGTTAGAATGATGTATTACTTCCTAGTAGGTAATAGATGAAATATATATTTATTTAATTGTTTATTTTAGAAAATAGGATAAAGAAAGAAAGTTTAGATATAAAAATATTTTTTGATCTAATTGATGCATGATTGATCTATTAGATGTGGTATTTTTTTTATTTTGCAACTTTGGACGTGACATATTATGATTAGCATGGTAACTGCCGGTCTTTTTTATGCATGTAATTTTTCACTCCCAGCTTTCGTGATAACTAACGAGTAGCATGTTTTAGAAGGCCCTCTCAGTTATGTATGTAATTAATTAATTCATAAACTCCAAGGTCATCATACACCTTCTTAATGATGGATACTATCCCAAGATCGCCTTCTGTTCCACAGACCGAGACCACTCCAAGGCCCTTGTCCTCTGTGGTTATCAACCTGGTGAGATCCAAAATGCCGTTATGTTTATCAAAGCCATGTCTCGGCTTGATGAACATGTCCGATGTCCTTTGGCTGGCACTGCCAGCAGAATTCTTCATCATCTGCTCTCTCAAGTTGCCGATGGGGTTGTAGCGCAAGTTCCTCTGGTTCACATCCTCAGCTCGGGCCTTGAGCAGCTCAGCAACCGCTCGGTCCAGGGCCAGCACTCGTGCCTTCCAGGGAGCCTGTAAGAAGGACTGCTGTAAGCGAGGCCACCATGACCGCTTTGTGCCCAGGTGAAGGACAAACTCAATGTTGTCTTCAGTGTCATAGGACAGGTCGCGGACCTGCCCCACCCAGGTCCTTGTCACCTGGTTCTTCATGAACTCCTCATCGGCGGTGTTGAGGAAGGACTTCATCATCTCGAACTCATCCTTGATGAAAACAGTATCTCGTTGCAGGGTTTGCCATTGCTCAGCCTCCTCCTTCATAGCGGACTTGACCTTGTCCACCCGGGCTTCAACCAACGTCCTGGAAATCCCGACGACCTCCATTATTATTCCTCTCTCGCTGGAGCCAACGTCTGCTTTTGTGGCTGTGGAAGCTAGAAGTGGGGCTGCTATTGCGCTCAATTACTGGACAGAATTGCGCATCGATCTGAGATGGCAAATTGGCAAATATAAAGGGTCAGGTTAGAGGCACCAACCTGAAATATTAATAGGACTCCCTCTGTCCCTAAATACATGGCAAATTTAGGATAAATTGGTATGACAGAGAAAAGACTATACCACCATTCATTAAATAGAGTAGTTGCACACTGATCGGTGATTGTTCCGATAACACACTAATTATAACATTTACTACACATATCTAGCCGCTGAAACTCGACACTGGATTGAGAAATGAGAGGGGGTGTAGTAAATGTGAGGAGACTTCAAGAAAAATAAATGACCTGGTGGATCATTTAACCTTCTAGAGATTAATTTATTGAGCTCTTTTACAGTGGTTGGGGGTATTTCTTGGTTCCTCTTAGTTCCTAAACAATTAATTAGCGCTAATTAATTTTATGAGTGGAAGGTTAATACGGTAATTGTGGCTCCCCTCCCCCCGCTACCCCCTCCCCCACGCGCGACCGAACCCGCACGCCTCGCCCACGCGCACCCGAAGGACGCAAGCAGTTCTGTATTGAGCGAGGCTTCCCTGCCCTCGGCCTTAGCCGCGGCCGCCTCGCCCTCGACCTCGCCATCGCGTGGCGCCGCCGCCACCGGCCTGCCCTCGCCACCACCGGTCGCTCCTCCCTCCTCCCCGGCACCCGCCCACGCCACACCCCCGCCCGCCAAGGACGCCTCTCTCTCTGCTTCCACAACTACAAGGCGGCGACGCGACACGCACGACTTCCTCTCATGACGCCGCCGCCGCCGCCAAGGACGCGAGGTTGCGCACAAGACCTAGACGCCGCCACCTCGCCCTCGTCCTCGCCATTGCTTCGGGGACGCCATCGATTAGCGCGGCGTCGTCCGGGATCGATCCGAAGACGCCCTGCCATTCCGCGCCTCGGTTCGGGCTTTGGCGAACCTCGTTGCCGCCGCCCGCTTCGGCTCGACCGTGCTCTCACCGGACGCGATCGATTTGAAGGTGCGCACATCCGTTGCTCCTCATTCGCCCTAGCACGGTCGTGGTCGCCTCGTGATCTAATGCTTCGTATTATGCTTGCATCTTTTGGGCTCCCCATCTCTCGTCTAGTGTCAATCCATGTCTTATATTTGTAATCTTGCCGCTACTGTGAATCCTTGCAGCAAAGCAAATATTGACGCACAAGCAATACTCAGATCCAGGCAAAGGTAATTTTGATTTGGGTAGCCACTTGGTGTTCCTCATAGGTTGTCATGTTGCCCGTGTCGAAATTGGCCGATCGGTTTGCCTTGTGTTAGATAGTTTACTCAATGTGTTAGTGGGGTCCCAAAAGTGCCAAATCGAAATTGACCGGATCGATTTGCCTTGTGTTAGATAGTTGACTCAATATGTTAGTGAAGTCCCAAACGATCTGGTCTATACTTTAGTAACCTACTCCGATCATATTAGTTAGCTGTTTTGTATGAGTGCCACCTTGGCAACCTGCATTCTTGGATTCCAATTTTATTTTTAGTTCTCGCTATTAACGACTGAATACCCACCTTATAAAGTAAGAAGTAATGCTTCTCAAAATCTCATTCCATCCTTTGTTTTAGTACATGGTTGTCTCACACTCTCTTATATTGCTTTATACTACTATTTCTTATGGGGAAATAGTTTTAGATTGTGGCCTCACTATTCTCTATTTTGCTGTAGGTTCACGGGAGGTGCTCTCTGTAATCCCAGTAACTGAGGTATGCACCAGTTTGAACTTTAGCTCTGATAACCTACCTGTCCCAATTAATATATGGACCTTCCTCCTATTTCTCTTCTACTAAACAGCAGCCAGATTGGCACACACCATCATCCTTTCAATCGGTTGGTGCTCATGCTGGATACTTGATAAACAATTTTAAAACCAACTTTTTAGTTGTAAATCTTCAGTTCCTACTATTTATTTGGCATATGAAGTCACACAGCACAGCTCATACCTGCCAGTATTTCCTGTGAACTATATATAGTGTCTTCATAGGCCATTGAAATTTCTTGTTCCACAAAAACATTTATGTTGGATCAACATAATAGTCCTTCCAATATTATATCACAAAAATTCTTTTCAGGACTATTACAGCATGATCACACTCAAAAGTTTCATAAATATTTAAACTGATACCATTTTCTTTGATTTTCCTATTTGGATTAGCTACGAGATTGGATGGACTGACTGCTTGTGTTTTTAGAGTTCTATCGCCATCAGTCTACATATAATCTGCATACTTATTGTGAGTATCTACGTATAATTAACCTCCCAGTCCACAAACTGATTGTAGCTGCCCACTGAAGCTCTTTGTTTTCCACATTTAAATTATTGATTTTTTGCCTTTCAAAGTTGTGTTCAATACTTAGTGCTACATTGATAGTGTGGCTATATTTACAACTTCAATGGTTTTGTATTATGCACTTATGTTATTGTTTTTCCCTTTAAATTTTGAGGCCCTAGACTAAGCTGATCAGCCTACTTCTACTGTCACAATATAATACTGCAAAACCATATCAACTTCTACCTACTTGCTTCTAAAAAAATCTACTTGCTCAAAGAAGCAAACAAGAAGATAGACTCAGATTACCATCATCATCAAATATAATATTGCTAGCTTAGACGTTGTTACGCCAAACTTCTTTGGAAGAAAACTGTTTTTGCACATCTCTTTTCTTGTTGGAATTTACTGTTCCCTATTGCATAATATACAAGCATTTGTACAGGAGGAAATGTCATATCTTGAGTCTTTGCTAGAGTACAATGAAATTGTCAAGAAGTTGTTTGCTACTGAAGAAGAAGGATTTCAGTTCTATAACAACTACGGTTTTGAGAAAGGATTTAGTGTGAGGAGAAGCTATTGTGAGTGGGACAATAGCCACAATGAGATGACTCTTCGGAAGTTCGTTTGCAGTCGTCAAGGTTTCCGTGAAGAGAAGCAACTGAAGAGGGCGATTAAAAAGCGGAAGCCGCGGAATATTACCCGTGTTGGATGTCTTGCTAAATTTGTGATTGCACGAGATCGGACCACGTAGCGCGGTATGTGAAGGATTTCATCGATGAACACAACCATCCGATGGCGCCAAAGAGAGCTTACTTTGTCCGCTACGTTCACATAGAAGAATTAGCGATGAGCAGAAAGCTGAGATTGTGGAGATGGAGAGTTCTGGGATCCGCAAACACAAGATAATGGATATTTTGGAAATGCAGTATGGTGGGTATGATAAGGTTGGGTGTACAACAAGGACTTGTATAATTTCGCCATCGCTATAAGGCGGAGACAATTGTTGCCGGTGACGCTCAAACAGTCATCATGATGGAACTTCAGCGTAGAGATCCTGATTTCTTTTTCAAGTACATGGTTGATGGGGAAGGACACCTGAAGGGACTATTCTGGTGTGATAGTCAATGTCTGCTTGATTATGAAGCATTTGGTGATGTTGTTGTATTTGATAGCACCTACAAAACTAATCGGTACAACCTACCCCTTGTTCCTTTTGTTGGGGTGAATCACCATCGGCTACGCTTATTTTTGGATGTGGAATTATTTCTCATGAGAATATTGAGTCATATGTGTGGTTGCCGAGTACATTTTCCGAGGCCATGATTCGTAAGCATCCGATCTCCGTGATCACCGATGGAGACCTTGCTATGCGAGAGAGCAATCAGGTCCGGTGTGGCGAATTCATCGCATAGGCTCGTGATATGGCATATTGAGCGTAATATTGTGCGTAATCTTAAGGATGATGTTGTCAAGGATGAATTCAGAGTTTCCTTTATGATTGTTGGTCCATAGAAGAGACCGAGAGAAAATGGCGTGAATTTTGGATAAGCATAAGGTTACAAATAAGGAGTCATGGTTGTATCGGATGTATGATATGAGGGAAATCTGTGTGCTTCAGATCATCTTTGGTAAGTGCTACTTAGGACCGAGGAGCAACCAACGGAGTGAGAGCCTAAACTCTAGGCTTCATATGCGTCTAGATCGTAAAATGACACTGCTTGACATGGTAAAGCACGTGGAGCACTAAAACTCCAAACCCTGAGGCTAGCACGAAAGAAGGGAAACGAACAAAAGGAGGGAAAGGAACGAAAGGAACAGGATCTGAAAAAGGAACAGGAGCTCAAAATAGGAAAAGAGGACGACCGCCAACAAAATTAGTTGTCAATACTCCTCCCACTGTCAGCAGATGAATTTAGTAGCGAATCTATCGCTAAACGAGTTCAAAGGGCTAAGCATCCAGGGAAACAAAGCAGACCAGCCCTTTTAGGCCTTTTTAGAACTAATGTGCTGTCTATTTAGTAAGCTATATTTGATCTTTAGTTTGTCCAGATGACTAGAACGATGTGTGTTCAGACCTAAACGATGTGCTGAACTAAATTCATGTGTGTTCAAAGCGCAAATACTTAGTCAAACATTTTCTTTAGCAATTCCTGCAAATATTTGCGGGCGGTAGACAAGGCTACCCTCTACAACAAACATATGCCCCGTGGGAAGAGGTGTAAGTAGATGCAAACCGTGCACAAGACAAGAACGGCTGAAAGAAGATTAGAGGACTCAACCTGAACCCCAGTGGAGAAGTCAAGATACGATAGAACAGCCATTAGCGCACCAGCTCGCAAACAGGCCGCTGGGTGCTCCAGAGATCTTCTTAAGGGCTGTAGAGACCGAGAAAGCGAGTAAAGTAAATGTGTTAGCAGCACCTTGATCATTTTTTTAGATAATGAGGATGACTGATCATATAGAGCGAAAAAAAGAAGGAAAGGCACCACCTGCTCGGCGAGGTCCATGTACTCTATGGTGAACAGTCGAGCAAAGAAGCTCTGCTCTGATCCTCTCCAGCATCCGCCGAGGCCCAGCTTGGTGTTTTTCCCAGGTCCATGACAATAATAATTACTACTTTCATTTCTCAACGGGTTTAGATGTATAATTAGGAGTATTATACACATAGATCAAGTGCAAGTGCAGCAAACACCTTTCTACAAACCACCATGCTCACATACTCACATCAAACCCATGCTGCTGGTTACTACGCATTACTAGCAGGCGGCGAGGGAGACACAGATCCTGGACCGCCTAAACAAAACACAACATGGCTTTTTTTAAAATCTGTCAACAAACTGCTACAAAATAATGTGCCGTGTCATGCGGGGCCTCCTCTACAGTTAGCTTTAGCTTCACCACATCATGAAGCTACACTATGCTCTACGGACTGGACCGCCTGGACGGCCTTTCATCAGAAGTTGCACAAGTGCATCTGATCTCCGGTTGGCACCCTGGATCTAGATGATGACCTGCATCTTTCTTCCTGTAATCACCACCAACCGCGCCCAAGTCAACAAGCAAACCCGACCTATATGTGCATTCCAAAACTTCTGCTGCCATTTTCAGAATACATGCTCCGAGATTCAGGATGCTTCTCTTCTATTCAAAGATCCAACAAAATCGCCACAAAATTGCATCAGAGAAAGAAATCATTCAAAAAAGATTAAAAACTCTTCACCTCTTATATTAATATGTTGAATATCCTTATCCTTGCTCAACTCTTACGCTTCTTCTTCACTTTGCCCTATGGTAGCTGTCTTGCTACTAGTAGTGCACTGTGGAGATAGCCTGGTTTTTTCAGTGTTCAGGCACAGAAGTGCATCATCTTCTGCAGAAAAATAAAGTATACCCTGATGATCTTTTGCCTAGTAAAATTCATGAAAACTCAATCAAACAGGTTATCCTTATGAAAGATTTAATCATCTTTTAAGAGGGAGTCCAGTCTCTACAGAACAAGAAATACAATTCCTAACTTCCTGCAGATTACCATGTAAAATTATTTAGAAAAAAATGAAAGTATAGAAATATGAGATACCTGTCAAGCTTTGATCTGAATAGCTAGATGCAGGCATTGCACCACCAGTGTGTGCAGGTATTGACACAGTAAAACTTTCAGATCTATCCAATTCCTTACGAAACACTTGTAACTCTACCTAAAAGAACAGGAAAAAGGTAAAGATAATATGTTACTATTATTTCCAATGTATATTTGGTCTAGTGAACTCTAATGAAAATTCTTGCCACAACCCACAAGTGCTAATAGCAAAACAACAATAGCAATAAAGCCTACTATCCAAGCACGCTGGGTAGGCTGTTACTGGTAAAAAACACTACATATGCATTTAGAAAGAGGAGCAACCTTGGTAACTCTTTTTTTATATGTCAAACTTTGAACAAAAAACATTAAGATGGCATGACTTCTCTGGCTAAAAAAGGATTGTAATGCATATCAGTAAAAGCATTAAGATACTCAATTTCAAATATTGATACAATTCATAGTGTATCTCATCGGTTAACAGATTCTTCTGTTTGGTCTGATTTGCTTAAAGTCAAGGATATCTATCTGATGGGTACCGACATCTGTATGAAAAATGGAAACCTCACTAGATTCTGGAAGGATAGATGGCTTTATCAACAACCTCTTTGTTTGACAGAGCCAGAGCTTTTTGAACTATGTGAGAGGGTTCAAAGTACTAAGTGGGCTCGACTCGTCACAGGCTAACATCACTTCGAGATGACCAAGCCAATCAAGCTCAGATCAATAAGAAATTGCAGGTTCAGATCAATAAGAAATTGCAGGTTTAATGCAGTGATTGCTAGACAAAATTGACAGAACTCCTATATTTAGTGAACATTTGGCTCATGAAGTGAAATGCAGAACAAAATCAGCAATTCTATACAAATTCAACAATCCAGGAATACTTACAACGTGGATAACTTAAGAACTAGGGAATCGGTGTATGTACCTGCATCGGGGAGAGGTTGCTGTTGACGAACTGCCCGCGAGCTTCTGGCAGACCTCGCCGTCCTGGAGGCAGCTGCGGATCTTGGCCCAGTTCTGCGAGTCCTCCACCCTCCTCTGCATCCAGGTGGAGTAGTCCTCGAGGCGGTACTCCTTGTACCCCTGCCGGAGACGACCCACCCGGCGCCGCGGTTGGTGACGACGAAGGCGAATACGGTGAAGGCGAAGAGGAGCAGGATGAGGAGGAAGAGCCAGAGGAGGCACGAGGCGAGGCAGAGTGCCCCCGCGAGGCCCGTGAGGGAGAGCACGAGGAGGAGCACCCCCAGCGCGATCACGGGCCGCTCCAGGAACCCCCCGCCCCCCAGCGCGACGAACGGGGACCGTGGACGCCGCCGGTCCCGGATCTCGCCTCCTCCACCGTCTTTGTGGCGGCCGATTTGAGCAACCTCGGACCGCCGCGGACGCGCGCACCACGCCGCCCGCACCCTCCCGGCAGCTGGGTCGGCCGCCGCCGCCGGGCCCGGATCTCGCCTCCTCCGCCGCCTTTCCCGGATCTACGCGGTGCCGCCGTTCGCCGGAGACTGGTGAGAAGCTTCGCATGCTCTGGCCGCCCTTGCCCTCGCCCTGGTAGTCGGCGCCGCCGCAGCCCTGCCTGGCCCTCGACCTCGCCCTCGCCCTCGCCCTAGCAGCCAACGCCGCCACAGCACACACGAAGGAAGAACAAACAGACAGACGAGAGTGGCTAAGGTTGAATTCGAGAAATAAACATTTTACAAACTATACTACTTCAATTATTCATGTACTACTCAAAGATTATTTTACTATTATAAATTTACTATTCTACCCTTAATTACATAAAACAATTTCGAAAATAGAATTATTCTCTCTTTTCTTAAGGGCTGATCCCACCAATTTTAGTATGCACTTAGTGCATATGGTCCCACCATTTAGTATGCATTTTGTGCCTATCTAATTGGTTCCTCTTGGTTCCTCTGTCTTTTTAGCCGTCGGATCGGTCCTCGTGAGCCATCCATTTTCCAACAACCATTGTAAAAATTCTCTAATTTATTTATAGACAAATTCTTGAGCTAGGAATCTATTTATTTTGGTAAAAAAGGAGTACTAAACAAGACTTGTGTGAAAGGTCAAAAACCAATCGAGTAGCAGCTGGCACCTCTTGGCAACAGCATCCCGATTTAAAAAAACGCACAATTATTAGGAGTACTTGGTACATAAATTATCGCGTCTGACAAAGTGAAAATCGTAAACTACTCCCTCCATTTAGTACTGATCAGCGTGTTTGGAGGAGGCACCGCGAGACCAAGGAGCATCGCCTCACCGGGCGGCGGCTCCGTTTGACAGGGCTTCTCCATCAGTTTTAGGAGTTGTTTGAAGTCGTTTTCTGCCAAATAGGATAAAGTGAAATAGCTTTATTGGTGAAGCCCCTAAAAACATGCTCTTACAATGATTTGGGTGGGATGGAGCCAAAAAAAAGTAGCTTCTTCCGGCTCCTCCTCCAGACCTCTAAAAACATGCTCTCACAGGGAAGCTATTTTGCCAAACAGTTTACCAAAACCGCTTCAGCTCCACCAGTGGAACTATTCGTGGAGCTGAAACAAAAAAAAATAGCTTCACTAGTGAAGTGAAGCCTTGCCAAACAGAACTGGCATGGTTATACCACCCCGTGAGGCCGTGACTCTATGTCCACCCTACGCAGCTGCCGAGGAAGGCCAATGGCCGGACGACTCATTTACTCTACGCAGCAGCCGGGCGAGTTTGTTGTTTCCCATAGAGAAATCGGCGCCCAACCAAAAAATGCTTGTATCAAACTTGAAAACTTTTTTTCGTAATGCGTACGAGAAAATTGAACGGGGGAGTATACTTCTGAACAGCACGTTCGCTTGATCGTATTTAGTTTATAAGTCATAGTTTATCAGCTAACGAATAGTATTTTCTCTCACACCAAACCAGCTAATAGTACTTTCAGCCATGGCTTATAAGTCAAACCAGCCCAAATGAATAGGGCGCAAGTCCATGCATCATCAGTTAGTTCGTCATCCAACAAGTTGTATTTGATAAACGTCGACAAAAAACTCTTTTGCAGATCCCTATTTAGGGCAACAGATGTGTATCGATTTTGGACTCAGTTGCAGCAGTCTAAGAAACAGAGGGAGTTGGTGTTGGAGATACGTCGCAAGTTAGAGTATGCGACAATGTATTTCTTCACGTCCTTTGGATGGCCATTTACTTTGAGAATTGAGTTATGGGTTGATTTTGTTTTGTAAGCTTGGTTTGGTTGCTGCCTTGATAAACTTGCAATGAGTTGATCTGATTTCTCCTTTTTTAAGATAAAGTCGAATATTTCTTCCATTATCTAAAAGACAGTATGAATGGGATGGCTAGTGCCCAGCCCAACCCTCACTAAACTTCACTGATTTTACACCTCTTATCCTCGGTAAACTGAATAGCTACTAGAAATATTCAATAGGCTATGCAAACGGGTTTATTCCTTTTGTTTTGCAACAGTTCAATTTTTAATACTGGCCTACGAATCCGTCTACTTGCATTTAGAATTTTGTGGGCATATCTATATCTCTTATAAAACTAATCTCCACTATAAATTTTATCTCAACATATAAGCCATTCACATCATCTCCCACTAACTATCAATATCATCTCTCACTAATAGGCATATTGTCCCACTAACTTTTAACCTTTTAATGCAAGCTATCCACGTCATCTCCACTTGCGCAGTTACTACATTCAATATATAAAAAATATAGTAGGCATTCATATATTGCTTTTTGTTTTGCCGTTTCATCGTCTTATAATTCAATCCAATTCTGTTAGTTTTTTTATTGTCTTGCCCAAATTTTTATAAGAATGAATGTTAGAACATACATGTTTTAACTCATAAATATTTGGATGCTGGTGGATAAAATTATGGTGTATAGCTACTCAAACTTCCTTCTTTGCATAGGTTCAATGTAGTGGATGCTTCCTATTTAGTTCGAGTGTCTTGACTCGGTATATACGGGTCTTGTATTTTCATCCTTCATTTCACAGGAAAGATTAAATGGCCAGAGGCGATCAAAGGGGTGAATGGGAGTTTCAAATTTTCTCTTCTTCAGAACTAATAAAGAGCAGCCTATATCCTGAGACAACCCACGAACCTCTTGAGCAGCATTAGCCAACATCTCGTAGTCACATCGGACCTACAGAACATAGAAACTAGGCTAGAAAGATGCCGAAATGGACCAGAGGTGTAAGACGCGGAAATTGAGTATCACCCTGTCATAACGGGACTAGCCTCTTTTTCAAACTCCGTCTGGATGGTTTTGCAACTTTCAGCCTGCAGACCTCGGAAGAAAATATCGGAACCCAATCAAATGACCTTCAAAAATCGTGATTTTTTTTACGTCTTCACAAATTAACAAGGATCCTTTCCAAAAGGGATATTCTCAAAATGTGGAAGATAGCCAAACCGGCCTGGATGGTTTTGGTTTAGGACAGCCGCTGATCTCCAAAGGAAAAGGTCAAAGCTTAATCAAACGAGCTCCAAAAAAACATGTAATTTGGTGAAGGTGTTTATAACATCATATAAAACATCTCCACCAAATTCCACATCAATTGATGTAATAAGTCTCCAGAACCGGCTTAGCAGGATTCAGAAACCAACTTAGTTGGTCTTTCCCAGACATTAGTGAGTTCCATTCTAAGAAAAAACCCAAAATCGAACCAATTGAGTTCCAAAAAAAATTATGAAACTCTGCACACACCTTTCCTATCACATGGTAGAGCTATCCCCAAGAGATGATGACAAAAAGGTAAAACCTTGGTCCAAAATTTTGAAACTCCATATTTTGAAGGACCGAAATAGGCGACCAGACGGGGGGTTGTTGAGTGGGAGCCAAATCAAAATTTCTCTCAAAATGACCGTTGTCCCAAAATCACCACCAAAAGCACCGAAACTCACAAAGGTGGTGTTCTCAAGCCAACTGGTGGCTGGATGTTCTCGGTGATGACCGACGAGCACAACGGAACACACACCACAGCGGAAAACCAAACCTAACACCGAAATTCACCGAAATCCAAAAGCGGTGCTCTCAACTTCAACGAGAATGAAGCAAGAACACAACTCCAAATCCCCTAAGCCAACTGGTGACTTGAGGACTTAGAAAAGTTCCTGGACATTTCTGAAAACCCACGGAACAAGCAGATCACAAAACGGATTTAACGGAACTTCAAACACCACAAAACGGGCAAGATCACAGCCAAAGTCGGTCTCGACCGGGTTGCAAGGTCGGTCTGACCGGGTTGAGGACCTTGGCTCAAACCTAAACCCGCCTCGACGACCAGGTTCCAAGGTCACCTGACCTAGGGTTAGCCTTGACCAGGTAGGAGGTTGCCCCGACCGGGTTTCGCAGAATCAAGACTTCAAAACTTTCTCCCAAAAGGCAAAAACACCTCAAATCAACTTCGATTGAGATGAAATTTGGTAGGAGGTTGAGAAACATGTCAGAAGATATTCCCGAGTTTGAAGTCCAAAAGATCAAGGGAACTCCGGGGAGGGGGAAGAAAACTCAAACCAGATCGGGTTTTTCCAACTTTCCTCAAAATTCTTCAACTTCATGCTCATAAGGAATCTGCCAAACCGGTCAAGAGATAAGTTCCTTGGATGTCCTAGCACGTATCCATCCACTTGAATCGACCCCAAAAACTTAGTTTCAAGAAATCTCAAACGGTGAAGAGAAGGGAAAGGTAGAAGGAAAAGCTCAAATCAAATCAAAACTCAAATCAATTGCAAATCAAAGACTCAGATCTTAAAGCCACGAGGACAAGAGGAGGTTAGGGCCTCCATTCCCACTTAGATCAGGTCTACAAGGTTTGATTTACATAGATGAGTGATTTGGCTAAATCATCTGCGGATCACTACAGCATTCTAGAGACAGGGAAACCCTAAAGGATGAAAGAAATGACTGACGGGAGAGATGGCTGGTTGGGGGCATCTTCTACCTTATTTATAGAGCTATTACACATTCCCAACAACGTGCATTGGCTATTCATACAAGGTATTCAAGTCACATCGTTTAGTTGTTGCTAGGTCCATTGGCTATTCATGTCTCAACAACGTACCTCGCTGACTAGTTGATTAAATTAATTCTAGTGATACAATGTATCCATACAAGGTATGTACTAGACTTGGGCGCTATTCACCATTCAGTGACAGGTGACGTGATCAACTGAGAAATGCTAAGACGTAGGATTTGTTAATCTCAAGATTTACAAGTTTAATCTCTTGCACTAACACACACATGATTTTTAGAGATGGGTGAAAGAGGTTTGCCTAGCCCGCCTCTATGGCGATGCCCGTGTAAATGGAAAATTTTACGAGCGGTTATGAAACCCATCTCAGATATCTATATTAGGTCCCGTTTGAATCCCTCGAACTAACAACTAGTTGGCTTGAGGATCCAAACAGGAGGATTAATGGATGGGCTAAATTTAGCCAAGGCCCTATCTAGCTATTAGTTCACTAATCCATAGAACCCAACTATCAAAGGCTAATAACTAGTTCTAGTCTATAGTAAAACTCAACAATTAGTTTAGGATTCAAACAGGTATGAACTAACAACTAGTTGACTAATTTTTAGCTGGCTATTTTTTAGCCATGACTAACAACTACTCATAGTCCATCAAACAGGGCCTTATACATATGGGCTTTATAGAGGCAGACAACATCGACGCCCCACCTGTACAAATCGATTAAATAGGAAACAAAAAATCATACAACCCCCACAGCCGCCGCTCCCGCTGTGGAGTCTCCTCTTTGCCTGGTGTTGATGCTATGTCGTTACTACTCATCATGTCCTAGCCCAAACGAGATCCTCTAGGAATAAACTATGACGAATGGCCTTACGACGTACGCCAATCATGTATATGTCTAATGCACAATCACATGGAGGAAGCTAGGAACGAAGACGAAAGAACCTGGCTATTTGGGCCGAGCGAGTACATGTACCTGGCCTGTTTGACGATCCAAGCAAGTGGGCTTCCCGCTGTTTGAGTCTACGTATAAGTTAGCAGCCGGCCCCGTATGTGCGTGGAGATCCGTAAGTGCGTAAGTCCTCTCAATTGCGTAGTATATAGGCCAATAATAATATGACTGGCACCGTACCATGCACGTACACATAGTTCAACCAAGACTAGCTGCCCCAATCTCCTTGTTGGTAGCGATAAGCAATTGATGATCCCCATATATGATTGCACACTTTGCTCGTCAGCAAGAGATTAGCAGTAGCTGATGTGACACAAGGCCAATTGGCTAAGATGTATCGGTATACTCGCTCCGTCCCAAAATAAGTGTCGCTATGGTATTCGTGTTGGTCAAACTTTTTTAAGTTTCACTAGATTTGTAAAAAATATTAGCAACATTTATATCTCCAAAAAAATTTATTATTAAAATAGATTCAACGATCTATTTAATGATACTAATTATGTACTATAAATATTTATATTTTCTTGTATATATTTAATCAAAGTTAAAAGTGTTTGACTCCTTAAAAACGAGAACGATACTTATTTTAGGACGGAGGGAGTACTCAACATTTCGAGTGCATATATACAGGATAGGATAGGATAGTGTAAGAAAGATAGGAGGATCGATCGGATCGGAGCCTATGTTATGTTATGTTATGGATTGAAGAAGATAGAGGAGTAAGGAACATTATTTAAGATATGTATCGTAGTTATAAAAAAAGAGATATGTATATCGTAATATATGGAAACCTTATGTGATACTCCTTGATTTCCAAATTATAAATAATTAGTATTCTGTTTTTTGTAGCTAGATAGAAATGGAAAACAGTACATATTGGTTTGTTGTATCATAGCTATAATATATAAGGCTAGTCTCATTGGGGAGTTTCGTAGCGTTGTTTCCAAGACTGCCATGTCACATGCAATGAAATGAAACATAGATGAAACATCCACTCTCAATGGAAGTTTCATTCTACAGTTTCATAAGCATTTAATTTCATGACTCATAGAGAGTTGGTAATTATGTCAAGAGAGTTTCATCCCCATAAAACTCACTTCTCTCTTCTTAAAAACATTGCCACATCATAAAAAACGCTTATATGGCAGTTTATTAAATGCAAATTAAACTCTGATGAAACTTTCATTGAGACTGGCCTAATAATAACACACAACTCAAGTTCATCAGAGGACGATGATGATAGTAATAATTAAGCAATAATAAACTCGTAGAAAATGCTTTTACTCTCTAAGAAAGTTGGAATGACTTATAATTTAGGACCGAGGGAGTATTTATTTACAGTATATATTTATTTATTGTTTTGAGTTACAAACTCTGACGAATAGCCTTACGACGTACGCCAATCATGTATGTCTAATGCACGATCACAAGGAGGAAAGCTAGGAACCAAGACGAAAGAACCTGGCTATTTGGGCCGACCGAGTACATGTACCTGGCCTGTTTGACGATCCAAGCAAGTGGGCTTCCTGCTGTTTGAGTGTACGTATAAGTTAGCAGCCGGCCCCGTACGTGCGTGGAGATCCGTAAGTGCGTTTGGTAAGTCCACTCAATTGCGTAGTATATAGGCCAATAATAATACGACTGGCACCGTACCATGCACGTACGCATAGTTCAACCAAGACTAGCTGCCCCCCAATCTCTTTGTTGGTAGCGATAAGGGATTGATCCCCATGATTGCACACTTTGCTCGTCAGCAAGAGACTAGCAGTAGCTGATGTGTGTGTGTGACACAAGGCCAATTGGCAAGATGTATCGGTATACTCAACATTTCGAGTGCATGTTATGTTATGTTATGTTATGTTATGTTATGTTATGTTATGTTACGTTATGTTATGTGTGTGTGTGACACAAGGCCAATTGGCAAGATGTATCGGTATACTCAACATTTCGAGTGCATGTTATGTTATGTTATGTTACGTTATGTTATGTTATGTTATGTTATGGACAAGATAGGATAGGATAGGATAGGATAGTGTACGGAAGATAGGAGCATCGAACGGATCGTAAGATAGGAGGATCGATCGGATCGGAGCATATGCTATGTTAGGCCCGTCTCAATGGATAGTTTTATAACACTGTTTTTAAAAATGTCACTTCAAATAAAATATAATGAAACTTGAATGAAACAACCACTCTTAATACATAGTTTCATTCTATAGTTTCATAAACATCTAATTCAAGACTCATTGCGAGTCGGTAACTGTGCCAAGAGAGTCTCATCTCCATGAAACTCATTTCTTCTCTCCCTTCTTAAATATGGTTCTACATCAGCAAAAATGCCTATGTGACATCTTATTAAATGTGGATGAAACTTAGATAAAACTCCCAGTGAGACTGACCTTATGGATTGAAGAAGGTACAGGAGCAAAGAACATTTAAGATATGTATTGTCGTTATAAAAAAAGATATATGTATCGTAATATACGGAAACCTTATTGATACTCCTTGATTTCCAAATTATAAATAATGAGTATTCTGGTTTTTCTAGATAGAAATGGAAAACAGTACATATTGGTTTGCTGTATCATACCTGCAATATATAATAATAACACACAGCTCGAGCTCATCAGAGGACGATAATAGTAATAGTTAAGCAATAACAAACTCGTAGAACGAAGCCTTCCCATGTTTATTATCTATATCTGTTCTATTCTATTTCTATCTATACTATAAAAGAGCGAAGGAATTGAAAACTAGTTGTTACCCAAAGATTTATACCCATTGTCGTGGGTTCGTAACGGCGGCAAACATCGTGGTTGTTCATCGGATGTCGGAAGTGTGGGTCTCCGGTGGCTTGGGTACTCAAAAACACAATGGAGACACAACGGTTTATCCTAGTTTGGGCTATCGAGGCCCTACGTCGAGCAATGAGGTGTTCTTCGTGTTCAGGAGCACCCAAATCGGAGAATTACAATGAGAGTTTGGCAGGGGATCGCTTAGTGCTATCCTATGGCTCATCGGCGGTGAGGTTCTCCAAGCGAGCGAGGAACCGATCTCTCTCTAGCTAGGTTGTCAGGGGGAACACTCTGCTGTTCCTCTGCTTCTCGGTGTCTAGTTAGCCAATGGTTCGCTGTCCAATCGTCCTCTAGTATTTGATTCGCCCTCCCTCACTCTATGGGAGCTGACCCTCCCCTTATATTCTGAGGAAGGTCGGGTACAAGTCGGTTCGGTGCTTCGGTCTATGGTCCACGTACGCCGGGTGCAGGAAGGTGCTGACACGACGTGGATGGACCTCAGCTTCGTCGTGTAGGGAGGAGTTGCAGGCGTCGCCTGTCGTCGCTGTTGTCTGACGCTTGACCGTCAGGGGCTGTCTGCTGCAGACCGGCCTCCGTTGAATGAACCTTCTGGAGGCCTCCTTGGCCGTGAAGGAGCCCCGGCTCGAGGGGCTGATGAGTGGACCCTGGAGCCCGTTGCCCTAGAGCTGGTGAAGGCGCTTGTCGTGTTGTGTCACGCTGATTGCGTGACCGTGTCGAGGGTGCAGGTGGATGGCGCCCCGTGCCCGTTGGTCGGGGAGGCGCCGCGAAGCCTCAGTGCCCACTGAGCCTCGGATGCTCTGTGGGCTGCCCGTGACTCTAAGCGTTGAGTTCGATCTCCGATGACCGAGTCAGTTGCGGTGGTCGTAGCCTTGCTTTCTTCGGTCGGACGCCCTTTTGGGGGTACCCGAGTTCTTGGCTAGGCGCTCAGCTTCTGAGCCGAGCGACTATCGAGTTTGAGTGTCATGAGAGGGAATCCCGAGCGAAGGCCTGGCCGACTCGCCGGGGAGCCGCCAGCTCTCGGCTCGCGTGGGGTGCCCTTCTTACCTTGGCCTGCCATGGGTTGAGCGATGGGGGCATCAGGGCCCTGGGTTGGTGCCGATCCATCGTTCGGCGTCCCACGCCCTCGTGAGGGATCGATAGCAGGCCTGTTGGGATCAGGCTACACTTAGCGGTGGCCAGGCGCATTCTCTGCTCCAAGGTCAGGCTGCCCTCGTTGAACCCACCGCTCAGTGCCCTCCACTCTGATTCTTGGTCGCACTCGGGGGACGTTCATGGGGCGCCCGTCGGTCGGGTCCCGAAATCCCTGGCTGAGGGGCTGGTGCAGCCCCCGAGCCCATCGTGCGGTTTTGTTGCCCGCGGCAGGTCTTCCGTGCGCGGTGAGGGCATTCTTGAAGGATCGTTAGAGATCTTGAGTCATGCTTGGTCAAGTCATTCCCTCGTGGGGCTGGGCTGTTATGACAATGGCTTCGATAGTCGAGAGTGTCGCGCCTGTGCTACTAACGGGTAAGTCCATGAGAACCCCAAGTATCCAATCGGTTCAGTCCTTGGTCTCGGGCCCCCAGGGGGTCGATCCACGGCTTCCCAATTGAGCCGCTTGTTTGGTTCCCGAGCCCGTTCTGCCGGGCTCAAGGGCTCGCTTCCTCCCTCGGTGGGTCACCACAAGTAGCTCAAGGTTGGTACTCGGACATCGGTCATCGGGACGACCAGTGCGCTCCAGGGCATTCCGGCTGCAGCCGCTGAGGCCCGTCCTTGACCGTCCCTTGCACTTTTGTTTTCCTCGGGCAACTTTGAAGCCCCGTGGGGCCACTTTGAACCCTCGGTGGTGCCTCTGCTGGGCCCCGCACCACCCATTCGTGCGTGCTACGCTTGTTAGTGGGTTAGGAGTATGAAAGCGTAACAAAGGAAATGAGATATGGATAAAAATGACATAGCTGTTAGATGTTCCATGTGTTGTCGTACTCCTTCCCCTCGAGGTTGCTGAGCTTGTAGGCTCCCAAACAGAAACATTCACAGTTGAGTATTAGGACACTACAGCTGGTCCGACAATTCACGAACCAGCTGGATCAGGCGATGTAAGTGAAAATTGAGGTGGTGATGCCACCACGCTCTCTGATCACCCAGCGACACCACAGGCTCTACTAGACTCAAAATCATGTATTTCTTCCTGCAAGAGTCTAGCGGTGTCGCTTAGTGACATATACCTCAAAATCATGTACACCCTCTCAACTTTCTCGCACTTCCTTGCCGGGACCCATTCATAGTCAATGAGCCTACACTCACTGGGGTTGAGCCTGTGGTGTCAGCTGGGTTGCAGAGATCGTGGTGAGAGCGGTTGTGCATCGCCACCCCTGAATTTTCACCAACATTGCCTCGATCTAGCTAGTTCGTGAATTGTCTGGACCAAATGCAGGTCTCGATACTCAACTGTGAATGTTTCTATTGCGCTTCAATTAATCGATTGATGTCACCATTGTTCCAATCCCATGTCCCATCTTCCTCAAAGACCACATCACGACTGATATGCAACTTTTCTCAGATGGATCAACCAAATAGATAGCCTTTTGTCCCACTTCATATCCCAACAGAACCATTTTCGTGGATCGTCGATGCCTTCCCAACACCAGGCCCAATATTCATCACATGACCAATGCAACCAAAAGTTCTGAGATGGTCAACTCATGGTTTCTTGCCATGCCATGCCTCATGTAACACCCTAGGTGTTTGGCTTCCACTAATTGCATTTCATTTCATAAACATGTGCATCATCTATCTCAAAGATGTCATTATTCTTATCAAACATGCATATGCAACATTTTCAATTGTATGTGTTTCATGCTTGATTGCTTAGAATGGTAGTAGTGCAACATGTGAATGTAACATGAAATTCTCATACTTTGAAACATGGCAATATGGTAGTAATGTGGCAATTATAAAATGACAACAAAGTCATGAAACATGTGAAACATTGCATTGCAACATTTGGGTGAATTGCTTGTTTTGTTGTTTCATCACATGTGATCATTTGACATGGGTATAGCACTTGTGTAAAGTGGTTGATTATGGTCTAATACACCTTAACTACACTTAGGGTAATTGTTTGGACACTGTTCATGTGGACCAAAATGACCAAATTGCCCTTTTGGAGAGGTTTGACTTGAATTGACCCTTAGTGTGCCACTGTTTGACTGATTCAAAAGACCAACTTAGAGACTTTGCATGGCTGTGCACTCTTTACCAAAGTTGTAGCTAATTTATCAAGGAACAAAAGTTGTTTTATGATCATCTCATGAAAATGGCTAGAACATGCTCAAACATGGCCCACAAGTCAGGTTTCCCTGCTGATTTCAGACTTAGAAAAATTCTTCAGTCAAGTCATGACTTACAGTTTCATGAGCCCCTCTTTGCGACCTTGTATCTCTCAATCCAGACCGAATTAGTCCAAGCCCCAATTGACAATGTTATAGTACTACTGTAGATCTACAAATTTGCTGTTACTACCTACCGCTAACTCAGGCTAGATTACGAGCTATGAGGCGATGAAATGGCGCTGTCACCATGCCACCGACCCCGATTCATCGTTTTTAAAATGTTCATGAACGTCGTGGCCGAATCGATTCGTAGGCTGATCACCACATGGAGCGCATGTTCGCTCGGTGCCTCCACGTGGCGTGTTCGGGCTCCAGATGAAAGCCAAGCCAGCGCCTCGCTCACTCCCTCTTCCTCTCGCCATTTCCCCTCTCGCCGCTTTTCTTCACGCGAGCGCGGCGACCGGGAAGCAGTGGCAACCGCCGAGCCAAAATCCACCTCAACCAAGCGCCATTGACCGATTCATTAGAGCCACAGCACCACCGTGAGCTCCTCCACGTCTGTGACCCCACCGTCATTCCATTTTCGCCTCAGGTAGAGCTCCCCGTGAGCGCGGCTCCACCGGGTCGCCATGACTGCCGCCGGCCGAGCTCGCACATGGCCGTGCTGCTCGAGCCTCTTACCGTCCCCTCTCTCCCTTGCGCTAGGTCCTATAAGTGCTACTGATGCTCGTAGGGTCACCCACTAGGGCCGCGACGCCGTCACCTCACCGGAGCCGGCCAACCCGTGGCCGTGCGCTGCCATGGCCGTCGCCACCCCCTCTAGCTGCTGTAATCCCTGCAATAGATGGCACCGTTAGATGTGCATGGGTGAGGCGAACACCGTAGCACCGATGGCCTCGCCGGAGCTGTCACCGGCGACGAGTTGCGCCGCCGTCTTTCCTTCCTCCCCTGTCTGTCTCGCTAACATGCGGGGTCCCCTTGTCAACAGAAGCGCCAGCGGGAGCCAGCCAGCGGGGAGCCAGCTGAGTTCTGGGTCAAGGCCAACACAGCCAGCAGGTCATGCCGTCCTTCGGGCCGGCCCAGCAAGTAGAGTTAGGATTCAAATTCATTTTGGTTTTTATTCTTTTCACATATTTATGTACATTTTCAAAAATATGTATCTCTTAGATGGTAGATCCAAATGACGTGGTTCCAATTTTGTTGAGTTCATGATAATGTCTAGTTTATATTAAAAATATAATACATGTCATGTTCTGTTATGAAAATGGGAGTTTCTATTTATCTCTTTTAATCATGCAAGAAATAGGGGTAATTATATCTTTTACTAGGTAGCTCAAAATGGCATGAAATTTTTATGGTGTACTGCTCATATCATGAATAGCTTGTAGTTAAATTTTCATAAATTTTGGGCACTGTTTGCAGGAGATAGAAAATTATCTTTTTTGCATGGATGGATCTTGTGTGAATTTTCATAATTTTTCTATAGATCCAGTTAGGGTAAAAATTGGTGAGTACTGTTCTTACGCTAGAATGATGCTAGAAAAAATTAGAAATCTATTGTTTGACACTTTTCAATAGGGTTTCCTAATTATGCTAAAAATAGACATGCTACCTGTTATTTTGGATACAGCAAGTTCTGCTTACCCAATGGCTTTGAAATTTTTATGGTAGTCTATGTGAAGCCTGAGATATCTACTGTAATTTTTTTAGATTTTTCTGAATAGTTTTACTATATATTGCTTTAATCACCTAATTAACTAAAGAAATTAGAAAAGGGCATTAAATAAATTGTTTAGAAGTTGGCACTAGACTTTCTGATGTTTCTTTGGTATGAAAAATATGTTGGTAAACTTGGTTTGGTCCAATTATGCTTTTGCATCTTCATTAAATAGTTAATTTAGTAACCCTGTCATTTCTGGGCAGATTCTATGTTTACTGGAATTCGATTTGGTTAACGTAAGAATAATGCTTTGATGTTTACAAATGATTTGTAGAGAATTTCATAAGCTTTCTAGAATGTCCTTATGCAAGTCATTTGGATTTGTAGAACTCTTGTTGTGGTTGAATTAAGGAACTACCCGTGTGCATATGAAACTTTAACTGCTGTTTAAAGTATGCCTTTACTATTTCTAAGTTGGGGTAATGTTCCTAGGTGTTAGGCCTTTAACTGAGGATGAGCATCTTTATCTTAGGCTATGCAAGTTAGGTAAGTTGATCTTGTTCTTCAAGTTAAGTTAGATAACTGTTTTAAAATGATTTGACTAGAGCTATTCTTAATCGGTAAACGAGTGTCCAGTAATGTTTCGTTAAACACTTACTGTGATTCATTCATCATGAGCATCATGTCATTCCTTATGCATCCATGATATTTATCTTGTGCATCGGCATGCAATAGGTGTACCTGGGAAGGAGTGACCCTCTCGGGAATTCGAGGAACCGAAAGCGAGCAGCAAATTTTATAACACCGGAGGTTCGTGAGGTGCGACTTGAAAGAAGTTCCAGACGAGGTCGCCGTTGAGTGCTCGGATCACCGTCCATGCAACTTTGTGAAAGGCAAGCCCCGGAGCATATTAAGCATCCTAATTTCTGAAATGCGATTCTGATATTATTGTTACATATATATATTGTTGCATTAAGTTTAGGTGTTGGATGCAAACACTTGTTTGCATTGATTATCCCATCCTTGTCCGGATATTGATACCCCAATCCTATGTAGCTCAGCTCGTGTAGTGCTTAGCCCTCGCTTAAACACGGTAGAAGTCGGTGATTTCGTCACCGCGAGATATAGGAAGATACATATGGCACGGTTGGCTATATTTGCTATCGTGGAAAAGAACCAGGTCTTAATTTGAAATGAAGACCGGACGAGGCTTGCTTGGTTTGCGATGACTCTGTCTCAGGTCGATTAAGGACCTGAATCTTGGAGCCTTTCACTGTTCATGTTGAACGATGCCTCTCTCTTAGTTGGCCATGTCCGAAGACCGACCACGGCCGAGTAGCTCACCTCGGCCGGGAGTCGATAAGTATAAAGCACGCCTCGTAAGGGAGCCATAGGCGTGAGTCCAAGGCGTGTGATTTAAAAGTCCTGATCGTCCTGGCAGAAGGGTAATCCCTGAGAGTGCTGGCGCTGATCGAACCCGCGAATTTGGTTCCTGAGTTGTTCCAAAGGTGACCCACGGCTACCCTTGCTAAGTATGCTGTGGTGAGAGTTAGGAATACCCCTCACCTGAGTTGTAATTGATTCGAGTCGCCGCTCTCCCGTTAGTGAGAACTTGACGGGCTTATCTCTAATGTAGATGCACTAAATAACATAATGGTTCGAAAGGATGATATGATGATGACAGCCTTATTATACATGCTATGGTTAATATTGTTTGCTCCTAATAAGTGAGTGCTCTAGTACAAAGCTAACCTAGTGGATGAGATAAATGATGATAAGCTTGATGCTAAGTTTAAATTGGTCACTATATTCATAAGCTCTTTTATGCAACTGTGTCAAGCTAGCCCACCTCATAAGCCTTGCATGATCCTTGGTGTCTTTTATTTCTGGTTTCGTCGGGTAAGTCTAGCTGAGTACCTTCTCGTACTCAGGGTTTATCTCCCACCTATTGCAGATGACCAGTTCTACTTTGGTTGCTACAAGTATTGCCTTCTCCCGGCTGGGGATGAAGACTAGACCGTTGGGCGCGGTCTCTACTAGTTCTCGTACCTAATGATGCTTTTGTGGGACATGACTAAGATCTGGCAATGTATTTGGAACTATGAAGTTATGTACTAAACTATGTTGCTTCCGCACGTTTGAATTTGGTTTGTAATATTTTATATTTGAACTCTGATGGATGTAATCTGAATGCTACTTATGAAATGTTGTAACGAATGATGTGTTGTGTTGAATCACTACGGTCTTGGTTGTATGTCGAGAGTTGGTTGAAATCCTTTGTGATTTCTGGACTACCGGGATTACGGGAGCTTAAGTACAGGAATTTAATCGCTTCGATGATTGTTTTTGTACTTACGTTCTTATGATTTGGTCGGTTTTGTTACACCTCATATGGAGTCTTATCTTGCACACTCTTTGTTGGAGATCTGTTCAGCAGGTAAACTGCTGTTGAGACTGCCTCTCCCCGATATTTTGGTGGCACTCCTTTACTCTTTAGCATGCACCTTGCCATCTCCACAACCGATTGGTTTCGACGCTCAACCACTCCATTCTGTTGGGGAGAGTAAGGAGTGGTTGTGTAGTGCTTGATGCCTTGTTCATTGCAGAAAATAGTAAAGGAAAATGAGTTAAACTCACCACCACGATCTGTCCTCAGTGCTTTCAATTTGCCTTCATGATCAACCTCAGCTCTTTGTTTGATTTTTTTAGAAAACCCAATGCTTCATCTTTGGATCTCAACAATTCAATCCACATGTACCTACTGAAGTCATCAACAACTAGCAAAAAGAAAGATTTACCACCCACTATTGGTGGTCTCACTTGTCCACACAAGTCAGCATGAAATAATTCTAAGCCTTTCTTAGCTCTGTAAGAGGACACCTTTGGGAATGGTGTACGGTGTTGCTTCCCCAGAGTACATCCATCATAGACTTGCTCCACATGATCTACCATTGGCATTATGTCAACCATTTTCTTCCTTCCCAAATCTCTAAGTGCTCTGAAGTTCAAATGCCCAAATCGGGCATGCCACTTCCCAGCAACATCATTCAGTTTTGTCAGAAGACAAACAGGGGGAACCACACCAAGTTTTACTATGTAGAGCTCATTACCAGTCACGAGGTGCACCGACTAACAAATTGTATTCGGATCAAACACTTTTAGCCGACCATCAAACAATCGATGTCACAGCCTGCCTCTTCCAGCTATCCAAGACTCACTATATTGCTTTTTCAGTTTTGGAATGTAGTAGACATTTGTGAGTACCTTATGTTGATCATGGCGACCCTAAATCACCACTGCACCGAGTCCACATATCTCGACGCTAGAGCCATCACCAAAGCACACTGAACCATGAACATTTTCATCAAGGTGAGCTAGTGCAGATCGGGTGCCAGTCATATGGTTGCTTGCACCTATATCAAGTACCCACACACCATCCGGGCATACTCATCGCACTACTTTCTCTCTTACGCTAGATGAACGATCTATGACGGCATGCACAACACTTTGCACCTCGGCAAATGAAGTGTTGCATGCTCTCACCACCCTGCAGAATGTTCGCTTCCTCGTCGCTTCTCGCTCTTTTTCCGCTTCTTTGGGCGTTTACGGTCCTCTACCCAAAGCCCATAGATATGACAATTGCGGCATCTACCCCTTCTCCTTGGTGTCCCCTCCGATGTGAGCTTGACCATGTTGGAGTTGCCTCGAAATGCCACCATCGGATCGATGTGGTGTCTTGGCCTTCCACCGATCACGCCTCCTCCTTTGCTCCCCTCTCTATGCTAATTTGCTCGAAATGATGCTTGTGTTTCTCAAGCCATTCATCCTCGGCAAGTAGCAACCGCCCTACCTTGTTTAGTGATATGCTCCACCTTGTCTTCAAATGGTCTTCAAGACGACGAGTCTTCCCACCAGATCTTCAACTGTGAGTGCTTTCATTTCACAAAACATCTCAATTGACACGGCGACTTGGTTGAACCGAGGTGGTACAACATGTAGAAATTTCTTGACAACTCGAGTATCATCAATGGTTTCACCGAGTGACTTGATATTGGCAACGAGATTTGTGATTCTCATCCCAAAATCCTCAACACTCTCCCCTTCCTTGAACTCAATATTCTCGAATTCCTTCAACAATTTATGCACGTTCACCTCCTTCACCCGATCAGCGCCAATTCTCATCGTCATCACCGCCTCCCAAGCCTCCTTAACTGTCTTCTTGACACCAAGAGTTCCCCACATCTCCTTGGCACCGACCTCATCAGTGCGCCCATTGCCTACCGATCTTGGGAGCGCTTGACATTGGTCCCTGGGTCAATAACCTCCCAAATCTCCATTGCCTCATAATTGATTTGCATCAACATTGCCCACTCTGCATAATTAGATCGAGTAAGCATCTGCCATACCAGAGAACTTTCCTTGATGCCTGAAGACGCTGCACTAGGACTTGCATGCTTGTCGCCCATCTCCTCCTTCTCGGACGCCTTTCTTGGAATCACGAATTTCTTCTTCGTGGGTTCTCGCGGTGGGATAATGGAACCACCGTAGAACATCAATCAGCTCTGATACCAACTGTTGGAACCAGGCCGTGGCGGCCAGTCCCTGGATCAGCGGCGACGACGAACAGCGACGGAGGCGCTTGGACGCGATCACCGCGGCGAGAGCGGGAGCTCTGGAACGAACACACACACACACACACACACACGTGCGAGAACTGGTTCAACAAGAGATTTTTGCCTGCGCAACTATCATAGTTTTTTTGGGACTTTTTCATTGCATTACATAGATGGATACATGGGCTTGAAGCCCATCCACCCCGCCGCACGACGCGCTCCATGATCTCCTGCTTTACCGGATCATAGACCACGGGCATGCGCAGCACGACGTCGCAACGGGGAGACCCACTTGGCGGTCATGGTGTGAGCTAGGCACAGCACCAGCCACCCGCGATTCTACGCCACTAATGCAAACTACTGAAAGCGTAAAACATCATAGTTCCAACTAGATTACAGAGAGATAAACACTTATTCAAACTAACAGGACACACACGCACGCCACCTTGGCCATACATGAGTTCAAGACCCACCTTTCGGCCTTGGTTGCCATCCCTGCCTGTCCTGGTCTTCGTGCCGCTTCCTCTCCGCGTTGGTCGCGCGTGGGCACGGTCACCGTGAGCCGCGTCGCAAGGTCCATGTGGACACTGCCAATGGGCGTGCACTCACACCCACCATGGCCTTGACCCTGCACCAGCATGGCTCCGCAGAAGCAGGTCGAGCCTTTTGGGCATCCCATCGAGCGCCTACAATGCGCCATGGATGCTGCCCATCCCCTGCACAGAAGTCCAAAGACCTGGCCTTCCAGCTCTTGTCGTTCTCGACAATACATAGGCCCGCCATCATGGCCGCACACTACACATGATCCGCCGCCGACGCTCTCTCCCTTCCTGGTCCTTGGTTCCTACACGTGGACGCCACGGTGAGCTCCCCACCGGCGTCCCTATTCTGCCCTTCCCTCACCACCACCGGCAACCCACAACCGCACACGGGAACATAGCACACGACACGCCACTAGCCCAAGCATGTCATCTCTATAGTCACCCGACGCCCTCACCCAGGGGACATTGTCGCAGAACCGACCAATTTATAAGAATACAAGTACAATGGCAATCCGCAAGCGGTCGCACTGTCATACTTGAACCCATATAAACCCGGTAGTCCGTCGAGTACCACGATGGGTCTCGATAAACGATTTACAACAACCAAGATCGTACAGGATTCAACATACATGCCACATATTACATAAAGTTCACAGATACTTTTCATCATCAGAGTACGAATAAAAGTTATTACAAACCTAGTTTGATAAATAAAGCGGAAGCAAATAAGTTCGAAGATAAAGTTTCCAACATAGTTTGATACAGTGCCAAGCTAGATCACGGTCCACAAAAGCAAGGATAGGAATTACTAAAGAAGCCTGCCCAAGGCTTACTCCTCATCCACAGCGGGATAGAAGCAACTCTTGCAATAACCATGATACACAGTGCCATCTGCAACAATGGGAAAATAAACCCTGAGTACGAGGAGGTACTCAGCTAGACTTACCCGTCATGAACCAGAAATAAAATGACTCCAAGGATTATGCAAGGCTATAGAAGTAGACGTAACTTGACAACATTTTTGTGTAAAAGCAATTGAATCATGGTACAGTTACAAGTTCTTTACCAGATTATTTATAACTATCCATTTCTAGGTTAGCAACTATCCTGTGCCAAACATGTGGTATATCATTTAGAAGCATACAATAGTAACCATAGCAGGTATTGTAATTCCATATTCATCCGAACCATCATGTTTCATAACACAGTTGCTACGATGTTGGGACTAGCCAAGTTTCTCACTATCCGGGAGAGACGGCGATTTGAATCGATTTCAACCAGCTGGGAATTTATTCCTAACACAAACCCAGGTCTACCAGCCACGATAGCCTTAGGTCACCTTTGGTACAACTCCGGTACACATTTCGCGGGTCCGTACTGCGCCGCACAATCTGGAACACCAGATGCCAGGATGCTCAGGCCAAGCCTGCCCTTGGGCTCAGTCTGATCGTTCCCCGGAAGGAGCGCACAACAGAACGATTCCCGGCTTGAGTTGAATTACTCGGCTTCGCGGTCGGAACGAGTTATCCGGCCAGCTAAGTGAGAGGCATGCGTTCAATCTTGTCAGAAGTGCCAACAACGGTACGGTCCTTAATCAACACAGACAGGGATAAATCCACACCCAAGACCTCCATGTCTTGTTGCTTCTCTATCGACTTCCCGTCCGGTCTCGATTTACTTTTACCTCATGGTTCTGTTCCACGATAGCAAATATAGCCAACCGTGCTCCGGTATCCACCTATATCTCGTAGGTGACAGGACATCACCCGACTTCTATCGGTCTAAGCATGGCTAAGCATATATATTCGATCCTGGACCTATACCGGTTAAAGGTGTAATATTTGGACAAGGAATGTACATGCATCAAGTGGTTTCATTCAACTCTTATAACCTAATGCATCAGTCATAAATACGTAAGTAAACATTTGTAAATTACTGGGAGACTTATAATGCTCTGGGGCTTGCCTCGCAGAAAGGAAGTAGGGTGGTGGTCAGGATACTTCGGAAGCTCTTCAGGGTTCTGCTCCACGCCTTCGGGAGCTGCGGCTTCCGGATCCTCCTGCTGGTTCCCTTCCTCTGCTTCTTCGAATTCCAGCAACGTGATCTCTTCCTCCGATCCTAGATGCATGAGTATGGCATAAGTATTACGAATGCATAAATGTTAACAAGTGCATCATATTTATTGAGTAGGTGCATACCTCTTCTCGATTATTACTTAATTACTCCTACAATGCATCGACCATGCCACAAACAGTAGCTACTTGTTTCACTCATAACTGGAGTTCTACTAATCCAAAAATAGTGATCCTGGACTTTCTGGAAAGCTTATCAAATTATCTACAACTTTGTTATTAACCATTTTTATAGTACACATTAGTTTCAACATGCAACTCATCGAACTCTAGAATCAGTCCGGAAACTATTTAATATGCAATATAAAGTAACGATACTTCTACTTCATGTAATCATTCAAAATTTGACCCCATAGAATCTACCAACAGTTTAAGCATACCAAATACATTTAAGATCATATAATGGTGAAGCCCAAACTATTCATTTAATTGCCTTTATTATTTTATTTATATATCTAGGTTAAATAATAAATATATATCAGATGTGCTTAATAAATTCTCAAAAATTTACAATGCCTTACTAATGCTATCAAAGGACTACTATAAAAATTTTATGTCATTTTACCAAGTAGAATATCCTATACAAAAATGACAAGGAAGCAAGGCTTGAAATAGCATAAATGGAAAATCCTATTGAAAAGTGTCAAGCAACAGATTTCCTATTTTTCTTAACATCCATATGGTACTAGGATTACCTCCAACAAATTTCATGAATTTTGGACTCATAATTAATTTATGAAAATTCATGCAAGGATTAACTAGTCATAAAAGAAAAATCTATAACTATAAATCTACCCATGCACTGGTCCTCAAATTTTTACCAGAGCTCATATATGCTAATACTAGCTTACCACAAAAATTTCATAATTTTTGGAGCACAGGAACTCTAGATATAAAATAAACAAATTTGAATGCATTCAAAAGCACATTTCAAATCCCTATTTAAACCTCCAAAAATTTCTACTGTACAAGTCAAGAACATATTTTTCCTAAATACTACAGTTCCTAAGGAACACTCACAAATTTATTTCAAAATTTTAGGAGCTATCAAACTGAAGATACAAAAATAACAAAACACACTTGAATCTGGTATTTTTGAACTATCTTTAAAACCTAGAGTCGCTGACAGCAGGGACCCACGCGTCAGTTGGACCCACCGGTCAGCGAGACCCAAAACAGAGCCGGCGGCGCGGCTCTACGGACGCGGCCAGAACTCGACGGCGGCGAGTTCGCCGGCGGTGACATCATCACTGAGTGATCCCCGTGACCTAACGCGTCGATTGGTCTACTTGGCCGGCCCTATCGTCGACACTAGTGACGACGGCGGCGGCCATGGCGGCTCGGCGAGGCGGGACGTCGGCGGGACACCGGTGAAAGCTACGGTGGCTCAAACAAACGCTACGCCGAGCATCTACGGACTACAAGGAAGCTAGTGCGCGCGCTCTCGTGGCCTGGGGTGGTCTGGTTAGGCCTGGCCACGGCGACGGAGGGTGGCGGAGGAGCTCCGGCGAGGTGTTGCACGGCGCTGGGGCTTACCGAGCTTGAACAGCTAGCACTGTTGGACGCGGTAGGATGCTGGGGAGCTGGTGGTGCTGCGGTGGTGACGAAAAGGTGGCTCGGTGTGAGTTTACGCGGCTATGGCGACGGCGGAGCTACGGGAGCTCGGCGGCTGCTGCGGCGGTGCTCGCACAGGCGAAGGAGGAGGCGGAAATGCGAAAACGGAGTTGTGGCTGAGTGCGGGCGGGTGCGGGGGAGTTGAAGGCGCGCCCAGGCGCGTCGTGGCCTGCGCGGACAGACCGGCGGCGACGCGCGGCCGTTTCCCGCGCCACACGGCGTGCGAAGCCTGCCGATGTCGGCCACTGAACGGCTTTGTTCAGTCGATTCAGAGAAACGAAACCGAGCCTAACGATGCGTTTTGACGGTGAATTAACTGTTAAACCGAAGCTCAAAAGTGCAAACGATCTGAACAAAAATCATAGCCCTATGTACCAGCTACAACTTTTCTTAAGGGATCATGTGCCAACTCTCAACTAAACTCAAGTTATATCATCACAAAGATTGGTTTGTCAGGCTGTCAGTGAACTTGACTTAGAAAAATTTGTCAAGTGTTGAAATGAGTGTTTTACTGATTTTTGTGACCCAATTTCAAACATGTTAGGAGCTGAATCAGTCAAAGACCCAAAAATCAAAGTTGTTCCTTATATCAAACACTATAACATTGCTTTAGTGAACTCCTCCATGCAAGGTTTCTAGCACCTAGTTCAACTTTAGTCAAACCTGTCACTTTGAAAATATGATACATAATCAAACCATGACTAAATGACCAAATTAGCCCTAGCCCTAAATACCAAAGTTGTTCATAATGATATCCTAAGCATGTTTAAGCAAATTGCAAGGTCATTCAATCATTTTATGTAGTAGCCACTCATAGAGCTAGTTAGGGCAATCACAGGAAACATGCCTTAAAGGCTTGATTAAGAAAAGTGACTTTCATGAACAATGTTCTAATTGCGAACCCAAGTGTGGTTACATGTTTTTGGGACTCACATCTACCAAGTACAGGTTTTCATTCATGATCATTTGCATATACACATGGAAACATGAAATAATAAGAATGTTGCATATGTTTCAATTGAATGTTTCAAATGTCAAATGCTTGATTATGAATGCTTTATGATCATGCTCATGCTATGCGAGTCAAGTTATGCAAGGCTAACACCCGAGGTGTTACAGACATAGCCAAAAGCCTCACCTTTCCTTGCCATTGCCACGGCCTTGGTCGTGCACACCAGTGTGGCGGTAGCATAGCCACGTGTAGGCACGGACTACCTCGCCAACCCCGCCGTAGCTCGTCGCTCACGGCGCACTCGCACAACACCGTCCTGGCCCAGCCTCTACCTTGCCACCGCAACCTCTTCCTACCATCGTTCGACGCGCTGGCCAGCCCTTGTACCCTAGCATAGCCCTTCCGCATCACCAGAGGACCACTGTAGCCTTCCGGCCTCGCCTTCACAAACTGCACGCATGGATGTGCTGGGAGTTAGCCGCTGCCACCTCAGGGCATTAGCCCGAGCACTTGGAGGGCGCTCTGCCTGGCCTCTCCTCTTCTCTGTTTCCAGCCTGGCACAGCTGGCACGCTAGAGCCCATGAACCCAAGGCCAAGCCAAGCGCGGGCCTCTTTCCCTTTTCCCTAAAGGCAAGCCGAGCAGCCCAGTTGGGCACTCATGGCCCAACCAGGCATCTCGGCCCACGCTGAGCCCCTCTCCCCCTCTTGATAGCCGTCCGGCCCATCAGTGGTGCCAAGCCTAAGCTAGGGCTTGGTGGGCAGGAACTACATCCAAGCCCAGGCCCTTGAACCCTTTTTTCCTTTTTTTGTTTTTTAGAAATCCTGTCCACCCTCTAAAATCCGTATTAAATTCATCCCAGCTCCAAAAATTATAAAACCAGTTTAATAATTTTCCTAAAAACCTTCTCTACCTCCTAGTGCAATTCTTGTGTCTAGTTGAGTTAGGTTTTGTTGCGGTTTTTATTGCTTCTTATTGGTGGCCATTCTTGGCATTTTCTTGCATAGCGACAACTCGAGCTCGGATGGATTCAAGGACACCTCGGATGGAGAAGGAGACTCCCGCTGATCGGCTACAACAACTTCTGGAGACGCGTACCACTACTTCCTCTAAACCGCAGGTGTCATGGCAGCACCTTTACTTAGAAGAATACTATTAGGCATTGCAAAGTAGAATTGCTAGCGCTTTACATTATTCCTTGCTAGAATATGTGATGCATGTTATTGCCTGAGCCTTGATTGCCTTGATTGAAACCACTTCACCCTAATTACCTAGCTCCGCACTCGCACTTATATATGCCTATCTACTTGCTTGCATTTACTCCATCATACTTACATATATGCCTTGATATGTGCTGTGTGATGGTTTGGTGGAGGGGGTTTAGCCGTGAGGCATCCCAAGTGGGTGGTGGTGATGTGAGCAATTCTAGAGATATTCCTTGCCCTCGACCTGATTCTTTGGTGATACTAGCTAGAGTGAGAGGTTGCCGTGGTGTACGGAGTGCACCAAGGGTAGTTCCTATGGTGGGAACACAGAGTCATGGAGGGACGACGGTCCTCGAGGGACATGGGGATGAGGAGTTTGTGGATAGACCACCTCTGAGGGGTGAGTCTCATGCTTGAGGCACACGGTTTGGTGGACGGTGCTCGCTCTGGCCAACCTAAGGACTGGCGTAAGTTGCAACCATAAATCACGGGTTCTTTTCGTACACACCACATGCATATGTGGGTACGGTCCGTTGCCCAAAATAGTGCGGGCGACCACCAGTCCCTGTGGGAGTTAGTAGGAACATGGTTTGTGGCCCTATGAAATTAGTGTTAGGAGGGCGGAGGTTACTCCATGCTACCTCGACGACACGACCCCAACTTATATAGTGGCGTCTATATATCTTCGCTCTGGCTGGTGGACAGGACCGGTGTTAGTTGGCCTATTTTGCGGTGGCGGTGTTCATTACTGACAGTGATTCATTAACGGTGTTCATGTGGGGTAACATTGTACTCTCTGCAGAGGTTTATAATCTATACATATAGCTATGATCTCGGTTATGATCACTTACTTGTGTGCAGGGTTTAGCTCACTAGCTTCTCTTGTGCTCTGCTTCCCTCCCCCGGAAGATAAGGTCTGACTTGTGGCCATTGAGACGAGGGGCGTGCGGAGGCCGCCTCGTTGACTAGACTAAGTGTCGGTGCAGAAAGTGACCTACACGTAAATATTTGTAGTTTTGCCGTATGTTGTGATCGGAGGTGGCCTAACACTCAATGACACAGGGTTTATACTGGTTCAGGCAACGTGCCCTACGTCCAGTTTGAGTCGGTCGGTGACTTTATTCCTGAGCCTAGGAGCTCGAAGTTTGTAGTGGGGTTACAAACGAGAAGAGAGGTGGGGGTACAAGAGGTCCAGTCGGACTCTGGTCAAAGGAGCCGAGAGTGACGGGACCCTGCTATGCGTTAAGTGTTTGAGCATGTGCTCGTGGTTTGAACCTGGAGGTTCTGTTGTTGTGGACTAGTGAACTGATCGATCGAATGAATCTACCTGTTGGGAGAGAGCGCATCCCCTTTTATAGATGAAGGGGATGGCTTTACAAGTGAGAGGGAGAGAGTACGTATGCTACTAAGCCTTGTTGCCCACACCGGCGGGCACAGGATGATGGTAGGCGCCCACAATACTATTGAATGTCAGATGCACGTGGGAGGTTGTGTTGTCTTCTTCGGGTATGGCAGACATCGGCGCCTGCACACTATTGATACCTGGAGGCTTGCAAGGGGTTTTACCATGTTCGCTTGGTACGGTAAATGTCGGCGCCCATAACACTGTCGATGCCTAGAGGCATGTGGGGGGAGCCTTACCATATTTGTTTGGTATGGGAGTTAATGGCACCCACAACACTATAGGGGAAAATGTCAGCGCCTACAATACTGCTTGAGTTCTGTCGTGTTAGGAGGGTCGTAGGGTACTGCTTGGCTGGTGCACAGGGTATGGCCCCTGGTATTGCGATTTGACTTGTGCACCCTGCCTTACTTTCTCCGTCCATTCCCTGGTCTTTACCGAGCGGGTGTCCCCAGTCGGTTAGTCCTAGTCGGCTCTAAATGCGCTAGTTGGAGAAGAGCAGTGAGCAGGGTTTGGCGCATCCTCGATCGGGGATGCGGGTCGGAGTCAGAAGCGGTGTTTTGGCCAGGCCTTCTGGTCGGAGAGGTCGTCCAGAGGTGGGCTGGAGACCGAAGCTAGTGCTTCGGTCGGAGAGGCGGGCAAGAATCGGAAAGCGGACGTCGTTCCTCCTCGGCCAGGCCTCCTGGTCGGAGATTGGATCACCCTTCTGGCCTATCGTTTAGGTACTTGGGCTAGCCCATGAGTTGCGCGTCATTTGTAACGTTGTCCACTGGGCCAAGCCTTTGTTGGGAAGCCGGTCCATGAGGGACCCCGGGTTTATGAACCCGATAGGAGCCCCTGAGCCCCAAGGCGATTCGGGTAGAATCGTTTGGGGGATTTTTGTCTTGACGACGGGTGCACGCGAGCACACCCACGGGTGTAGCCCCTAGGCGATTCAGGTAGAATCATCTGGGGGGGGTTTTGTCTTGACAGTGGGTGCGCGTGAGCGCACCCGCGGGTGTAGCCCCCGAGCCCCCGGGCGATTTGGGCAGAATCATCTAGGTTTTTTTTCGTGTTGCCAGTGGGGGAGGTTTTGTTTTATCAGCGGGTGTGCGCGAGCGCACCCACAGGTGTAGCCCCCGAGCCCCCGGGTGTTTCGAGCAGGATCGCCTGGGGGGGTTTTGTTAGTGGGCATGTGTGCATGTTTTTTAGTCAAGACGGAGTCGTCAACCAAGGCGTCGGTGCGCGCCGTGGGATCGGGGGAGTTGAAGTTGTGGATCCTGGCGTCGGTGCACGCCATGGGATCGAGGCAGTTAGTTTACAGATCGGGCGAGACAGAGCTTGCGGATCCTGATGGGGCGAGTTCGGGGTCGCAGACCTGTGTTTTTGTGTGCAACGAGGCGTGAGCCGAGGATGGGCGAAGCTTTGGGGTCACAGACCAAAGGCGTTTGGTGTCTTGATGAGGCGTGGCCGAGGATGGGCGAGTTTGGGGTCACAGACCTAGGCGTTTGGTGTACAGTCGAAGCATAGCTGAGGGATGGGGCGAGTTCAGGGTCGCAGACCCAGGTGTTGGTGCACAGTCAAAGCATAGCCAAGGGATGGGGCGAGTTTGGGGTCACAGACCTAGGTGTTTTGGGTGTCTTGAGCCCCCGAGCCTCGTTGGGCTTTGGTAGGGGTCAGTTTGAGTTGTGTGCATTACCATGTCCTCGATTTCTCACAACCGGAGGGGCTGAGCTTTGTCGCTTGCCTCGATCACTCAGGCTCGAGTGACGTGCTCAGTGAGCACGCTAATGGGTATGATCAAGTAGAATCCGGGTCCGTCGTTCATGACGGGGTCGGCATAGCCCTCTTGTGATATTCCACTGCTCCTTTACCTGCAACCCGGTAGATGCCTAGGTCGTTCTGGAGACCGACCCGGGTGGCCCGCTGGCCTCCCCTCGAAAGAGATTCTATGGGTTTGGTAGAGGTTTAGCATCGAACGAGAAGATTGAGATGACCTCGTGCATTTGGGTAGATCAAGAAATACATGGGGCTCATTTGCATTTTCTCCCCTGGCTCTGTTTGACATGATGCGGCCTCGAGCCCTTTGTGGGCCGGCCTTCGAACCCCAGTCGGTCGTTGCTCATGTTTGAATGAGGCAACTACCGCTTCGTGACGCAACACAGAGCGTTATGATGCATTTCGCCGCATGTGCGATGCCTTAGTTCCCGAGCCCCCAGGTGATTCGAGGCCCGAATCGTCCGGGGGGCACGGGCGTATGGAATGAATGTGTGTATGGATGTATGAATGATTATAAAGAAATAGTGGGGGTTGGTAAGGTTACCTTGATGACTTGAGTGATGGGGTTTGAAGAGCACCAATCGGAGTTGTCCGATAGGGACCCATGCTCGTCGTTCATGACAGAGCCGGCATGACCTTCATGGGGCATCCCTTTGCTCCTTACCTGTCTCTCAGCATTTTCCTAAGCCATTCGATCGACTTAGGAAGTCTGATGGTCTCTCCTGGCGGAGATCCCGTTGTTTGGGTTTTTTTCAAGTACAGCCTGTGTCTGTGTTTCGAACAAACACCAACTAGTAAATTTATAATTACTACGTGTTAGGTTCAGATGGTGTACTAAAGGACACAAGGTTTATACTGGTTCAGACAGAATGTCCCTACGTCCAGTTTGCTACTGCTCGTGTTATTAGTACCGAAAAAGGTTCGTAGTAGGGGGTACAAACGGTCGAGAGAGGGACAGGTCCCAAGTCTCTGATGGAAAGGTCGAAAGGACGCCAAGAGGTTGGTTGCTGCTTGGCTGTGTGTTGTGTGTGGAATTGATTCGTTGTCCTTAGTGGGGTGCCCTGTCCCCCCTTTTATAGACCAAGGGGGAGCAGGGATTACAGATGGGAGATAGAGGAAAAAACTAGAGAGTAGAGAAGGTCCTTCGAAGGAGTCGAGTCTTTCTTTTCCCCTGTGCCTGCCCTGCTAACATGGCAGACTAGGTCAAGGATGGTGTGTTCGCTAATCCTCATAGGGTCGTGCCCTAGCCTCATTCAGCAAGTGGGTGCGTCCCATCCTACACCGGCGGGCGATGCGGCATGCCAGAGAGCTGAGCTGTGACCCTACGGTGAGTAGATGGGGAAGTGACCATACGTCCGTCACTGTGGATGATGTGAGTTCTCTCTTGGATTGTAGTGGTTGTCATATGCTTGTGTCAGGATCTACGTCCGAGGGCTGATGACGGCGCCCGCAACACTGTAAGACAAAAGTCGGCGCCTACAACACTGTTCGGGCTCTGTCATGCCTGGAAGGGCCTAAAGCACCCGTCCCATCATATCCTGATGGTACCTTTCTACAGGCATGCAGGGCATGGTCCTTGGTATTGCGGTTGACTCGAATGTCCTGTTGTACTCTATGCTCGTCATTATGAAGGAGTAGGGTGAAGTCATCGGGTGAGGCAGAGCCTACCCTCAGCCGTCGGGCGAAGCGAAGCCTGCCCTCGGCCATCGGGTGAGGCGGAGCCAGCCCTCGGCCATTGGGCAAGGCAGACCCGGCCCTCAGCCATCGGGCGAGGCGGAGCCGTCCCTCAGACGTCGGGCGAGGTGGAGCCTACCCTCAGACGTCGGGCGAGGTGGAGCCAGCCCTTGGGGGTCGAGCGAGGCAGAGCCTGCCCTCGGACGTTAGGCGAGGCAGTGCTAGCCCTCAACCATCGGGCAAGGTGGAGTCTAGCCCTTGGGGGTCGGGCGAGGCGGAACCAATCTTCCATCGTTCAGGCAAGAAGTGTAGTAGCGTCCTTGCCTAACCGGAAGCATCAACGTTCGATGGTTATTAATTCCACCTCATTGGGTACCCCGGTATTAGGTCGTCGATAGTAGCGCCCAAGCCCTCGGGTGATTCAGGCAGAATCACCCGAGGGTATTTCGATTCGCCAGAGGGTGTGCGCGAGTGCACCCGATGGGTGTAGCCCTTGACCCCCCGGGTGATTCGGGCAGAATCGCCTGGGGGGTATTTTGATTTGTCAGAGGGTGCGCGCGAGCGCACCCGACAGGTGTAGCCCCTAAGCCCTCGGGTGATTCGGGCAGAATCGCCCGAGGGGTATTTTGATTCGCTAGAGGATGCGCACGAGCACACCCGTTGGGTGTAGGCCCCGAGCCCCCGGGTGATTCGGATAGAATCGCCTAGGGGGTAATTTCGGACCCTTCGCGGGTATGGCTATGAGATTTGGTTTTTTTCAATCTAGACAGTTTAAAGGAAGCCCTGATATCCCATTTGTGGGGATTCGTCTAGGGTTAGCCGGGTTGGGACTTGATTTGTGGATCGAGGTTCCCTTAAGGCTTGCGTGCCTGAGTTCTGGCCACTCATGGGCCCATCCCTTGTTGGGACGGCCATCGAGACTGTTGGGCCAGCCCTTGAACTCCTGGGCCCAGGCAGGCTAGAGAAAAGCTTTTTGACCAGTATCCCCTCTGTGGGAAAAGAGTCCTGATCTGCCTGGGGAAGGTGAAACGTCCGGTGTGATTTTGGTGGGAAAGGATAGGGATCGCGGGCGTATATCCCACGATGTGACGCGGCGGTGTATCATGGGAGGCTCGGAGACCTAGGTGGGCGGTTGCTCTTCTCGCATCCGTCGCCCCTATAAAACTGAGGGGTTCGCCCCCAGGGTTCCGTACTTTGCCTCCTCGCCTTCGCATCGACAACCTCCACCGCCAATCACCTGAGCCACCCGCGCTCGCATTGTAGCCGCCGTCAACCTCGCATCCAAATCACAGCCGCCATTAAACTCGCATCCACCCCCTCCCAATCATTTTAATGGAGCCATGGTGTAGATCCAACATCACCCCTCAGCGCCTAGAGGGCCTCATTCGCCGTGGCCTCCTTCACCCGCTGACCACCGCCGAGGAGTTGCGGTTGCCCGGTGATGAGGATGAGCCGTCGCCGCCCGAGGGGTATGTCGTGTCCTTCGCTCACTTCCACGAGCGGGGATTCGCCATACCTACTCACAAGTTCCTTCGAGGGCTGTTGGATTACTACCAGGTGGAGTTGCAGCACCTTACTCCCAATGGGGTCTAGCACATTACGGCGCTCATCGCCCTGTATGAGGGGTTCCTAGGGATTAGTCTCAACTTTGACCTATGGTGGTATCTCTTCGTCGTCAACCTGTCGAAGAAGCGGGTTGGGAAGCAAGAGCTGAGCATGCCGACGGGATGTGCCAGCATTCATCTCCGCAACAACCGAGTGAACGAATACCCATCAATGCATCTATCGACCTCCAACAAGGGGTGGCATTTGCATTGGTTTTACATTAAGGACGACATTGCCGCCCCCTTGCCAGTGTTCTCCGAGCACATCATCGAAGAGGTCCTAGGGTCATGGAAGTGGGGTGTCCCGGACAAAGACAAGTAGAGGATCAAGGACCATCTTGCCGCCCTCCAAATTCTAAAGGAGAGGGGCATGAAGGGATCGGGGATCATCGGTGCCTACCATATGTGGAGGGTGGCGCCATTGATGAGCCGCGCGCTTCCCCTGTACCTGATGGGGCCCGGAGCGTCGCTCAAAGGGACGACGCTTGTCGATGAAGCGTTCCCCCTTCGAAGTGGTGCAGCGCATCAAGGAGGCGATGGAGTCTTCGATGGACAACACCGGCGTTGTCCTTGATTTCGTGTATCCGGTGCCGGGGCATCCCCCAATGCGGCCAGAACCGGGGTTCATTGACTTTGTAAGTTCTCTTTTCCCATGCCTCCTTTTCACTTGAATTTCTAACCCCTTTATGCTGACCTCAGGATAGCGGGACTAGCCAAAGAGACTCGTCTTCGAGGATAGCCCGGCTCCTCTGCCGAATGTGGCAGAACCTCCTAAATTATAGGGCCCACATGCACCTATCACTGTCCAACGACCTTTGACATCTATGCATATATTCCCAGTAACTTAAGAAGACTGTCGGGTGTCCTCGGGGAACCCCGAATCATCCATGATTTCCGAGCAGGATCCCATTACAGAGTCATTGCAGTATACAATAGTTTATTCAAATATATACATTAGAGTAAAGATTAGCGGAAGACTTACAATAACATAGTTTACAAACCATTTGTTTCAAACCATACAACTAAGTTCGGTTAATATTACAAAATGTAGTAGCGGAGTGGAATTATCACATATTATAGAACACACAAATAAATTGCCCTGCCCAAGGGCCACACATTTACTTATCGTCATCGCACTGAACAACAGTCATGCAGCATGATCCAAAATAGATCTGCTCATGAGCCTCACCTGCAACAAGGGTCAACGAACCCTGAGTACAAAAGTACTCAACAAGACTTAACCGAAATAAGAATTAATAGAACGCAGGAATGCAGACTTAGGGGATTCAAGGTATGGCTTTAGCAATAATCAAAGTTCTTTTACGTAAAAGCTCTTTAACAAAATTCTTTATATCAACATTTAAAACTTCATAAGATCATATACAAAGCTGACACGATCCGTATTGAGATCATGAAACTTCGTATCCAACACTTTCTCAAACCAGCCTCAAGTTCTAGTTATTAATACTACGATGATGAACAGTGAGTTGAGTCTCCATAATCGAGGAGCAACGACGATTCGAACCGATTAAAACCCAGCTGGGAATTCCAGACCACACGACATATGCAGGTCCCTAAATTACATATATCAACCTACCCTCGAATCCTCTAAACAAGAGCGGGTCCGCGCCACCCGAGAATACAGTACTCCACCAATCTAGCCCATTGCCACGTGGGTACACGCTATTCCTGCCATCTCTCCACTCCCAGTGCGCGAGTAGCCATTCTCGTAATAGAATAGCCAAGTTAAGACTTACCAGAGTATGTGGTTAGTACTACAAAGTCTCACCTCATGCAATTCAACAACGGTACGGGCCTTAATCGACATAGGCGGAAAGAACCCGCTCACAAGACCTCCATGTCTTGCGGCTCCCATACACCGAGTCCGCCCGGTCTAGATTTTCTACTCCATATGCTCATATTTCATGATAACATAAATAACCAAGCGTAACCAAAGATCCATTTAAAATTCACAGGTGACAGGTAATCACCCGACTTTTATTTGTCTAAGCATGACTAAGCATAACTAGCCATATACGAATTAAAATGGTTAACAAGTAGATATGGAAAACAAGGTTGGTAATGCACCAATTAGGTTTTCACTTGACCCCTAATCACTTAATACAGTAAAGAGAAGCAAAAGCGAAATCAAGTTGTAAAACACAAGGTAGGTTTAAATGCATCCGGGGCTTGCCTTCATTGACGGAAAAGTCCGGTTCCGGAGTCGTTCCACCGATTTCAAATCCAACCTCCACAGACGGACTAACCTTCTCAACCACTTGATTAACTACCGCATGCTCACCTTCGTTCACTACACGTAGTAACAATGCCATGTTTAACATGATGAGAGATATAAAACATGATGCTCGATGATGGATGCAAAAGTTAACAACTCGAATACAACTTTCCTTCGCGGTACAGTTACAAGTCAAACTAACTAAACCTTTTTTGTAACACTTACATCAATTGCCAAGGATAATTACCAACTAATGACCCAAGGTCATCACTCAATCCAAAATTCAATCAAAACCTAAATCATTAAAGGTTATTATTTGCTTTTATGAATTAATTATTTAATTAAGAATTATGAAATAAATCAACTTGTTCCAATTGACCTCAAAATTTTTGTAAATGTTCATCACATGATAACTAAGTGGAAAAACAGTTTTTATAATTTTTTGACAAATAAATAAGCCTAGAAAAATCACGGAAACTCATTTATTAATTAATTGAGCAATTTTTATCACATTCAAAAAGTACTGAAAATCAATATTTCATATTTTTCCTAAATAATACATATCACAGAGAGGCCACACAAAAATTTTCATAATTTTTGGAGCTCAAAATAAATCTACACAAAAATAACAAAAACAAACACTATTCATTAAATTCTGAAAAAGAGAAAATTCATTTTCAACTATACAGTCGCTGACAGGGTGACCCCACATGTCATCCCCGACCTCCCGCTTTGACCACGACGGCGACGGCGCTGACCGATGATATCTCGCCGACGGTGAGACCAACGGCGACGGCGAAGACACCAACACGTTCACCATGACTAGGCGCACCTACTGATGTCCCTACTTACATCGATTACGGCTCTATACTAGCTCAACGCCGGCCATGGCGGACACGGCCGAGCGGCTACACTACACCGGCAAAACCAGACCGGTAGAGATCAAACTGAGCACTTAGAAAGAATCAGTGGCTCACCCCGAACGTGATGGAGCAAAGAGCGAGGTCGGACGATCAACGGTGAAGCAGCTCGACGATCTGAGCAGGCACGGCGGAGCAGACCGTCGTCGGTGGCGGTGTTACGGTGACTGTGGTGGACAAAATGGTCACTCAACCAGGCACAAAGCACCACATCATCGTGGTGAAGCTAAAGCAAGGCATCACAAGGTCAGAGGCTCACCGTAGAGCGCTGGCCACGACGGCACTCGCTCGACGGAGATCCTGCCGGCCGCGAGGAAGAAAGGCGGCCAACGACGTTCCTCGGCAAAATCAAGCGGCCAAGGTTGGTCAGCTGGGTGCACAAGGAATAGGTGAAGCTGGGACAGGCTTTGCCGAGACGGCAACGACGCTAGGTCGACTGCAAAAGCTCGACGGAGCGATGTCGGTGCTGCCCGGAAAAACAGAGGAGGAAACGAAGAAGGATGGCGACGGTGGCTGGCTTATAACGAAGCCAAGGAAGCAAGAAGAAGCCACGACGGCGCCTTTTCTACACCAGCACGAAGCTGAGGGCGGCCACAGGCGCGACTGGAAGCCCGGAGAAGCACGCTGGCGGTGACAGCTGCCCGCGGCTACTGTTCAACGTATTTACAGAATTGCCATTCGTCTAAATTTCCAAATTACTCCCAAATTTATGTAACAACTCAAAAATCTCCAAAAACAAAAGTTGTTCAAAATCCAAAGTTCTACAACTTTGCTTTTATAACCATACCCAAATTCGGTCTACATTTTGAAATGCAAATTTGAATTCAAAAGGGAACACTTTAAGTACATTTCGCCTTTTTAAATTACTTCAAATTTTTCTAAGCAACTTTGAAAACTCCAAAAACAAACTTTGTACAACTCAACAAGCTCTACATTTATGCTTTAAGGCTCAACCCCAAAATATGCTCAGATTTTGAAATGGGTTTTCCAGGGCAAACTTAAATGCTGAAAATCAGGGTTTTCGAAAATTTAAAATCCAAACAAAACTTTGAACTCAATTCAAACCATACAACGCAACACTCATAACATAAATGTAAACTTGTTTTGGTGAATGCATATCAAAGTTTTCAATATGACCAAAAGCCTTGCAATGCATATGATGACATGTCCTGTTTTAGTATTTAAAACACCCGGGGTGTTACAATCCTTCCCCCTAAAAGAAATCTCGTCCCGAGATTCAAAGTCATAGGATAAGTAATGGAAAAGGAAATATGTCAATCCAAAAATATCCAAAACCTGTCCACAAAACAGCTAAGGTTCCTTTACAAACATGGTTCGTAACAACAAAGCAAAACTAACATTCTTCTATATTGACGCAAGAAACTCTAGAAACTTTTCTAACAAGTAATCTTCGGATTCCCAAGTAGCTTCTTCTTCTAAATGTTGATTCCATTGTATCTTGTAGAACTTGATTGTCCTCCTTCGAGTAACACGATCTTTCTGAACCAAGACTCGGATAGGATACTCAGAATAGGTCAAATCAGGTTCAAGTTCCACTCCTTCAACCTCAACATTCTGCTCAGGCACTCGGAGACACTTCTTCAATTGAGAAACATGGAACACATCATGTACCGCTGTGAGATGTTCTGGTAATTTCAAACGATATGCCACTTTTCCATACCTCTCTAAAATTTGAAATGGTCCAATATATCGAGGTGCCAACTTGCCTTTAACACCAAAACGGGTAACTCCCTTCATTGGTGATACTTTCAGATATACAAAATCCCCCATGTTAAACGTCAATGGTCTACGTCGTTTATCCGCATAACTCTTTTGTCGGGACTGAGCTATCTTCAAATTACTTTGTATTTGCCTAACCTTGTCTTCTGTTTCTTCCACAAGGTCAACTCTAAAGAACCTTCTTTCTCCGGGTTCAAACCAACTCAACGATGTTCTGCATCTACGACCACAGAGTGCTTCAAATGGAGCCATTCTAATGCTTTCCTGATAACTATTGTTGTATGAGAACTCAGCCAAAGGTAAGCATTCGTCCCACTTATTGGAATAGTTAAGGACACAACACCTTAACATATCTTCAAGTACTTGATTGACTCTTTCAGTCTATCCATCAGTCTGTGGATGATAAGCTGTACTATACAGGAGCTTGGTACCCAATGAAGAATGCAAGTGTTTTAAAAAACTAGAGACAAACTGTGTACCCCTATCTGACACTATGGTCTTTGGTACTCCATGTAGGCTCATGATTCTTGCTAAATACATCTTGGCATATTGGATCGTAGGATATATAGTCTTGACAGGAAGAAAATGTGCTGACTTAGTGAGTCGATCTACAATAACCCATATTGAGTCAAATCCCTTTGATGTCTTGGGTAGACCAACAATAAAGTCCATACTAATGTCCTCCCACTTCCAAGCTGGAATAGGTAATGGCTGTAATTCACCAACATACCTCAAATGTATAGCTTTCACCTTTTGACAAGTATCACACTTTGCTATATATCTAGCAATCTCTATCTTCATTTTAGTCCACCAAAACTTTTGTTTCAAGTCATGGTACATCTTGTTACTTCCCGGATGGATAGATAACCTAGTAGCATGTGCTTCTTCAAGAATTGACTGTCGCAACTCAGGAACTTTTGGTACCACCAGGCGATCCTTAAACCATAACACACCTTCATCATCTATGGTGAAGCATTCCGCTTTTCCATTCCTGACTCTTTCCTTGATATGGACTACACCCTTGTTTTCCTTCTGAGCAACAATAATCTGGTCTCAAATATTTGCTTCAATAATTATGTTGGTCAAACTACCTTGTTGCATTACCTCTACATTCAACTTCTCCATCTCTTGACATAAAGTTAGACCCATTGTTCTTACTATCAGGCAATTGCAATAACTTTTGCGACTGAGGGCATCTACAACCATATTTGCTTTATCAGGGTGATAATGTACTTCCAAGTCATAATCTTTAATCAGTTATAACCATCTTCTTTGTCGCATGTTCAATTCTGACTGAGTAAAGATATACTTTAAACTCTTGTGGTCTGTATAAATATGGCACGTATTACCAAGCAGGTAATGCCGCCAAATCTTTAGAGCATGGACAACAGCTGCTAATCCAGATCATGAGTCGGATAGTGTTCTTCATGTTGCTTAAGTTGCCTGGATGCATAAGCAATGACTTTGCCTTCTTGCATCAATACACATCCAATACCAATACCTGAAGCATCACAATAAACATCAAACGGCTTCTCGATATCAGGTTAGGCAAATACTGGGGCAGTGGTCAACAGTCTCTTCAAAGTCTAGAAGCTTCTTCATAATCAGATGACCAGACAAACTTGACTTGGTTCTTCAACAACTCAGTTATGGACTTTGATACTCTAGAGAAATCTGGAATAAAATGACGGTAATACCCCGCTAATCCCAGAAAACTCTGAACCTGATGAACTGTGGTTGGCGGTTTCCAATCAAGTACATCCTTCACTTTGCTTGGATCAACTGCAACGCCTTCAACTGACAAGACATGTCCAAGAAATTGTACTTCCTTAAGCCAAAAATCACACTTGCTGAACTTGGCATATAGTTGATGTTCTCTCAAGCGGGTCAGAACAATTCTAAGATGTTCCGCATGTTCTTCCTTATTCTTGGAATATACTAGAATGTCATCAATAAACACCACTACAAACTTGTCTAGCTCAGGCATGAATACTGAATTCATTAGATACATGAAATGAGCTGGAGCGTTTGTCAAACCAAAAGACATCACCAAGTATTCATATAATCCATATCTTGTGGTAAATGCCATTTTGGGAATATCTTCAGGCTTAATCTTGATTTGGTGATAGCCTGACCTCATATCAATCTTGGAGAAAACTCTGGCTCCGACCAATTGATCAAAAAGCAAATCTATCCGAGGTAAGGGATACTTATTCTTGATGGTCACTTCATTCAACGGACGATAGTCGACACATAACCTCAGGGTCTCATCTTTCTTTTTCAGAAAAATTGCCGGACATCCCCAAAGTGATGAACTAGGTTGGATAAACCTCTTATCAATCAATTCTTGCAACTGAGTCTTCAACTCGGCTAACTCCTTGGGTGGCATCCTATAAGCTCTCTGAGAAATCGGCGTTGTTCCTGGTTTTAACTCTATGTTAAACTGGACATCCCTATCAGGTGGTAGACCACGTAAATCTTTAGGAAACACATCAGGAAATTCACACACTACCGGGATATCTCTAATCTCTTTGACGGCAGTTGCACAAACTTTGCCCACTGATCTTCTTAAGGTTGGAAGTTGGATGAGAAGTTGAGAATGAGTATCTAGCAAACTCACCCTGATTGTTCTATTCAAAGCATCTATAACAGCCTTATGCTGATACATCCAATTCATTCCCAAGATTACATCTATATCTTGATCCTTTAGGACAATCATGGTAGTGAGAAAAATATGCCCACCCAGGTTTATGGGTACCTAGTATACCATTTCCTTAGTACATAGACGTCCCCCGGGCGACTGTATAAAGAAATTTTCCTTTGTTGCCCCAATTGAAATTTCATGCTTTACCACAAATGTTCTATTGATGAATGAATGAGATGCTCCCGAATCAAAAAGTATAACTGCAGGATGATTGGTGATAGGAAACATACCCATCATCACTGGCTCCTCTTCCAGAATTTCCCTAGCTTGAATATAGAACACACGTCCTGTCTTCCTTTCATCTCTGCCTTTATGAGCATTCTGATTGTTATTCTTGTTCTGTGCTTGACCCTGTTGTTGATTGACAGGGGCCTTCTTATAATTTGGATTAGATTGCCTTGGATACGGACATTCTCTCGAGAAATGACCAGGCTTGCCACAATTGAAATAGGGATACTTATGACCCTGGGGTGTTGGAGTAGAAACCCCAGAAGCATTTGTTGGTTATGGATTCTGATAAGTTGTAGCAGGGCGGACATTTGATTGCTGACCGGCTTGAAACTGCGGCGTACGATAAGAAGGACGATTATGATTTACTGGATGATAAATCACCCTCTGCCTCTTTTGATTTCCCCCAAAAGATCCAGACGGCATACTCTTTTTCTTCTTGAGCTCCTTATGCTGCCGATACTTTGCCTTTGAAGCAATTGCAATATTCACTGCCTCATGATAAGTGACATTGGTACAAGTTGTCATCATAGTCTGCAATTTGGTATTCAGACCTCTCATGAACCATTTCTTTTTCTTGGCATCTGTGTTGACATGTTCAGATGCATACTACGACAGATGATTGAATCTTCCCACATACTGCATAACCGTCTGATCCCCTTGCTTCAAAGCAAGGAATTCATCCAGCTTCATAGCCATAACTCCCTCCAGGATATAATGGGTTCTGAAAGCAGTACGAAACTCTGTCCAAGTTAACAGAACACCTGTGGGTTGTATGGCCATAAGATTCGCATACCAAGCACCGGCTGCACCTCTAAGTTGCTGGGCAGCAAAGACTGGTTTCTGAAACTCCGTGCATGGAATGAGATCAAATTTCTGCTCCATGGTTCGAAGCCAATCGTCAGCCTCTAGTGGTTCATCTACCTTGGTGAACACCGGTGGCCTTGTGTCTGTAAAATCAACATATGTAGCCTCCTGCCTGTTATGATGGCAACCATGGTTTCCTTTCATCTGATTCTGATTACTTTGAGCTATCTCATGAAGCAAACAAGAATTTTCAACCATCACATTGACAAGTGCGGCTATAGCATCAGCCAGATTTGTTGGAACTGGTGGCAGATCTGGAATACCGTTCTCATCTTGTGAAGTACCAGGAATATACGAACCCCGCATATGACGCATCTGCTCATAACAAACCAAACTTTACTCACAAGTCTTTATTGAATTGCAACAAAAGCTTACTCCAGACACATTATATAGGGTTTACTAAAATAAACACAAACCCGCATGTACCTAAACAAGACTACTTAACTTAACTAGAACTAACTATTATACAACTCTACTCCTTTCCTCGGTCACTTCAAACTTTAGGCTCGGTATCCATTCCGGTAATATTATCGGCTTCATTATCACTTTCATCGATCATTACTAATTCTTTAGGATCTTCTTTTTCTTCCTCTTCCGATTCGCTATCATCGGCAAGGATGACACCGGGGTCCATTGCATCAGCTTGGGGTTCATGATTTGGATCTAGGAGATTGCTTAGCTTATGAACTTCCTCATGCAGATAAGTATTATGTTCTTCTAAATCTTCTACATAGAATTCTAGCTCATGAGTCCTAGCTCTAGCTACATTTTCTCTATGCCAAGCTTTATTTCTTCCTTCCACCGTACGAACTAACATACGTTCGTAGTTTCTGTGAGCGGTGGTGAGACGCCTCAATTGACCCTGTAGTTCTCCTACCTGGATGGCATCCAAGGCCCTATCCCTAGTAGCTTGTGCTAACTCTATAGAAATCCTCTGTATCTCTGCCTGAGGATCAGGCCTAGAGCTGGTACTGCTAGCACCATCATTCCTAAGGGCAAGTTGGTGACGAGGAACTCCTTTGGGTCCAGTGGACTTACGGGGTGTCTTCTTGGTACGAGCCATACTGTAGGAAGCAAGATTAATCCCAGTAAGACAATCTGACAACAGTCTCAAGGGCAGCTAGGGTGGACTACACAACTCAACCCATACACACTACCCACCCAGACTCAGAGGTGAAGGAAGTAACAAATGAATTAATCATGATGCATGAATCATTCTTACGAACAAAAACATGAAAGCTTATAATGAACATAAACAACAGTTGTTTTTATATAGGGCATAGTAAGATTACTACTCCACCACACAAAACCTTTTTAATCAAATAAGGAATAGTGAGAAAGAAATTAGATAAGTCGGAAGCAATTTGGACCAAATTAACAAGTTAAGTTTAGTCATCCCAAATCATTTTGAAGTTTTTGTAAACCAATACGACAAAGACTTTGTAACGATCGCTCTGATACCATTCTGTGGCAGAACCTCCTAAATTATAGGGCCCACATGCACTTGTCACTGTCCAACGACCTTTGATATCTATGCATATATTCCCAGTAACTTAAGAAGACTGTCGGGTGTCCTTGGGGAACCTCGAATCATCCACGATTTCCGAGCAGGATCCCATTACAGAGTCATTGCAGTATACAACAGTTTATTCAAATATATACATCAGAGTAAAGATTAGCGGAAGACTTACAATAACATAGTTTACAAACCATTTGTTTTAAACCATACAACTAAGTTCGGTTAATATTACAAAACGTAGTAGCGGAGTGGCATTATAACATATTACAGAACACACAAATAAATTGCCCTGCCCAAGGGCCACACATTTACTTATCGTTATCGCACTGAACAACAGTCATGCAGCACGATCCAAAATAGATCTGCTCATGAGCCTCACCTGCAACAAGGGTCAACGAACCCTGAGTACAAAAGTACTCAACAAGACTTAACTGAAATAAGAATTAATAAAACGTAGGAATGCAGGCTCAGGGGATTCAAGGTATGGCTTTAGCAATAATCAAAGTTCTTTTGCGTTAAAGCTCTTTAACAAAATTCTTTATATCAACATTTAAAACTTTATAAGATCATATACAAAGCTGACACGATCCGTATTGAGTTCATGAAACTTCGTATCCAACACTTTCTCAAACCAGCCTCAAGTTCCAGTTATTAATACTACGATGATGAACAGTGAGTTGAGTCTCCATAACCGAGGAGCAACGACGATTCGAACCGATTAAAACCCAGCTGGGAATTCCAGACCACACGACATATGCAGGTCCCTGACTTACATATATCAAACTACCCTTGGATCCTCTAAACAAGAACGGGTCCGCGCCACCCGAGAACACAGTACTCCACCAATCTAGCCCATTGCCACGTGGGTACACGCTATTCCCGCCATCTCTCCACTCCTAGTGCGCGAGTAGCCATTCTCGTAATAGAATAGCCAAGTTAAAGCTTACCGGAGTATGTGGTTAGTACTACAAAGTCTCACCTCATGCAATTCAACAAAGGTACGGGCCTTAATCGACATAGGCGGAAAGAACCCGCTCACAAGACCTCCATGTCTTGCGGCTCCCATACACCGAGTTCGCCCGGTCTAGATTTTTACTCCATATGCTCATATTTCATGATAACATAAATAACCAAGCGTAACCAAAGATCCATTTGAAATTCGCAGGTGACAGGTAATCACCCGACTTTTATTTGTCTAAGCATGACTAAGCATAACTAGCCATATACGAATTAAAACAGTTAACAAGTAGATATGGAAAAACAAGGTTGGTAATGCACCAATTAGGTTTTCACTTGACCCCTAATCACTTAATGCAATAAAGAGAAGCAAAAGCGAAATCAAGTTGTAAAACACAAGGTAGGTTTAAATGCATCCGGGGCTTGCCTTCGTTGATGGAAAAATCCGGTTCCAGAGTCGGTCCACCGATTTCAAATCCAACCTCCACAGACGGACTAACCTCCTCAACCACTTGATTAACTACCGCTTGCTCACCTTCGTTCACTACACATAGTAACAATGCCATGTTTAACATGATGAGATATATAAAACATGATGCTCGATGATGGATGCAAAAGTTAACAACTCGAATACAACTTTCCTTCGAGGTACAGTTACAAGTCAAACTAACTAAACCTTTTTCGTAACACTTACATCAATTGCCAAGGATCATTACCAACTAATGACCCAAGGTCATCACTCAATCCAAAATTCAATCAAAACCTAAATCATTAAAGGTTACTATTTGCTTTTATGAATTAATTATTTAATTAAGAATTATGAAATAATTCAACTTGTTCCAATTGACCTCAAAATTTTTGTAAATGTTCATCACATGATAACTAAGTGGGAAAACAATTTTTATAATTTTTTGACAAATAAATAAGCCTAGAAATATCATGGAAACTCAATTATTAATTAATTGAGCAATTTTTATCACATTCAAAAATTACTGAAAATCAACATTTCATATTTTTCCTAAATAATACACATCACAGAGAGGCCACACAAGAATTTTAATAATTTTTGGAGCTCAAAATAAATCTACACAAAAATAACAAAAACAGACACTATTCATTAAATTCTGAAAAAGAGAAAATTCATTTTTTCAACTATACCGTCGCTGACAGGGTGACCCCACATGTCATCCCTGACCTCCCGCTTTGACCACGACGGTGACGGCGCTGACCGATGATATCTCGCCGACGGTGAGACCAACGGCGACGGCGAAGACACCAACATGTTCACCATGACTAGGCGCACCTACTGATGTCCCTACTTACATCGATTATGGGTCTATAATAGCTCAACGCTGGCCATGGCGGACACGGCCGAGGGGCTACACTATGCCAGCAAAACCAGACCGGTAGAGATCAAACTGAGCACTTAGAAAGGATCTGTGGCTCACCCCGAACGTGATGGAGCAAAGAGCGAGGTCGGAGGATCAACGGTGAAGCAGGTCGACGATCCGAGCAGGCACGGCGGAGCAGACCGTCGTCGGTGGCGGTGTTACGGCGACTACGGTGGACAAAATGGTCACTCAACCAAGCACAAAGCACCACGGCATCGTGGCGAAGCTGAAGCAAGGCATCACAAGATCAGAGGCTCACCGTAGAGCGCTGGCCACGACGGCACTCGCTCGACGTAGATCCTGTCGGCCGCGAGGAAGAAAGGCGGCCAACGGCGTTCCTCAGCGAAATCAAGCGGCCAAGGTTAGTCAGCTAGGTGCACAAGGAATAGGCGAAGCTGGGACAGGCTTTGCCGAGACAGCAACGGCGCTAGGTCGACGGTGAAAGCTCGACGGAGCGATGTCGGTGCTGCCGTGAAAAACAGAGGAGGAAACAAAGAAGGATAGCGACGGTGGCTGGCTTATAACGCGGCCAAGGAAGCAAGAAGAAGCCATGATGGTGCCTTTTCTACGCCAGCGCGAAGCCGAGGGCGGCCACAGGCGCGACTGGAAGCCCGGAGAAGCTAGCCGGCGGTGACAGCTGCCTGCGGCTACTGTTCAACGTATTTACAGAATTGCCATTCGTCTAAATTTCCAAATTACTCCCAAATTTGTGTAACAACTCAAAAATCTCAAAAAACAAAAGTTGTTCAAAATCCAAAGTTCTACAACTTTGCTTTTATAACCATACCCAAATTCGGTCTACATTTTGAAATGCAAATTTGAATTCAAAAGGAAACACTTTAAGTACATTTCGCCTTTTCAAATTAATTCAAAATTTTCTAAACAAACTTTGTACAACTCAACAAGCTCTACATTTATGCTTTAAGGCTCAACCCCAAAATATGCTCATATTTTGAAATGGGTTTTCCAGGGCAAACTTAAATGCTGAAAATCAGGGTTTTCGAAAATTTAAAATCCAAACAAAACTTTGAACTCAATTCAAACCATACAAGGCAACACTCATAACATAAATGTAAACTTGTTTTGGTGAATGCATATCAAAGTTTTCAATATGACCAAAAGCCTTGCAATGCATATGATGGCATGTCCTGTTTTAGTATTTAAAACACCCGGGGTGTTACACCGAAGGACCGGATCCTGGCGACAGCAAATCGCACCGCGGCCGAGTGGGATAGGAAGACGAGGGAGCTCAAGAGGAAGAAGATGCTATGGAAGCAGCAAGCACGGGAGCGAGGAGAGGAGACAGGCAGTGACGAGGAGGAGGAGGAGGAGTTTGACAAGGTAGTAGCCGATGTGGAGTGGGATGTCCTGGAGAGCGAGGATACGCTGACCGGTACCCACTTGTCCATGCAGGGACCCTTCCTATTCCATGCGGGGGAAGTGAGTCCGTGAGGCCAGCGGAGGCGGGCCAAATCATCGGCCTATCCTCAGGACCGGTGGGAGCGGGTGGATCTACCACCACACCTGGGGTGCCGGTGGATGGGGGGAGGTGGATCTACGGCCACGCCTGAGGTGCCGACAGAGAGGGGTGGCTCCGCCGCCATGCCCTCGGAGGCAAGGGAGATGGGCCCCCCTGCCCGGGAGTAGGGGGCAGGCTCAAAATGGTCCCACCCAAATGAGTTGGAGTAGGAATCTAGGGGTTTGTCTCCAAAATGTTCCTACCGCCCAACCGCGCCAGTGTAAGTCACCGATTCCTCTGTTTTTCCTATTTTTCCTATTTTTCTATTTTTCAGTGTGACCCATGCCTTTTAACTCTTGTAGAGTCTTGAGACGGGGTCGATCTTTGGCGCTGGCGCCCAACAAGAGCGTTGCTCTTCTGGCGGGAGGGACGCCGTCGCCCGATGTTGCTGCTGTTTCGGGCAGGAGCGGCGCCGATATTGCGGTCTTGTCGGCCAGTCAGGCACCGCCAGCAGTGGCGCCTGTGCCCTCGGTGGGTCAGGCAGGCGCCGGGGCTGAAGAAGCGCCCTTGGGGGTCGCCGAGCAGATGACGGCGGGTTGACTCCGCCGCCTACGTTGGAGCGGACGGAGCTGCCACCCGCTCTTGTGGCACCTCCTGTGGTGGGCACGACACCGCAAGTCGAGGCCCCGACGTCGCAAGCGGAGGTGGCCATGACCGCGCCAAGCCAGGAGCAGTCGGACGTAGCCATGGGTGTGTCCGAGGAGGCGGCGCAATCCGCGCCTCCGGCGGCCCAGGCGACGGAGCCCGAGGTGGGCCGAACGGAGGGGGACACGGCCGGAGGGTCCTCGGGCACCATGGCGGTGGTGGAGAGGACTAGCGAGAGGTCACCCTCGGCCCTAATGTCGGGGGGCAGCCGCTCGCCCATGCGGGGCGAGCTGCCGCTCCAGTGGATGGATCCCCGAGATCCAACTTTGACTCTTTTCTCGCTCGATGATGCTACCAAGAGCATAGAGAGGGGGAGTCTCGATGAAGGGATCTCGGCGATGATGGATGTCCTAAACCAGGCCAGGGGCGTCCTGCGTGACGTCATTGTTCCCAATGGCCAGGTATCCGCTTGATCTTCTCGCTTTCTTCTTTCTTCATGTATTTTTGTATTTTTAACACTGGTCTTCTTTTCAGTCCCTCATTGCTCGTAGCCGGGAGAAGTCCCGGTTCCTTCATGAGCAGAAGGTGGAATGGGACCGCCTCACTGAGGAGGCTCGGCTGCACGTAGATGTGAATGCCCAGCTTGCTGTCGCCTAATAGAGGGAAGCCGAGGCGCGTTGGGACGCGGAGGAGATCCATAGGATGTTCTAGGATCTATCGGCGAGGGTGCAGCAGTTCGAGGAGGAGGCCGCCAGGGTTCGAAAGGAGTGGGATGAGCTGCTCTAGAAGGATGCCGAGGCCAGCCAATGGGCCATCGAGCTCCTAGAAGATCTAGAGAGGGAACGGGACCTCAAGCTGGAAGCCGAGGAAAGGTCCGTGGCTCTGCAGCAGAGGGCGAATCAGGATGCCAAGGTGATTGCCCGGCTGCATAGAGAGCGAGACGAGCTACGCCAGACTACAGAAAGACTTCACTCGGAGCGTGGGATGGTCCACGAGGAGTGTGACCAGGCCGTCTGAGAATGCGATGAGGCACGTCAGGTGGTTAGCTCCCTCCAAGCGGATCTTGGAGCCGCGGTGACCCAAAGGTTGGAGGCCGAGAGCATCTCTGCTGGGCTAGGCATGGAGCTTGCCGAGGTGCGGGGGACTCTTCAGGGTGAGAGTGACGAACATGATCTTCTGCGCGCCGCTGTTGGGGTGGTCTTCGATGACCTAGGGGTGGCGCGGCCGGAGGAAACCAGCTCACTTGCGGCCCGTGCCATGGATATCACGACACGGGTGGGCCAGCTTGAGGAGAATGCCTTTCACACCGGGATCACCCAAGCCTTTGCTGTTGCCCGCTCTCATTATGATCAGGAAGTTAACTTGGAGGTAATGAGCCTTGACTTTGCGCCTGGCTACGGAAACTCCGAGCTGGATGAGATTGAGAAGGCGGTGACTCCCATTGCGCGGAACCTGGCGAACAGGCTGAAAGACATAGTTCTCCCTCTGAGGAAGTAGTTAGTTGAATAAGTTTGATAAACATTTATCTGTAATATGTGGACAAGTGTTGGTACTTTTGTGTCTGAAAACAGATTCGTAATTTCATTTTGCAATTTTGTTTCGTTCGTTTGAGCTTACTTTCTTTCCTTTTGCAATTGAGAAAAAAGGTTTATGCGATCCGACCCTTCCATTCGTAAAGACCATAGGGCTCGAGGTGTATAAGGGGGAGATTTCGATTATGCTGGTGAGCAAAGTTACCGTAGCCATCGGGGCGTGGGCTTTTTGCTATCTTACCAGGCATGCTCGTTTATCTGCTCCCACAAACCTTGCCGCTAACCTTAATGCGAGGAAGAGGTCTGATGTAATGACTGTTTCAAAAAAAAGGAGGTATTTATACCTTTATCAGCCCCCGAGTGAGATCCGACCCCTTGCGGTTGCCGGGGCCGGATGTTACTGGAGACCGAAGCGAGGGTAGCGAACTTACTCTTGTATTCGCACATACCCCTTACTTAGGATTTTGGCGATCGTTCCATGACCGTGCGTTTGGTCTTATTGCTGGCCCGACCTTCCCCGAGCCCCCACGTGTGGCGTGGATTTGGTCAAGGGTCAGAACGTTTTGTGACTGTCGCCCCATCCGCGGTTTTCACAACTGGAGGGGTTGAGACAACGTCACTTGCCTCGATGGCTCGAGTGACGTGACTGATGAGCTCGCTAACGGGGATGTTCGAACGGAACCCGATCCTATTGCTTTGCGACAGGGTCAACAAAGCCCTTGGGTGGCGTTCCGTTGCTCCTTGACCTACCTTCCAATAGATTCCCCCTCAATGGGGATTCTATGGGCTCGGCTAAAGGCTCAATTGAACTAGAAGGTTGAGCTGACCCTATCCGCCTAAATGCAGGTTGGGCAAAGGCCGCTGAAGCTCATCTGCGTTTTCTCCCCTGGCTCTTGTTTGACGCGAGGCGGCCTCGGACCCTTCGTGGGTCAGCCTTCGAACCTTGATCTCTCGATCTTGGATCAAGCGGCTCGAGCCCCCGAGCCCCTTAGGGTCTGTTAGGGGTCGGCCGTGTTTCGTGCGTCACCCCATCCTCGGTTTTTACAACCAGAGGGGCTGAGTTGACGACACTTGCCTCGATGGCTTGAGTGTCGTTCTCAATGAGCTCACTAACAGGTATGTTCGTGTGAAATCTGGGTCCATCATTCACTGACGGGGTTGGCAGAGCCCTCATGTGGCATTCCACTACATCTTAACCCGCCTCCCGGCAGATGCCTGAGACGTTCGATAGGCTCAGGTGGCCCGTTGGCCTCTCCTCGATGGAGATTCTGTGGGTTTGGCTTGAGGTTAGAATCGAACAAGAAAGGTCAAGATGTCCCTGTCCGCTTCTGAGAGGGGTCGGGCAAGGCCGCTGGGGCTCATCTCGGTTTTTCTCCCCTAGCTCTGTTTGACGCGAGGTGGCCTCAAGCCATTCGTGGGCCGGCCTTCGAACCTCGGTCATTTGCCACTCATATCGAATGAGGCGACTGCCGCTTCGTGACGCGACACGAAGCGTTGAGATACAGCGATTGCATATGCAACATTTTGGATGTATGTGATTAATGTATGATTTAATTGAAATGAAAGTGGGGGTCAGTAATGTTACCTCAGTGGCATGAGCAATGAGAAGCTCTTACTAGACATGTCCGTGCGGGGTTCGGGTCCGACGTTTGCGATGGGGCCGGCGTGACCTGCACGAGCATCGCAATCTTTCATTTCTGTCTCTCGGCGACAATCCGAGGCGTTCGATCGTTCTTAGGCGACCTGACAGCTTCTCCTTGAAGGAGATTCTACAGGAGGTCCCCTCTGAACCTTTCTTGAGAAGGCAGATGTTAAAGATTGGGGCACAAGGAACAGTGAATTCGATTATGCTGGTGAACAAAAACACCGTAGCCGCCGGGGCGTAGGGTCTAGCGGTTTGTCCAGTTTTACTCAAAGTTTTACACCCGCACCCTGTGTCTCCGGTTTTTAAACATGAGGGGTTAGGTGATGAGGGCGTCTAAACAAGTAGACACTCTCGGCAGCCCTAGAGCGATGTCCGTGCCCCTGCCGTTGCTAGGGTCGGAGGCTCGGTAATGAAATTAACACGCAAAGTGAGTAAACAGAGGTGCTCATCTTTCAGCGGTCGTTCATTCATCGTTTTACCTGGGCCGTTTGATCGACCCAGGAGGCCCGTTGGGCCTCCCTAGACGGGGGTTCCATCGTCGGGTCATTCCATGGTCCTGCCTGGGGAAGCAGAGAGTCGCCTACATGCGGGTGCGCCCTGATTCTCGTGCCTAGCACGTGGTAGTGGTGGGCCATGCCCAGGCAATGTCCTGCTTGACCAGGCTACGTCTCGTCGACCAGAGCACGTCCCATCGGTCCAGGCACGTCCCCTCAGATTCCCGTTAGCATTGATTTCCCATCTGCATTGAATAGGGGAAGGAAGAGAGTTTTCCATCCCAACCTTTCACCTTTCCTCAGCCATCATGCCTCTTCCTTAAATAGGGAGGGGGAGGGGAGTTCTCGTCCCATTCCTTCGCCTGTTCCTGAGCCGCTACCTCTCCTCCTTTCTCCTTCTCGCCGAGCGCGTTCGTATGTCGCGGTGATTCTTAAGTGAGAGAGGGTAATGAGAGGGGGAGGAGAACTCACAGATCCGTTCATGAATCTAGAGTGCGATGTCAAGCTAGAGGTCATCCAACATAGATGAGATGGTGCTGGCCGCTTTTGCTAAGAAGGGGCCGCTGCAGCCAAAGGAGGAGGCGCACTGGAGGGTGTTGAGCGTCGTCGGCTTTGCCGTCGTCCACGAGGCCTTCATCGGGATGGAGCCGTATGGGGACTTATTCCGGCGAAGCTTCTCTGGGCGAGCCTTGTTGGTGGGGAAGGCATCTAGGACTACGTTGATAGGAGGTTGTGCCCTTGCAGCCGCTTTGATTGGCCAGTTCATGAAGCCCGATTAGATGTCAGAGACATCCATCGGCTATGGCGGCCTTTCTTTGGTGGGGAGCGCCCCCATCCAGGTGCCGTTGTTAGGGTTGCGGCTGATCACGATGGTGTAGTCCCTAGATGCCCTGGTGAAGGCACTATAGTCGCCGATGTGGTGCTCGACGTTGCAGATGACGGCGCCCTCGAGGATCCCACGGAGCGGTAGGACGTCGCCGATGGAGAGCGTGGCACGGCGACCGTAGTAGTGCTCATAGTAGAACTGGTTAGGAACTATAATCAAATAAGTTGTGGGGGAGCCCCTGAGTGAATAGTTTTTTGTATTTATGAATACATTAGTCCTTTTCGTGATGAAATCACTTTGTAAGCGATGAATTTGCGCAAAAATGAACAAGTTTTCAACTTTCGTTACGGCAAACCGTTTTTTAGCTCTTCTCCCTCTTTTTGTAAAAGAGGTTTGGTGCCTTCCGACCCTTCTCATAGTTAAGGTAGCAAAAAACTAGGAGTGCGGGTGAGCCAATTCTGATCACGCTGGTGAGCAAGGTGGTCGTAGCCGCTGGGGCATGAGTTTCCCGCAGTCCTACCAGTTATACTCAGATTTTGTTCCCAAAATCCTAGCCCTTAGGACTTGCCATGAGAAAAGAGGGAAGACTCAGAGAATGTTTGCAAACATAACACATAGAGTGTTTGTAAGATAAATGTACTTATATCAGCCCCCGAGTGAGGTCCGACCCCTCGCAATTTGCAGGGGTCGGATGTCACTAAAGATCGGGGATTCTTGAAGACAAAAACTGATAAGAAAAAGTATGCATTTATTTTAGGGTAAAAATGACGTAGCTGCTCAATGTTCTAGGCATTGGTGAAGATCTTGTCGTCGATGGTTTTCAACTTGTAGGCGCCTGGCCGGAGTACTTCCGCGATGACGTATGGCCCTTCCTAGGGCGGGGAGAGCTTGTGACGGTCCTTATTGCTCTGCACGTGGTGGAGAACCAGGTCCTCAACGTTGAAGGCTCGGTCCCACACACGTTGGCTGTGGTACCATCGCAGCGTCTGCTGGTACTTGGCCAAACAGAGGAGGGCGATGTCGTGGGCTTCGTCTAGCTAGTCCATGGCATCTTCGTGGGATGCCTCGGCTCCCTTTTCGTCGTATGCTCTAATTCTTGGCGCTCCATAGTCGAGGTCAGTTGGGAGGATGGCCTCAGAACTGTAGACCATGAAGAAAGGCGTATAGCCGGTGGCCCGGCTGGGAGTTGTTCTCAGGCTCCAGAGCACCGTAGGGAGCTTGGCGACCCAGTGTGCGCCAAACTTGTTTAACTAGTTGAAGATCCTGGGCTTGATGCCCTGTAGGAGCATGCCGTTTGTGTGCTCGACCTGCCCATTTGTTTGGGGGTGCGTGACAGCGGCCCAATCGACTCGGATGTGTTGTTCATAGCAGAATCGAAGGAATTTCTTGCCGGTAAACTGTATGCCGTTGTCCGTGATGATGGAGTTCGGTACTCCAAAGTGATGGATGATGTCGAGGAAGAATAGCACGGCTTGCTTGGATTTGATCACGGAGATCGGCCGAGCTTCGATCCATTTTGTGAACTTGTTTATGGTGACAAGCAAGTGGGTGTAGCCCCTAGGTGCCTTCTTAAGGGGCCCAACTAGATCGAGTCTCTAGACCATGAAGGGCCACATGTTGGGGATCATTTGGAGTGCCTAGGCCGAGAGGTGAGTTTACCGAGCGTAGTACTAGCACCCTTCGCAGGTGCGTACGATCTGCTCGGCGTCGGCTACTGCAGTGGGCCAGTAGAAGCCCTGTCGAAATGCGTTTCCAACCAAGGTTCTAGGCGCGACATGGTGACCACAGACCCCACCGTGGATATCACTCAGTAGAAGCTTCCCCTGTTTGATGGGGATACAAAGCTACAGGATCCCGATGTGGCTCTGTTTGTAGAGTTTGCCTTCTACAAGAACGAAGGACTTGGCACGACGTGCGAGCCATCGAGCTTCCGTCTTGTCTGTTGATAGCGTGTCACAGAGGAGGTAGTCGAGGTAGAGTGTTCTCCAGTCGTCCAGAGGGTCCGGCTTTATCGCTGGATCCTCTTCAAGCTCCATGACCTCAGGGCTAGATGGAGCCATCGGTTGGTCAGCCCCCGGGGCTAGATCAGACCGGTCATCGTCGACCCGCTCTGACCCTTCGTAGCGTACTGAGGGTTTGTGTTGGTTGCTGGCGAAGATGCCCGTTGGCACTGGCTCTCAACCGGATGCCACTTTTGCAAGCGCATCGGCCGCCTCATTGAGGCGCCTTGGGATGTGATTGAGTTCGAGGCCATTGAATTTGTCCTCTAGCCATCGAACCTCTTGGCAGTATGTAGCCATCTTGGCATTGTGGCAGCTCGACTCCTTCATTACTTGGTTGACGACCAGCTAGGAGTCGCCCCGGATGTCGAGGCGTCGGATGCCCAACTCAATGGTGATTCATAGGCCGTTGATGAATGCTTCATACTCAGCCACATTATTTGATGAGGGGAATTGGAGCTGAACCATGTACCTCATGTGGACCTCGAGGGGTGATACGAAGACTAGCCCCGCGCCAGCGCCCTTCTTCATTAGTGATCCATCGAAGTACATCGTCCAGTACTCTTGATCGATGACCGCCGGTGGTGTCTAGACCTTGGTCCATTCCACGATGAAGTCAGCCAACACCTAGGACTTGATCACTATTTGGGAGGCATATGTGATGCCTTGATCCATCAACTCGAGTGCCCACTTCACGGTTCTTCCCGTGGTGTCCTGGCTCTGGACGACCTCGCCGAGGGGGAACGACATCACGACCGTCACGGGGTGTGACTCGAAGTAGTGGCATAGCTTCCTCTTGGTGATGAGGACGGTGTATAGGAGCTTCTGGATTTGGGAGTAGTGGGTCTTGGAGTCGGATAGTACCTCGCTGATGAAATACACAGGGTGCTGCACCTTGAGGGTGCGCCCCTCTTCCTCCCGCTCTACTACCAGGGCGGCATTGACCACTTGTGTGGTGGCCGCTATGTATAGCAGGAGGGATTCTCTGTCGCTTGGAGGAACTAGGATCAGGGGCCTTGTCAGAAGTAGTTTGACCATGTCAAGTGCCTCTTGGGCCTCGGATGTCCACTCGAAGTGGTTGGCTTTCTTCAAGAGTCAATAAAGGGGGAGACCTCGTTCACCGAGGCGCGAGATGAATCAACTAAGGGTGGCGAGGCACCCTATGATTCACTGAACTCCCTTAATGTTCTGAATTGGGCCCATCCTTGTGATGGATGAAATCTTCTCTGAGTTGGCTTTGATGCCACGCTCGAAGACGATGAAGCCCGGTAGCATGCCCCTCGGGACCTCGAAAACATACTTCTCGGGATGGAGTTTGATGCCATTCGCCCAGAGTTTTACAAAGGTTTGCTCAAGATCGGCAACGAGGTGGTCAGCCAGTTTGGACTTAACTACGATGTCGTCAACGTAGGACTCAACGGTCCGAATGATGAGGTCCCCGAAGCATCTGAGCATACAGCACTGGTACGTAGCCCCGGCGTTCTTCAGTCCGAACGGCATTTGATGGGCATGCTGGTCGGACTCCTTCATCGCGATTTGATGGTAGCCGGAGTACACATCAAGGAAGCAGAGGGTTTCACACCCCGAGGTAGAGTCGACTATTTGGTCTATGCATGGCAAAGGGAACGGATCCTTTGGGCATGCTTTGTTAAGACCTGTATAGTCAACACACATCCTCCATTTCCCACTCTTCTTTCATACAAGAACGGGATTAGCTAACCACTCTGGGTGGTATACTTCCCTGATGAATCTGGTCACCGATAGTTTTGCTATCTCTTCACCGATGGCCCTGCGCTTCTCCTCGTTGAAGCGATGCACACGTTGCTTCATCGGCTTGGAGCCTGGATGGATCTTCAAGGTATGCTCGATGAGCTCCCTTGGAATGCCTAGCATGTCTGAGGTTTTCCACGCAAAGATGTCTTTGTTGCCGCAGAGGAAGTCGACGAGCGCACTTTCCTATCCGGAGGAAAGTGTGGTACCAATGCATACCATTTTACCCTCGGAGCTGCTGGGATCTATGAGGACTTTCTTGAAGCCCTCTATTGATTCGAACGACATAGTTGATTTCTTCGCCTCGGGCGCTTCTTCGGAGACCCCCTCCTTGAGGGCCGTGAGTTCCCCAGAGGCGACGATTGCTATGGCGTGGCCACAGCACTTGACCTCGCACTCGTAGGCCCGCTGGAAGGAGGTGCCGATGGTGGTGACCCCATGGGGGCCCAGCATCTTCAGCTTGAGGTATGTATAGTTGGGGACAGCCATGAACTTTGCATAGCATGGTCGTCCCAGGATGGCGTGGAAGGTTCCAGGGAACCCAACCACCTCGAAGGTGAGGGTCTCGGTCCTATAATTGAACTAATCCCCAAAGGTGACGGGCAGATCGATCTGCCCTAGTGGCATGGCCTATTTCCTAGGCACAATGCCGTGGAAAGGCGCTCGGGTTGGGCGGTGGTTCGTCCGGTCGACGCCCATCTCATCGAGTGTCTTGGCGTACATGATGTTGAGGCCATTGCCTCCGTCCATCAGTACTTTGGTGAGTCATTTTGGGCCGACGATTGGGTCGACCACAAGCGGATACCTCCCCGGGTGTGGGACGGTGTTCAGATGGTTGGTCCGATCGAAGGTTATGGTGGACTCCGACCACCGGAGGAAGGGAGGTGTGGCCGGTTGGGTCGTGTAGACTTCATGGCATGCGACCTTTTGACGGTGTTTGGAGCCGTAGGCCGCTGATCCTCCAAAGATTATAAGGCAGCCATATGGTGTTGGAAAGCCGTCGTCCTTCTCCTCGACGTCATCCACAGTGGGGGGAGGGTCCTTCCCCCTCTCCCTTTTGTTGGAGCCTCCAGACAAGAACCACTACATGAGGCTACAGTCCTTGAGCAGATGCTTGATAGGAAAGGCGTGGTTCGGGCATGGCCCTTCGAGTAATTTTTTGAAGTGGTTTGGAGTGCCCTCCATGGGCTTCCAACCACCCTTGCGGTTAGCAGTGGCCACGAGCGAGTCCTCACGCCGTTGCTTCTTATTCTTCCTTTTGGCGGAATGATTGGAGGTGCCTTCACCGGCACCCTCATCCTGCCTTGCCTTGCCCTCGAGATGATCGAAGATCACTCCGACTGCCTCTTCTCCTGAGGTATGGCTGGTGGCGATGTCCAGGAGTTCCTTGGTGGTTCGTGGGCCCTTGCGTCCCAGCTTATGAACTAAAGACTCGTAGGTCATCTCGGACAGGAAGGCTCCTATCACGTCGGTGTCGGTGACGGTGACGGTAGGGAGCTCGTTGCACTATCAGGAGAAGCACCGGATGTACCCGCGGAGGGTCTCACCGGCTTTCTAACGGCAGTTCTTGAGGTCCCATGGGTTCCTAGGGTGCTTGTATGTGCCCTAGAAGTTTCCCACAAAGATCTCCTTCAAATCTGCCCAATTCTGGATTGCGTTGGACGGCAGGTGCTCAAACCATGCTCGCGCTAAATCGGCCAAGAACAGTGGGAGATTGCGGATAATGAAGTCATCATTATCTGCCCCACCGACTTGACAGGCAAGCCGATAGTCTTCGAGCCAAAGTCCAGGGTTTGTCTCCCTATAGTACTTAGGGATATTGGTAGGTGGTCGACATCGTGGCGGGAAAGCAGCGTTGAGATGTGCCGGCCGAAGGCCTGAGGGACTGGCAGGCCGAGGCTTGGGCTTCGGTCCTCGCCGCTGTCGTAGCATCCACCACGACGAGGATGATAGCCGCGGTGGGCTCCTTCTCTTGGGTCGCTATAGGTGCGTCTACGGGCATTGATGGTGCTGCGTGCGTCGCGGTTATGGCCGAGACGCTGATGTATCTAGGACGCAGCGCACTGCCCACCACCTTGTGGAGCCTGATGGATTGATGCGTCCCTAGCAGGATGCACCGAGGGCGTGCGTTGGCTGGTGTCGAGCTCACGTCACCGAGACAATGAGCTCTCCTCCTGCTGCGTCGCCGCACGCTCAAGCAACGTGCGAATTTCACGGTGGGCCCGATGATCCTCGGGTGTTGTGGCCTCTAGAAGGCCATGGAGCAAGGCCATTGCAGCAGCGATGTTCTAGCTTGCCCGAATGAAGCGAGGAAGGGTTTCATCATCAGCGATGATCCTTCGATTCACATCACGGGCCACGGCGCGTGCGCGCCCACCGTCTCCACGGCGTTCGATCTCCGATTGGCCTCCGCGTATTCCTGAACAAACTGTTGTCCGGTTTCGTTGATCTCCCGCTTTCGGGCTCTCAGCTGCTCCACCCCTACGCGAGGTGGGGTCGTTGTATCCCCTTCGGTTTCGCCACCGGGGTTGCCTACTGAGGTAGCCTCCTCCGCGGAGATGCTTTTGACGTGTCCCTCGGGGGTACCCGCCATGAAACATTCCCAGGAGGGGTGATTGCTCCCCCTACTTGGGTCAGAGCCAGAGTCCAACCCCAGCTCCTCCGCAAGGAGGCCATGGAGGGATTCTATGACGCTTTCGATCATCCCCACGAACTCATTGTTCGCGGGGGACGGGATCGTGCGCTGTGCCACAAGGTGGCTAACGGTCACCGCGACGTTGCGGAGACTGAACGGAAGCGCCATCGGGGCGCTCCATGCAAAGTGTTCTAGAGAGAGGGTGAGGTGGGTCGGGTCCTCCCTGGACGGCTGATGTCCAAGGGAGATGCCGGGCTGGTGCTCAAGCCTCCCGTAGTTGAAGTCGATGGAGGGGAGAGATTGGATGGCGACGTGGGCCAATGCCAACTCTCCTCCCACCATGACGATGAAGTTCAGGTCACCAAAATGCACGTGTGCGCCTGAGACCTAGCTGATTGCGTGGCTAGCCATCCAAGGCCTGATTTGGAACACGCAAAGGCCCCTACCTGGCGCGCCAACTATCAGTGTTTCGAACAAACACCGACTAGTAAATTTATAATTGCTGCGCGTTAGGCTTGGATGGTGTACTAAAGGACACAAGGTTTATACTGGTTTGGGCAGAATGTGCCTATGTCCAGTTTGCTACTGCTCATGTTATTAGTACCGAAAAAGGTTCGTAGTAGGGGGTACAAACGGTTGAGAGAGGGACAGGTCCCAAGTCTCTGATGGAAAGGTCAAAAGGACGACAAGAGTTTGGTTGCTGCTTGGATGTGTGTTGTGTGTGGAATTGATTCATCGTCCTTAGTGGGGTGCCCTGTCCCCCCCCTTTATAGACCAAGGGGAGCAGGGATTACAGATTGGAGGCAGAGGAAAAAACCAGAGGGTAGAGAAGGTCCTTCGAAGGAGTCGGGTCTTTCTTTTTCCCTGTGCCTGCCCTGCTAACATGGCAAACCACGTCAAGGATGGCGTGTTCGCTGATCCTCATAGGGCCGTGCCCTGGCCTCATTCAGCAAGTGGGTGCATCCCATCCTACACCGGTGGACAATGCGGCGTGCCAAAGAGCCGAGCTATGACCCTACGGGGAGTAGACGGGGAAGTGACCATACGTCCGTCACTATGGATGATGTGAGTTCTCTCTTGGATTGTAGTGGTTGTCGTATGCTTATGTCAGGATCTGCGTCCGAGGGCTGATGACGGCGCCCGTAACACTGTAAGACAAAAGTCGGTGCCTACAACATTGTTCGGGCTCTGTCATACTTGGAAGGGCCTAAAGCACCCGTCCCATCATATCCTAATGGTACCTTTCTGTAGGCATGTAGGGCATGGTCCTTGGTACTGTGGTTGACTCGAATGTCCTGTCATACTCTGTGCTCGTCATTATGAAGGAGCAGGGTGAAGTCGTCGGGCGAGGCGGGGCCTGCCCTCAGCCGTCCGGTGAGGCAGAGCTTGCCCTCAGCCATTGGGCGAGGCGGAGCTAGCCCTCATCCATAGGGCGAGGTGGACTCAGCCCTCAGACATAGGGCGAGGCTGAGCCTGCCCTCAGACGTCGGGCGAGGCGGAGCCAGCCCTTGGGATCGGGCGAGGTGGAGCCTACCCTCGGACATTGGGTGAGGTGGAGCCAGCCCTCTGCCGTCAGGCGACGTGGAGTCTAGCCCTTGGGGGTCGGGTGAGGAGGAAACAATCTTCCGTCGTTCGGGCAAGAAGTGTAGTAGCGTCCTTGTCTGACCGGAAGCGTCAACGTTCGATGGTTATTAATTCCACCTCATTGGGTACCCCGGTATTAGGTCCCTGATAGCCTGGGAAGGCGGACGACCGCCTGTGAGTGGTGGCACTTTGGTGCCTGTGCCCGACGTGTGGTAGTGGTGGGCCATACCCAGGCCACGTCCCATCTGATCAGGCGCTGTTTCCATTAGGCAAGGTGCGTCTCATCGGTCAGGGCATGTCCCATCATATCCCATCTGCATTAAATGGGGAAGGGAGAGGGTTTTTCACCCTGCATTTCTCCTTTCCCTGATCACCTTGCCTTCCCCAACTGTCGCACCCTTTTCTTTAAGTAAGAGAAGGGAGAGGGTTTTTCGCCCCGTTCCTTCGCCTATTCCTCATCTACCATCTCTTCTTTCTTCCTTCTTGCCAAGAGCGTATGAGTGCCACAGCGGTTTCTAGGAGAGAAAAGAAAAGGGGGAGAGCAAGGGAGAGGAGGAAACTCACAAATCTGTCTGTGAACCCGGAGCGAAATGTCAGGTTAGAGGTCATCCACTATGAGGGAGTCGGTGCTGGAGGCCTTTGCCGTGAAGGGATTTCTGCCGCTAAAGGAGGTGGCGCACTGGAGGGCTCCCGGGAGGGAGGATCTCCCGCAACGTTTACCCGATGAGGTAGTTTCCTTCCTTGCCTTCCACTAGCGTGGGCTAGGATACCCCGTGCACTGGTTCCTATGCGGGGTCCTCAATGAGTGGGGTTTGGAGTTGTAGCACCTCAATCCGACTGGGGTGCTGCATATCGCCGGCTTCATCACCGTCTGCGAGGCCTTCCTTAGGATGGAGCCACACGCGGACTTCTTCCGGCGGCTGTTCTCTAGGCGAACTTTGTCGATGGGGGATCCGCCTGAGGCCACGCCGGTGGGGATCTTCGCCCTGCAAAAGAAACCGAGCGCAGGGGGCTCATATCCCGTGTACCTCCCCTACGACTCCAACCAGGGGTGGCACGGGGCGTGGTTCTATATCAGGAACCCGGTGGAGGCTCTGTTCCCAGCGTTCACCGACAAAAGGCCAGAGAGGCAGGAAAGTTCCTCGTGGGACCCTTCTCGTCGGGAGAAGAAGAAGATGGAGATCATCGAGGCGGAGCTCCAGAAGCTCATGCGGCACGGCCTTGATGGGGTGCGGGTGTTCCACACCCTCTACCACCATCGGGTTGCTCTGTTGGTGGAGAGGGCGCGGCCGATGTGGAAGTACGGTGGCCCAATAGACCCCAATCATGCGTCGCCAAAGGAGCTACCGAACAACAAGGTCTGGAGTTGCCTCGACCGGGTGCTGCAGCTGAAGCCCAAAGAGAAGGTCGATGGAAAGCCCGGACCTCTCAACGCCTCGGTGGTGTCCAAACTGGTATGCTTCCCTCTCTTTACTCCGTGTTCTTTTCCCCTTTGATTTCCTGCTTTTTGATTTTGAGTCGCCTATTTTGTAGGGACTTGAAGCTTACAGGTCCCGGCCGCACCTTCTGAAGGGGCCAAAGGGTGTGGCTCGGCAGGCTGCCTAGAAGGAAGCAGTGGATGCTAGGAAGAAGAAGAAAGCCGAGGAGTCTCGGTGAAAGTATGAGAAGGAGAAGAAGATCGCCTGGCGTGTGAAGGCCAGGGAAAATAGGAGCGACGTCGAGTTAGAGCGCGAGTCGAAGGACCCCATAGAGGTGGGGGATGACATGACCTTCTCCAAGGAGGAGGAGAGCCGGGAGTTCATTGGGACCTCGGTGGAGCGTCGTGATCCCGCGGCCGTGTTTGGTGGCGGTGAGCGGGAGGTGGAGAGGTGCGGCGATGTCCCCGTGCCGAGGAAGCATGCTACGAGCGTGGAAGCTGTCGGTGAACGGGAGGCAAAGCGGGCGCGGTCACCATGCCATTTGGTGGCGTCGCCGGTCTCGTCCCTGCCTGCCGCGGACATGGCCGAGCAAGCCAGGCAGTCAAAGGAGCGGGCCTGCACCCACGCGTCACTAGGGCTGGCGCCAGTGCATGACTCACAGCAGGAGGATGCCCCACCCACTGCTCCGGTTAGAGTGCCCTGAGCCAAGGGGCGTGGTGACTCGCAGGCTGGGCAGGAGCCGGTTGAGTCGACTCCCCCCCGGCTGAAGCGAGGGGGCGTGGGTCGCTGCCCGGGAGCGGCCCTCGCCCTGTGGGCCCATTGGGTTTTAGAGTTGTACCACTTACATCCCGGTACACCTTTCTTTGTTTCTTTTCGATCTTACTTTTGAGTCTTTTGGAGTATGACTGGCTTCTACCTTTTGTCAGCGGCTGAACGGTGATGGGGTTGAGCATCGCCCCAACTCCCGTGCAGGTGGTTTGGAGGCCAACCCTACAGCACGCCACGACGAGCGGCGGGGGGAATAGGGTGGTGGCGATGAGTCCTTCCCTTCCGGGGGTGGTACTCCCTGGGTCGATTGCTAGTACAGCAGCAGCGATGGCGATGGTGCTGGCGGTGATCCCGGTGGTGACGGCAGAGGCTTTGTCGAAGGTGTCCCTTGAGGCCCCTCCTCCACTAGCTGCGGCGGAAGAGGAGAGGGAGACCGAGCTCCCTGCCTCGTCGAGCGGAGGGCTGCACGGTTCACCCTTGCGGTCGGAGCTGAAGGCGCTGGAGGGAGACGTGACCGGTACAGAGTCAGAACGCCCGTCGGTGGCCCATGAAACCGAGGTGGTGGAGATCCCTTTCAATGATGAAGCGGATGATGTGGTGGAGCTGCCGGCACCATCATGGGAGCTGGTGGTGGTTCGGTCGAAGGCTGGGCCCTCTAGCGGGCTAGAGGAGGGTGACCTAGAGTGGCCCTGCCCCGAGGACCCATCAAAGGTTCAGTTCGTCCTTCTGGATTCCCAGGAGTGTTAGCTCTGGGACATCCTTAGGGGGAGAGGACTCACCATGGAGTCCGATCTCGCCAAGCTATTGGTGAAGCTTGAGGATGCTCAGGAGCGGGTTAAGTCCGTCCAGCAGTTGGTCAAGGTCGACCTGCAGCTCACCGCGGAGGTGAGTTTCCCATGCTTGTCCTTGACCTCTTAGTCCCTTGTAGGCTGCCTCAGCATTCTTGCTTCTCTTTTTCATAGGGTCTGCAGGAGATGTCATGTCGCAAGTCCCGTTTCCTCTAGATGGAGCATGTCCGGATGGTCGAGCTTGAGCGTCAGCTGGAGTCCACCGACCGTGAGTCCTAGGACCGGGCGACCGAGGTGACCGCGGTGCGGGCAGAGGAGCAGCGCGCGATGGAGCGGACGACCGCCACCGAGCGAGGGCTTGAGGCGGCGAAGGCCTGCTAGGCGGAGACCGAGGCGATGTTGCGGAAGTCCCTAGCAGACACCGAGGCAGTGCTTTGAGGTGCCCTGGAGACCTTGGAGACGGAGCGGAGCGCCCTGGCGTTGGAGCGGAAGGCCTGGACGGAGGCCGACGAGGAAGTGCTCGCGCTTTGGGGCCGGGGGATGGGGACGGAGGAGGCGAATGCTCGGCTGCGTGAGCAGGTGACCCAGCAGGCGGAGGGACTCTCCACCCTCTAGCACTCCTGCCTCGGTACGTACCTTTTCTATTTTTCGTCATGTTGGTTTCTTCCTTTAGCTTGTTTCTGAGCTTGTCGCCCTTCTTCCAGAGCTAGGCGGAAAGGTGGAGTCATTGGAGCAGGACCTAGAGACAGCCAAGGCGATGTTTGATCAGAATACGGAGGCGCTGGCCAAGTCCCTTGAGGAGCGACGTGCTCTCGAGGGGGAACTTGACCAGATCCGCAATGTTGCCCAGCTCGTCGTCTCGGAGGTCTTCGGGTCGGCGCTAAGTACCAGCGCGCCCGCCATCCGACTGGCGAAGGTTCTGGATGAGGTCTGGACCCTCATTACCCACGGGCTGTTCTACAGAGCGTCGGGGGTGTTGACTTCGGTGGCGACGTACCATCTAGACCTAGACTTCGCTAACATCTATAGTGGATATGCCGACGGCTGTAGCATGGAGGACATCTAGTCGCTCGGGGAGAGCTTGCTGCCACACGCAAGGTTGTTGGCTGAGCAAGTCTCCGCGCAGTGGGTAATTGATGTTCATCGTGCGGACAAGGCCGAAAGCGTGCGTCAGGAGGACATCGCCTAGCCTGCGAATGGCGTGGAGCTTGGGTCGGAAGTGGACATCGCCCCGACACCAACCAAGCCGAATGTTGCCCAGTCGGTGGGCGAGCAGCCCCTTCCTTCGTCGGTCGAGCCGGTAGTCGATGCCGTCGTGGAGCCATAGTAGAAGTGGTAGAAATACTTTAGCAATTATTAGAAGATAATGCCATGGGGGAGCCCCCTATGTAAAGCATTTTTGTGTATTTTATGAATACGGTAACTTTGTTTTTGTGATGGAACTACTCCATTCGGGGAAGCTTGTTCCGTCCGTTCCTTATTTTTACCTTAGCATAACTTTGTTTTTTATTCTCTTCTTTTTCACACCTGCCCGTTCATACCGTAGGCTGCAACTTTAAGAGCCCGGGCGTGGCCTGTGAGGCTAAGTCGCTCGTAACCGTAGGTAGAGGTGGGGCGCGATCGGTCGGAATATTTTAAGCAAAGTTACGTAAGGAAATTGAAGGAATGGACTGCCCTTTCGTTCAGGGAAAAATGTATTTATCATGTGAAAGAAAAAAGAGGGGTGACATTACATCCCTGTGGGGCCCCCGAGCGACCCGGACCGAAAGTGTTTGGGTTGAGGAGCTTTATAGGAGCGAACGTTTAAGTAAAAATGATAAGACTGAATTTTAGAGGAAGAAACGACGTAGTTGTTCGCTGTTCCAAGTGTTGGTGAGAACGTTGTCGTTGTCGTCCTTCAGTCGGTAGGCATCCAGTCGGATCACCTCGGTCGTCGTATCCTTTCCCACTACGCCCCCTTTCTTGGCCGCTGCTTCTTTGCCTTTTCCTTCCTTCGGCCTGCCGGCCTGTCGTAGAAGGCGCTTGAGGAGCTCGCGATCCTTGTAGAGGAGTTTGACGGGGTAGGCGTGGTTGGTGCACAGGCTCTCCATGAGCTCATTGAAGTGGTCAGGCAGGCCCTGTTGGGGCTGCTTGCCCGTGCGGTCAGTTGCGGCGACCAACGCGGTGTTGTCCGGTCAGCGCCGGTCCTTTTTGTTCTTCTTGCCCCTCTGCGTGGAGGGGCCCTCATCTTGGTCCTCGCGCTTGGCCTTGCCTTTGTCCCGGCCTCCGTTGAAGACCGCTCCGACCGCCTCCTCGCTAGAGGCGTGGTTCGGGGCAACGTCGAGCAGGTCGCAGGTCGTACGGGGCTACAGGCAGCCAAGTTTGTGGATCAAGGACTCACAGGTCGTCTCAGAGAGGAACACGCTGAAGACGTCTGCGTCGACGACATCAGGGAGGGAGTTGCATCATTGGGAGAACCTACGGATGTAATCCCATAGGGACTCGCTGGGCTCCTGCTGGCAGCTCTTGAGGTCCTAGGAGTTCCTAGGGCGAACGTACGTCCACTGGAAGTTTCTGACAAAGATCCTCTTAAGGTCTACCCAGTCGCAGATGCTGTCGTGCGGGAGGAATTTGAGCCACGCTCAAACATGTTCCCCTACGCAGATGGGGTGATACTGAATGATGAAAAGGTCAACATCCACCCCTCCGGCTCGGCAGGCGAGCCAGAAATCTTCGAGCCAAATACCAGGGTTCGTCTCCCCGGTGTACTTGGCTATGTTGGTGGGCGGTCGGAAGCGCTGCGGGAACAGTGCTCTCTGGATACGTTGGCCAAAGGCCCATGGTCCCAGGCCCTCGGGGATGGGACTCTAGTTGTCTGGCCGGCGACCATGCCTGGGGCGTGTTTCACCGCACCCCTCGATGGTTCGACCAGGACCCGTGTCGCTTGCCCTCACCGTCACCCAGTGGACATCGTCATCATGCCGGGCCTGATGCCGGTTGCTGATGGCGCTACGAGCGTCTTGGTGTGAACTGGGCCGCTCGCATACCGGCGGTCGGTGCGGAGCAAGCGCCAGGTTGGACCGTGGCGCAGCCGCTGCTTCCCGAGCCACGCTTGGTGGCTGTAGCGGTGAGCGGGTGGAGCGATCCATCTGGTGCATCCCCACTCCCCCAGCGGGGAGAGAGGGCGCGTGTCGGAGTCGCGATGCAGAGCTTTCTGCATGTTGAATGGCGGTGGCTTCTACCAGGGCCTGGAGGTTCCGGTAGATCACCAGCTCCTGGGGGTCGACGAGCTCGGCAACACCGCGCAGAAGCATTCCCGCAACGGTGATGTTCTGGCTAGCCCGAGCAAACTGTGGGGGTCGTTCCCCTCGTTTATGATGTCGCGCTAGACCTGGCGGGCGCGACCCTGAGCGTCGCCGGGCGGGTCACGCGCATGGGGCAAAACATGCTATACCGAGCGCGCCGGCGCAGACGGTGGCTGGTTCTGCCACCGTTGTTGTAGCTCCTCGGCTGCCCTTGCGCAAGCGTGAGGGCCCCCGCACGTGGCTCCAGAGGGGTGTGCGTCTGCGCAGACTCCGCAACCACCGGCGACTGTCCTAGAGCGTCCGCCATAGCGCACTCTCAGGATGGACGGTGGCTAGGTGCCACGTCGCCGATGCTAGAGTCGTCGCTCTCAACCTCGTCATCTTAGAGTTCATGGAAAGTGGTAGGAGCATAGCTTGCCATTCCCACGAATTTGGATGTGAGAGGGGGCAGCGCTAGCATCCTTTAGAACCTCCAAGGGCATGCGTCCGTGGGGGACGCGAGGCCGTAGGGGAACCAATCGTACGGTGTTCGCGATGTGGACAATACGGTCCCTCCGAATAATCAGCGGGAGATAGTAAATAGAGAGTAAATAATAGTATATACATTACTCACAGCGGGGTTTGAGCAGAGAGTTTGCTTGGAATGAAGTGCAGACGCCTCATCGTCGTTGAAGTTGTCGTGCATCCCGGAGCTGATGGAGGGCGTCCCTCCGATGGGCGCCGGAACGAGTGCCTCCTCGCGGAGGTGTAGTACACCGAGCCGGTCGGCGACGAAGTCCAGGCTTCCGAAGTGAAAGGCCTGGGACGGCTCAAAAGCAGGTGGAACCCACATCCCAATAGGTGGGAGTGCAGGAAACTCCAGTGAGCCGAAGAGAGTCGTATCGCTTGAGCTCGCCATGGCGAAGGTCGCGGAAAAGTGGGCCATCCGATGACCAAAAAGTGTTGAACGTACAACATCTTCCCCACGGACGGCGCCAACTGTCGGTGCAGAAGTGACCAACACATAAATATTTGTAGTTTTGCCATACGTTGTGATCGAAGGTGGCCTAGGACTCAATGACACAGGGTTTATACTGGTTCAAGCAACATGCCCTACGTCCAGTTTGAGTCGGTCGGTGACTTTATTCCCCCCCAAGTGCTCAAAGTTTGTAGTGGGGTTACAAACCAGAAGGAGAGAGGTGGGAGGTACAAGAGGTCCGGTCGGACTCTGGTCAAAGGAGCCGAGAGTGACGGGAGCCCCGCTATGTGCTAAGTGTTTGAGCGTGTGCTCGTGGTTTGAACCTGGAGGTTCTGTTGTTGTGGACTAGTGAACTGATCGATCGAATGAATCTACCTGTTGGGAGAGAGCGCATCCCCTTTTATAGATGAAGGGGATGGCCTTACAAGTGAGAGGGAGAGAGTACGTATGCTACTAAGCCTTGTTTCCCACCCCGGCGGGTACAGGATGATGGTAGGCGCCCACAATACTGTTGAATGTCAGATGCACGTGGGAGGTTGTGTTGTCTTCTTCGGGTATGACAGGCGTTGATGCCTGCCACACTGTTGATACCTGGAGGCTTGCAAGGGGTTTTACCATGTTTGCCTGGTACGGTAAATGCTGGCGCCCACAACACTGTCGATGCCCAGAGGCATGTGGGGGAGCCTTACTGTATTTGTCTAGTATGAGAGTTAATGAAGCCCACAACATTGTAGGGGAAAATATCGACGCCTACAACACTGCTTGAGTTCTCTCATGTCAGGAGGGTCACAGGGTACTACTTGGCAGGTGCACAGGGTATGGCCCCTGGTATTGCGATTTGACTTGTGTGCCCTGCCTTACTTTCTTCGTCCGTTCCCTGGTCTTTACCGAGCGGGTGTCTCCGGTCGGTTAGTCCCAGTCGGCTCTGAATGCGCCAGTTGGAGAAGAGCACTAAGCAGGGTTTGGCGCATCCGCATCCCCGGTCGGGGACGTGGGTCAGAGTCGGAAACGGTGTTTTGGCCAGGCCTTCCGGTCGAAGAGGCCTTCCGGAGGCGGGCTAGAGACCAAAGCGAGTGCTCCGGTCGGAGAGGCGGGTCGGAGTCGGAAAGCGTGCGCCGTTCCTCCTCGGCCAGGCCTCCTGGTCGGAGATTAGATCGCCCTTCTAGCCTGTCGTTTAGGTACTTGGGCCGGCCCATGAGTTGCGCGTCGTTTGTAACGTTGTCCGCTGGGCCGAGCCTTTGTTGGAAAGCCGATCCATGAGGGACCCCGGGTTTATGAACCCGACACTAAAAGTTGAGGGTGTTGTGAGGGATGATGAGTGGTGAGATGTGATAATGAGTGGTCAGATGTGATGATGAGTGAATGGTGAGAATGAGAGTGTGGTTTGGGTTTTGAGAAGATATTATTAAATACTTGATTCTCTCTGCATGCGCTAAGGATGCAAACTACAGCCAAACTATTAGGATCACCAGATCCCTTTATTTTCTATTTTCACTAAAGCTCATTGGTGCTGATCATGGCCTGCACATATATGGTGGTGTGCAGATTTCTTGCCTTGCAATGGTGTTGTGAATGGTAGTTGGTTTGCGATCTGCTCTCAAAGATGACTGTGGATTGGAGAATTGACAAGCTTCGTTGCTACGATTAGGTTTTCAGTGTTTTGTTTGATGTTAGCCCAGAGGGCTTGTAATTAGTCTAGTTTTATTCTTATTTTGTACTCTGATATGTTGTATGACTTTGTAATCAGTTGAAAAGTGGGTGCCCGTGATAGCCGAGATATCATGAGACTATCACAGAGGAGCAAGAGAGTCAGAATTTCTATTTTGGAAATCCCGGTTTGTTTTAGTTGGTATTAATACTTGACAGTAGATCGCAACCTTAGAACTGGACGTCAGTCTAGAGCCAACAAGTCTGTCTACCTTAAAAACTATTTTCAAAAATACTTGTGTCCCTGTCTTAACCTTGCATTTGAATGCTATCTCATCTATCTGACTACCCCTGCCAAATAAGTTGACGTTAGTAGACCCTCCCTACCATACTGTTCCGACTAGCTAGTTGTGTGAATAGGATTGTAATGCTGCTTGAATGATTGGCTCTTGTGTCGTTTCTTGTGTTCCATATGCTTGAGTGTAGGACAGTAGAACGATTTCTGTTTGCTTGTGTGTGTCCATCAAGGTTGCAGAACCGGAAGTCTCGAGTCAGTCAGCCTAGCAGTCGTAACACCGACATGAGTCTGAGTCTAGAGAGTCCAATGAACGTCAACCCTAGTGTGACCATTGAACACCTAGAGCCTGACCAGAGTCCTAGAACCAAAAGCACGGAAACACCTAGCTTGACAACAGCCATAGCACGACAGACCCGTGTGTTGCAGAGGCTTGTCGATGCAGTTGCACCTGAGCCATCTCAGACACCTCTCGGTAAGAAGCTTAAGGAATTCTTCAAGCTAAAACCTGCTACCTTGGACCATGCTGACAACCTAATTGAGGTAGATGATTGGTTACATGGAATCAAAAGGCTTGAACTCGTCAAAAGCACCGACAAGGAAGGAGTGAACATTGCCACCTTTCAGCTCAGAGGGATTGCTAGCGCTTGGTGGGAATGCTTTTGCGCTATCCACCCTGACCCCGCCAACATGGGTTGGACAGAGTTTGCTCAAGCATTTCGCGAGCATCACCTCATGGAAGGAGCCATGGATGCAAAGGCCGAAGAATTGAGGAAGCTGCAGATGGGTACAATGTCAGTTCGTGAGTACACCAACAAGTTCATCCAACTGATGCGGTATGTACCTGAGTACAACAATACAGAGAAACAGAGACGCTACTACTACATAAAGGGTCCGAACCAATCTCTTAGAAGTGTGCTCGTAGCCCGCAACTGCCCAACTCTCAAGTAGTTGATCAATACGGCTAACATCGTGGAAATGGATCTGAAGGAGATAGAGCTAGAGAAGGAAGCACTTCGCAATGAAAAGAGAAAGAGAATCCAACCGAATCCCGCGAGTTCAAGCACTCAGAGGCTCAAGCTTGAGGATAGAATGCTACCTGGACCTTCCCCACAACGAGCCCAGGGACAACCTTGCTATCTACCACAGGTGGTCAATCATCATGATCCCGCGGAGCCTATTTCTGAGCCAAGCACGGAAATCCAAGCCATGTGCATCAGAAGAAAAAAGAAAAAGAAGAAGCAAGTTGTTGCGGTTTGTCACACCCGTCATAGGATCGATCACAAGGCACATGTTTGTCCTCAACATCAACCGTCAGCTCCGTTGGGACTGTTTGAGCACCGACCATTGACCCAAAGCATGCAAGTTGTACCAATCAGAGATCATGGAAGACTCAATCATGTGACTTTAGAGAAAGTGATGGAATCACCTGAAGTTGTGCTTGGAAAGTTAGATGTAGACGGAGCCCCAGCTATAGTCCTTTTCGACTCGGGTGCTACCTACTCATACGTCTCATCAAAGTTCGTGCAGGAACAACTTCTCCCTACCGAACAACGAAGCAAATCGCTGATCACTAGCTCTCCTCTCGGAGATGTTAGCTGCACCCTGGAGTGCAAGGATGTGAGGATCTTAATAGCAGAACAAGTGTTTAGGAAGAGATGTTAGCTGCACCCTGGAGTCCAAGGTCAAATTACTCGATTCAAGAGATTTGGCGGTTTGGGAAGAGCAAAAACCTAAGAACAAGGAGGAAAAAATGAAAGGAGCCTCGGCCTGGGAAACCTTGGCGTGGGTTTTGAATCCGAGCTCGACGCCATGGATCTTGGCTTTGAGGCCGGCGCCGAGACTTATGGCTCCGAGGTCGGCGCCAAGATTTGTGGTTTTGACCTCGGTGCCAGGGTCCATGGTGTCGACCTACCTGCCACGTTAGCGCCACTTGGATGCTCCGTTTTGCCCGGCCAGGCATCTCGGCGCCAAGACCTACGGCGCCGAGACGTGTTACCTCGGCGCCGTAGGTAACGACGCTGACACAAAGGGTCCAAAGATCAGTTTATATCGTCTAGAGGGTTAAACGTATTTTTTTTAAAAAAAAGACCAAATTACAGAAAATTAGACTGGTGCGGCGCCCTCCCGTTTCGTCCGTTAAAAATTGTTGTTATCTTCTATCATCAACTGCACATAGTCTAGTCATAGTATTAGGGGGTGTTTGGTTCCATAGAGTAAATTTTAGTTCATGTCACATCAAACGTTAATTATGAGGACTAAACATGAGTTAATTATAAAACTAATTACACAGATGGAGACTAATTTACGAGACGAATTTATTAAGGCTAATTAATCCGCCATTAGCACATATTACTGTAGCACCACATTGTCAAATCATAGACTAATTAGGCTTAAAAAATTCGTCTCGCAAATTAGTCGCAATCTGTGCAATTAGTTATTTTTTAGTCTATATTTAATACTCCGTACATGTGTCCGAATATTCGATGGACAATGACTAAAATTTAGTCCCGGTAACAAACACCCCCTTAGCAGGCCTTACCTGTCGCTCATCGTAGCCTAAAGCTGTAGCACATGTTGGTCTGGTTCCCCCTTAACTCAAAAACAAGTGCAAAACACATGCAGCAGGTTTGCGAGCAGAAGACGCTCGATCGGCTCTAATCCAGTTATCAAGTATAATAAAGTGGCGATAATTGTCAAATCTTTGTGACAGTAATGAATGAAGGACTAATAGAGGTGGAACAATCACACAAATGGCAGTTGCGTCTGGTCCGGCGCGGCGCCGGCGAGCTATCGGCCCCAGCGCAGTGAATGAAATCCGGTCACCTCGTTCCAGATCCTACTGGACACGCCCGGTCCTCTGACAGCTAAGCGCTTGCCCCACGTACCCTGACGGCCGGAGCCGCCACTCCCTTTTTTTTTTATTGCCTCTCATCCACTGAAGTATCTGTTTGTACACACCCATACAACACATATATACTACTTGCTCCCTCCATCCCAAATTATAAGTCATTCCAAGAATCTTGGAGAGTCAAACTTGAAATGGAGAGTCAAACTTTTTCAAGTTTGACTAAAATTATAGAGAGAAACACAAAGATTGATGACATCAAATAGATATAATATGAAAATATAACTAATGAAGAATCTAATGATACTTACTTGGTATGATAAATATTATTATTTTGTTATATAAATTTGGTCAAACTTGAAAAACTTTGACTCTCCAAGATTCTTAGAATGACTTACAATTTAGGATGGAAGGAGTACATCATTCGTATACAAATAAATTTATAACTACATTCAAATTTGAAGACCACGTTCTTCTTAAGATCACCGAAATACATTGATTCCGTAGACCATGAATGCGTCGTAATTCTTTTATGGCTCCACACGAGAGAAGCTACAGATTTTTTGGAATAAATCCCGGTGAGGATCAGGGTGAGGGTGGGCAGGCTGCACACCGCAAGCCTTTGCCATCCGAGCTGAAGCTCGGTCTCAAGCCGCCACTCCCTGTTTTTGCGTTGAGCCCCCTTCCATTAATTTTAATCCCGACCCCAGCCTTCTCCGCCGCGTTTCTAGACATTTGGATTCGCAGTTACGCCCTCCCATTTCTACCTTTTTATAGACCCGCACCCATCGCTGCCGAGCCATTATTACCAGCCGCTCTCCACTCTTTCGCTCTCCATCTCGTGCGAAGCTTGCGGGGTATGGAGATGGCGGCGGCCGGGGGGATGACCCCAGCCATGGCGGACGCTGTGGAGGAGCTCACGCGGCTGTACCGGGAGCTGTCGCCGCGCCCGGCCGTGGAGGAGGTGGAGGCGGCGGCGGCGGTGCTGGCCTCGGCGGACGCGGAGGAGGAGGCGCGCCTCGCCGAGATCGCCAGGGAGGAGGCGGCGGCGCGGGCGCGGGCGCCGGCGCCGGCGCCGGCGTAGGGCCTGCCGGCCGAGCTCTTCGACGTGCTGTGGGAGGCCAGGCGCAACTCCGTGCGCCTCCGCGCGCTGCAGCAGCGGAAGGAGGCCGTGCACGTCGTCGAGCTCGAGAGGCGCTTCAAGCTCTTCGACGACCTCATCCAGAGGGCGTCGCGGGCGGTGTCCCCTGGTGGTGGTGCCAGGGGTGGCGGGGGTGTTGCCGTGGTCGACCACGAGGTCGTCGAGGTCGAGGCGAGGCGGAATCCGGCGCTGGCCGCCGCGGCAACAGAGATAGACCGTGGAAGCAGGGGTGGCTTGGGATTGGAATCCACGTCCGTCTCGTCGCTGCGTCGTGCTGCTTCAGCAGGTATTATTACGCCTTCTTAATTCATCTCAGTATTTCTATTTCCCCTGCAAATCTAGGTGAACTTTCGCTCCGCAGGTGCTATGTTATTCCATTCGATTTCGTTTTCCAAAAAAATTCCTCTTGAGAAAAAAAATAGTTTAATAGGTGTTAGAAACCAAGCTAATCGTTTGATTGGTGTAGTTTCTGTTGACTTGTCCTTGTTTTGTTTTGTAAAATTTTTCTTGTCACCCAAATTTATTTCCTCTACCATATGTTCAGTCCATAGTTCCATTACACTAAGACTTAAGAAACACTTGACTAGGACTTGTTAGTTGAATCAATGTAAGATTTTTTTTTCTACAACTATGGTAACATATTATTTTGCCCCAAGATAATCTGTTTATAATTGACTTGTTCATAGGATGCCATCATAATGGTAGTTCTGCTATAATAATGGACACATTTCTTATCACTACTTCACTAGTGCTGGTAATTGGACATGACTAGATTGGCTGTGGGCTTTGTGATGTTTCTATGTTTTAATTGTGGACTGTTCTGTTATGGAACATTGTACCAGAATCAAATAGCTAATTTGATTTTACAGCCAATCACAAATTTGTTTCTGCTGACATTTTTTCCCACCCACCCACACACACCAAAAAAAGTTATTTACTTATTTGGTTGCTTTGAAATGAATGAATTGTTTATTCATTACCACAGACCCCTACGATTGTGATAATTCTGTGTGTAGTGTATTAGCTATACGCATTCTGCAATTCAAATTTTCTGGACATAAATGACAGCGCACCTACTAATTACTTATATCAATATTCTGTGTAGTTCTATACTACTTTTTTTTCATGTGTGTTTTTGCTTGTTATGTGCATTTATTTATGCTCAAGTAATGTGGTCGTGATGGTTCTGCTACACTAATGTTTTTTTTCGAAACTCAACTATAACCTAATAGTTGCATTGAAGTAATTCTAAGTCAACTCCATTGTTGCTGTTTATTTATTTTTACTCAATGTCTATGGTAGCATAAGATTTTGTCTCGATTTATAGTTTTGTATAGATGATCTGTCCATAGGCTTCCATGGTATTAGTAACTCAGTTGTAATAGCTACACTTACCTTCTCATTAGTTCACTATGAGTAGTAATAGGAATAGAGGACATGGGGAGATTTGTGATGATTCTGTGAGGTAGTTTTATACATTCCAGGATTCTCTCGCTTCATACATGTGAGGGATATCTCAACTAAACTATCATTATTTGGATATCGGCCAAGAATTCTTTCAAATAGAATTCTTCAGCGTGTTGTGAAAACTGTAAATTACTTACACTTTACTGATTGGAGTAGATAAGAGATGGCAACAAACAATGAACAGTTAGCCACATTTTCTCTAGGCCTAGCATGAGACCATCTTCTTGTGCGGTAACATAAAAAAAAATCAGTGTCTGTATTCTCCTAATAAGTAATAAAGTCTAATATGTCAATTTTTGCAGGTACTGACACAGAAAAGCTGGGCCTTATCCAAGTGGCAAGCCTTATAGAGTCATCGGCAAAGAAGGGGACTACAGAGCTCAATCTCCGGGGTAAGCTGGTGGACCAAGTTGAGTGGCTCCCTGTCTCGCTTGGAAAGTTACAGGATGTCACTGAGCTTGATCTATCTGAGAATAGGATCATGGCACTCCCATCAACAATTGGTAGCCTTAGATACTTGGCAAAGCTTGACCTCCACTCAAACCAGCTTATCAATCTGCCTGATACCTTCGGGGAACTTTTGTGGCAGAACCTCCTAAATTATAGGGCCCACATGCACCTGTCACTGTCCAATGACCTCTGACGACTATGCATATGTTTCCGGTAACTTAAGAAGCCTGTCGGGTATCCGTGAAGTCAACATACGTAGCTTCTTGCCTTTGATGATTACGACCACGGTTCCCTTGCATCAGATTGCTTTGAGCTAACTCCCGAAGCAACCGAGCATTATCTACGGTCACATTGACCAGTGTCGCGATAGCATCAGCAAAATTTGGCGGAACTGGTGGAGGATCAGGAATACCATCCTCGTCTTGCGAAGAACCAGGAATATTCGAACCCCGCGTACGACGCATCTGTTCATGACAAACCAAACTTTACTCATAAACATTTATTGAACTATTAAAAGAGCTTACTACAAACACATTACATTGGGTGTACTTATTTATACACAAGTCTGCACTTAAGCAAGATTACCCAACTAGACTAGAACTCACTATATTACAACTCTACTATTCAACTCGATCACATCAAATCTCGTGATCGGTATCCATTCCAGAAATATTTCCGCCGTCATTATTACTTTCATTGACCATCACTACTTCTGGATCCTCTTCTTCTTCCTCTTCAAGTTCATCATCATCTGCAATGATAACACCTGGGTCCATTGCATCTGCCTGAGGCTCATGATTTGGATTCAGGAGATTGTTCAGCTTATGGACTTCTTCATGCAGATTGGTATAATATTCATCTAAGTCTTCTACATAGAACTCTAACTCATGAACTCGGGCTCTAGCTACATCTTCTTTATGCCAAGCCTCATTTCTTCCTTCCACCATACGAACTAACATACGCTCACAGTTCTTATGAGCGGTGGTGAGACACCTCAATTGATCATGTAACTTGCCCACCTGGATGGCATCCAAGGCCCTATCTCTAGTAGCCTGTGCTAATTCTACTGAAAGTCTCTGTATTTCAGCCTGGGGATCAGGCCTAAAGCTACTATTGCTAGCATCATCACTTCTAGGGGCAAGCTAGTGACGAGGAACTCCTTTAGGTCCAACGGACTTACGGGGCGTTACCTTGGTACGAGCCATACTGTAGAAAGCAAGATTTAATAAAAGTAAGACAAATCAGAGATAAGTCTAAAGAGTAGCAAGAATGGATTACACTACTCAACCCAGACTCAGAGGGAAAGTAAGTAATAAGTGGATTAATCATGATGCATGAATCATCCTTACGAAACTTAAACATTGTCGGCGTTTCGGAACCGGGGGTCCTTAACCGACTAGTGAATTTGTGCTGCGTGCTCCCAATTCCGGATGGTGATGCAAAGAGACATAAGATTTATACTGGTTCGGGCAATGGATGCCCTACGTCCAATCTGAGAAGATGTTCTTGTATTCCTTGCACCGGGGTGCTCGTAGTAGGGGTTTACAAGCTGGGCCAGAGAGAGGGAGTTCGTCCCAGATCTCTGTGAGGGGAGGTGATATGAATTACAGAATAAGGCGTGTTGTTTGTGCGAGTATTCGTGACTCTATCCGTCGTCCCTAGAAACGGTCCTGGCCGTCTCCTTTTATAGCTGCAGGGAGGAAACCAGGAGTACATAAGAGAGCTACACGTGGAGTGGACTATTCGATGACGTATTTACTACTGGAGCAGCATGGCGTTGTCGTGGGAGTTCCCGTAGATGTCTAATCGGTATGGTCTCCACTGCAAGTAACATGCTGCGCATTTGTTGGCTTGGTGGATTGCGAAGCTCGGCGGCCATCATAGCCGGTCGTGCCGAGGCTGCCGTGTTAGGAGGCTGAGAAGTGACCCAGTGCGGATCTTGGGTCTCGCCGCCATCGGCGGACGGTAAAGGCGAGACGGCGCCCTCACGGGATACGGTACTGTGTTGTCGTGAGGGATGGTAAAAAGGTGATCGGACCGTTGTCCTGTCGCTCCTCGCTGCGGCCATGCCGCCGATCGTGGCTTACGAAGCGGGTGCGATTGAGCGCATTAATCGGATCTGACAACCTGCCAGAGAGACTTTTGAGGCGAGGCGACGAGGTTGCGGGATTTGAGCCCGCCTCGGCGCAGGCGAGCGCGCCAATTCATCCGAGACCCTACCGGGGTCTCAAGCGAGGCGACGGGCGAGGCGGAGAAAGATCGATGAATCCGAGGCCTCGCCGAGGGGGCTCGGGCGAGACGGAGCGGCCGGTCCACGATTCCAAGGTTACAGAAACTGCTCGACTCCCCACGCTATGCGATGTCTTTGGTGCGGGAGTTAGGCGGCCACGGTGGTCGGTAACCCCGCTTTCTGTCTTGGCCGCAGATGGCGGGGAGGTTGACGCGATCGGTAGTCGGTCGGTCACTTCATCAGCATCTTGTGCCATCGTGCGCCTGGCTTGGAGTGGTTGGGTGCTTGGATGCGACGTTCGGTCGAGCGCTCGGTCAAGAGGCGGTCACGGGGCCGGTCTCGAGCCGGCCTCGCGCTGAATCGAAGAATCGGCACTTCTTCGAGGCCCCGGCGAGAGGGCTCGACGAACGGGCCTCGACGAGGGGGCCTCGGCGGGCGTCTCAAGTAGTCGGAGAATCGTTTGCTTCATTGGGTTTCGGCGACGGGGTCTCGGGCGAATCGGAGATTTCGGCCGAGACCTCGTTTGTTTATTCCGTTGGTTCTGTTTTTAGGGTCTAAGCAGTTTTTCGATCTTTGCTTGGGGTACCCCATTTTCTGGTATCCGACAAACATCAAAGCTCCTAAGGTACATAACCAATAGTTCTCATTATATAGGGCATAATAAGATTACTACTCCATATAAAACCTTACTAACCAAATAAGGAAGGGCGAGAATGAATTAAGATAAGTCGGAAGCAATTTGGACCAAATTAACAGGTTAAATTTATTTGCCCCAAATCATTTTGAAGTTTTTGTAATTAAATAAATTTAACATATTAATTTGGTCCAAATTGCTTCCGATTTATCTTAATTCATTCTCGCCCTTCCTTATTTGGTTAGTAAGGTTTTATATGGTGGAGTAGTAATCTTATTATGCCCTATATAATGAGAACTATTGGTTATGTACCTTAGGAGCTTTGATGTTTAAGTTTCGTAAGGACGATTCATGCATCATGATTAATCTACTTGTTACTTACTTTCCCTCTGAGTCTGGGTTGAGTAGTGTAATCCATCCTTGCTACTCTTTAGACTTATCTCTGATTTGTCTTACTTTTATTAAATCTTGTTTTCTACGGTATGGCTCGTACCAAGGTAACGCCCCGTAAGTCCGTTGGACCTAAAGGAGTTCCTCGTCCCCAGCTTGCCCCTAGAAGTGATGGTGCTAGCAGTAGCAGCTTTAGGCCTGATCCCTAGGCTGAGACACAGAGACTTTCAGCAGAATTAGCACAGGCTACTAGAGATAGGGCCTTGGATGCCATCCAGGTGGGTAAGTTACAGGATCAATTGAGGTGTCTCACCACCGCACATAAGAACTGTGAGCGTATGTTAGTTCGTATGGTGGAAGGAAGAAATGAGGCTTGGCATAGAGAAGATGTAGCTAGAGCCCGAGTTCATGAGACTTATATGAATATTATACCAATTTGCATGAAGAAGTCCATAGGCTGAACAATCTCCTGAATCCAAATCATGAGCCTCAGGCAGATGCAATGGACCCAGGTGTCATCATTGCAGATGATGATGAACTTGAAGAGGATCCAGAAGAAGTAGTGATGGTCAATGAAAGTGATAATGAAGGCGGAAATATTTCTGGAATGGATACCGATCACGAGGTTTGATGTGATCGAGGAGAATCGTAGAGTTGTAATATAGTGAGTTCTAGTCTAGTTGGGTAATCTTGCTTAAGTGCAGACTTGTGTATAAATAAGTGAACCCAATGTAATGTGTTTGTAGTAAGCTCTTTTAATAGTTCAATAAATGTTTATGAGTAAAGTTTGGTTTGTCATGAACAGATGCGTCGTACGCGGGGTTCGAATATTCCTGGTTCTTCGCAAGACGAGGATTGTATTCCTGATCCTCCACCAGTTCCGCCAAATTTTGCTGATGCTATCGCGGCACTGGTCAATGTGACCGTAGAATAATGCTCGGTTGCTTCGGGAGTTAGCTCAAAGCAATCTGATGCAAGGGAACCGTGGTCGTAATCATCAAAGGCAAGAAGCTACGTATGTTGACATCACGGACACCCGACAGGCTTCTTAAGTTACCGGGAACATATGCATAGTCGTCAGAGGTCATTGGACAGTGACAGGTGCATGTGGGCTCTATAATTTAGGAGGTTCTGCCACAACTTTCCAGCCTGATTGATCTTGACTTGCATGCAAACCAGCTAAAGTCTCTTCCTACATCATTTGGAAATCTCACGAGCCTTGCCAATCTTGACCTGAGCTCGAATCTGTTGAAGGTCCTTCCTGACTGTTTAGGAAAGTTAAAAAACTTGAGAAGGTTAATTGCTGAGACGAATGAGCTTGAGGAGCTACCCTATACTATTGGATCGTGCACCTCTCTTGTGGAGCTTAGATTAGATTTTAATCAGCTCAAAGCCCTTCCAGAAGCCATTGGGAAGTTGGAAATCCTGACGTTACACTACAACAGAATCAAAGGCCTGCCTACAACAATTGGCCATCTTACCAGGTTGAGGGAGCTGGATGTCAGTTTCAATGAAGTTGAGACTATACCTGATAACATTTGCTTTGCAGCCAGCCTTGTGAAGTTGAATGTCAGCAGAAACTTTGCCGACTTAAGAGCCCTGCCAAAATCAATAGGCGAACTTGAGATGCTAGAGGAGCTGGACATCAGTAGTAACCAGATACGAGTACTTCCAGACTCTTTTGGGCATCTCTCAAAGCTACGTGTGTTTCTTGCTGATGAAACTCCACTGGAAGTACCGCCTAAAGAAGTTGTAAAATTGGGGGCTCAGGTATTCATTGAGGTGTTATTCTCCCATATTTACTGTCTTTTTTTTTTTTTGCCTTCACTGACTGAAATGATGTTTCTTCTGCATGTCAGGAGCTGGTTAATTATATGAAGAATATGGTTGCTGCAAGGGAAGTGAGCCAGAAGGAAACAGATAAGAGGAGCTTCTGGACCTGGCTCGGCTCACTGTTTGGTTGTTGCAAAAAGAATCAAGGATTGGGACCAGTTCCAGTTTAGCTGAACCATTTCATCTGCATGTATTGTCATGAAATTGTTCAGTTTTGGTCAATCTCTCAAGTCAGCGATGAAATGAGGCATGGCTATTATGGTTATTTTCCACTTTATGTTTGTGTATGCAATGGATATGTGTAGCGCTTTCTTGTACATAAGGTTCATTTATGTGTAATTCATCTGTATGAAACACTATCATGTTACTCCATGAAACTCGAGCTGCCCAACATTTCTATTAAATACTACCTCCTGAAAAGAATGCAAGTCTAGCACGGTACCAAGTTAAAGTAGCTTAAATTTAACTTACTATATATAAAAAGAATTAAGGATATCAAATAAATATCATTAGATTGATCATAAGATATATTTTCATAGTATACTTATTTGGCATCATAAACATTAATATTTTAACTATGTAAACTATATCTACACGACATATGTGATAATGATCATGAAATATCCTTTGTAATTATATTTGTAGAGTTTTAGTATGTTCCTCTAAACCAAAAGCCATGTGCATTGTGTGCATTGTCGTAGATAGGAATAAAAATTGACAACGATATTGCGCAACCCTTCTTCCTCCCTGCGCCCTTCCTTTGCGCCCCCCTCCCCCACCCTTGACCACCACAAGGCGGCGTGCCGGCGACGAAGTCCTCGTCCTCGCCATAGGCTTCCACCACTGGCGACGGGCGATTCCCACACCTCGCCGTGCCACCTGCAACCCACCACCGCCCACCCTAATCACAGCAGCTCGCCGGCGAGCATCGCCACGACGCCCCCACCGCCAACCCTGCCCAAACGCCATCTCTCGCCACCCTGCCCCGCATCCTCCTAAATCCTCCTTCTAAGGCCACCGGGGGAAACCCTAACCTCGCCAGAACCCTACCACCGGCGACCTCCTCACCTTCTTCCTCTCCGGTGTGGACGTAGGTGTAGGCACAAGCGCGGGCGTATGGGGTCGCACGCTCGGCGCGTCGCGCGATGTGTCGCGTAATAGAATTTCCATAAAAATTCGTTTCCCCGTGCAACGCACGGGCATATATCTAGCATTTTAACTATGTATTTGGTTAAACTTTAGGCACTTTAAAAAAAACACTTAGAATTCATTCTCTTAGGACGGAGATAGTATGTCAAATTTAAGCTGAGACAAGCTGTTGACTTCCATACAGGAATTGCTATTCTTCCACTGCCCTAGAATCTATAAATTGTTTTTTAAAGACCTTTAATCCGGGTGAAGGTGCACTATTTACCTCCCGTTTTCTACACCTAGTTTCCTATTCATCTACAGTCCCCTTTCCTTGCCATCCGATCGCGCTGCACCCGTCCGATGCCCGACACGCCTGCTCCACGCCTCCACGCTGCCTACCGTTGCGGCCCTCCCCCATGTCGCTTTCAAGAAAGGGTTAATTGATTTGTGCCATTATAACTTTACCGTTTCTGAAACACACCATTATTATTCAATAAACTATATCACTGCCATTATAATTTTTGCCAAACCTAAAATATGCCATTATATGCCTGTTCGCTTGAACTTATCAGTCGACTTATCAGCTACAATCTATAGTATTTTTCTCTCACAACAAATCAGCTAAGGCCGGCTTATCAGCCAGCTTTAATACCAGCCGAACAGACCCGGTGTCTTTGGCCCACGTGCAAGTGTACGATTTTTTTTGTATTTTCGTATAGACTAGAATACCCCTCCCACTTTATCTCACTTACAGGCTGCCCAATGTGTCGTCCCCTTCCTATGTTCTCTTCCTAGTCCTTTTTATGGACACAGCACGCGCACGGGGACTTGGTCGATTCGGCCGATGTAGGCCTCGCCGGCGGCGAGGAGCTAGCTCATGACCTTCTCAGCCTCCACACGCCTCCATGCTCATGTTCTTCCTCTCTGTGTGCGCAGCGAGGCTGCGGAGCTAACGAGCATGGTCATGGCTTCCCGGTGGCCTGGTCCTCACGCCGCGGTCAGCCCCTGTGGCGCGGCTACCCGGCAGCCCGGCCAGCCGGAGGTGCGTCTTCGCAGCGGCACGGCGCATCTTCCCGGCTCGCCGGCATTGGCTGGACGTGCCGCAGGGGAGCACACCCGGGGAGCAGCGCCCCTGTCACGCCACCGGGCGAGCAGGCGACTGGCTGCGCTGCGCCGCCGTCGGGCGAGCACGCGGGCGGGCTACCGCGTCGGCCCAACCAAGCTATGCGCCGGTCGAGCAGGAGGCCGCGCCATGGCCGGCAAGCGCGCGCGCGGGCCACCGCGCTGCCGCGTGGGAGAGTGCTGGCTACCTCGTCGGGCCAGCCGAGCCGCTATCGGGCGAGGGCGTGCGCGCTGCTGTGACGCCACCGGACGAGCGCACGTGCGGGTGGGCTGTCGCGCCACCGCCGGGCTTGCATGCAGGTGGGTCGCCGCGGGCGAGGGTGCAGGTGGGCCACCGCGCCGCTGCTGCAGTGCACCGAGGCGAGCGAGGAGGTGGCGGAGTCGCGCCCCACTGACAGCAGGTGACCGGAGACAAAGAAGACAATGCATAGAGAGAGAACGTGTGAAGAGGATAGAGGAAGGGGATGACACATTGGGCCCACCTGTAAGAGGGATAGAGTGAAGGGGTATTCTGGTCCATACGAAAATACAAAAATATTCGTACACCTGCAGGTGGGCCTCAAGACACTGTAGACATTTATAATGGCGTATTTTAGGTTTGGCAAGAATTATAATGGTAATGACGTAGTTTCTTAAATAGTAATAGTGTATTTAAGAAAAGGTAAAATTATAATAGCACACATCCGATTAAGCTTCCAGAAACCACCACGCCGACCATCGCCAGCCTTATCCATCTCCTCTGCGGGCACTCCACGCGTAGATGCGTCGCACCGCTGCCTCGCAGCCTTCACCTGCTCTCCTCTGCCCCGTCCACGATCTCCACCGCGTGCGCCCTCCGCCGACCGCCGCGCCGCCCGCAGTGCGCCGCCCCGCAGCAACACCACCGGGTCGCGATGCGGCCCCGCACCAGCGCCATCCCACCTCCAGCCAGCTGCGATGACACCCCGTCAGAGCGCCCCCCGCCTACGCCCTCCGCCGGCCGCGTGGCGTGGCCCATAGGGCTCTGCTGCGCTGTGCCGCACCAACGCCGCCGGGGCGCTCCGTGGCCCCGCAGCAGCGCCGGCCCGACTTCGGCCATCTCCCTCTTGGCGCTTCATCCTTGCGCACTCTTGCAGCGGCGACGGCCGCGCCTATGGCCCTCTCGCTTGGCAGGTGGAGCACCACCGTCCCATGGTCCACGGAGCCTCTTTAGTATATTACAAAGATGCCTATCTTTTGCCTTTCATTTTACTGTCCTTTATCGATTGTCAAACTACACAGCTTAATGCCTTAATACATGGTTCAGGCAGTGTGGGGGTACGACCCCGGATACCCACGATAGACCACTTGGGCTGCGCCCCCAGGGGCGGCCCAGCCCACAAGACGAAGCCTTGCGGGGCACGGCGCTGCTCGGTGCATCCCGTAAGACACCAGAAAGATATCCTGAAGATACTACGAGATCTATTAGGATATGTATGATCCTATGATTCCTGTAATCTGTTATTACTTATCGGTTATCTTCTAGATCTAACCGACTTGTAACCCTGCCCCTGGACTATATAAGGCAGGCAGGGACCCCCTTCAAACACACGCAATATCATACGATAACCAGTACAATCCAACAGACCACAGGAGTAGGGTATTACGTTGTGCTGATGGCCCAAACCTATCTAACTCTTGTGTCTCTGTTGCCTTCTTGTTCTCGATTACACGCATCTCTGCCGATCAATCTACCTTCATAGGATACCCCTCGGACGACTGCCGACGATATTCTGTCGACAGTTGGCACGCCAGGTAGGGGTGCGCGTGCTGTTTCCATGTCGAACAAGATGGTATGTTTTGTAGGCTCTTCGTCCCTCCCACAGCCCAGCCAGATCTTCACGGTTGGATCGATCTTGTGGATCATCAACGCTGACAGAGTCAGAGAGCTCATCGAGCCGGTGTAGATCAATACTACGCCGATCACCCCAACACCTGTGACTATAGATCCGATCTCAGAACCATCTCCGAGGTTGCTTTCACCGACAATTCACCACCCGCTCCCCCGCTACCCAAGGAGGCAAATCAACAACAACGATCTGATCGCATCCATCGATTAGGTTGGCCAAAAGCTCACCGATTGCCTCTCCATCGTAGAATCGGCTCTGACCACTCTGGTCCAACACCGACCAACCTCCGATTCAGATCTATCAGAGGCGGATCGGGAAACTCTAGGGGTTACGGCCATACCCTTTGGGCTCACCAGTGTCGCCGCCACATATCAAGATGCCCTAAGGGGCAAATTCGCCGACCAGGTTGGAGATATCCATCCTCTCGCCGACCAGATCACCGACCAGCTTTCACCGGCTGTCAACATGCTACATGTCGACTGATGCCCCGAAGCATCCCTCCAAACCATCCTGGAGGAGAATCCAGACTCTGAGTCCTAGGGCTCTACGGAGACCGTCGCCGAAACCATTTCCGAACAACCTCCTTTCCCTCCCTTCCGTGGAGGCGCAATCTTTAACGTCAGCGTCGACAACCCCCCGTGGGAAGGGAAAACCGAGGAGGACCACGCCTCTCGCATCAATAGGAACGCCAACCGTGCGCAGCGCCGAGCAAACGAAGCTGCAATTGTGCTTGCCGAGGCTGCTCGCAACGATCAGCTCGACTTGCTAGGAAAGCCATGCCAACTCCAACGCAACCTTGATGATGAATTTGTCCGTGTTGACAGCCACGACATCTACAAGACCCCAAGCGCCAACTTGGCCATGGCCGCCAACAAGCTCGCCCGGCTCCCACAGACACCGGAGGTCGCCGTCATGCTTAAAGCGGCACACTGCCAGGTCAACGAGATCCAGCAGGATCAGAGACCTTCCTACTCGACGAGCTCGATTCACCGATCAGCCGTGCCAAGATCTAATCGCCGCCCTCGCCAAAGTCATTTCGCCGACCAACACCGCGATGATGGACAACCTCTCTAGGGGGGAGCCAGGGGCAACCGCGTCGACCACCCTCGCCAACACAACCAGGAAGTCAACCAGGACGTCCGAGCACACCTCAACAATCTCCGAGATGCGCGACAACGTATCGACAAGCGTCGTTTTTCTCGCCATGAAGAAGAAGTACGCCTCCATCAAGAGTACGAGCAAGAGTTCGATAATCCGGACTCAGCCCTCTAGCCACTCAATGTCGACAACGTCGCTGATCACGACAGCGACTATCCTGAAGGGCCTCGAGCATTCACGAGGGCACTCCGAACACTCCAGTGGCCCCATGGTTTCAAAATCACTAGGGTCGAGCCCTACGAGGGATGGATGAACCCCACACCGTGACTACAAGCTTATGCCACTGCTGTGCGTGCCGCCGGGGAGATACCAGTGTCATGGCAAACTATCTTCCCATCATGCTCATGCCAACTGTGATGAACTGGTTCACGAGCCTCGCCCCGGACTCCATCGGATCCTGGGAAGAGCTGAAGAAGGTCTTCACCGACAACTACATGGCTACGTGTACTCGGCCGGGCACCAAACATGATCTAAACCGCATCTACCAGAAGTCATCCGACCTCCTCCGTAGCTACATCAAACGCTTTTCCGAGATGAGGAATTCTATTCCTAACATCACGGAAGCTGAGGTCATCACTGCCTTCGTCCGAGGACTCCATCACCATGACCTTCGCTCCAAGTTCAATCGCAAGCCGCCTAAGGGGATCGGTGAGATGATTACGACCACCGATCAGTACGCCGACGCCGAAGAGGCCGAAGTACGCTTCAATGAGGATGCGGGCACTCATCGCCCAACTCGCCGTGGCAATGAGCAACCCAACGACCCACGCCATAGCGACCGCTGCTACGACGACTGCAGTCACCATCAGGACAGTGGCCGTGATCGGCCAGAAGGGTCCAAATCTGGTCAATATCACCGCCGCCGACCTGACCACATCGTTGCCGCCGTTGACGAACCTCGCGCCAAGCACAACTATGACGAGCAGTACAAGAAGATCCTCGAAGGCCCGTGCCCTCTTCACAAAAACAGCAAGCATAAGATGAAGGACTGCCTCGGCTTGGCTAAGGAATTCCAGGCTAAAAAGCCAGCCGACGACAACAACGACGGAGCCAGAGGCCGCCGACCACCTGGGGGCAACAACAACGCCTTCTAGGATCACGACAAAGTGGTCGCCACCATCTTCGGGGGCCTCGCCGTCGTCGAGAACAGAAGAGATCGGAAGCTCACCGCCCGCCGGGTGCTCACTGTCAACGTGGAAGACGCCGTCGCCAACCCCAGCTATCGCCCCTGGTCCGAGGTCCCCATCACCTTCAGTAGGGCCGACCAGTGGGTGGACATCCCTTACACAGGATGTTTCCCCTCGTCCTTGATGCGACCATCCAAAAAGTGCTTTTCAGAAAAGTGCTCATCGACGATGGGAGCGCTCTGAACCTCCTCTTCGTCGGAGCCCTAAAGGAGCCAGGGCTTGGGATAGGAGATCTCACACCCTCTGACTCCTCCTTCTGGGGTGTGGTACCTGGCAGGGCATCCAAACCTCTTGGAGAGATCTCCCTTCTAGTACAGTTCGGCACGAATAGCAACTACCGCATCGAGCACATCAACTTCTATGTAGCCGACTTCAACACCACCTACCACTCCATACTTGGTTGGCCAGCTCTGGCCAAGTTCATGGCCATACTGCACTATGCCTATCTGGTGCTGAAGATGCCTTCGCCTATGGGAGTCATGGCCCTATGGGCCAACCTCTCCATCGCCTACGCCTGCGAGACAGAAAGTCTCACCCTCGCTAAAGCCACCGACCTCTCCATCCAGATGGCTAGCGTGGTCACCGACGCCAAGACGGCGCCCACCGACGACCTAAAGATCCCAGTGCTGGAGCCTCCGTGTGCCTCCACCAAGTCCAAGGAAACAAAGGAGGTCGGCCTCGACCTTGATGACCCCTCCAAGACCATCAAGATTGGGGCTCACCTCGACCCCAAATAGGAAAGCACGCTCATCTCCTTCCTACATGCCAATGCCGATGTGTTTGCTTGGAAACCTGCTGACATGCCGGGGGTACCACTGGAGAAGATTGAGCACTCCTTGAATGTCTCGCCGACCGCCAAACCGATCAAGCAAAAACTCTGACGATTCGTGCCAGACAAGAAGGAGGCTATTAGGGTAGAAATAAAATGACTCCTAGCTGCCGGATTTATAAAAGAAGTGTAGCATCCTGAGTGGTTAGCAAACCCTATTCTTGTTCAAAAAAAGAATAAAGAAAGGAGAATGTGCGTTGATTACACTGATCTCAACAAACACTGCCCTAAAGACCCCTTCGGTCTGCCTCGGATAGACGAGGTTGTAGACTCCACCGCCGACTGCGAACTGCTGTCCTTCCTCGATTGTTACTCCGGCTATCACCAGATATCCCTCAAGGAAGACGACCAGATCAAGACATTGTTCATCATGCCTTTCGGTGCGTATTGCTATACCAGCATGTCCTTCGAACTCAAGAATACCGGGGCGACCTACCAAAGGGCCATCTAGATGTGCCTCGATCAACCGATAGGCCACAACGTTGAAGCTTACATCGATGATGCGGTCATCAAGTCCAAGACCACCAATAATCTCGTCGCTGACCTCGAAGAAACGTTCGCCAGCCTAAAAAGGTATAGATGGAAGCTGAACCCTTCAAAGTGCATCTTTGGAGTTCCATCTAGCATACTCCTGGGCTACATCATCAGCGCCCGTGGCATCGAGCCCAACCCCGACAAGGTCTCCGCCATCACCAACATTAAACGGCCAACGTGCGTAAATGATATACAGAAGCTTACAGGTTGCATGGCTGCTCTCAGCCGCTTTATATCGCGCCTCGGCAAAAAGGGACTACCGTTCTTCAAACTCCTCAAGGCCTCTGAGCGCTTCTCCTGGTTGGAGGAGGCAGATACAGCTTTCGAGCAGCTCAAGTTGTTTCTAACAAAGTTGAAAGCATCTAGGCCCCTAGTTGGGTTTCGGTGATTAATGACAATACGTGATTACTGTGACTAACGTGTGTTTTGCAGATGCAATTAAGTTAGGTCATGGTAATGGCGATTGATTGGGCAATCATGGTGGTCATGCCCCTATGATGGAAATCATTTCGGTTTTCAAAGGATGGATGACAAGGTTAAGGATGGACTAGTTCTAAGTGTTGTTTGGTGTTGAAGAGACACTTAGAGTAGTTTAGGACTTTGTTTTTCCTTTGGCTGTACTATTAAGGGGGTATGGACAGGTAGCTTGACCTAAGTGAGTCTAGTGGGTTAGGTGTGGTGCACACTTGTTGAATCTAGCACTAGGTAGCTCCTAAAAAGCCATTAGATCAATTGGAGCAAACTTCATTCACATATGATTGCGAGTTGGAAGTGAATGGAGGGTCAAATGCTGACCGGACGCTGGTTCCGGTGTGACCGGACGCTGGCGCAGAGTCCGGTCAGTTCATTTGATCAAGGTGAAGTCGTATGGATGCGACCGGACGCTGAGAGGTGAGTGACCGGACGCTGGGTGCCAGAGTCCGGTCAACTCCAGTAAGATTCTAGAGAGGGAGAATCCTGATCGGACGCGTCCGATCAGTATTTACCGGACGCTGGTCAGGTTCCGGCTACTGACCGAATGCTGAGCAGCAAAGTGACCGGACGCTGGGTGCCAGAGTCCGGTCAATATTAGTAAGGTTCCAGAGGACAGTTTTTGTGACCGGACGTGTCCGGTCAGTGCTGATCGGACGCTGGCCAGTGTCCGGTCACAACTTAAACTACACAGAGGCGGGTGAACTAACCGGAGCGTCTGGTCACCTTGACCGGAGCGTCTGGTCACCCCGTAGAGGCACATAATGGTTCGTTTTGAATGAGGGGTTATAAATACTTCCTCTATTCACTCAAGGGATCACTTTTGGTCATTCCAATAGCTGAGAAACACCCTTGAGAGTGCCAAGAAGAGCAAGGTCCTAGTGAGGTGATTGAGATTTGAGAATCCAAGAGAGAGGCCTCATTAGTGAAAGCAAGAGTAGCAAAGTGTGCATCCACCCTTCTCATTAGGCTTGTCGTGGTCAAGTGAGAGTTCGTGCTTGTTACTCTTGGTGATCGCCATCACCTAGACGGCTTGGTGGTGATTGGGATCTTGGTGATCATCCGACGGAGCTTGTGGATGACCCAACTCAAGTTGTGAGTGGTTGTGGGTGATTGACCATGACGGAGTGTTGAAGAATCAACCCGTAGAGAGCACTTGATCCTTGCGCGGATCAAGGGGGAGCTACACCCCTGCGCGGGTGCTCCAACGAGGACTAGTGTGGAATGGCGACTCTCCGATACCTCAGCAAAACATCGCCGCATTCCTCCTTCTCTCTTTACTTTAAGCATTTACTTTGAGCAATTCAATTCTTGTCTTTACATTCATAGAATTGCCATGCTAGAGTATGATTAGAACATAGGTTGCTAAATGTTTGTGTGTTAGAACAATAGAAACACTTTCTAGGCACAAGGGGTGAAGTGGGCTAACCATAGGGTTTAATTATTGCAAAAAAATTTAGAATTAATCCAATTCACCCCCCCCCCTCTTGGGCATCTTGATCCTTTCAATTGGTATCAGAGCCTCATGCTCACGTTTTTAGGCTTAACCGCCTAGAGAAAGATGTCTCACGGGGATAGACCTCCTCCTATCTTTGAGGGGGATATTGGAAAATCCGCATGGAGGCGTATTTAGAAGCTCTAGATGTTGGAATACTTAAAGCCGCCTCACAAGGATTCCCAAAACCTCGGGATCCCACGCACCTTCAAGGCGATGAAGTGAACTATGAGAAATGTAATGCAAAGGCTCGAAACACTATCTTTAGAGGTCTTTGTAAAGATGTGTTTAACCAGGTGAGGAACCACAAGGACGCCCATGCACTATGGTCGGACATTTGTGTGCTCCATGAGGGAACTAAGAGCGAGCGTGAGGAACGCTATCATCTCGTTATGAAAAAGCTTAATTCTTTCGAGATGCTTCCTAAAGAGAGTGTTAATGAAATGTACTCACGCTTGAATGTTCTTGTAGAGGTAGTCAATGGGCTTGGACTCACTCAAATGCAACCATCCGATGTTGTAAGAAAGATCTTGAGTGTCCTCCCCATTGATAAATATAGTCATATTGTGACCGTGCTTCATCAAGGTGATCTTTCCACCGCTACCGACTCAAATCTTAGGAAAGATCAATGCTCATGAGATGTACATGCACATCACACCACAAGATGGCTCATCCTCTACCAAGAAGAAAGACAAAGACTTAGTGTTCAAGGCTAGCCAAGAGAAGGGCAAAGCAAGAATTGAGTATGAGAGCTCAAGTGATGATGAAGTTGATGATGCAAGTCTTGCTCTCATGGTGAGAAGAACCGCTAAGATGCTAAAGAAGCTCAACAAGAGTGGCATCAACTTCGATGGCAAGAAAAAGAAGTTCTTCACTAGCACAAGAAGGAAGCCTATCTCCAAGATAGATTGCTACAATTGTGGAGAACTTGGTCATCTAGCACACCAATGCACAAAGCCCAAGAAAGACAAGTACAAGAACAAGTACAAAGGCAAGAAAGATGACTCAAGTAATGAAGAAGAAGATGAGAAGAAGAAAAACAAGCCATACAAGAAAAAGGATGGCAAGAAGAAGGACTTCCACCAGAAAAAGAAGAATGGCAAGGCATACATCGTCGGTGATTGGCTCACGGACATTGATTCATTAAGTTGCTCATCCGATGATGATAGTGATAATGAGAAGGTGGCCGCCATTATGATTGACTCTTCATCATCTTCACCGACACCACCTCCATCATCCTATACACACCTATGCCTTATGGCCAAAGGTGAATGCAAGGTATCAAATGATGATGATAGTAGTGGTGATGATCATGCTAACAATGATGATAGTGATAGTGATGAATATGAATCACCTTCTTATGATGATCTTGTTAAATTGCTAAATCAATACACTAAGATCATTAGAAAGACTAGAGCTAAGAATGAAAAGCTAGAAGCTAAGAATGATTCTCTTTTAGCTAAATGTGATATAGCGGAAAAGGCTAGTGTGGAGTTTAGAGAAGTAAATGATGATATGTCATCCAAACTCAAGGAGCTCAAATCTTCTAAGAAAGAGCTTAAAGATAAACATGATAAACTTGAGAGGATACATAATGAGCTCATCACTAGCCATAATATGCTAAAAGAAGAATATACATCTCTCAAGATTAATCATGATAATCTTGTTATTGCTCAAGAATTTTTATCCAATGAGCCACATGATGCTACTAACGATGTTGTCAAGATTGATATAGCTACATCTTGTGATGACTTAATTGTTGAGAGCATTGAGCAAGGATCTAGTGGCAAAGGCAAGCAAGTGGTTGAAACTGACAACTATGATGAGTATATCAAGCTCAAGCATGATAATTAAAAGCTCAAGAGAGATCTTGAAGAGCTCAAAACCACCAACACTATAGTGCTAGAAACTCTTGATCATGATGGTGATTTGATTCTTGAGAATGAGAAGCTCAAAGAAGAGAACAAGAAACTCAAGGAAGAGAACAAGAAGCTCAAGTTGGAGAAAGAGCATCTCAAGATTGGATTGAGCAAGTTCACAAGAGGCAAGCATCTTCAAAGTTAGCTACTAATAAACACCGTCATGAAGATGGATAGAAGTGGCATTGGGTATTTGGCAAACCAAGAGAAGAAGGCTCAAGCTCAATAACAACAACACAAGTCGAAGCCAAAGCCAAAGAGATATTTTGAGTGTGGACAAGAAGGCCACTTTGCCCATGAGTGTCAAACTCCACCACCACAACCCTTGCCCAAGCATGCTAGACCCTTTGCTTTCAATGCTCATTACATGCTTAGAAAGGACTCTAATGGAAAGATGAAAGTTATGTTCTTAGGACCTCCCAACAAGAATAGGCCTAAGAAAATTTGGGTATCAAAGTCACTTGTTGAGAAGGTGAAGGGCCCTCAATAAGTTTGGGTTCCTAAAGCTTGATCTCTTGTGTGTAGGTGAACTATAAGACCAATGGAAGTCATTAGGTAATTGATAGTGGTTGCACACAACATATGATCGGTGATCCGCGTATGTTCACCTCACTAGATGAAGAAGTAGATGGACAAGAAAGAATCACATTTGGAGATAATTCAAAGGACAAAGTTAAAGGATTGGGCAAAGTGGCAATATCAAATGATCATTCAATCTCAAATGTGCTATATGTTACTTCATTGAGTTTCAACTTGCTATCCGTTGGACAATTGTGTGATCTTGGCTTTCAATGCCTATTTACCGAGAAGGAAGTGGTTGTATCCAAGAAAGATGATGATCAAGTGATATTCAAGGGATTTAGATACAACAACTATATCTAGTGGACTTCACGTTCGAAGATGCTAACTTAAAGACATGCCTATTCACCAAAACAACACTTGGGTGGCTATGGCATAGAAGACTTGCTCATGTTGGGATGAGCTCACTCAAGAAGCTAATGAAGAATGAGTTGGTGAGATGGTTGAAGGATGTGAAGTTTGAAAAGGACAAGCTTTGTAGTGCATGTCAAGCTGGCAAACAAGTTGCAAATACTCATCCTACAAAAGCTTTCATGTCAACCACAAGAGTGCTAGAGCTCCTTCGCATGGACTTATTTGGACCAACAACATACAAGAGTTTGGGAGGAAATCTTTATTGTCTTGTGATTGTTGATGACTATTCAAGATATGCATGGGTGTTCTTCCTTCATGATAAATCCGAAGTTGCATCATGCTTCAAGAAGTTTGCTAAGAGAGCACAAAATGAGTTTGAAGTGAAGCTCAAGAAGATTAGAAGCAACAATGGGAAAGAATTTGACAACACAAACATTGAAGCCTATTGTGATGAAGTTGGGATCAAGCATGAGGTCTCCGCAACATTTGCTCCTCAACAAAATGGTGTAGTTGAGAGAAAGAACCAGACATTGATCACACTAGTAAGAACAATGCTTGATGAGTACAACACTCCCGAAGCTCTATGGGCGGAAGCTATCAACACCGCATGCTATGCATCCAACCGCCTATTCCTTCAAAAGTTTCTTGGCAAGACACCTTATGAGTTGCTCAATGGGAAGAAGCCAGACATCTCCTTCTTTAGGGTGTTTGGTTGCAAATGCTACATCTACAAGAAGCGGCAACACCTAGGGAAGTTTCAAAGACATTGTGATATTGGTTTTCTTATTGGTTACTCATCAAAGTCCAAAGCATATAGAGTATTTAATCATGCCATCGGCTTGGTTGAAGAAACATATAATGTAGAATTTGATGAATCTAATGGCTCCCAAGGAGCACATGAGAATCTTGATGATATAGGTGATGAACCATTAAGGGAGGCCATGAAGAATATTCTGGTTGGAGACATCAAGCCTAATGATGATGAAGATGATGTACAACTGATTAATCCACCTTCTTCATCAAATGTGCCACAAGATGGTGATAAAGATGGGAGAGTAGAAAATGAAGACACTCATGTTTCCCATGAGCAAATGGTGGTACAAGCACAAGATGTTGATGCTCCACAACGTCCCCCTCAAGTGGTTGATAGAAGAAATTCACCTCTACTACAAGCTCATCCACAAGATCTCATCATGGGGAGTCCATCAAAGGGAGTAATGACTCGCTCTCAAAAGCTTGATTCGTTTATTGAACATCACTCTTTTGTCTCTTGCTTTGAGCCTACTAAGGTAGAAGAAGCTCTTTAAGATCCGGATTGGATAAACGTCATGCATGAAGAGTTGAACAACTTCACCTGCAATGAAGTTTGGACTCTTAAAGAGCGACCACAAGGTGCAAGAGTCATTGGAACAAAGTGGGTGTTCTGCAACAAGCAAGATGATCAAGGCGTTGTTGTGAGGAACAAGGCAAGACTAGTTGCAAAGGGGTTCTCTCAAGTTGAAGGTTTGGATTTTGGAGAGACCTTTGCACCGGTTGCAAGACTAGAAGCCATTCGTATCCTCCTTGCATATGCATCACATCATGAAATGAAACTATATCAAATGGATGTGAAAAGTGCATTTTGAAATGGCTTTATTAATGAACTAGTCTATGTTGATCAACCTCCCGGGTTTGAAGACCCTAGATATCCTAATCATGTTTATAGGTTGTCCAAGGCGTTATATGGGCTAAAGCAAGCCCCAAGAGCTTGGTATGAGCGTCTTTGGGATTTCCTCATTGAGAAGGGCTTCACCATTAGGAAGGTCGACACCACACTATTCACCAAGAAGCTTGATGGATATATCTTCATTTGTCAAGTGTATGTTGATGATATCATCTTTGGATCATCAAATGAAGATTCTTGCAAAGAGTTTGATGAATTGATGTCAAAGGAGTTTGAGATGTCAATGATTGGAGAGCTTACATTCTTTCTTGGTTTTCAAGTCAAGCAAATGAGAGAAGGGATTTTCATCTCTCAAGAAAAGTACACCAAGGATCTTCTCAAGAGGTTCAAAATGGATGAATGTAAACCAATCAAGACACCAATGCCAACTAATGGACATCTCGACCTAGATGAGGGAGGTAACATGGTTGATCAAACTCTCTACCGCTCTATGATTGGTAGCTTGTTATATTTAACCACATCTAGGCCCGACATCATGTTTAGTGTGTGTATGTGTGCTAGATTTCAAGCTAATCCTAAGGAAACTCATTTGATTGCCGTTAAAAGAATCCTTAGGTATCTTAAGCAGACACCAAGCATTGGCCTTTGGTATCCCAAAGGAGCTATATTTGAATTAGTTGGCTATTCTGATTTGGATTATGCCGGTTGCAAAGTTGATAGAAAAAGCACATCCGGAGGGTGCCATTTGCTTGGTAGATCACTTGTGTCTTGGTCCTCCAAGAAACAAAATAGTGTGGCTTTGTCCACCGCCAAAGCAGAATACATTGCCGCGCGTGCTTGTTGTGCACAAATACTTTACATGAAGCAAACGTTGTTAGACTATGGTGTAGTTCTAGAAAAGGTACCTCTTTTGTGTGCCAATGAGAGTGCGGTAAAACTTGCTAATAATCCGGTTCAACACTCTCGCACCAAGCACATAGATATTCGCTATCACTTTCTTGGAGATCATGTTGCTAAGAATGATATTTCACTAGAAGGTGTAAGGACCGAGGATCAATTGGCGGATATCTTCACTAAACCGCTAGATGAGGCAACATTTTGTCGGTTGAGGAATGAGCTCAATGTGCTTGACTTTAGCAACTTCACTAGAAAATGAGCTTGTGTTGTCCCTTGCATTGCATTGTAATATACAACATGTTTACTTTGTGGTAATGCACTTAGGGCATGTCAAACATGGTTACCGCTGAAAAGCGTGTGAAGAAGCTTAACCTTGGATCAAACTTGACAAGCAACTAGAACTACTTTCAAGTATTGCATTGCATATGCATGAATGTTGTTTTGTCGTTTCTCTTCAATCACCCTTTTATTGCCTATTTTCTTAAAAATAATTATAGCCTAAGGCAAAATATTTTGAAAATTTTGAGGGTTTGAGAGAGGTCACTCACATCAGTCCTAATTGGTGTTTATTTGGATCTTACTGAAGTTGGGACTCGATTGGGAACAGGCAGCTCGAAGGACTTTGAAGAATTGTTGAAAATGAGTGACCGGATGCTAGACCGGACTCTGCTCCCCTACGTCCGGTCAGTTCACAGGTGGTGAACCATTGCTGCGAAGGAGAGACCGGACGCTGGAACAGTGTTCTCCCTGCGTCCGATCAGAACGTGATCCTACGTCCGGTCAAGCGAAGAAGACGATGAAGATAGGATCGAACGGACTCTGGCTATGTCCAGTTAGTGGTGATCAGACACGTCCGGTCATGACTCCAGGGGATTTGGACATCTCTGGAGTCGACCGGACTCTGGGTGGCAGCGTCCGGTCGTTGCCACCGGAGAGTCCGGTTAATAGTAATCGAGCGGGATCCGGATTCTTCTCTGTTTCCTTTTCTATTCCATCATGGGGACCCCATATAATCCAACCGTCGTACCGCCATGACCTAATCTGCCTGCGCTCGCACCAACATCGCCGTATCCGTGCCCTAGCCTTCTTCCTCGCCGCCCGCAGCGCCGCTGTCACGCACCGTCGCGTCCACGCTCCAGCGCCGCTATCCCACGCTGCTCCCGAGCCACACAGCTATCGTAGAACCGACCAATTTATAAGAGCACAAGTACAATGGCAGCCCGCAAGCGGTCGCACTGTCATACTTGAACCCATATAAACCCGATAGTTCATCGAGTACCACGACGGGTCTCGATAAATGATTTAGAACAACCAAGATCGTACATGATTCAACATACATGTCATATATTACATAAAGTTCACAGATACATTTTCATCATCAGAGTAAGAAACCAGTTATTACAAACTGAGTTTGATAGATAAAAGCGGAAGCAAATTAAGTTTGAAAGTAAAGTTTCCAACATAGTTTAGTACAGTGCCGAAATACGATCACAGTCCACAAAAGCATGTAGAAGGATTAATAAGAAGCATGCCCAAGGCTTACTCCTCATCCACAGCGGGATAGAAGCAACTCTTGCAATAACCATGATACACAGTGCCATCTGCAACAATGGGAAAATAAAACCCTGAGTACGGGAAGGTACTCAGCTAGACTTACCCGTCATAAACCAGAAATAAAATGACTCCAAGGATTATGCAAGGCTGTATAAGTGGAGATAGCTTGACAACATTTTGCATAAAAGCGATTAACTTAGTTATACAATTATGGTTCCAATATCAGGTTAATTATAACTATCCATCTCTAGATTAGCAACTATCCTGTGCCAAACATGTGGTATATCCATTTAAAAGCATACAATAGTAACCATAGCAGGTATTGTAATTCCATATTCGTTCGAACCATCATGTTCCATAATACAATTACTACGATGTTGGGGCTAGCCAAGTTTCTCACTAACCGGGAGAGACGGCGATTTGAATCGATTTCAACTAGCTGGGAATTTATTCCTAACACAAACCCACACTTCCCCTGTCGGGGTCGCGTCGGGTCACCTTTGGTACAACTCAGGTACACATTTCACGGGTCCGTACCGCGCCGCACAATCTGGGACACCAGATGCTAGGACGTTTAGGCCTAGCCTGCCCTTGGGCTCAGTCTGATCGCCCCCCACAAGGAGCGCACAATAGAACGGGTCCCGGCCTGAGTTGAGCTACTTGGCTTCGCGGTCGGAACGAGTTATTCGGCCAGCTAAGTGATAGGCATGCGTTCAATCTTGTCAAAAGTGCCAACAACGGTACGGTCATTAATCGACACAGACAGGGATAGATCCACACCCAAGACCTCCATGTCTTGTTGCTTCTCTATCGACATCCCGCCCGGTCTCGATTTACTTTTACCCCATGGTTCTTTTCCACGATAGCAAATATGGCCAACCGTGCTTCGGTATCCACCTATATCTCGCAGGTGACAGGAAATCACCCAACTTCTACCGGTCTAAACAGGGCTAAGCATATATTCGATCCTGGACATATACAGGGTGAAAGGTGTATATATCTGAACAAGGTAGTTCCATGCATAAAGTGTTTCCATTCAACTCTTATAACCTAATTCATCAATCATAAGTACTTAAGTAATCATTTGTAAAATATTAGGAGACTTATAATGCTCCAGGGCTTGCCTCTCAGAAAGGAAGTGGAGCGGTGGTCAGGACACTCCGGAAGCTCTTCAGGATTCTGCTCCTCGCCTTCGGGAGCGGCGGCTTGAGGATTCTCCTGCTGGTCCCCTTCCTCTCCTTCGTTGAATTCCAGCAACGTTATCTCCTTTGTCGATCCTATATGCATGAATATGGCATAAGGTATTGCGAATGCATACATGCGTACAAGTATAAAATGATGACACATGATGAATGCATTCGTATAAGTATTCTTAACAGCATGGTGTTAACAAATGCATCATATTTTACCGAGTAGGTGCATATCTCTTCTTGATTACTTAATCAAACACATTTACAATTCATTCACTACACACAAAACAGCAGTTGCTTGTTTTACTTATAACTGAAGCTCTACTTATCCAAATGCTGTGATATTAGACTTTCTGGAAATCTTATAAAATTGTCTACAACTCTTATTTAATCACCAAAAGCTAATTCACACTTTATCTTAACCAAAACAGACAATAAATCCAGCGCTGTCCAGAAATTCCAGAGAGAAGCATTTCGGAATACTAACTTTAAACAGCTATAAATCCTAAACCCTTTGGCCTATTGCTCTGAAATTTTAACACAAAATAGATGAAGAAGTTACCTACAACTTTGTTATTAACCATTTTTACAGCAAACATCATTGTGACTACGCAACATTCTAAACCACAAAATATGTCCGAAAACTCTTCTCTCCCGAATTATAAAGCAACGATATTTCTATTGCATATAAACATTCCAAATTTGACTTCACCAATCATACCAACAGTACAAGGACATAATATACACTCAAGAAAACATAATGGCCATGCCCAAACAATTTATTTAAATGCCTTTATCAATTTACTAAGATACTTAGGTTAAATAATAAACATATACCAAATGTGCATCATAAATTCACTTAAAATTACAGTGGCTTACTAGTGCTACCAATAGACTACTGTAAAATTTTCATGCCATTTTACCAAGTAAAACATCCTATACAAAAAAGACAAGGCATAAAGGCTTAAAATAGCATAAATAGAAAACCCTAGTGAAAAGTGTCAAGCAACAGATTTCCTATTTTTTTTAGCATCCTTATGGTACTAGGATAACCTCCAACAAATTTCATGAATAATGGATACCTAAATAATTTATAAAAATTCATATAAGGATTACCTATTTATAAAAGAAAAATCTATAACTAAAAATATATACATGCACAGATCCTCAAATTTTACCAGAGCTCATACATGTCAAGAATAGCTTACCACAAAAATTTAATAATTTTTGGAGCACAGGAACTCTAGATATAAAATAAACAAGTTTGCATGCATTCAAAAACACATTTCAAATCTCCATTTAAATCTTCCAAAATTTCTACTGTAAGTGTAAAGAATCTATTTTTCCTAAATACTACACTTCTTAAGGAATACTAACAAATTTATTTCACAATTTTTGAAGCTATACAACTGGAGATCTAAAATTTACAAAACACATGAAATCTGGAATTCAAATGAACTATCTTTTGTACTGCTGTCACTAACGACTGGGACCCACTGGACAGTCGGCCCCACCAGCCAGTGACCGAAGCAGAGCAGTGGCGCTGCGCGCTGCTGGCACGGCCAAAGCTCACAGACGGCGAGTTTGCCGGCGGTGACATCTTCACTACATGACCATCGTGACCTAGCGCACCGATTGAGCTACGTGGTGGGGCCTCTCGCCGGCGCTAACTACGACGACGGTAGCCATGGCGGCTTGGAGGAGCTGGACGGCAGCGCTACACCGGTGGAGACCATGGCGACTCCATCTAAGGCTCGGACGAGCATCAACAAACTACGTTGAACCTATTGCGCGCTCTATCGTGGCCTACGGTGGTCGGATTTGGTCGGACCACGACGACGGAGGGTAGCGGCGGAGCAATGGCGACGGCCGTGCTGGCAAGGAGGATTACCGTGCGGTTACGGCAAGCAAAGCAGGTGCGGTGGGATGGTGCGAGCACGGCGGATGCGGTAAGTCACGGGGGTGATGGTGGAGTGGTTGTGGCGGTGGAGGAGCGGCGAGGGCGAGCTGGCGCCGGCAAGGGCGACGACGGCGCTCGGTGCTGAGGCGGCTGCTGTGGGCGGTGAAGAAGGAAGCCAGGGAAATGCAAATGGTGAGCGCGGGGCTGTGCGGGCGAGTGCTGGGGCTGATGTAGTGCGCTCTGGCCTGGCTTGGCTGCGCGGGACAGCGCGCCGGCGACGCGCGGCTAGCAGCTGGCTCCACGCGGCGCGCGAGCTCTGGTGACGGTCGGCCACTGAAGCCGTTGATTCAGTTCATCAGTCATGTGACGCTAGGCCTGACAGCGTACTTTCGTGGAGCTTGATCTTCTAATCCGTGAAGTATTAGTGCACACAATCTACACAAAAGTTGTAGCTCTAAGTACCATCTGTAATTCGTCTTAAACGATCAAGACCTAATTCGCAATGGTTAAGGAGTAATGTCATCCCAAAGTTGAGGTTTTCAAACTGTCAGTTAACTCGACTCAGAATTTTTTTCTAAGTGTAGTAAACAGTGCATTTGTGATTTTTGTGAGCTCCAAAAGGATAAGCTATGCACCTTATTAGCCCATGACCCCAAAATAAAAGTTGTTCCCCATATCAAATACTACAACTTTGCTTTAGTGACCACCTCCATGCAAGGTCTCTAACACATAGTTCAAACTTGGTCAAACATGTCACATTTAAATGATGATACACTTCAAACTATGGCTTAATGACCTATTTACCCCTAACCATGAATATCAAAGTTGTTCATAATGATACTCTAAACATGTTTAAGCTAATCCTAGGGTCACACAATCATTTCATGCATTGGTCACACATAGGGCTATCCAGGTCAACATGCATAGCATCACTTAGAAGCTTAGTTTAGACAAAGTGATCTACATGAACAATGTTCCACAAGTCATCCTAAGTGTAGCTAAGATGTTTTAGTGACTAACATCAACCATTTACATATATTCACTCATGATCATAAGCATACATACAAGGAAACATAAAAATAACAAAGCATGTTTCATATGTTTCAATCCAATGTTTCAATTGTAAATGCTTGTTTATGAATGCTTGATGATCATGCTCATGCTATGCAAGTCAAGTTATGCAAGGCTAACACCTAGTGTCACAGAACCGACCAATTTATAAGAGCACAAGTACAAAAACAATCGCCGAAACGATCAAATTCTCGAACTTGAGCCCATATAAACCCGGTAGTCAACTGAAATCTCGAAGGATTTCAAACCAACTTGCATACAACCAAGATCACAGTAATTCAACATAACATATCGTACGTTACAACATTTCGTAGACGTTTGCAAATAGATTACATCATCACAGAGTCAACGTTATTACAAAACCAGTCTTGTAAAACATGCGGAAGCAAATAGTTTAACTCACACACTCGAGTTCAAATACATACCGGTTCACGATCACAAAATTTCATAAAAGCATTCAGATAAGGGAACAGAGATCATGCCCATGATCTAGTCTTCATCACCCGTCGGGTGGAGACAATACTTATAGAATCCCTGATATAGAAGGTCATCTGCAACAAGAGGGAAATAAACCCTGAGTACGGGAATGTACTCAGCTAGACTTACCCGCCAGAAACCAAAATAAATGACACCAAGGATTATGCAAAGCTTAATGTAGTGGATCTGGCTGACACTTTCTTTTTGCAGAAAAGCATAAGTAATAATGATCAAATCTTAGCCTGGACTAGCAGTGACTTTTTAGCCATTAACCTGACAACTATATTAGCACCTGTACTAAGCAATCATATTATAGGGTGCAAACATTAATAACCATATCAGGTATTCAGTGTGGCAACCTTATCATCATCCATTTAACCATACCGTTAAATTAATTGAATCTACGTTGTCGCTGCTCAGTCAAGTTCTCACTATCCGGGAGAGACGGCGATTCGAATCGATTCCTATCCAGCTGGAGGGGTATTCCTAAACACAAACCCTGCTTCTCCCGTCGGAGTCACAAACAAGTCACCTTTGGTACGATTCAGGAGTCGCGAGTCCGATCAGATTGACATTCTCAGAGAACCACTCTGCCAAGGTTGTTCGGGACTCTAACCCGCCTTGGACTTATGCCAATGGCTCTCCGCACATCCTTACTACCTCCAGAATGCCGCCATCGCTCGCGTCCCGGCCTGAGTCGAGCTACTAGGCTTCATGGTCGAACGACTTATCCGCCAGCTAAGTGTTAGGTCTGCGTTCAACATGACATGAGGACGTGCACAGATTCGTCCTTAAACGACTCGAGACGGAGTCACTATGTTCAAACCTACACAAGACCCCGCCCGGTCTTAATTCATTAATCACATGGTTCTTTTCCACGATAGCAAATATAGCCAACCGTGACCCACCTCATCCTAAAGCTCGCGGTGACAGAAATCACCGACTTCTACCGCACTAAGCATGGCTAAGCATATAACCCGTTCTCGAACTTAAATAGGATTCGGTGGCGATATCCGGACAAGGAAGGATATATAATGCAGCAATTGGTTCCAACCAATTCCTATACTTAATGCATCATCAACAATAAAAGGTACTCAAAGTATTTGCAAAAACATGGGAGGCTTAATATGCTCCGGGGCTTGCCTTTCAGGAACGAGGAAGGCTGGTGGTCAGGGCACTCGGGCAAATCCTCCGCGGCGACTGCTTCGTCGACTTCCTGCACCTCGGGTTCCTCCTCCTGGTTGGCTCCCTCGAACTCCAGCAACGTCACTCCCTCCGACACACCTATTGCATGAATGCGCAAGATAAATATCATGGATGCACATGAACGAATGTCAGGGATGCTCGGAGAATGCACATGTTCGCTGTAGTTTGCATATTCCAACTTAAGCCCTATTCAAATCACTTTACTTACCAAGTTTATACAACCTAATGTATAATTGCTCATCTTCAGTTAATGACCTAGCACCTGCACCTAAGCATATTCTCAAGTTAGGCTAACCCCTAAACAATCAACGAATACATTGCAACACATTCACTCAAGCATTTGTATTTCAGCAAATGAAGACTATGTAACGGTACAGTAAACTAGCCATAACTGGAGATTTATAATTCCAAATGACATGAAACAAGACAATCTGGAAAGCTTATGAAATTTTATACAATTCATTTTTAGACCTCCAAGCATGATTCAAACCTTTACCAGCTCGAATTCATAATTCAACAGAACTCTGTCCCCACAAGGCAGAGAGTAAGCAAAAACTGGAACCTAACTTTAAACAGCTGTAGTTTCTAAACTACTGGGCCAAATGCCCTCAAATTTTGACATGAGCTAGATACACAAATTATCTACAACTTTTGTATTCATCCCAAGCACAGAAAACCACATTATCATGGGGAACTTTCCAAAGTCCCCAGATCTGTCCAGAGGGACATAATGCAACAAATAATTGTTAACTTATGATATAAACGCTTAATTGGACAAAACCAACTTTACTGACATATCACACATATCACAAGAACACCATAAAGTAGGGTGTCCATCACCAAAACATTTCTTTTAATACCTTTCTTAATTTATTTAATTAATTAGGGGAAATAGTAAACATATATGAAAACTACCCCATTAATTCTACAAAAATTACAGTAGACACTACATGCTCTAAATAGACTACCATAAAAATTTCACACCATTTGAGTAAGTATAACAACCTACACAAAAATGGTAAGGCAGAATGGCTTAAAATGGCATAATTAGGAAACCTTAGTGAAAAGTGTCAAGCAACAGATTTCATATTTTTCCTTGCATCCTTAAGGTACTGGGATACTCTCCAACAAATTTCATAGTCAATGGATTCATAAATAAATTACTAAAATTCCCACAAGAATCATCCAATGATAAAAGGAAAATCTATAACTCAAAAACTACACATGCAATGACTCTCAAATTTTAACCAGAGCTTCTACTAAGCAATACCAGCTTACCCACAAAATTTCAAAATTTTTGGATCACAAAAACTCAAGATATGATCTAAACAAGTTTGCATGCACTCAAAAACACTTTTCAAGTTCCTATTTAATTCATCCAAAATTTCTACAAAATGTGCTCAAGATATATTTTTATTAAATACTAGACCTAACTGTGAGTCTAACAAAATTGGAACTACCAAATTTGGATCTACAAAACAGGAGATACAAAAATACCAAATTAGCATTCAAAACTGCATTTTTGAGCTATCCTAAGAAACAAGCAGTCACTGACGAGTGGGACCCGGCTGTCAGCCGGACCCACTGGTCAGCGACAGTGAAGCAGGGGAGGCGGCTGCGACGTGCGGAAGGCGGCGTAGCTCGTCGGCGGTGAGGTCTCCGGTGAGACCAAGGCCACCGTCGTGCTCACCACGACGAGGCGGACCCGTTGGTGCCTAAGGTTTGGTCTCTACTGGCCTCAACCTATAGCGGCGACGCGCACGGCGGACGGCGGCAAGGCCACGGTGGAACTCCGGCGACGGCGAGCCTACATTGCCCCACCCAAGCACGGTACAAGCTACACGGTTTCACAGCGAAGCTATCCGAGAACATAAAGGAGAAAGGGGAAACTTCTAGTGCGCCGGCCGCGGTGAGCTCGATCTCCGGTGAGGTCAAGTCATGGCGGCGGCGGGTCCGGTGATTATGCCATCAACTCAGCTCGAGAGGCTCTACCAGAGGGTGGACGAGGTAGAGGAGATGTCAGGGAAGCGGTGGGCGAGACGGAGCGAGGTGAGACGCGGCGGCGAGCACGCGGGGGCTCGACGGAGCTCCCGGCGGCAATGGCGACGGCTACGCTTCGGCTGCTGCTGCGAGCTGGAGAAATGAAGGAGGCAGAGCGCGTGCAGTCAAGTGGAGAGGCAGCAGGGCGTCGTCCATTTCAATCCGGCCAGCACACGGCGCGGTCAGGCCAATTCGACCACGTGGCGGCCACGCGGCGGACGTCTTCTGTTGCTGGTCGGCCATGACCGGTCTGAAGTTTTTGATTCAGCAGCCCAATGAACCAACTGACAGGCGATATTTGGTGGTGATTAACTTCTAACCCGTGTTGATCTAGCTCATGTCTTAGTTAACAAAGATGGAGATCTACATGTGGTCTACAACTTTCACAATTGGAGCTCGAGCTGGTTCGGCTTGGTTTGCAGACTACAGAGCTCTCAACTAGGGTACATGAAACTGAAACTCAGTTTTCATACTTAGAAATTTTTTTAAGTGTTGAATCCAACCTCAAATCTGACTTGTGGGTCCTTTTGGAGCATGTTGTGCACTTTTTCATGAGTTGGTCACAAAATAACTTTTGTTCCTTATAAAATTTACTACCACTTTGCTTTAGGTTGCTCAGACATGCAAACATCCTAAGCTACACTTTTTAAATAGTCAAACACATGAGCTCTAGGGGTCCAATTGGTCAACCATGACTTGGAAACCTAATTAGGCAAAATGATCAACATGAACATTGTTCCTAATGACATTCTAAGTGTAACTAAGCTACTTACAAGCATTTCTAGCCACACCATGCATTGGTCACACAAGAATCAATCAAGGTATACACTGAAACAATGAAAAACATAAGAAATGTTGCAAATGTTTCAGTCATGTTTCACATGTTTCATGATCTTGTTGCATAGTATTAACTAATATTGTTTCACTAAGTGAGTGGCACATGTTGCACTTAAGTGTTGCTCACTTTACATTTCATAAAGAACAACACACATGAAATATACAACACGTTGCAATGTTTTGAAATTATGTTTCATGTGCTATAAGTTCACGAAGGGATGCATGATGCTCATGTTCATGAAATGCAGTGCAAATGTGAAAGCTAAACACCAGGGGTGTTACAGCCCTCCCCCCTTATAAAAATCTCGTCCCGAGATTTGAAAAGCGTACCATTGTTGATAGAATTCCTTATAACCATCCCTCAAATAGTCTTCCCTTTCCCACGTTGCATCGCGTTCACTACCCTGATTGCTCCACATGACTTTATAGAACTTGACTACCCGACTTCGAGTCACTCGCTCACGAGTGTCAATCACTCGAACCGGCTTTTCTTCAAAGGTCAAATCAGATTTTAACTCGATATCCCCCCAATGGAACTCTCTCTTCAGGGACGCGAAGACATTTCTTTAATTGGGATACATGAAAGACATTGAAGATAGCACTCATCTCAGGAGGTAATTGAATCTTGTACGCCACTTTACCACTTTGTCCAATGATTTCAAACGGACCAACGTATCTCGGCGCAAGCTTTCGCTTCACACCAAAGCGTTGGACACTTTTCATAGGTGAGACTTTTAGATATACGAAGTCTCCAACTTCAAACTCAATAGGTTTTCTACGTCGATCAGCATAACTTTTCTGCCTAGCTTGAGCTGCGGCCATGTGAGTTTGGATAGTACGGACTTGTTCTTCGGCTTCTTGAACAAAATCAATTCCATAATACCTCCTTTCACCGGCTTCTACCCAGTTCAACGGGGTTCTACACTTCCGGCCATACAACGCTTCAAACGGTGCCATCTTTATGCTCTCTTGATAACTATTATTGTACGAGAATTCAGCTAGGGGTAACCATTTTTCCCATGAGCCCTTAGCCGAGATGACACAAGCTCTCAACATATCTTCTAAGATTTGATTCACTCGCTCAGTTTGCCCATTGGTTTGCGGATGATAGGCAGAACTTCTTACAAGCTCAGTTCCTAATAATCCGTGTAAGTGCTCCTAAAAGCGAGCAGTGAACTGTGGTCCTCTATCCGAGACAATAGTACGAGGGATTCCATGAAGTCGGACTATCTGGTTAAAGTACAACTCCGCATAGTCCGTGGGACGAAAGTCTATACGGACAGGAATGAAGTGTGCTGACTTGGTCAGTCGATCCACAATTACCCAAATTGAGTTAAAATTCCTCTGAGTAGTGGGGAGTCCAACTATAAAATCCATACTTATCTCTTCCCATTTCCAACCTGGAATAGAGAGTGGCTGAAGTAACCCAGCTTTCATGTGCACAGCCTTGACTCGACAACAAGTGTCACACCTAGCCACATAAGCGGCGATCTCTTTCTTCATTTTGGTCCACCAAAATCGAGGCTTCAAATCATGATACATTTTGCTACTACCAGGATGAATAGATAATTTAGAGGAATGAGCTTGGATATGATTTGATTTCTAATCTCTCTCCTTCTTGAACTACCAACCTATCCTTGAACCATAACACGCCTTCCTCATCAACTCGAAAATGTTTGGTTTCTTGCTCTTTCATCTTGCGCTTGATGTGAAACACACACCGCATCCGCCTCTCCGTAGCTCGATAATTCGACTCAGAGAGTACAACCGATGATGATGTTGTGAATGACGGCAGATGAAGGAGCTTTGACAAATGGGCATCACTCTCAATCAAAGAGTGGCAATGAGACTTCCTGCTTAAGGCATCCGCTATGACATTTGCCTTGCCAGGTGATAGTGCGCTTGGAGGTTATAATCCTTGATCAACTCGAGCCATCTTCTCTCGACGCATATTCAACTCAAAGTTGAGTGAAGATGTACTTGAGACTTTATGATCGGTGTAGATGTTGCACACATTGCCAAGTAAATAATGTCTCCAGCCTTGAGAGCATGAACAAGCTGCAGCGAGTTCTAAGTCATGCGTTGGATAATTCACTTCATGCTTCCCGGTTGGCGAGAGGTATAAGCAATGACTCTACCCTCTTGCATAAGAACACCTCCTAACCCAATACCGATGCATCACGAGAACACATCAAAAGGTTTCTCGATATCCGGTTGTGCCAAAACCGGAGCCGATGTTAGAAGAGTTCGCGAGGTATGGAAAGCCGCATCACACTCGTGGAGTCCGGACAAACTTCATGTCTTTTTGCAAATCGAGTCGAGTCATAGGCTTGGCTATTTTAGAGAAATCCGGGATGAAGCGACAATAATAGCTACCAACCCCGAAAAACTCCGAACCTCGTGCACCGAGATGGGAGCTTTCAGTTCAATACTTCTTGCACCTTGGTGGGATCAACCATAATTCCTCCATCGGACAACACGTGTCCAAGAAAAGGTACCTTGTGAAGCCAAAATTCACATTTGCTTGAACTTTGCATACAAACCGGTGTTCTCGCAATCTAGTGAGAACCACCATAAAATGTTCAACGTGATCTTCTTCATTCTCAGAATAGACCAGGATATCATCTATAAATACCACCACAAATTTGTCCAACTCGGGCATAAACACTGAATTCATCAGATACATAAAATGTGCGGGGGCATTAGTCAATCCAAAAGACATAACAAGATACTCATACTGAGGCCAGTATCCGGTAGAGAATGCGGTTTTTGGAACATCCTCGGGCCGAATCTTGATTTGATGATACCCAGATCTCAAATCGATCTTGGAAAAGACTTTTGCCTTGGATAACTGATCAAATAAGATATCTATACGTGGCGGAGGGTACTTATTCTTGATTGTAACTCGCATTCAAGGGTCTATAATCTACACACATGCGTAGGGATTGATCTTTCTTCTTCACAAAGATAGTCAAGCACCCCATGGAGATGAACTAGGACGGATAAGGCCTTTCTTTAGAAGTTCATTCAACTGGGTCTTAAGTTCAGCTAGTTCATTGGGAGGCATTCTATATGGCCTTCTAGAGATAGGAGCTGTACCGGAAGCAACTCTATCTTGAACTCCACGTCCCCGATCCGGGGTAATCCGAGCAAATCATCGGGAAAAACATCCGGAAAGTCACACACTACAGGGGATATACGCAATAGCCTTTGCTTGCACCGCATTAGCCGCACAAGAAAGATTGATGTCCCTTGGTAGTTGCACCGAAAAACCTTCCCGATTCATCGGGATCTCGAGCATAACTACTCTAGTCGATGTATCAATAAGCACCCCGTGCTGCTCATCCAATTCATTCCCAAAATCACATCGATACCTAGCCCCGTAAAACTACCAGATCAACTTTGATAACTTCGCCCTCTATCTCAAATTGTACTTCCCCAACTACCGACTTGGTTGGGATAACACCACCGGCAGCCCTAATACAATAACCCTCACCCTCAACAAAGATATGTTTTCAGATAAACTTGGATGCAAATGCTTGGACTAATAAAGGAATGCGGCACACTGAATCAAATAGTACAATCAAGGGTGTTGATCAATCGAAACTTACCGGCCAGGTCACTACCTCTCCGGAAGGAATCTCAATAATATTAGTGTGGTTCACCGTCCCACGACGACCACCTTGGTAGTTATTCTTCTTAGGGTAGGGGCATTCCCTTGCCCAGATGGCTTTGCCTTGTTGCGATTCCAAGCATGGCATGTTGCTTGGAGGAGCCACAGAACTGCGCTTCGATCGGTAGTGCCCTTGGAAAAACAGCAATAAATGCCTTGCGAAACCCACCTTGGCGGGATTCTTCTTCTGCGGTGGGGCGAAACTTAGCGGTGGCGACATTGGAGGACGGAATGGAGCCCTCTGCGTGTGAGGAGCCTTGGATTGTGAGGCACCGCCTCATAGGCTCTCTTCGACTTTTTGAAGCAAAGACACACAGCATTGTTGTTCTCTTGCGATAAAGCATCACTCACAAACTCATTAAAATGAGCACACTTGCAATTTTCCATGGTCTTCATAAGTTTGGGGCTAAGTCCCCGCTTGAAACTTATGATCTTTTGGCATCGGTGTCAACAAACTCAGAGAGCATACCTTGCAAGGTTATTGAAAGCCTGCAGTATTCATTCAAGCTCTTGTTCCCTGAGTCGACTTCATGAACTCAGTATGCTTGATCGCCATGAGACCGGAGGAATATAATTTCCCTGAAAGCGACTTGAACCGATCCTAGGTGATTTGGGCATTAGCGGGCATAGTGGACCGATGATGACTCCACCAAATGCCACCGGCCCATGCAATTGGTGAGATGCGTACTCGATCTTCAAGACTCGGTCAAGCGGAGCAGACGGAACTTCGCTTTCGAGAGTATTCAACCACTCATTAGCTTGTAGAGGCTCCTCAGCCTCCTTGAAGATCGGGGGTTTTGTGTCAAGGAAATCCTTGAAATCACTATACTGATTTGGTTCCGGTCCTTGGCGTGGACCACGACCATCCCGATTCGCAATCGTCACGGAGGGCCTCGACCATAGCGCCATTTGTCCTTCCGCAAGCATTGCTATCAATTCCGTTGGTGTGGGTGGTGGTGGCGGTGGAAGATCATCATCATCATCACTTTCACTTGCCCGTGAACGAGCAGTCTGAGAGAGGCATCTGCACAATGCGCAACCAGTAATTATTGATGATGTCAGCGCATTGGAGAGGAACAATGTAATCGTGCCAAACTGAATTTACTGACGAGAATGAAAACTTCATACAATAACAGAGGCAATAATTCATTCTCCAACCACCACATCATCAAGTAGATTACTAGCGCCATATGCAGTGCATTCCAACATGACAAGTTTTTAAACTTAACCATTACGATATGCGTCCCGAAGGGAGCGAATTAAAGTACATTACATGCCGAGTTCGAATTAAAAGAGTACATCCCACATCAGTCATCGTACTTAAGTCCATTACATCAATGACTGCAAAAGCTTATACTAGCGAGACTTGCTAACGAACTACGCGTCGAAGTGATCGCTGTCCACATCGGAGACACCTTGGACTTCTTCTGGGTCTTCCTCTTCTTCTTCTTCCAGCTCAGCTGCATTGTCAACCATCTGCACGTCCTCTTCTTCCTCATCGGCCTCAATCACTTGAGGTCCACCCACATTTGGATACCTTGGTATGGGGTGAGGAATAGGAAACAGACGGTTGTGCAGTTGATGGTGCTCAACCTGAAGCTCTTCAAGCTGTCCTTGCAGTGCTTGCTCCCTCTGAAAGGCGTTGTGATTGGCCAAAATCCAACCCCGACGTCTTTCTTCTGCTAACTCTAAAGCTGCATCCCGGTGACGTGTCACACGATCCAACTCTTGTGCAGCCTCATCTCTCTCAATAGTGAGGTTCATCAGCTGGTCATGAAGCTCGTCTCTCTCGCGTCTTGTTTGACCCCATCACAGCGATTTATAATTTGCAATCCCACGAATCTCCTCAACTTCTCGTTGAGCTCTCCCACATGCATTCGCCTTGCGACAATACTTGCATGGCACGCAACTTTGAACTTGTCTTGAGCTTCCATTGCCTTGCTTGGCTTCATCAAGCACACTCGAAAGGGTGTTTTTGCACGACTCGACAAAGCTTCAAGACTGCCATCATAGCACTCATTCCAGCGTTGTCGCTCTGCACCCGTTCACCACGGCCTCGAACCAAGGCCTGACCAACGTCCTGAGTCCACTCAAATCGAGAGAGACACTCGGGAATGGATGAAGCAGGTCCACCCACTAATTCATCCCGAAGCTTTGTGCTATATCCATCAAGACATCCAGGGCAAAGAACTGAAGCGGCTTCCCATGGGCTTTGCCCATCGGTCTCAATGCTCCACCCATGCCACAACGGTCTTGTGGGGTTTTATGCGGCACGATGAAGGTCACGACGTACCATGGTACATCTCCCAATGGTACCGCCTTTGCCTCCGTGTAGTTGGGTGCCTCCGGGTACCCAACTGAACCGAGCACCCTCGAGCAAAGTGGGAGTACCGAACTGGTCCGTAAAGGTGCTGCTACCAAGAGGGAAACACGGTAGCGACCATCTCAGATCAAAAGGGGATGCAATTCACGTGAGAGGGTTACTTTCTTTGAGAGATTGCACTTTACACTTGGGATAAGCAATTATAAGTGAGGGTAATGTAATATGAATGACATGAGTGAATATGATGCATGCTCGTTCGTTCAAATGCGTCCTCACAAACCTATTAAAATTTGAGCTTTAGCGGAATATACGATGGCATACATACGTTCTCTCAATTAGCGGTAACTAGTCGATCTACACGGTGCGTTGTTAGCGTACTCACAGAAAACTTCATTGCAGCCCAACCCAACAAGATATAATGCTAATTACACAAGCGAAACTAAGATACTCTCCATATATACATCCCCGATATATATACTTGAGATCCAAACTACCCAACAAATGTACCCACAATTAAGTACCTTCATATATACATGTATGCAACATGTAAATACTCCAGTAACCACAACTAGCTCTCCCCTAGACCGACAGTTGGACGGTCATGCTCTCACAACTCACACTTACCTTAGCGTAGAGGCAATTGATCCATACATTACCATTCAAACGAATGGCATCCATACAATATCACGCCGCATGGACGACGAAATAGAAACAATCAATTCCCCCAAGTTAGTAATTATATATAAGCCACCTAGAAGTCCTTAAGTGGGCTATAAAGGATGTGATCACCAGTACACCATAAAATTTTTGATTTTTTTTTGAACACTTATATATAACTATAAGTTGGAAAACCGTTTTTACAACAAAAGCTTTTTGTTTTAAATAGCCGTAAGACATGTTTAATGTTGAATCTAGCTCTGATACCAGCTGTCACAGAACCGACCAATTTATAAGAGCAGAAGTACAAAAACAATCGCCGAAACGATCAAATTCTCGAACTTGAGCCCATATAAACCCGGTAGTCAACTGAAATCTCGAAGGATTTCAAACCAACTTGCATACAACCAAGATCACAGTAATTCAACATAACATATCGTACGTTACAACATTTCGTAGACATTTGCAAATAGATTACATCATCACAGAGTCAACGTTATTACAAAACCAGTCTTGTAAAACATGCGGAAGCAAATAGTTTAACTCACACACTCGAGTTCAAATACACATACTGGTTCGCTGATCACAGCCCGCAAAAGCATTCAGATAAGGGAACAGAGATCATGCCCATGATCTAGTCTTCATCACCCGTCGGGTGGAGACAATACTTATAGAATCCCTGATATAGAAGGTCATCTGCAACAAGAGGGAAATAAATCCTAGAGTACGGAATGTACTCACTAGACTTACCCGCCGAAAACCAAAATAAATGACACCAAGGATTATGCAAAGCTTAATGTAGTGGATCCGGCCGACACTTTCTTTTTGCGTAAAAAGCATAAGTAATAATGATCAAATCTTAGCCTCGGACTAGCAAAGTGACTTTTTAGCCATTAACCCGACAACTATATTAGCACCTTTTACTAAGCAATCATATTATTAGGTGCAAACATTAATAACCATATCGTATTCATTGTGGCAACCTTATCATCATCCATTTAACCATACCGTTAAATTAATTGAATCTACGTTGTCATTTGCTCACCAAGTTCTCACTATCCGGGAGACGGCGATTCAATCGATTCCTATCCAAATGGAGGGGTATTCCTAAACACAAACCCCGCTTCTCCCGTCTTGAGTCACAAACAAGTCACCTTTGGTACGATTCAGAGTCGCGAGTCCGATCAGATTGACATTCTCGAGAAACCACTCTTGCCAAGGTTGTTCGGGACTCTAACCCGCTTGGACTTATGCCAATGGCTCTCCGCACATCCTTACTACCTCCGAATCGCCGCCATTGCTCGCGTCCCTACCGAGTCGAGCTACTAGGCTTCATGGTCGAACGACTTATCCGCCCGACTAAGTGTTAGGCTGCGTTCAACATGACATGAGGACGTCACAGCGTATCGTCATAAACGACTCGACGGAGTCACTATGTTCAAACCTACACAAGACCCCGCCGGTCTTAATTCATTAATCACATGGTTCTTTTCCACGATAGCAAATATAGCCAACCGTGACCCACCTCATCCTAAAGCTCGCGGTGACAGAAATCACCGACTTCTACCGCACTAAGCATGGCTAAGCATATAACCCGTTCTCGAACTTAAATAGGATTCCAAAGTCGATATCTGGACAAGGAAGGATATATAATGCAGCAATTGGTTCCAACCAATTCCTATACTTAATGCATCATCAACAATAAAAGGTACTCAAAGTATTTGCAAAAACATGGGAGGCTTAATATGCTCCGGGCTTGCCTTTCGAGAACGAGGAAGGTCAGGTGGTCGAGGCACTCGGGCAAATCCTCCACGATGCTTCGTCGACTTCCTGCACCTCGGGTTCCTCCTCCTGGTTGGCTCCTCGAACTCCAGCAACGTCACTCCCTCCGACACACCTATTGCATGAATGCGCAAGATAAATATCATGGATGCACATGAACGAATGTCAGGGATGCTCGGAGAATGCACATGTTCGCTGTAGTTTGCATATTCCAACTTAAGCCCTATTCAAATCACTTTACTTACCAAGTTTATACAACCTAATGTATAATTGCTCATCTTCAGTTAATGACCTAGCACCTGCACCTAAGCATATTCTCAAGTTAGGCTAACCCCTAAACAATCAACGAATACATTGCAACACATTCACTCAAGCATTTGTATTTCAGCAAATGAAGACTATGTAACGGTACAGTAAACTAGCCATAACTGGAGATTTATAATTCCAAATGACATGAAACAAGACAATCTGGAAAGCTTATGAAATTTTCTACAATTCATTTTTAGACCTCCAAGCATGATTCAAACCTTTACCAGCTCGAATTCATAATTCAACAGAACTCTGTCCCCACAAGGCAGAGAGTAAGCAAAAACTGGAACCTAACTTTAAACAGCTGTAGTTTCTAAACTACTGGGCCAAATGCCCTCAAATTTTGACATGAGCTAGATACACAAATTATCTACAACTTTTGTATTCATCCCAAGCACAGAAAACCACATTATCATGGGGAACTTTCCAAAGTCCCCAGATCTGTCCAGAGGACATAATGCAACAAATAATTGTTAACTTATGATATAAACGCTTAATTGGACAAAACCAACTTTACTGACATATCACACATATCACAAGAACACCATAAAGTAGGGTGTCCATCACCAAAACATTTCTTTTAATACCTTTCTTAATTTATTTAATTAATTAGGGGAAATAGTAAACATATATGAAAACTGCCCCATTAATTCTACAAAAATTACAGTAGACACTACATGCTCTAAATAGACTACCATAAAAATTTCACACCATTTGAGTAAGTATAACAACCTACACAAAAATGGTAAGGCAGAATGGCTTAAAATGGCATAATTAGGAAACCTTAGTGAAAAGTGTCAAGCAACAGATTTCATATTTTTCCTTGCATCCTTAAGGTACTGGGATACTCTCCAACAAATTTCATAGTCAATGGATTCATAAATAAATTACTAAAATTCCCACAAGAATCATCCAATGATAAAAGGAAAATCTATAACTCAAAAACTACACATGCAATGACTCTCAAATTTTAACCAGAGCTTCTACTAAGCAATACCAGCTTACCCACAAAATTTCAAAATTTTTGGATCACAAAAACTCAAGATATGATCTAAACAAGTTTGCATGCACTCAAAAACACTTTTCAAGTTCCTATTTAATTCATCCAAAATTTCTACAAAATGTGCTCAAGATATATTTTTATTAAATACTAGACCTAACTGTGAGTCTAACAAAATTGGAACTACCAAATTTGGATCTACAAAACAGGAGATACAAAAAATACCAAATTAGCATTCAAAACTGCATTTTTGAGCTATCCTAAGAAACAAGCAGTCACTGACGAGTGGGACCCGGCTGTCAGCCGGACCCACTGGTCAGCGACAGTGAAGCAGGGGAGGCGGCTGCGACGTGCGGAAGGCGGCGTAGCTCGTCGGCGGTGAGGTCTCCGGTGAGACCAAGGCCACCGTCGTGCTCACCACGACGAGGCGGACCCGTTGGTGCCTAAGGTTTGGTCTCTACTGGCCTCACCCTATAGCGGCGACGCGCACGGCGGACGGCGGCAAGGCCACGGTGGAACTCCGGCGACGGCGAGCCTACATTGCCCCACCCAAGCACGGTACAAGCTACACGGTTTCACAGCGAAGCTATCCGAGAACATAAAGGAGAAAGGGGAAACTTCTAGTGCGCCGGCCGCGGTGAGCTCGATCTCCGGTGAGGTCAAGTCATGGCGGCGGCGGGTCCGGTGATTATGCCATCAACTCAGCTCGAGAGGCTCTACCAGAGGGTGGACGAGGTAGAGGAGAGCTCAGGGAAGCGGTGGGCGAGACGGAGCGAGGTGAGACGCGGCGGCGAGCGCGCGGGGGCTCGACGGAGCTCCCGGCGGCAATGGCGACGGCTGCGCTTCGGCTGCTGCTGCGAGCTGGAGAAATGAAGGAGGCAGAGCGCGTGCAGTCAAGTGGAGAGGCAGCAGGGCGTCGTCCATTTCAATCCGGCCAGCACACGGCGCGGTCAGGCCAATTCGACCGCGTGGCGGCCACGCGGCGGACGTCTTCTGTTGCTGGTCGGCCATGACCGGTCTGAAGTTTTTGATTCAGCAGCCCAATGAACCAACTGACAGGCGATATTTGGTGGTGATTAACTTCTAACCCGTGTTGATCTAGCTCATGTCTTAGTTAACAAAGATGGAGATCTACATGTGGTCTACAACTTTCACAATTGGAGCTCGAGCTGGTTCGGCTTGGTTTGCAGACTACAGAGCTCTCAACTAGGGTACATGAAACTGAAACTCAGTTTTCATACTTAGAAATTTTTTTAAGTGTTGAATCCAACCTCAAATCTGACTTGTGGGTCCTTTTGGAGCATGTTGTGCACTTTTTCATGAGTTGGTCACAAAATAACTTTTGTTCCTTATAAAATTTACTACAACTTTACTTTAGGTTGCTCAGACATGCAAACATCCTAAGCTACACTTTTTAAATAGTCAAACACATGAGCTCTAGGGGTCCAATTGGTCAACCATGACTTGGAAACCTAATTAGGCAAAATGATCAACATGAACATTGTTCCTAATGACATTCTAAGTGTAACTAAGCTACTTACAAGCATTTCTAGCCACACCATGCATTGGTCACACAAGAATCAATCAAGGTATACACTGAAACAATGAAAAACATAAGAAATGTTGCAAATGTTTCAGTCATGTTTCACATGTTTCATGATCTTGTTGCATAGTATTAACTAATATTGTTTCACTAAGTGAGTGGCACATGTTGCACTTAAGTGTTGCTCACTTTACATTTCATAAAGAACAACACACATGAAATATACAACACGTTGCAATGTTTCAAAATTATGTTTCATGTGCTATAAGTTCACGAATGGATGCATGATGCTCATGTTCATGAAATGCAGTGCAAATGTGAAAGCTAAACACCAGGGGTGTTACACCTAGGGTGTTACAGCCCCTCCCCCTTATAAAAATCTCGTCCTGAGATTTGCAAGACCTACCATTCTTGGAAAAAGGCGAGATAAACTTCACGTAAATAATCCTCTCGTTCCCACGTAGCATCTTGTTCACTGTGATTGTTCCACATCACCTTATAGAACCTAATAATCTTACTCCGTGTTACTCTTTCCATCTCCTCTAATTCTCGAATTGGCTTTTCTTCATAGGTCAAATCCGATTGAAGCTGTATGTGGGTGGGTGTAATAGCTTCTTCAGGTACTCGAAGACATTTCTTCAACTGAGAAACATGGAAAACATCGAATATTGCACTCATCTCAGGTGGAAGTTGTAACTTATAAGCAACATTCCCTTTCCGTTCCAAAATCTTGTATGGCCCCACATATCTTGGTGAAAGCTTCTTTTTCATCCCAAATCTCTTCACCCCTTTCATGGGTGATACTTTCAAGTATACATAGTCACCTACTTCAAAGGTCAGGGGTCTTCTTCTTCTATCAGCATAACTCTTTTGTCTCGATTGAGCTGCCTTCATATGCTGTTGGATCACACGTACTTGCTCTTCAGCTTCATTGACAAAGTCAATACCAAAGTATCTCCTTTCACCGGGCTCAATCCAATTCAACGGAGTTCTACATTTTCGGCCATACAAGGCTTCAAACGGAGCCATCTTGATGCTTGCTTGATAACTGTTGTTGTAGGAGAATTTAGCTAAAGGTAACCATTTCTCCCATGAACCCTTTGAAGATATAATACAAGCTCTCAGCAAATCTTCTAAGATCTGGTTCACTCGCTCTGTCTGTCCTGAAGTTTGTGGATGGTATGCCGAACTTCTGATCAGTTTAGTTCCCAAGGCCTGGTGTAAGTGTTCCCAGAAACGAGCTATTAACTGTGGTCCTCGATCTGATATTATGGTCCTGGGCACTCCATGTAGTTTCACAATCTAAGAAATATATAGCTCAGCGTACTTCACCACATGATACCTTATGTTTACTTGTATAAAATGTGCTGACTTGGTGAGACGATCTACAATAACCCATATTGAATCGTGACCTTGCTATGTCATTGGAAGGCCGGTGATAAAGTCCATACTGATTTCTTCCCATTTCCAACCTGGAATAGGCAATGGCTGAAGTAATCCGGCAGATTTCATATGAACAGCTTTTACTCTACTGCAGTTATCACACCTAGCGACATAGGCTGCGATCTCTTTCTTCATCTTAGTCCACCAAAAATGGGTTTTCAAATCTTGATACATCTTGCTACTACCCAGATGGATAGACAACTTGGAGGAATGAGCCTCATCAAAAATTTGGTTTCTAAGCTCACGGTCTTTTGGTACCACCAGTCGGTTCTCAAACCATAGTACACCCCTTTCATCCAATCTGAAATGTTTGGTTTCTTATTCTTGCATCTTTCTCTTAATGTGTTTTATACCTACATATGTTCGCTGCAGCTCTATGATTTTGCTCTCAAGTGAACAACTTAGAGTGATATTGTGCAGTACAACAGGATGTAACAAATTGAATCCATCTTCTAACAATGCTTCCACAGTGTTGCAATGAGACTTCCGACTAAGTGCATCGGCTATCACATTGGCTTTCCCTGGATGATAGTGCACTTCCAAATTGTAGTCCTTGATCAGCTCTAACCATCTTCGCTATCTCATGTTCAGCTCTGGTTGGGTAAAGATATACTTGAGACTTTTGTGGTCGGTATATATATGACATACATTGCCCAACAAATAATGTCTCCATATCTTTAATGCATGAACAACTGCTGCAAGTTCTAAATCATGCGTGGGGTAGTTGACTTCATGCTTTCTCAACTGCCGAGAAGCATATGCAATTACTCTTCCCTCTTGCATAAGCACACACCCCAAACCTATTCCCGATGCATCACAAAATACATCAAAAGGCTTTTCAATGTCTGGTTGTGCTAGCACAGGTGCTGTAGTTAATAGAGTTCTGAGGGTGTGAAAAGTTGCTTCACATTCTGGTGTCCATTTGTACTTCTCATCTTTCTGAAGTAGTCTGGTCATGGGCTTAGCTATCTTTGAGAAGTCTGGAATGAAACGACGATAATATCTTGCTAACCCTAGAAAACTCTGGACTTCATGAACCAAAGTCAATGCTTTCCAATCCATGACCTCTTGTACTTTCGATGGATCCACTGATATTCCATCTCTTGATAAGATGTGACCTAAGAAAGGTACTTTGCTCAACCAAAACTCACACTTACTAAACTTTGCATACAACTTGTGCTCCCTCAACCTGGATAGAACAATCCTTAGATGCTCTTCATGATCTGACTCATTTTCTGAATAAATCAATATATCATCGATAAACACGACCACGAACTTGTCAAGCTCGGGCATGAATACCGAATTCATCAGGTACATAAAGTAGGTAGGAGCATTCGTTAGTCCGAAAGACATAACCAAATACTCATATAAGCCATACCTAGTGGAAAAAGCAGTTTTAGGTATGTCCTCTGGTCTGATCTTTATTTGATGGTAGCCTGACCTCAAGTCAATTTTGGAGAATACCTTTGCCTTAGCTAGCTGATCAAACAAGATGTTGATGCGGGGCAACGGGTATTTGTTCTTGATGGTCACAGCATTGAGTGGTCTGTAATCTACACACATTCTCAGTGACTTGTCCCTTTTAACAAACAATGCTGGACATCCCCACGGAGATGAGCTAGGTTGGATAAGACCTTTGTCCAACAGATCCTGTAATTGAACCTTAAGTTCTGCTAACTCATTGGGTGGCATTCTATAGGGCCTTCTTGATATGGGTGCCGTACCTGGCACTAACTCAATCTTAAATTCCACATCCTATCCGGTGGTAAGCCGGGTAATTCCTCTGGAAATACATCCGGAAACTCACAAACCACTGGGATATCACAAAGTGTGGTGGTTTGGATAGCACAAGCTAAATGCTAGAGTTCAAAATTGCGGGAGAGTGGTACTAGAAAAGCATTCCCTCCCGTGGGTTCTCTCAACATAATAGTACGGGTGCTGGTGTCAATGAGAACACCATGATCCTTCATCCAATTCATGCCTAAGATTACACTTATCGATAACCCCGGTAATATTATCAAATCTGTTGTATACTCCCTCCCTTGTATAGAGATGAGCACGTTTTTGACTATCTTTTTGGTAGAAATAGTACCCCCTGCTGAACTTATATTATAACCCCCTTTGCTTACTTCAATTATTTCCTGATCATGCCTAGATGCGAATGCTTGACTCATAAAGGAATGAGAAGCTCCTGAATCAAATAAAACAACAGCGGGATGCTTGTTGACGAGAAACATACCAGCCGTGACAACTTCTCCAATAGGCACTTCCTCAACAGCGGTATAATGCACGTATCCCGGACGTGCCCTTGTGTTCACCTGCATCTGATTGTTCTGATTTGGGTTGCCATTCTTCTTGGGGTGGGGGCATTCCTTGGCCCAATGACCTATTTGATTGTAGTTGAAACATGGCTGATTATTCCTAGGTCCGGTGGAGCTCCCCTGACTGCCAGTCCCTTTTGGTAAGGCAATAGTGAATGCCTTACGGAATGGTTTCTGAGGTCTGTTGTTCTGAGCTTTAGGTGGTGGAGGCCTAAACTTGGGTGCAGGTGGACGGAATTGTGGCCTAGCTATGATAGGCGCTCTTGCATGTGAAGATCCGGAGGCACCTGCCTCGAATGCCCTCTTGCGACCCTTAGCAGCCGCATGCATATTATTGTGGTTTTCCTGGGTCAGAGCATCACTAATAAACTCATTATAAGTAGTGCACTTGGAGTTTGCCATGGTCTTCATTAGCTTGGTGCCTAGACCCCGCTTGAAGCTCTCTATCTTCTTCTCCTCAGTATCCACAAAACATGGAGCATACCTGGACAGGTTGTTGAATGCGTGCATATATTCTGTGAGGGTCTTTGTCCCTTGAGTGAGCCTCATGAATTCAGCCGCTTTTATGCGCATTAGGCCTGGGGGAATATGATGTCCCCTAAAAGCTAGCTTGAACTGCTCCCATGTCACTCACGCATTAGCAGGTAGTGATGACAAGAAATGTGCCCACCAGATCCCTGCTGGTCCTTGCAGCTGAAGAGAAGCATACTCAGCTTTTAGATGCTCGGTGACTCTTAGCAGGCGAAACTTCTGCTCAATGGTATTGAGCCACTCGTCAGCCTGCAGTGGTTCCTCAGCCACCTTGAAGATAGGAGGCTTTGTATCCAGAAATTCCTTGAATGTACTATGCTGATTTGGCTCGGCCCCTTGTTGCTATGGGTGGCCATGAGCGGTGTTTTGCGCAATGAGGCACAGAGCTTCCTCCATTGTCCTTTGGCTCCCCAAGAACTGAGCAAAGAACTCCCCGAAAGCAGCATTTACGGCGGCGGTGGTGGTAAGTCATCACCATTGCCATCATGATCGCTACCGACTCTCTGCTGCAGTGCGTGTCATCTCATGGTTGCAACAATAAGCGATTATTGGTTGATGTCACAAGATTGCAGATGAATTTATAAACATGCCAAACTAAAATTACTGGAGAAAATTCTCAAATTCACAATAAAAATAGAGGCATAACAATTCATTCTCGCAACATGACACCACCAATTTTATCACTTATCGGACTCGCACCGTGTTAACATACTAGTCACTAGGAGACTCTAATCTTCGTTAAGATCATTTGTTGAGGTCGGAGATAGGATCATCCTCATTCTCTCGGCTCTAATTCTTTCTCGTCCCCAGTAGTCATCTTCTACTAACATTTTGGATCCTTGTCTTCCTTACTAAGGATTGGGTGCGATTGGTTGTTCAAATTATGCACCTCATCTTTGAAACCCATCACTACATGCTAGGCCCGTGCAAGTCATTGGCTCAAGTCCCTTTATTCCAAAGATAGAGGGGCGTTCATGGTACCCATAAAGTGCAAAACTCTCCACAAAGAGTAGGAGTTCGAAAACCATCGAACTTCTCACATCCAACTCGTGCTGCCATCGGTACTATCAACATGTACACTTTGTGAGACAAGGCCATAATGGATAAGAGTTACATAACCGAGTAAGAAATTTATAAGGGGAGGAACAATGTAATTATGTGAATGATAATTATCATGATGCATGCTCGTTCCGTACGTCCTCACAAACTTAGGAAAATTTTGTTTCTAGCGGTAGACACGGTGGCATACATACGTTCTCTCATATATAGCGTAACTAGTCGAGCTACACGTTTTGTTGTTAGTGTACCTGCATAAGAGTTTCATTTCAGCCCAAACCCATAATGAAATATGTAGAATGTAAATTTAAATACTTCCATATATGTATACCCATGCATATACTTCCATATCAACCTACCCGATAACAATTTAAACCCACAATTAAATACGCACCATATACACATGCAAGCATGCATACATAGCCGTACCAAAGCTAACTCTCCCCAACCGCACGCTCACATCTTGCGGTCATGCCACTCATCATCTTACCTTGGCGTAGAGGCATTTGATCCATACATTACAACTCAAGTGAATGGCATCCATATAATAGCACGCCGTATGGACGACGAAGTAAAAAACCCCATGTTACTACTTAAATAGCCACCTAATAGTCCTTAATTTGGGCATAAGGAAAGTGATCATTGGCACACTTTAGATTTCAAATACCTATTATATAGCTATCAGTTGTTAGAGAAGGGTTTTTGGAAAACAAAAACTTTTATTTTAAATACATTATAAGAGCACAAGTACAATGGCAGCCCGCAAGTGGTCGCATTGTCATACTTGAACCCATATAAACCCGGTAGTCCGTCGAGTACCACGACGGGTCTCGATAAACGATTTACAACAACCAAGATCGTACATGATTCAACATACATGTCACATATTACATAAAGTTCACAGATACATTTTCATCATCAGAGTATGAAACCAGTTATTACAAACTGAGTTTGATAGATAAAAGCGGAAGCAAATTAAGTTTGAAAGTAAAGTTTCCAACATAGTTTAGTACAGTGCCGAAATACGATCACGGTCCACAAAAGCATGTAGAAGGATTAATAAGAAGCCTGCCCAAGGCTTACTCCTCATCCACAGCGGGATAGAAGCAACTCTTGCAATAACCATGATACACAGTGCTATCTGCAACAATGGGAAAATAAAACCCTGAGTACGGGAAGGTACTCAGCTAGACTTACCCGTCATAAACCAGAAATAAAATGACTCCAAGGATTATGCAAGGCTGTATAAGTGGAGATAGCTTGACAACATTTTGCATAAAAGCGATTAACTTAGTTATACAATTATGGTTCCAATATCAGGTTAATTATAACTATCCATCTCTAGATTAGCAACTATCATGTGCCAAACATGTGGTATATCCATTTAAAAGCATACAATAGTAACCATAGCAGGTATTGTAATTCCATATTTGTTCGAACCATCATGTTCCATAATACAATTACTACGATGTTGGGGCTAGCCAAGTTTCTCACTAACCAGGAGAGACGGCGATTCGAATCGATTTCAACCAGCTGGGAATTTATTCCTAACACAAACCCGTACTTCCCTCGTCGGGGTCGCGTCGGGTCACCTTTGGTACAACTCAGGTACACATTTCGCGGGTCCGTACCGCGCCGCACAATCTGGGACACCAGATGCCAAGACGTTCAGGCCTAGTCTGCCCTTGGGCTCAGTCTGATCGCCCCCCACAAGGAGCGCACAACAGAACGGGTCCTGGCCTGAGTTGAGCTACTCAGCTTCGCGGTCGGAACGAGTTATCCGGCCAGCTAAGTGATAGGCATGCGTTCAATCTTGTCAAAAGTGCCAACAACGGTACGGTCCTTAATCGACACAGACGGGGATAGATCCACACCCAAGACCTCCATGTCTTGTTGCTTCTCTATTGACATCCCGCCCGGTCTCGATTTACTTTTACCCCATGGTTCTTTTCCACGATAGCAAATATGGTCAACCGTGCTTCGGTATCCACCTATATCTCGTAGGTGATAGGAAATCACCCGACTTCTACCGGTCTAAGCAGGGCTAAGCATATATTCGATCCTGGACCTATACAGGGTGAAAGGTGTATATATCTGGACAAGGTAGTTCCATGCATCAAGTGTTTCCATTCAACTCTTATAACCTAATTCATCAATCATAAGTACTTAAGTAATCATTTGTAAAATATTAGGAGACTTATAATGCTCCGGGGCTTGCCTCTCAGAAAGGAAGTGAGGTGGTGGTCAGGACACTCCGGAAGCTCTTCAGGATTCTGCTCCTCGCCTTCGGGAGCGGCGGCTTGAGGATTCTCCTACTAGTCCCCTTCCTCTCCTTCGTTGAATTCCAGCAACGTTATCTCCTCTGTCAATCCTATATGCACGAATATGGCATAAGGTATTGCGAATGTATACATGCGTACAAGTATAAAATGATGACACATGATGAATGCATTCGTATAAGTATTCTTAACAGCATGGTGTTAACAAATGCATCATATTTTACCGAGTAGGTGCATATCTCTTCTTGATTACTTAATCAAACACATTTATAATTCATTCACTACACACAAAACAGCAGCCGCTTGTTTTACTTATAACTAAAGTTCTACTTATCCAAATGCTGTGATCTTAGACTTTCTGGAAATCTTATAAAATTGTCTACAACTCTTATTTAATCACCAAAAGCTAAATCACACATTATCTTAACCAAAACAGACAATCAATCCAGCGCTGTCCAGAAATTCCAGAGAGAAGCATTTCGGAATACTAACTTTAAACAGCTATAAATCATAAACCCTTTGACCTATTGCTCTGAAATTTTAACACAAGATAGATGAAGAAGTTACCTACAACTTTGTTATTAATCATTTTTACAGCAAACATCATTGTGACTACACAACATTCTAAACCACAGAATCTGTCCGAAAACTCTTCTCTCCCGAATTATAAAGCAACGATATTTCTATTGCATATAAACATTCCAAATTTGACTTCACCAATCATACCAACAGTACAAGCACATAAAATACACTCAAAAAACATAATGGCCATGCCCAAACTATTTATTTAAATGCCTTTATCAATTTACTAAGATACTTAGGTTAAATAATAAACATATACCAAATGTGCATCATAAATTCACTTAAAATTACAGTGGTTTACTAGTGCTACCAATAGACTACTGTAAAAGTTTCATGCCATTTTACCAAGTAAAACATCCTATAATAAAAAGACAAGGCATAAAGGCTTAAAATAGCATAAATAGAAAACCCTAGTGAAAAGTGTCAAGCAACAGATTTCCTATTTTTTTATCAACCTTATGGTACTAGGATAACCTCCAACAAATTTCATGAATATTGGATTCCTAAATAATTTATAAATATTCATACAAGGATTACCTATTTATAAAAGAAAAATCTATAACTAAAAATATATACATGCACTGATCCTCAAATTTTTACCAGAGCTCATACATGTCAAGAATAGCTTACCACAAAAATTTAATAATTTTTGGAGCACAGGAACACTAGATATAAAATAAACAAGTTTGCATGCATTCAAAAACACATTTCAAATCTCCATTTAAATCTTCCAAAATTTCTACTGTAAGTGTAAAGAATCTATTTTTCCTAAATACTACACTTCTTAAGGAATACTAACAAATTTATTTCACAATTTTTGAAGCTATACAACTAGAGATCTAAAATTTACAAAACACATAAAATCTGGAATTCAAATGAACTATCTTTTGTACTGCTGTCACTGACGACTGGGACCCACTGGACAGTCGGCCCCACCAGCCAGTGACCGAAGCAGAGCAGCGGCGCTGCACGCTGCTGGCACGGCCAAAGCTCACCGACGGCGAGTTTGCCGGCGGTGACATCTTCACTACATGACCCTCGTGACCTAGCGCACCGATTGAGCTACGTGGTGGGGCCTCTCGCCGGTGCTAACTATGATGATGGCGGCCATGGCGGCTTGGAGGAGCTGGACGGCAGTGCTACGCTGGTGGAGACCTCGGCGACTCCATCTAAGGCTCGGACGAGCATCAACAAACTACGTTGAACCTATTGCGCGCTCTATCATGGCCTACGGTGGTCGGATTTGGTCGGACCACGACGACGGAGGGTAGCGGCGGAGCAATGGCGACGGCCGTGCATGGCAAGGAGGCTTACCATGCGGTTACGGCAAGCAAAGCAGGTGCGGTGGGATGGTGCGAGCACGGCGGACGCGGTAAGTCACGGGGGTGATGGTGGAGTGGTTGCGGCGGTGGAGGAGCGGCGAGGGCAAGCTGGCGCCGGCAAGGGCGACGGTGGTGCTCGGTGCTGAGGCGGCTGCTGTGTGCGGTGAAGAAGGAAGCCAGGGAAATGCAAATGGTGAGCGCGGGGCTGTGCGGGCGAGTGTTGGGGCTGATGTAGTGCGCTCTGGCCTGGCTTGGCCACGCGGGACAGTGCGCCGGCGACGCGCGGCTAGCAGCTGGCTCCACGCGGCGCGCGAGCTCTGGCGACGGTCGGCCACTGAAGCCGTTGATTCTGTTCGTCAGTCACGCGACGCTAGGCCTGACAACGTACTTTCGTGGAGCTTGATCTTCTAATCCGTGAAGTATTAGTGCACACAATCTACACAAAAGTTGTAGCTCTAAGTACCATCTGTAATTTGTCTTAAACAATCAAGACCTAATTCGCAACGGTTAAGGAGTAATGTCATCCCAAAGTTGAGGTTTTCAAACTGTCAGTTAACTCAACTTAGAAATTTTTTTCTAAGTGTAGTAAACAGTGCATTTGTGATTTTTGTGAGCTCCAAAAGTATAAGCTATGCACCTTATTAGCCCATGACCCCAAAATAAAAGTTGTTCCCCATATCAAATACTACAACTTTGCTTTAGTGACCACCTCCATGCAAGGTCTCTAACACATAGTTCAAACTTGGTCAAACATGTCACATTTAAATGATGATACACTTCAAACTATGGCTTAATGACCTATTTACCCCTAACCATGAATATCAAAGTTGTTCATAATGATACTCTAAACATGTTTAAGCTAATCCTAGGGTCACACAATCATTTCATGCATTGGTCACACATAGGGCTATCCAGGTCAACATGCATAGCATCACTTAGAAGCTTAGTTTAGACAAAGTGATCTACATGAACAATGTTCCACAAGTCATCCTAAGTGTAGCTAAGATGTTTTAGTGACTAACATCAACCATTTACATATATTCACTCATGATCATAAGCATACATACAAGGAAACATAAAAATAACAAAGCATGTTTCATATGTTTCAATCCAATGTTTTAATTGTAAATGCTTGTTTATGAATGCTTGATGATCATGCTCATGCTATGCAAGTCAAGTTATGCAAGGCTAACACCTAGGGTGTTACACAGCAGAGCTCCACCGCGCCGCACCCGTGCAACGCTCGCGTCGCTCCTGAGCGCCACCGCGCTCGCGCCTTGCTCCGCGCCGCCGCAGCAGCGCTGCCCTCAGCGCCACCGAAGCCGCCTCTTGCGCCTACTTCACCGCAACAGCGCCACCAGAGCTTCTTGGAACCCTAGCTGCACCTCCATGGCCGATTCACCATGAAGTGCCAATCCTAACCCTAATTGTCGTCCCGGTGGTCCTCCATGATCCGTTCCTTGTTCTTCGATTCGCCGGTTCATCAGGTAGCAAGCCCTTTGTTCCAATTTCGCATCTATTGCTTGCTTCTTAGGGTTTTGTATCTTTAGATGTATATTTAAATTATTTATATATATCCGATCTATTCCATCGTGCAACGAGTCAGTGTTGTTGAGGTCTCATTGGCAATTGTCAGTCAACTTGGGGCCAAGCTCGCGAGTACAGATCGAGGCCAAGCCTCAGAAGTGTTAGTGATAGTTGGTTCTTGTCCGAGGCAGCAGATCGTTCCAGATGGCACGTGTCAAGAACGCCGGAGGTGATCTAGGTGATGAGGATCCGAGGCCTCTGCCTCGCTTGCCTACTGATGTGAAAGGCACGGCGATGAAGAAGCTAGCGATAAAGAAGAGGAAGTATGCAGATGCTGACACGGAGAGAGCAGCAGTAGTCGCAGTCACCGCAGATTGTGCAGAGAGAGGAGGTGCTAGGAGTGGAGTACAGATTGCAGATCAACTTTCACCAGCACAGAGGGCAGCTATTGAGCAGGTTGAACGTCGTCATGGTAGTCCAGCTAGGACTGTCATGCTTGAGGGACGCCGTGTTGCTTTGGAGGAGCCTCAGCCTCAGGGGGAGCCACAGCCAGTAGAGCAGACTCAGGAGGGAGAGCAGGCCAAGGATACAGAGCCGGCATCTCAGCCATAGCTTCGCCGCTCTAGTCGTACCCGTACTCAGGTGACACCAAGGCCAGAGACACAGTAGAGGGGTTCTCGTCCGTCTCCTAGACCATAGGATCCGCCTCTAGTGACTCATCTGGATTTGAGGGCCGCCACGGCCAAGCAGGTGCAGCAGCTCAGATTTGTGCAATTCGAGGAGTGGTTCCCGCCTAGGAGGGATGAGCGTGCATTAGAGGGCTTCTACACACCACTGCAGGAGGATTTTTATAATGCATATCTTAACAGTGGAGCAGCATTCAAGTCTCAGAGGGCTTGCTCCATTGAGTCCATTGTAGCAGTAGCTGGAGAGCAGATTTGCCCTTACCTATCTTACTTGCCAGGGCTAACAGACTTACTTAGACGGACAGGCAGATATGTTCCATCTTGGGTCTATGAGTTCTATGCTACTCTTTGGATTGACCCGCAGCATAGATTCATTCACTTTGCATTCAGAGGCAGAGATTACAGGCTGATGAGCTTTAGGGTCAGGGAGATTCTTAGGCTTTAGGAGCAACCCGCCCGGCTACATGATGTTTGCTATGGTCAGACAGCGCCTCCCAAACTCCCTCACGGCGGTCTTGTGCCTCCTACTGATTTGGTCCGCCATTGCTTCATAGAGCCTTTCGGCGAGGGGTCGAGCAGGACACCCAGTGACCTCACTCCTATAGCAAGAGTGCTTGATGCTATCATGAGGAGGACCCTGCTTCCGAGGATGGGATATCGCGAGGGGTTGACTCACATTCAGTTATGGCTACTAAACTCTTTGATGCAACAGACTGTATTTAATATTTAGGATCTCTTACTATCTGAGATGGAGGATACTATTGCAGAGGGGTTCATAGGTCACCGACAGTTGCCCTATGCTCACTGGATTACATTCTTGATTCGCAGAGCAGTTATAGTGAGGCCACCTGAGATGCTAGCAGAGTACAGTGGTGCTACTATAGAGTTTCCTGCCTATAACATGACTCAGATGCTCTGCCACAGTGCGGTGAGGACACCTAGCCAGTCGCGCCGTCGTCCAGAGGTGCTAGAGACTGTAGCCCAGCAGGATGAGACCATCAAGGGTATAGCAGCAACAGAGGAGGAGGAGCTTGATGCTCAGCAGGAGGGGATGGTAGAGAACGACCCCAGTGACAGCTCAGATGATGACTACCAGGATATCCCTCGGATGCCTCCTTGACGTCATGACCATGAGGCCGGTAGCTCCAGTTCAGCTCCACCTGCACCATAAACAGACCCCGCTCTCCTTGCTATACTTGAGCGGATGAGGCAGGATCAGGCTCGCCAGGCTCAAGAGACCTCTGCTACATTTGCATAGTTTTAGACCAGGCAGGATGAGTTCCAGCGACAGCAGCAGACTATACAGCAGCAGCAGTAGGTCATGCATCAGCAGCAGCTCCTCATGCAGCAACAGTTACTTAGATTTATGCAGCATGTAGTTACTGCTATTGGGGCTCCACCGCCACAGCCTTCACGCTAGATCGGCCAGCCTACCACCACTATTACGACTCCAGCTTTATAGCCCAGTGGGCTTCAGAGTCAGGGACAGCCAGCGACACAGTTTCCTTCACCTACAGAGCAGATGTCCCAAAGGGTTTGCCTCGCTGAAGCCAAATTTCCACAGCTCACACACTCTTGAGACGGGCTTCACACCTACTCGCACTTCCTCATTGCTTGTGCCAGATACCTCAGTCTCCAAGAGCCTTGGTGTGACATTTAGTGAGTTGATAGGGCAGCCTACTCTGCCATATCTATATGTCCCTGGTCCTTCCATAGTTGCACCTATTACTGGGACTACAGAGACACTCCCTTCCTTAGTTGCATCATCGAGCCACTTTCACACGGTCATACCAGAGAGTCACAGCCACACCAGGTCCTTGATCCAACCTAGACCGCTTGTGTCGCTTCTAGCTACAGAGGGTCATACAGCTCAGAGCTCAGGATCAGATGATGATGGTACACAGTTCTAGCTCGCTCCTCGTACCTCAGCGCCCAACTCATCCGCTGCAGCCCCGCTGACCGACCCTTAGGTTTTGGTGTTTGACGCCAAAGGGGGAGAGGGATCGAGTATGTTAGACTTAGGGGGAGCGATTCATTTAGGGGAAGTTTATCTATTATATTTGGCTTTTTATGTGTGATACACTATTATGCATTCATGTGTTTTCTTTCATGCATTGAAGTATATTTATGTGATAGTGATATCTACGTGATGTGATATTTATGTGATATGTGACATGTGTACTCTCTACTTGGAATTATTTATATGTCATATCACTTGTGTTATGCTCATTTGCTTTGCTTCCGCATTTTACTCCGATGCAAATGAGCTTTATTTCTTGTACTCATGCTTATTTCATATCTATTGAGTACATTATGTTGGCTTGGGTCATATAAGTTTGCCTAACTCTTTTGTTCTTATTGTCAAAAGCTTATATGAACTAAGCATGTTAAAAACCTCATCTCTTTTACATACTCAAGGTTGTATTGTCATCAATCACTAAAAAGGGGGAGATTAAAAGCATCTAGGCCCCTAGTTGGGTTTCGGTGATTAATGACAATACGTGATTACTGTGACTAATGTGTGTTTTACAGATGCAATTAAGTTAGGTCATGGTAATGGCGATTGATTGGGCAATCATGGTGGTCATGCCCCTACGATGGAAATCGTTTCAATTTTCAAAGGATGGACGACAAGGTTAAGGATGGACTAGTTCTAAGTGTCGTTTGGTGTTGAAGAGACACTTAGAGTAGTTTAGGACTTTATTTTTCCTTTGGCCGTACTATTAAGGGGGTATGGATGGGTAGCTTGACCTAGGTGAGTCTAGTGGGTTAGGTGTGGTGCACACTTGTTGAATTTAGCACTAGGTAGCTCCTAAAAAGCCCTTAGATCAATTGGAGTAAACTTCATTCACATATGATTGCAAGTTGGAAGTGAATTGAAGGTCAAATGCTGACCGGACGCTGGTTCCAGTGTGAACGGATGCTGGCGTAGAGTCCAGTCAGTTCATTTGATCAAGGTGAAGTCATCTGGATGCGACCGAACGCTGAGAGGTGAGTGACCGAACGCTGGGTGCCAGAGTCCGGTCAACTCTAGTAGGGTTTCAGAGAGGGAGAATCCTGATCGGACGCGCCCGGTCAGTACTGACCGGACGCTGGTCAGGTTCCAGCTACTGACCGGACGCTGAGCAGCAAAGTGACTGGACGCTGGGTGCTAGAGTCTGGTCAACATCAGTAAGGTTCTAGAGGGCAGTTTTCATGACCGGACGCGTCCGGTCAGTGCTGACCGGACGCTGGCCAGTGTCCGGTCACAACTTAAACTGCACAGAGGTGGGTGAACTGACCGGAGCATCCGGTCACCTTGACCGGAGCATCCGGTCACCCTGTAGAGGCACATAACGGTTCGTTTTGAATGAGGGGTTATAAATACTTCCTCTATTCACTCAAGAGATCACTTTTGGTCATTCCAACAGCTGAGAAACACCCTTGAGAGTGCCAAGAAGAGCAAGGTCCTAGTGAGGTGATTGAGATTTGAGAATCCAAGAGAGAGGCCTCATTAGTGAAAGCAAGAGTAGCAAAGTGTGCATCCACCCTTCTCATTAGGCTTGTCATGGTCAAGTGAGAGTTCGTGCTTGTTACTCTTGGTGATCGCCATCACCTAGACGGCTTGGTGGTGATTGGGAGCTTGGTGATCATCCGGTGGAGCTTGTGGATGACCAAACTCAAGTTGTCAGCGGTTGTGGGTGATTCACCGCGATGGAGTGTCAAAGAATCAACCCGTAGAGAGCACTTGATCCTTGTGCGGATCAAGGGGGAGCTACACCCTAGCATAGGTGCTCCAACGAGGACTAATGGGGAGTGGCGACTCTCCGATACCACGGCAAAACATCGCCGTGTTCCTCCTTCTCTCTTTACTTTAAGCATTTACTTTGAGCAATTCAATTCTTGTCTTTACATTCATAGAATTGCCATGCTAGAGTAGGATTGGAACATAGGTTGCTAAACATTTGTGCGTTAGAACAATAGAAACACTTTCTAGGCACAAGGGGTGAAGTGGGCTAACCGTAGGGTTTAATTATTGCAAAGAATTTTAGAATTAGCCCAATTCACCCCCCCCCTCTTGGGCATCTTGATCCTTTCAGAAGCCTCTGATCATGATGGCGCCTTGACCAGACAAAACTCTACTGATCTACATCGCCACCACTTCTCGCGTCAATAGCACAATTATTGTCACTGGACGCGAGGAGGCTAGATACGCCTATAAGGTACAACATCTGGTCTACTTCATCAGCAAGGTCCTTAATGAGTCAAAGACTCATTATCCTCAAGTTCAGAAACTTCTATACGCTATTCTAATCATGTCGCGCAAGCTCCGCCATTACTTCGAGTATTACAAGATCACCGTGGTCACCGAGTTCTCTCTGGGGGACATTCTCCGCAACAAAGAGGCCAATGGCCGCATCATCAAGTAGGCTGTCGAGCTCGGTACTTACTCCATCGAATTCAGAAGCAGGCCTACCATTAAGTCACAAGCGCTCGCTGATTTTGTCGCTGAGTGGACCGAGATTCAAGAGCCCATCCCCACTACTTGCCCTGAGCACTGGGTGATGTACTTCGACGGCGCTCTCAACATCAATGGTGCTAGTGCTAGCATCTTATTCATTACTCTGACCAAAGACAAGCTCTGATACGTTCTCCGAATACATTTTCCAGCCTCCAACAATGCCGCCGAATACGAAGCATGTCTCCATGGACTCCGTATAGCCGTCGAGCTTGGCATCAAATGCCTCATGGTATATGAAGACTCCGTGCTGGTCATCAACCAGGTCAACAAAGACTGGTCATGCACCAATGAGAAGATGGACGCATATTGCGCCAAAATCAGGAAATTCGAAGGGAAGTTCTACGGTATCGAGTACCTCCACATGGTATGAGATCAAAATTAGCTCGTCGACCACCTATCTAAGATAGTCTCTTCTCGCACCACAATTTCGCCTAGGGTCTTTGTTCAAGACCTCTTTATGTCATCTATTAAGGAAGATAAGGAAGTTCAAGAAATTCCCCCCGCCGAGCAGTTGGTACTTACAATACCTTCGTTGGCCGCCGACTGGAGGTAGCAGTTCATCAAGAACCTCACCAGCGCCGACGTACCCGCCGACAAGACTAAAACTAAACGCCTAATCCATTGAAGCAAGCATTACATGCTGGTAGACAGTAACTTGATGAGGAAAAGTGCCAAGGAAGGGATACTGCAGAAATGCATCACCCAAGAAGAGGGAGTGAAACTACTTCTTGAAATTCACTCTAGTTCCTATGGCAACCACGCGGCCTCGAGAAACCTAGTCGGTAAAGCCTTCCGAGCTAGTTTTTACTAGCCCACGGCCATCACCGACGCAGAAGACCTCATCCGACGTTGTGAAGGATGCCAATTTTTCGTCAAGCAAATACACGTACCGGCACAAGAACTGCAGACCATCCCAGCTTCCTGGCCTTTCGCATGCTGGGGACGGGACATGATCGGGCCTTTCAAGCCAGCGCCAGGTGGTTTTTGGTATGTGTACGTCACCATTGACAAGTTCTCCAAGTGGATCGAATACAAACTGCTTGTTTCGGCTACTGCTAAGAAGGCAGTCAAGCTCTTTGAAGATATCATCCATAGATTCGGTCTCCCGAACAGCATTATCACCGACCTCAGAACTACATTCACTGGTCATCATTTTTGGGACTTCTGCGAAGACCGATGCATATCCGTTAAATATGTCTTCGTTGCCCATCCAAGAGCCAACGGTCAGGTCAAACGAGCGAACGGCATAATCCTCAATGCCCTCAAAAAGAGGCTATATCAGAAAGAGGAAAAACATCCGGGCAGATGGCTCAAAGAGCTACCAGCTGTGGCCTAGGGACTGCGCACTCAAGCTAGTCGCAGCACCGGTGTGTCTCCATATTTCTTGGTCTACGGCTCAGAAGCCATACTTCCAGCGGACATTGCCTTTCGAGCACCTAGGGTGGAACATTATAATCAAGAGCAAGCCATAGCTGTTCGGACAGAGGACATTGATAGAGCCGAAGAAGAACGCCTGATCACATGCATCCGCACAGCCAAATACCTAGAAGGCTTGCGAAGATACTACAACCGCAATATCAAAGGTCGTTCATTTGCTATCAGCGACCTCGTTCTCCGCAGAAAACAGAAAACCAAAGGGATGCACAAGCTCTCCTCTCCCTAGGAAGGGCCTTACATGGTCAAAGAGGTTACCCGACCAGGGTCTTACCGGCTATGTGACTTGGACAGAATCGATATCCCTAATTCATGGCACATTGAGCACCTTATATGTTTCTATCCTTGAAACGCTCTAGATATGTACTCTCCACTCCATAATGAATGAAGTTTTTGTTGCCGTAATTTGTCTCCATTATTTCTCCATTATGATTTAATCTCCATTTGCGGTCGCCAGCTCTAAGCTACTCCTTAATAAACTCCAATACGTGATCTCCATAAACGCTCCGCCACGTTTCTCCATATCTCTAAGATATTTCACCAACCGCCAAGCAGCACACGTTCCGCTCTGTGTTCTTTGGAGAAGACCCAATCTTTGATCTCTCCCTACACATGCTACGGGCTCCACGCTCTGCGTTATGGGTGGTCGGCTGTGGTTCCTTGGTCATGCCTGTTCCTCCGACACGTGCACGGGCTCCGCGCTTGACGTTATGGAATATGGGCTAGCCAAGGCCAAGAGCTCAGTAACGAACTAACTGCTTGGACGCTACTTATACTACGTATAATTACGTTAGGGTTAAGACTACAATGATTTTTCAATGAAATACTGGCAAACTGCATAAACATGCACATGTCACTTTACAACATTTATACATATGCATAAATGTCTATCTGCGCCCTTGTGCATTTTAACTACCCTCTCTAGTTGTTACAGATCACTCTCCGAGTAGGTCATTGGGCTTGGCCATCGTTGTCCATCTCGCCGAATAGGTCGATATCGCCGGCCAGTTTCTTCGCTGCGTCCTCCACCTCATCTTCTAGCTACTGATGCTCCATCGTGCCCGTCCCTTTGGCGAATCCAACCCCTATCGCTTGAAGGTTAGTGACAGGGTAGTGGGACCGGACCACCGCTAGGGCATGTGTAACGGCGGTGACAGTGGCGTCACAGTTGAAGCTTTTGAAGTTCTCCCACGCCGCTTTGCACCTATCGATGATGGTCTCCGAACGCGTCGACCTGCCATCGGGCTGAGGAGCCACCTCCATGTCGACACAGTCGAGCACCGGCTTGACTTCGACAACTACGGTGTCGAGTTTGTTCCTTTGGGTTCTAGCCTCCTGCTCCAGCACATCAAACTGCACCTTGGCCCTCCAATGGTAGTCTACAGGCATCACAAGGATTCATCAAACAAAAGAAATTACTTCTGCAGTAACTCCGACCACAAAGTACTCACCTTTTAGCTCCTTGGCTAGCTTCTCCGCTCTCCCAGACGCTTTCTTCTCCTCCTCCTAGAGTTGACCGATGACTTGGCGCAACTGACCGAGCTCCGCGTCTTGCTCTACAAGCATAACGGTCGTCAGTAGCAATAAGATTGTTCAGCAATGTAGAGTAAAATTCACCGATCCGCCATACCTTTTCTCTGCTCGGAGACATTTTTCAGCTACTCGGATTTGCGCTCCAGCTGCTCGGATAGACTTGTCAGCTGCTCAGAGCTGCGCCGCAACTGCTCAGACACGGTCGCCAGCTGCTCAGATAGGATGCCCTTCTGGTATTCCAGATCCTGCGCGTTGGATTCGGCAAGTTCACGCTCGCGCTGGGCCTTCTGGACGTTTTTCTCCATAAGCTTCACCGCCTCCTTCAGTTTTTTGTTCTCCTCGGCGAGGGGCTCCATCCTCTTGATCAGCTGCCACCGTTGTTTGACAGTTCATGCTATGCCCTACAAAAGCAACAAGATTATGAAGAACTCCAGTCTCCGACGACACAGACAGTCATTGCTGACGCAATATTAACCTTGATCAAAGATGGCAACGGGTACAAAATACCCGCATGCCCGCGGGCAATTGACCCGTTGGGCAAGGATACGGGTGTGTGAGTCTACCCGCGGGCACGGATACGGGTACGTCCCCAAACCCGATGGATATTAGCTGATGTGAAAGAAAATGTTCTACCCGCACCCGCATACCCGCCACACCCACTCCACAACCTTATCCCTTTGAGGTGGCGTTTGGCTGCAGAGAGAGCGCAAGCTTTTTTTAAAAAAAAATAAAACAAAGAACTAGGGAGCCACACACACACGCGCAGGGAGCATGGAGCCGTCAGGAGCAATCCTCACACCGGCTGCCCACTCGCCCATTCGGCCTTATCCCAAATTCCCAATCCTCACAGTCTCACACACACGCGCAAGGAGCCAAGGATCCAGAACCAGCACGTGGAAGGGGACCTAGTGGTCGGCGACGAGCAGTGCAGCTGCAAGGGCGACGAGCAGCGTGGGCGCGCGAGCGACAAGCAGCCGCGTCCCTTCACGGACCAAGCTCAAGCTCGACACGGCCTACTACTTCGCCTTCTTCACTCAGGCTGCGACGGCCGCGGGGAAGGGGACCAAGCCAGGCGTTGCCCGAGGAGGTGATGGTGGCGACGTAGCTCGCGCGGCTTGGGGCTACCCTGCCCGCCTGGCAGCCGTTGTCGCCCGGCACCCCGGCCGCCTCCGGCTGCTGGATCTAGAAGCGAGCGAGGCGAGCTGCAGTAGACGATGGAGAGGGTATTAAAGGAAGTCAGGCCAGGGTTGCGCTCGCTCGCGTCCGTCGATGGCGACCTCGCGGCGAGCAACCAGAAACGAGTTGGTGGGGAACCTCGCCTGGCAGCCGTCGTCGCCCATCTCGTCGCGCCATCCACCTCCAGATCTGGTGGGCACACGGGCATGCCCGCAGGCAAGGCATGCCCGTGGATAGCGGGTGCGGGCACAGGATGACACCCATGGCAGGTGATGAGCGCGGGCGTGGGCACGAAATTTTTGTCGCGGGCGTGGGCACACGACACTGATATCCGTGGGCATTTTGCCCGTTGCCATCTTTAACCTTGATCTGCTTCATCACCGTGGAAAGGGTGGACTCTAGCCTTCTGACTTCCCTGGTGGTGTCCTCTTCTTCCACCACCACAACTTCGTCGCCCCGCTTGCGGAGGATCCGGACGACTTGAGGGCGAGCTTCCTCATGCTCAATCTCTTCCACTTCATCCTCCTCCTCGGTTGGGGGCACCACCAGGGGGCTCGGTGGCCGCACAACGTGTCCGACCATGCCCTCCGACGCCTCAGGGAGCGCAGTCTGCTCCTCTAACACCACCGGCTTCTCTGCTCCAGACTCCAGCGTGGCATCGACAACTCTAGCTTCCGTCTTCGAAGACCCGGCAGCTCCCGCCATTGCCCTGGGCACCGCCGTCGGCTCGTCCGCCGTTGACGCCAACCGTTCTTCACTGCCAAGTTCATTAGCAGCGGCGGTTGACTCCTTCGTAGGCCGCCGAGCACCCGAGGACTCCGGGATAGGGTCTGCCGGCATTGCTTCTGCGCTGGGACCAGCTCCCAGCTGCTCGCCGGTCTGGACGGACGGATTCAAATCCTCCATACGCCTCCCTCTACATCAGATTAGCTCATCAATCGCCAAAAGAGAAAGATACGACAGCAAAATAAGTCCAAGGCAAGGATACTTACATGTCAGCCTCCTAGTACACTTTTCTAATCTGGCGATGCCTACCCGAGCCTCCAGGCGTGGCCCTAGGGTCGACCCACGCACCCTAGGGTGGAGGTCTCACGGCCTCCGCCGTCGGCCTCTCTTCCACTTGTTGCTCGAGGACTCCCTTCGCCTGCTGCTCAGGGACTTCCTCCCCTCTCTTCGATTGTACCTCCGTGCGAGTGTTGCATGGAGGCGCTATAGTGCTTGGAGGAGGAGCTACTAGAGCCCCGTCGTCATTCGACCACTTGGACATCGCCGCACTCTGTGTCCGAGTGGTCTGGTCACCGCCAAGCGAGATGCCGCCCGGCTTGCGGGGAACAGCACCCGCCATCTTCCTCTTCTTTCGGGCCAGCTCATCTACCGCTACCCTCTTCCCTCGGACTTTCTCCGACACCGAGGGAGGACCTTCCGTCCGACCAGCGTCCGCGCCTCCGGACTCCCATGAGGCGCTGACAGCACCTTCCTCAGGCTGCGTTGTTGGGCGGACGTCCACTACCCTTGGCCAATCGCCCCTCGGCACGTCCGAGAAGTACACCGCTCATTCCTGTGAATGGATCTTTCCATAAGTGAATCAGTTCACTGCTCGGCAAGGCTACAAGATAAAAAGGAACAAACAATTGAGACTTTTACCTGAGGAGGCGGGTTCATGAAGTTAAAGGCTCTCGTCTGCCCTAACATGCTCAACGAGGCATTTGGAGCGAATAGCCCTGTGGCTCGCTCTAGCACATCGTCCTTTGACAGCCTCTCTGTCCTCTCCTAGGTGTTGTCGGTGTCCCCCTTGAAGTCAAAGCCCGCGTGGGCCCTCTCCTTGCAGGGCTGGATGCGGCGCACTATGAAGCTCGCCGCCACCAATCCGTCATTCATCTTCACGCCCTTTATTAGGCCAAGGAGCTCCCTCACCTGCTCCATGTTAGCACTGCTCGGCTTCTCTAACTAGCTCCTCTGGTTCTCCAGAACATGGTCGACGTCGCAGCGGATGGCGGGATGGCTCTGCTTCATGTAGAACCACCTAGCGTTCCACCCCTTTAGCGAGGTGTTCAGTGGTACAGTGATGTACTCGCCCGCCATTCCATCATGGAGTTGAAGATACACGCCGCCGACCACCTTGGAACCGCCGCCACCTTTCTTCTTCAGCCAGAACAGATGACGGAAGAGGTTGAAGTGGGGAAGAACTCCGAGATACGCCTCATAGAAGTGGATAAAAATTGAGATGTGCAAGATAGTGTTTGGGTGGAGATTGCACAGACTAACTCTCCAGAACTCCAACAGGTCCCTCAAGAAAGGGTGAACGGGAAATCCTAACCCACGTCAGAAATAATCTTCAAAAACAACTACTTCGTCAGTATGCGGCATCGGGAAGGGCTCACCGCTGGCTGGCCACCATCCGGCGGTGACACGGTCAGAGACAACGCCCGCCTCCACCATCCTGTTGATCTCCGCCTCCCCCATGTTCAATGGTACCCACTCATTGTCACGGCTGGCTCTGGCGGTCATCTTCTTTGGCTTTCCAGCTCCCCTCTTCGGCGTCATCTTTCAGATCTGGTTTGGGATTGGCGGCGGAAGCACGTGTGAATATGAATCTGGAAGCGTGAGGGCTGAGGATGAAGACGAAGGGGCGAAGTGGCAAAGGTGGGAGCACAGAGTGCGGCAGCGCAGTTATAAAGCACTCCCCCACCTTTCGCATTCGAGGGTTTTTGGGAAACCGCTCCACGATTTGCGCCTCTCTGAATTCTCCGAAATAGTGTGGTGGGCCGATTACCAGGGCTTTCGCGCAACTGCAGCCCGTATCGCCTATTTATCGCCGTAATTTGTTACTGCTCACTGAATATTCGCCGACTTCTTCGCCATCTGTTGCGGCTCAGTAATTACTACTGTACAGCCATTACTCTGATTTTTTCTCCACGATTTGATTTCTCCAAGGTTTCCACTTGTGGCTCGGGGACTACGTCATCAATATGATTTGGTTCCCCACCAAACTGGGGACTTTCTTCTGGTTGCTGTTGTTTCTGACCCTGGCACCATGTGACTGCGTCACCTACTATCAGGCTCGGGGACTAAGTGTGCACACTTCACCTTGCGGTGAATGTGCGTTTTTCTATTCAAGGCTCCGCCCGGGGACTGGCTGCCTGCTCAGCTGGTCTTATGCTTTTCTTCTACTTTGGACCCTGGCACCACGTAACTACGTCACCTACTGTCAGGCTCAGGGACTAAGTGGGCACACTTCACCTCGTGGTGAGTGTGTTTGCTTTAATCTGGAAGATTCCGCGCCTCCTGAAGTTGAAGAAGACTATCTCCCTTTCTCGTGGTCGAACTCTAAGTGGGCACATTTGGTCCACTACGAGAAAATTTTTGATTTTGAACTTGAGCTCCTTACATCCTTATGGCAAGCCTTACTTGGGATACGCTGCTCGACGACGGTTCACACTGCTCGGCGACTGTTCACAACTGCTCGGACAAGCTCAAGACGACGTTGCACAACGGATACAAGGCGCTCGGGGACTAGCTGTGGGGGGTACGACCCCGGATACCTACGGCAGACCACTTGGGATGCGCTTCTAGGGGCGGCACAGCCCACAAGACGAAGCCTTGTGGGGCACGGCGCTGCTCGACGTGTCCCGCAAGACACCGGAAAGATATCCTGAAGATACTACGAGATCTGTTAGGATACGTATGATCCCATGATTCCTGTAATCTGTTATTACTTTTCAGTTATCTCTTAGATCTAACCGACTTGTAACCCTGCCCCCGGACTATATAAGGCGGACAGAGACCCCCTCCAAACACACGTAATATCATACGATAGCCAGTACAATCCAACAGACCACAGGAGTAGGGTATTACGTCACGCTGACGGCCCAAACCTATCTAACTCTTGTGTTTCTGTTGCCTTCTTGTTCTCGATTACACACATCTCTGCCGATCAATCTAGCTTCGTGGGATACCCTTAAAAAACTGTCGATGATATTCTGTCGACAGGCACATTTGGTAACAAAGGACGAGGCACCACGTCTAAGCGAGGTATGCTCTGCCTTTTCTCCTTTTAGTTTCTCTTCTCATGTGCCTAAAGCAAATGATATGCAGATGTCAATCAGGTATATATGTGCAGACCATCTAATTTGCCACAGACCACTGCTCCAGCTTGCGCACATCTGCCTTTCGTGCTCCCTTGCACCAGTTAACCGTATTTGTGTGTCTTTACAGGATATTTCTGTCTCAGGTATCATGTGAGATTGCGACTGATCTGAACTAAAGTTGTTTGCGCATTGAACTGACAACTGGTATGTAATAAAAAAAACATGGACCTCAAACTTGGGCCACATGTGCTGACTCAAATTGAATGCAGAATTGTCCAAGCCCTTTGTGCTCAATCTTCCTAAAGGATTTATCTTATCTAACCATGAATCATAATACTCTCCATGGCAAAGGCTTATTTTCCTCTCATTCATCTTATTTATATTGTTGCAGACACATTTCCTTCCTATGTACTTAAATGTAAATATGGTTGTTCAATTGGATTTTTTTTCCGCTGTAGTTTTGGACTGATGCTTGAAGTCATCAACAAGTCTATTCAGCTGCTTAGACAATCTTGGCCTCAGGATGACAGGAAAATGAACGGCTTCTTTTATGGTGTTGTTCCAGTTTCAGCTTCCTTTTTATGCCGACAAGGTACATCGTTTCAGATTGATTGTGTGTGTGTGCTCAGATTGAACCAGTAAGGTTTTCATAATACAAACTTTGCCATCTTTATTACCTATATGGAAAACCATCTCATACACATTTTGGTATATGGAAAACCGTGTCACTATAGCCTGTACCATGGATATGTGCCGGTTTAACTTGATTAATATAATAACCACGAACAGAGTAACCATAGATTTGAACTTTTGTACCATCGCTCATACTGCCTTGAGGTCCTTATGCATGAAAAGGGAAACTTTTGACTACCTGAATTAGAGGATTCCACGGCAAAGGCTTATTTCTGTACTGTTTCATCTTATTAATATTTTTGCAGGCTCATCTCCTTCCTATGTACTCACATGTAAATATGGTTGTTCAATTCGATTTTTTTCGCTGTGGTTTTGGACTGATGCTTCAAGTTATGAACATCTATTCATCTGCTTAGACAATCTTGGCCTCAGAATGATAGCAAAATGAATGCCTCCTTTTATGGTGCTGTTGCAGTCTCAGCTTCCACTTTATGCTGACAAGGTACGCCATTTCTGATTGACTTTGTGCCTGCCCGCAGAAGCACTAATGTTTTCCTCTATAATAGAAACTTTGCTATTTTTATTACATATATGGAAAACCGTCTCATACACATTTTGCCATATGGAAAACCATCTCGCTATAGCCTGTATCATGGATATGTGCCGGTTTAAATAGATTATTATAATAACCAGGAACAAAGTAGCTATACATTCGAATTTTCGTACCATTGCCCATACTGCCTTGAGGTCCTTATGCATAAAGAAAGGAAACTTTTGACTACCTGAATTACAGGCTCCTGAACAAAATTGGTGCGCCTCCTGAACAAGTGAAATTAATTAAGCATGCGTATTTACCGTCGTCGGTTTGTGATTACGAGGATTGCATACTCAGTAATTGCTATTAAGTTTGCTAACAACAATGCTACTATTCAGTGCAGGTTCCTCAGTTATGTTTACAATCCGTTTTACTCCACCCGTCTGATAAAATATAGTACCGTACCATTTTATCTGCTACTTTGACCTATGAACTCACACTGCAATACAGGTACTTTTCTGCAGTTTCTATTAGTTCTATCTCTTGCTGCTTTCACTAAAAATATGTTCCTGTCCCAAACCTGCTGAATCCAGGTATTTCTTCTGAATGGTTCACAGGACAGAGGCATTACTGGGCTGTCCCGACTTTGTCGTTGCAATTACTGAAAGCTTAAAAAATTGTGTAAGTTTGTTCTATATTTCTCTAACAGTTTACTGCAACAATATGGAGCCATGGAGGAGTCAGACATTCAACAAATAGCTCTTGCTTGGGGCAAAATTTGGCATTACAATTTTCACAATGCAGGCGTCATTGTTCTGCTAAGATTCTCCATTGGATATTTCTCTGCCTTTGTGCGCAGCCCATTGACTGCAAATCCTATATTGGTTCCTCAAGCACGCAAGTTCCTTTAGACGTTCAAAATTTGTCTGCTGAGCGAATCTTTCATGTGTAAGTACCTCTATTTTATTGACTATGATGGTCTCCCTATTTTCCACCATGTAGTATAGAATTACTACTATGTCTATAAATTTAAAGGGTACTCATATCAAGATTTCTTAACATGAATCCATGTCAGGCTTATGATTCACCTAAGAAAGATAATTTTCTGTCTGCCTGCGCAGTTCCAAGTCCTGGATGTTTTCTTCTCCCTATAAATAATCGTCTTTCATAATCATACTCAGTCTGGCAGACCACATTGCCATGACAAACCTCAATCGGCAACCCATCTGTAACAAATTTTACTAATCTAATGGTACTAATCTTTTCCTTCCATGTACAATCATATGACATGCTATCATATTTTCGGCTTCCTGCCCCGTGCGAAGCACGGGGGTACCTGCTATTAGTATTGAAGGGTCATTTCGGCTGTCGTATACAAGCTGTTGGTTGATCGATGTCTTTGAATTGACAGATGACGATGCACATGTACCATTGTAATCCTGACCATCAATACCTGTTTTGCCAAACGTGAAGCTCCATTTGTCTCGATCGGACTCGTATACTCTGCAGTACCCTGGCCCTATCTGCCATCTCTTATAATGCCTCTTCAGTACAGTCTCCACTAGTCAGCGAGAAAGGGCGCAGGGCCCGTGCGGCAGAGAGAGAGAGCCGGAAGGGAGCGCAGCTGGCTGCTGGGCCGCTTGCCCTTGGGCCTGCGCGTGCGAGAATGGGAGGGCGTGGCCGGCTGAGCCTGCAGAGCGAGCTGGGCTGCGGCGTAAGCTTCTGGGAGACAGAAGGGCCAGCTGGGCTGCTTCTCAGGTCGGGCCAGAAGGAGAAAGAGAGGAAGAGGGTTTAAAAGAAGAGGTTTTTCCTTTTTATTCAAGGACAACACAAACCAATTCAAAGCAAAGTTTTTTTTTTGATTTATAAAAGGCTGTGGGGAGATCCCCACAGAGGTTTTAAATTAAATTAAATTCAAAGCAAACTTTTGATTTTCAAAACAAACATAGGCATCACAAAATTATATGCAACAGCGTGAATGCACAACCATGTTTCTAATTCCTTATATTTGATTTTATTCTAAAAGAATTGTTTCCCCTATATTTAATGCACACAAAATTGCAAGATTAGATCAAATTAAAACTATTTCAGAAATTTAAATTTTAGGGTGTTACAAATAAGAGTTTGTTTTTTTTTTTGAGCGAGCCTTGCCAAATGGTCATCTAAAAACGGCTCCACTAAGGAAGTTCGGAGGAGCCAAAGCCGTTTTTCAATTGAGAAGTCGACTCGTGAAAAATGTGACTTTTCTCGGATCCTCCTCACAAACATAGCACAAACTATAACAAAATTGCCACAAAAGCCGTTTTTGTCCAATTTTTTTCTAAACTAGAGGCCTGTTTGGCAAAGCTTCATCACTAAAAAAGTAAATCTAGATCTGGGACTCATCATGAAACAGCTCCACTAGTGGATCTGAGACCCACCGTGGATCTATAGGGAACTGTTTGGCTACACAAAAGCTCAAAATCCACAAAACTAAGGTTTTGGTGAGAATGGCCTCTTCTACCCTTGGGCACGACCATGGCGAAGCTTCGATCTGATCCCCTAGCAGCGCCAGCCCTGGCCGATCCCCTAGCAGCACGGCGGCTCTTTGGGCACAATGAGGGCGGCCACGCTCATCCCACGGCACCCCGCAACATCTCCTTGAACCTGGAGGGCCCCAGCCTTTTCTCGACGATGAGGACAAAGATGAGGTGGACCTCCGCTGTTGCGGTCGCACTAGGGCGGAGCGAAGTGGGCCATGGCCAGGGCGGTGGCGGGGTGTGGCCGGCGGCGGCGGCGGCGCATGGCCTGCCTCCCGTCGCGACGAATTATGCGTAATAAAGCGGGGAAAACCTGTTCTCTAAAAAAATATGCGTAATAAAGCGAGGGAACCTGTTCTCTAAAAAAATCATTCTCTAGCACAACAACGCGGCGAAATAGGAACAGGATCAGTACCAACAAATATTTCTCTGGCAACAATTGCTAGGTGACCTTGCTGTGGAAACTGTTTCACTGAGCAGTGAGCAGACGAATTTGCTACCACCTTTTTTTTACCTGACATCACCATTAAAAACAAAGACTAATTAAAACAGATTAGTCTTGAGCCAAGCGCAATGGCACATTGTCCAGGCCCTGACTCAAAACCGTTGTGACAAGAATACAAGATTGCAGGATTGAAATGATAAAAACCAATCAATTACGAATTCTAAGATAACGTGCATATTTGTTTGATTAATCAAGAATGGCTGTAAAAAATAACATTAGCCACAAAAAAGGTACCGCATATGAGTGTGTATGTGCAGGAAGGATATCATTTCATTGCCTAGGCTGATGTAAGTAATCCAAACCAATGAAATCTACCACAAGTTGGTCTCTACATGTAGAACAGTATGATCCTATGATGTTAAAACTTAAAAGCTCCATTCTAAACAGTGTAGCTCGTGTATATGTAGAATACCGACCTAATCTGACGAAAAAGGAAAGCTGGCCTGATTCAAGTAATTTGAATCGGTGCAATGTGTAAAATGGAAAGGGAGAAAGGGAGGGTCCGTTTGGAATGCAGGAATGGAAAACAGAGGAATAGAAAAAAAATACAGGAATATGATGTAGTGTAAAGCAAAAAACTGCAGGTAAAACAAAGAAATACTTGAAGGAATGGAAAACAGAGAAATAGAAAAAAAATACAGGAATGTGATGTAGTATAAAGCGAAAAACTGCTGGAATCTAAAACAGAGGAATACTTGAAGTTTGTTGTTTGGATTGCAGAAAAATTTTGAACATTTACGTTTTCCCATGCAATGAGAAAAGAACGAGAGAGATGCTTTCCCTTGAGTCACGGTGGATGTTTTATTTCCCGTGAAACACACATAGCTGCAAGCCTTTCCTCCGGAACGGAAACTATGAATCCTATGTTCCAAACGCAGTCACAGGCTTTCTTTCTAAAAGAAACAAAAACCTCCGAAATTCCTATGAAAAAACTATGTTCCAAACAGGCCCGGAAAGGGGAAGGGAAAGAAAACCACGGTTATTTGAGCATGCTTTAACTTCGGCTGGGTATGGGCTGAGCCGAAAACACTGCCCTGTGAAGTGTCAGATTCCTAAGAGCATATCAAAAGTTCCTAATAAAGTCTCTCGATCTAAAATTTTTAGCTATAGAAAAAAAAACCATCTCCAACAATTTCCAATCTCACCTTCCAGTATTTAGCGCTTACCCAAGCGCGCCTGAAGATCCGCGCTCCTTCGGTCGCGTGTATCCTCCCGTCGCGCGTTTCCCTCCCCGTCGCGAGGAAGGCTCCCGCGATTTTTTCCCGTCGCGATGAACATGATGTGTACGGCACCGTGGACTTCAGCAACGCCGCCGTCGTGTTCTAGTTCTAGGGCTGCACCTTCTACTCCCGGCTGCCCATTCTGGGGCAGTGCAACACCGCCAACACGGTCACAGCGCGGGGCCATGGCGACGCCAACCAAAACACGGGCACCTTCATCCAGGGCAACTCCTCGTCATGGCGCCCCGAGCTCGCCGCCAACACTCTTCACGGCTGTTGCTGGCCGGCGAGGGCTGCGTGGGCGAGCTCCAGAGCAGCACCAGCAGCACCGTCGAGTCCTTCAGCGGCGACGGGCCATGCCGCTTCCACCGTCGCTAGAGCTCGACCTCTTCTTAGGAAGAAAATGGTTGTATTTACGAAAATACCATTGAATGATTGGAATATGCTATTGGAATATGTTTTTAGGAGTTAATTATTGAAAACTCTTAGAGATGGTCTTATTTATTTCTCCTAATAGTTTTTTAGGAGTTAGAAAACACCAAAGTTTTGAGAACAAATTATTGGGTACTGTTAGAGATGCTATAAGTATACTTTGCAAGGTACTACAGCCTTATGCCAGAATACTTTATGAGCATTGATAAAGCAGTATGATTTTATTAGAGCACAACCATATTGCAATGTATCGAAATGATGGCCTCCAAAAAAAATCTCTTAGGGCCTGATTGGATCCTTGAAATTGAATTCATTCTAATAATTATAATTTAGACATAGATTAATTAAACTAATATAGTTGTATATGAAATATATTTGTATATTTATTGTTAGGCATACGAAGGACATACTTATATGTTGTATTTCTATTGTAAGAAAGTGAGTTAAAGAGTGTGCTATAAGTTGGAGAGTAGAATTATAACATAGTGATTTATAGAATCCATTTCCATCTCCCACCCTATAAATTTAGGATAAACTTATTTATGAACTTAGGAAAGTTATGGAATGTTAAATTTCAAGCCAAATAGCCTAATCCATTAAGTAGATTTTAATTCCTCCAAAATAAAGGGATCCAAACGGCCCCTTAGAATATTGAACTTCTTGTAGGAACTATACTGAACATAATTGGATTAAAACAGCACAAGGATAGGGAGCACCACAGGTTTGCTATGAAGTTGCCACATAATTCAAGATAAATTGATATCTGGAGGAATAGCTTCTGGTGCATCATGTTCAAATTTGATTGAGCGATCGATACAAAAATTGAACCAAATGACTGGAACCTCAATTAATACCAATATTGTGCTGGGAGGAAGAATTTTAGCGTTTTTGGGGGGACACGTAGGAGTGGAGGTGAAATTAGTAAATTTTTAAGAGATTAAAATGATGAAGCTGGAAGAGACAAAAGCTGCAAATTACGAATGCGAGCAACTGACCGGAGAGATGCAGACTTGCGGAGCAATTTGATAATGGATAAGAACCATCAACATAAAAGTACGCATATGAAGCATTAGTTAAGCTGGAAGAAAGCATAAGCTTTCAATTTAAGGATTGCATGGAGTGCAAGCTACCTTGTTGCATTAGTTAAGTTATGAACATAACTTGGGCTCTTAGACCAAAAAACAAACAGCAATATGCGCAACTAGGACCTGTCAAAATTTGTCCATGTTCTAGTTCTCCACCACTAACAACGTGTTTAGGGCCTGTCAAAACCACTTCGTCGTCCTATACATTAAAATGGTTCTCACAGGTCCAATATACAGCCTATAGTTCTGAACTAGAATATGGAGAAATTTATCTATCGCACAGGTCCTACTTGCACATTAGAAGAAAAAAAAACACTTGAAAGATGAGATCCTTCAGTACCTTATCCAAATGCTCTGTTCCTCTGTTAATAACTTCCAAATATAGAAACAGTGAATAAGGTTAATAAATTACCAGCCTCAAACAAACATTCCATAAGAGGTGAAAAATACGTACCATACAGTAGCGTGAACATAATCTTCAGCCCTGATGGAAAGTTAGTAATTGATACTTCCCACATGGCAAAACAAAATGCAGAATACACAAAATAATAAAAGCTGTCATATTGTAATAATTGGCAAAGGCGACTTACACATAACTACACTTGTCATCATGACAGACGACACATGAAAATTGGGATGCACCTAAGAATTGCCTCGAGGTAGAAAATGTGAGTTAAGCAATGGCAAATTGAATTCATAAACCTTAACATTTTGATCTATCCTTTTATGTCATACCAATAGTGTCTCGAGAAACTAACACCATATATCACATAAATACAACAGACGATAACATCATCAGACCAGTATCACTAACAACAACAGCAGATGCATATAACACTTAGAGAAAAGAGGGAAAATATTCATAATTTAACAGCTATACCATACTTCTACCCTGTCTATAAACTCCATACAGCTAAACATAGCACAAAACTGTACACTCGCAAACCTAAAGGGGCATTAAGTGTTTATGCCTGGCTTCTCCGGCAGAAATTGCTTCATCTCCTGATCCGCACTCCCATCGACAATTCTGGGGAGCCCAAGGGATAGAGACAGTGGCTCATCATCTACAATATCTGAACCAGAAAGATTACGCTTCGTTGCCACCATGGATAGGGAAAGTGACAATAAAGTGGAGCCCTCATCTGCCTTCAGTGATGCCTTATTTAAGCTAGTACTAGGTTCTGGGGAATCTTCATCGTCAGATGAAAGAACATGGATGATATGATCAGGTACAGGTTTTTTAAGAGAGACAGGATCTGAAGGACCCCTGTGACAATGCTGTAAAACATCGAATGGATTATCCTGTCCAGCCGGTAAGGGATGTATCTTGGACAAGCATTTAATAGGTGGCATTTCATCTCCAAAAATGCAAGTATAGTGTTTGCCATAAGAAGTCTTCTGCCTTTTGTTGGTGAGGTCAGAATCCAAAGAACCCATATCTGAACTTGGAGTTGATTTGGTTTGATTATCACATATCTTTGATCCACTAAAATGACAATGCGAGGGCAGAAGACCATGTTTCTTAAATTTTATCTCATGTGAGATTGATCTAATTGCACCTGGTTGCTGTGAAAAACAGAAGAGAGATTCATTCTGATCTGCTTTCTCCATTTTGTTTCCACCTGCTGTTCCTGTGCTACCTGAAATGAATAATATAAGGATTAAACAACAAGCAAGGATAAATCCAGAATTGATCTGTAGCTTTATCCCATGAAAAGATGCCACCACCTTTTGCAGCAGCTGGATAATCCCGAACCATGTCATGACCTTCTCCTGTTGAGATTGTGGGAAGATTAGTTCCATAGGGAGCTGCAGAAGGATGCCCCAGTATAATTTGTCTTGTGCCTGCAGTTTCTTCATGATGTATTTCACTTGCATTCAGATTTCTATCCTCGTCTTTGGACTCTAATAAAATATTATGATCTACAGATGCACCAGATTTCTCACTCTCTGATCCAAGTGAAAGAGCCGGATCAGATATATCATCATTAGGGCACTCATTCAAATCTATACCCAAAGGCTGAAGTGCCTTAGGGGAACCCATATCAAGCTGGATAACAGGTCCATTGATTTGTTCTAATGGACAATTATTTGTAGGAAGCTCTAGTGGACTACTTTTCTTTCCGGCATAAAAATGCCCCAAAAGAAAAGTAAACCATTCCAACCTGTAAAATATCATAAAGAATCCATTAAAAGGAGGCAATGAGCAATCCTGCCAAGAGACAGCAACATTAGCAAAGAAAAACTCACGTTGAATCCTCTCTGGCAATTTATCAGATGGAAAAATGAGAAGTTCAGTGCCACCAATATTTGCTTTGAGGGACAAATCACCAAGAAGCATGTTATCCAAGAGTTTACCATATGCCCTTTCATAACTGTTCAAGGAGACAGGAGACCTCAGCTAGTATACAGAGGATTGATACTCATGAAACAGTGAAATGGTGAGAAAAGTGATACCTTTCAACATCTTTAGCAAAGAAAAAAAGAGCAATATTATCTTCAGTTGGATTTACTTCATTAAATTGCAGCGGCCATGAGGAATGCCGTGGAACTTCTGCTAGCTGAATTTTGTCAGGTAACTGTTCACCTACTTCACGTACTTTGGACGAGGCACAAGTAGACAAGTAAGCTTGAAACCCATCGAACATTTCAGGGGAGTTTCCATCTCCTGAAACCTCAAAGCTACCCCTGAAATAAAAGAAATTCACTGTTAAAACTCTTAACTAGTAAATGGAAGTAAAGGGAGAAGAGGAGGGTCATACTGCCAGATGTAAGACTGCTCTGGAATAACAAAATCTTTTAAAGGATTCCCAAGAGCTGAAGATTGATCAGCAAAAGCTTCCTTCTCCAAATCCGGTTTATCCAATTTATTTTCAGGGGGGTATAGATTGTGTGCCATCTGAAGACCACGTGGAGTCACAGACAATATATCTCCTGAATCTTGAACCACCTCTACAATTTTACAGGAATCATCTCCTGTGTTTTCCAAAAGCTTTTGTTCGCAACATACCACTTTCGGAGCTGAATCATCAGAGGTGCTTTCTCTTGGAACATCTTGCAAATCTGATTCACATGTCATGGCAGTAAATGTTGTGGGAACCACCTCGGCATGCTCATTTGGCGCTATGTTAACATTATTCACTGAAATGAGTAACTCGTCATCCTCAACATCATTTGATCTATCCTTTTTGGCACACTGGGATTGAACTCGTGGATCAGATATCTTTACTCCATAAGCATCTTTACCAGAAACTTCCATTGGTTTTGGATGCACGGTAACATCTTGCTTGCCATTGTCACTTCTGGACAAATCATAGCTCTGCTTCTTTTCAGCATATCCTGATTCAAGCAAACCATAAAGAAAGCACGTTATGGGAGGGGGGACAACTAAGATTTTCCATTTCTCTTCCTCTTGAGAAATAATTAAGTAAATGAAGAGCTTACCAGGTCTTTTGCTACTTTTAAGTATGCTTGTTCCAGACCTTGAAATATCCTGATCAATTTTTCTTTCCCTGACTTCATACAGCTGTCAGGCCTTGGAGATGAAGGAATGTTTGGTTTTTCAAACTAAAGGAAGCCCTTCTTTCTGTTAAATTCTTTTCTTTTATTGGCTTCAGTACTCCTGGTTTTTCATCTTGAGACAAATGAAATGTTTGCTTTTGTTTTGATGATCCAGCATCTATGGAATCTGAACCCTCACGTTTGAAAGATCCTGATTGTACAATCTTTTTGATGGGTTCCTTATCTCTAGGATCTCTTGGGGAATGTTCTGCAGGTCTTAACTTGCTAGACATCCCATCAACCAACTGCTTGACCTTTGGTCCGTTGTTGGTGCTGTTGAAGGATAGCTGCTTGGATAAAAGGCCTGCCAATAAAAGCTAGAAGGTTAGCATACGAATCCAGACTAAACGTAACAATAAATAAAACAAAGATTACTTGTGAATAGAATACCAAAAGAGTTTAGCCAAACCTCTTGGTGAAGGAATTGGAGCTTTAGCATTCACCATGTTCCCCAAGGAATATGACCGTGACAAGGTCTGAGAACTTTTGACCACCTGGGTAGTTCTCACCGAACATTATCAACTGAAGTTAAACCTCCCTTGCTAGATTTCTTAAATGAGTTCTCACGAGAGATGACATCTTGCTTTCCAAGGCTACCTGTCTTGAAGAGCCTAGGTTTAGGGGACGACGTACTCTCTGAATGTCTCTTACATGATATCGGTGGACTCCGTAGGCCTTCACTTGAGAGTGGCGACTCCATATCAGTAGAAACTCGCAACTTTTTGCGGTTTAACAGAAATTCTGAACTTTGACTCTTGTTATAGACTTCAGGTGTTGGCGTTCCATGACTGCGTGGTCGTGTGCCCAAATCAGATGTAAGAACTTGCAGTTTGTTACGGTTTGCAATGCTTAATGATTTTTTGTTCTTCACATCCAATCTTTCAGCAGCTGGGGTGGTATCCTTTACTTGGCGTGTTTGTGTATCAGCTGAAGCTAAATGCAACCTTTTACTCTTACCATCACACCGATCAGCTGTCAGTGCGCTGTGTGTGACTTGCGGAGAATCCAAATCAGGCACAACAATTTGCAATGCCTTAGGCTTGCTTTGACTTTCTGTCCTTTGGTTCTTTCCTTCTGTCACATTAACCGCCACGGTACCAGAGTTACTTCTTGTATTTTTCTGATCTTCCTTAAGCTGGCATTCTTCACAAAACCATTCACCAACTGGAACTTTTTCCAACTTCACTCGCATGCAGTAACTAGTAAAAATAAATTAACAGTTAACACTGACATGTCCATGTGAAATATGGATGTTGCATATGCATTTTACCTTACAAATAATGCACCTAAAAAGTTATGATACAAGTACTAGACAAATCTGAATAACCAACAATGTTTTTGTTTCCTTCGACACATAAACCCTGATGGACCTAAAAATATTATGTAACACCACCACGGAAGGAAATTAACTTCTGCACAAGATCAATGGTTTGCCACAATGGTAGGTTACTACCTGAGCAGATTATTAGTGTAGGTAAAAGTCCAGATTAAATTATTTAGAGTGCCTTGTCTGTACTCCCTCCAATCCCAAATAGAAGTCCATTTGGAGTATTGGACTCAGGCACAAAAATTAAGGTGAGGGGTACAATGAAGATATTGTCCATTAATCATTGTTAGAATTGAGTGACAAGTGTATTGCATTGATTAGTGTACATTTAAGTAGGGGTAGACATGGAAGAATGAACCAAAAATGTGTTGGAATTATCATGAACTTATATTTGGTGCACTTGCGAGAGAGCTAGCTGGACTCATATTTTGGATCGGAGGAAGTATGAACTATAAAATTTGCCAGTAGGTGTGGTCAATATCACTTCCACTGCTAAATGAATGACTTCTTAGTCAAACAAAATACTGGACACAACCTATGATAGTTCCAACTTCCGACAAATACTAGGAAAAAAACTATCACAGAATGTAACTTACGTATGCTCTGCTCCCTCAAGGCATCTGGTGCATGTAGCTAGAAGATACTCCCTACCAACATCTCCACATATATCACAAACATTAACCTGGGATTGATGCAAACCAGACATAAATGTTAAAAACGAATCTAGCATACAAGTACGCGTAAAATATGATGATTACGAATAGTAAAAATAAAGTGCTTAAATATGCAAACAAGATACAGACATTGACAACAAAAGTGCCATAAAGGAAGATAGAAAGAAAAAAAAAACTCATGTATATTCAGATACCAAGGGCGGGCCTGGTGCAAGCGGTAGAGTCTTATCGCTCAGTGACCGAAGCTCCCGGTTCGAGTCGTGGTCTTCTCGCATTGCACAAAGTAGGGTAAGGCTTGCCACGAGACACTTTCCCTTGACCCGCACAGGCGGGAGCTCTCTCAGACCGGTACGCCTTTTTTATATTTCAGATACCAAGCTAGTTGCATATAAAGTTTTTTTTGGGTTAGGAGTAGGATGGACCTTGATTAAAGAAAACAAGAAAATAATGATTATGACCAAGCATCCTGATTACAAAGAATAAGAAAATGCTTGATCATATACTTGGAGTCATCACAGTTGAAGTTTTCCATGTATTTTTCATACATGAGCAAAAATGCCATGCAGCACATTTCATGGAGAACTCCTTAAGAACATAACTGCACCAAATGCAGCAGAACCATGCAAAATAGAGTCGTGTTATTAACTTATTATATCTACAGGAAACAGCAACAATTAAGGAGATTGTTCAATTGGTTTGCTTGATAGTTGCAAGATTATAAAGTCGATTTAAAGAACTCTCACTGTTTGATGCTAAGAACTTTGAACTGGTCAGAGAGAAGTAGACATTAGTTCATTAAAATTCCCTCATCCTAAAGAAATAATCTAAAAAACATACACCCAAAAAATATATTGAACTAGTTTATACCAGTCAAAGGCCACAATACAATTTTCTTAATGTGTGACTGGCAACTGAGAGTAATCAACTGGTTATCACTCAGCTGAACAGCAATAAGGTTAACAAAAATGATTGTACACATATTTCCAGGATAAAAATACAGTAAGTGCAGCAAACTCCAATATTTGAGTGCCAAGAAGGATGTTAGAATCCCACAGTTATCTAAAACAAGAACAGTCTATATACCAAATTGTTTGCATTGGTCTTACCAAGGTTATCAAGTCGCTAGTCGGGCTTATAGGTGCCATGGCGATCAGTTATGCACTACAATTATTTATGATTAGTCGTGATTAGTCAGGTTGATCAGTGCCATGGCGACTAGGGTTGATTAGACGATTTGAAAACACTCTTATACCTATTGGTATTGGTAATGACTTAATAGAGCATGCAATTAAAAGCATGATAGTGGAAATTTGTTATTCTCAAGTTTAACATAGGTAGATTCCATGCAAAAAATCAGCACCAACAGGTAGTGCTAGATGGTCTTCCAGAATTGCAGATATCATGCAGAAGACTATTTGAGTTCAAAAAAAGGGCGTACCCAGTGCAGAGAGCTCCCGCTCTGTGCGGGGTCTGGGGAAGGGTGTTAGTGGCAAGCCTTACCCTCGCCTATGCAATGCGAGGAGACCGCGACTCGAACCCGGGACCTTCCGGTCACAGGCGGTAAGACTCTACCGCTTGCACCAAGCCCGCCCTTCGCTATTTGAGTTCAAACTTTGGCATAAATCTGTTTTTGTTCAAATACGCAGGAGAGCTGCGCACCATTATAGAAGAAGAAAAAATGGTACAGGACCAGTTCAAACCATCAGCATAGAACTTAACCAGTGCAAGCTATCTTCCACAAAAAAAAGGAGCAGTGCACTGCTATAATTCTAACTTCTACACAAATGCCATATGGCCAATAAAGAGGCAATGAAACGAAGGTTAATTTCACATTCTAACCGAATACTACATAGAATGACATTAACAAACAATAGATTCGTTTTTTTTTTGTATCCAGACATCAAGCTAGTGTCAATTAAGGCTAGTTTCAATACCAACTACTAAAACAGTTGCAAAGCATTGTGTTCAAAGGGGAACCAGTAAGAAGGGATAAAGGAATTACTTACATCTATCAAACCTTCCGAATTCCCAGAGTCTGTCATCACACCATGTTGTATATTCAACTTTCTGTCGCTGGATATATCCATTGAACAATCTTGATCCGAATCTTGTTTGCCACCCACATTCTTCTTAACATCATCATTGGAATGGATGTCACCATGTTCTTTGATTTCATGTTTTGAGCATAAGGTGCCATTGTCTAGATCCTTCAATGAGAAACCATCTTTGTTCGCATGCCTATTACTGTAGCCTGCCAGCGTGCCATGGTTGTTATCACCAGCTATACAAGGGTTCAATTGCCCACCTCGTGGTTGTTCATTATTCTTCAAAAGAGAAGTCTTCTCACAAGGTTGATGAGATAAATTATCCAGTGCTTTCCCAAATTCATGAGCTTGCCTGTTAGGAGATAATCTGCTCAATGCACTGATAGAAGACTGGGTTCGCAGCAACTTTTTTGTCATAACAGAAGAATCTACAGGGGAAAATCTACCAGATGAGCTAGGATGCATATCACGACCATCAGATCCTTTCTTTGATTCATCAACACATTGATTTCTTAGTTTGCTGTGGTTAGCCATGGCTTTATAATCTTTAGCAGTCAAATCTCGACTGGATGCAGAAGTTGATAGTTTTTCTTATCCACATGAAGTTTGCCTTCTCCTGAAGTAACACATGAGTTGCTGTCATCAAGGTATTCTGCTCTAGATAGTCTTGTGTCTTGATTTAACAGCCTCCTTCGTTTTGATGGCATGTCAACCTCTGATGAATCATCTGCAATGGATGATCTTGCAACCACTTTGTTTCCACCAGTTACAGAGTAGGAAACATGACCCGAAGTTGCACTAAACTCATCATCGTTTTCTCCTTTACTACAGAACCCTTTCTCACTACGAACGAGTGAATTGTTTTTTACTTCCGACCTTGTGGAGCATGTTTGAGAGGATGCACATTCAACATTCGAATCCTCAACTCGAATACGTGGGTGTAAACAAGAGGAGCAAGGGGCAGAACAGACATTACAGGTGCCAGACTCTGCCTTGACACAAGTGTTGTTGCTTGATACCACTCTTTTCCTTACCACAGTCTTGTCCTACAAATATAAAACAATATATCAGTCTTAAAATCATTACTCATGCACAACAAAAATAAGCATGAAGGCTGAAAGGCACAATCGCACAAGTAGCACTCTTAGCAAACATTACATGTCTGTCAAGAACTCAAGAAGTCAAGATATGGATACGACAGGAAGAAAGGATGGTTTAACTGCATAGATAATAGAACGACACTTAAACCAACAAAACACAAATGTTACCATAAGCGTTTCTAGGGTTTGACCATTACTGTACTTCCTTCTAATTGCCGTGCTGTCCTAAAACTATATAAGCTATATTACATAAGATATATCAAGATAAACAATAATGAGTTCAGATTTAGATAATGGTAGACTGTTCCACCAAATCTACACATGACGACAAGAATGGTCTCGTGAACAATTTAAAACGTATTAGATTTACTTGAAAAACATCAATGTGTCATAATATTCGTAACAAATAAACATATAATGAATGACCATCAAAGCAGCTTCCATTTCCAAAGTGACAATAGCTCATACAAAAAGCAGGAGATGCAGAAATCGTGTAACATATTCTTTTTCTACAGCATAATGGGATCGGAATCACACTCCACCACCACTGAACTGGAGGCGTCTGAGTATACAGGCACAGGCAAAGAGGAAGAATCTATAAGGAACTCGCTTCTGAGCATCAGATGACCAAAGAGCAACAAGTATTCTAATCTAATGAAATTCAAGGACCAAAATATTCCCATGCATATGCAGGGAAATACTCATGCCTCAATGCTCACCTCCATCTTAGAGGCCAGTTCTTGTTGCTCGATCCCTCCATGCGCCGTCCGCGCGCACCCTTCCGCTGATTCCTACACAGCAGAAACAATACGCATCAATCACCAAACCAAACTGCAGCATCGGCCGTAAAATCACATTAAAAACACATCAAATCTTTTCGATTGAAGACTGAAATTCGATTCAGCGGACTTGATATATTCAAAAGAGAAACCTAAATCAAACTAAAACTGATGTACATATTCGATCAAATTCGATTCGTCTCCTTGTAAAATCGTGTCACCTTTGAAAGCATGAGCAATAAGGTACGAGCAATAAGAAAACCTGAATCATAATCACGCGCAACCATGCGCCGTTTGCAAAACTTCGAATCCACGAACTCCTAACACATCGAGTACAATCGAAAACAATCACATCTTCTCATCTCATCCTATTGGGGAAACTAACAACCACCCCCAACAACAACGCGTACGCCACAGCACCGTGCTGGATGCAGCACTACGCACCTCTGGAACTGGGAGATCTTTGTGGCGCATGCGATCGTATAGATCCCTCATAGTACGCTCCTGCTGCCCCCTCATTACCCTCCCTCCGCCCCCGCCGATCGGCCGCGCCTCCGCCCTAACCCCCGGCGCGGGCAGCGAGCAGCCTCGGCTCCTCTTCCATCCTAAGGGCGAGAGACAGAGTCCGGCGAGGAGAAGGAAACCAAGACGAGGGGGATTGGATTGGGTGGGGTTCGCTCAGCTCTGGCGTGGCGAGGAAGCAGCAGCGCCGCGGAGGAGCAGAGGAAGACAGGAGAGAGGCGAGGCGAGGAGAGGAGAGGAGAGGAGAGAGAGACCAGTACTGTTAGTGCGTACACCCAGAAATTTGGACTCGGAGGGCGTGACGGTGACGCGACGGGAGACGGGCGAGATGGGAACGGAATGGAACGGAAGCGCGCGACCCTCTAAATGGCTGACTGTCGGGGCCCACTCGTTTCCCCGAGCGGGGGCCGTAGCCACAGGTCAGTCTTGGTTCTCCATCTGTGTGCTTTACCCGGGTTCTTGTACGTACTTAAAAAGGCTGACCGGTGGTAATTGTGGACAGCTGGTGCAGGGGTAAACTAGTGGACATGCTTGGAGATACCTACTCCGTATACATGCATGTATATACTACTACTAGTGGTATACTAGTACTACGTACTAATGTATCTGTAAGAATTTTTTTTACTGTATTTAATTTACACCTGTAAGAATAAGACCTAAATAGTACATTAGTATGTGTGTAATAAATAGTGTTAACCTTATTCCTGATTTCATTCTTTGGCATCGATTTATGTGTTGCTAATGTATTTTGCCTATTTGGTATTAATAAATAAATATTATCTCTCTTGTGAGTTTTCTTTGGCACATCTTTATACGGCATGTTCGTTGATTGGTTTCTGAGCTAATAAGCCCTGCTGGTGCTGGTTTGTTGTGAGAGAAAAACACGGTTGGCTGGCTGATAAGCCCTGACTCAAACCATCGAGCGAACAGGTTGATAGTCTCTCATCCCACCCAAAAAAAAGAACTGTCTTTATTATAGTTTATAGATATTATTAACCTGATAAATAAAGGAAATTGGTTTTTGTTGATTTTGTTTTGTTGCAACGGCCATCTTCGATTTGGGCATGCCTGTAGGGTACGTTACATGGCTATCTCGACAAGCCTCCGCCTCTTGCGCTTCAACGACAATCCAAGCACACCAACATCGGAAAAATTTGACAGCGGCAAACAATAACACCATTTGTATGTGTCTTTTTTTTCTCTAATATAAGGAAATGTGTTTTATTTTCGAAACAAAATAAGGAAATGTGTTTTAGGGTCGCACGTAGAATGAATCGTACATATACTTTTCATGTGCTTGCAAGAATCAATAGCACAGCAATTGGGACGCCATTTGGTTGCAAAAAATCGGCCAAAGCGTTGGTATTTTTTTTGTAAAGTGGTTCTTCGTGAAATGCTCATAAACGTTTTTATGTTTTGAACTAAAAGGAGAATCACCTAAATAGGTGTTTTATAATGTTTGGAGGCGATTTGGATTGATAAAAGCCAAATGTCACCAATTATAGCTAAGAAATTTTGTTTACGCAAATAAAAATCTCTACGAAAAATCTGAATTTGAAACATTTATGAGATAATCTAGATCCCTACTAAAACGTGCCCTAGTTGTCCTATTGATTCTAAATATTACTCATGGGTGTTCCTAGGGCTACATATACAAATGTATGTGTTGTTAGAGCCTGTTTGGTTGCCTACCACGGCTCGCCACGCCGTAGTAGGTTCGGCGGTGCCACAGTTGTGGCATAAAAAATGGCCAGCACATGCCACGCCACGCCACAGAGTAAAATGACAAAGCAACAGAAGCAAAACGACAACTATGGCCGCCAATGGTTACACGACAACCAAGCAGCGGCCAAAGTCACCGAGCTTTTGGCGTGGCGAGTTGCGGCATCCAACCAAACACACCCTTAGCTTCCTAGAGTTCGTAGGTGGACACCTATAGCTAGTAGACCTAAGAAATGGTTTCATTAATAGCACAACTTTGTTAGTTTGCAAAGATATATGACAGTGGAGATTAGTGGTCAACTAACTAAGCATAACCCAATTAGCAAGGCGAGTTAAATCGAAAAAACTTTTGAAAGACCTTTCATGATGTTAAACCATGTTAGTTTCGAAAAAGTCACAATTAGCAAGGCGAGTTAAATCTAACAATAGAATGGAAATAATACGCAATCGAGTTACATATCTGTAGGATCTCTGGTACGCCTATAGGGGGTGAATAGGCCTGTAAAAAATCAACTTAAACTGAAATCAAATTCACCCGTGGCACTGCCGCTCTGTGAGCGCGGCACTGTCGCACCTACAGGAGAGATTAGTTCACAGTTCAAAATCTATCCAACAAAATTTAGATAGGGTAAATTTCTTAGTTTCCTGTAGGGTGGTAGATCACAGATTAACAACTGAAAGTGGTGGGAACACCACACATAAGTAGATCGGCCTCAATTCTAGAAATCGCCTCAACAACAACAAGAACACAAGTGAAGCAACACAAGCACAAGATGACACAAGAATTTATCCCATGGTTCAGCTCGCCACCAAGGCTTGCATATGTCCACGTTGTTGAGGTATACCACTGAGGCTTAGGGATTTGCAACCCTACCTCGTTCTCAAGTCAAGAAAGTAAACTCTTGAGATGAGGGGTGATTTTACTCATTGCAAGAGGTGGTTATAAACCTCTCGGGGTTCCCACAAAAGTTGGCAAGCTCCACGGGCGATGCTCTAGCCGGCTAGAAGCCAAGCTCCAAGAGTAACAAATACAACCACCGGCTAAGATATGAACCAAGTGCTCTTTAGAGTTTTGAAATCAATGGAGATGCTCTCTTATCAAGTTTTGGACCCTTATCCCTCAAGGATTGATGGGAAAATTAATGAATTTGTTTGGGAGCTTGAAGTCAACAATGAAGTGAGAGAGAGAGAGCACCTACACTGTTTTGAGTGTGCTGAAGTGGGGAAGAAGGGAGCAGGTTGGTTCATTTTTCTGTCCCGTTGGGAAAGAAAGGGAAAGGTATGTATACCCCTAGGCCCCAACGATCACTCAAATCGCAAATAGCCATTGGGGAGAAAAAGAAAAGGTGTATATACCCCCATCCCCCAACGGACATTTCACCTAAGAGGTCGAGCGAGACGAGGTCCGCGGCCTTGAGATCGGGCGAGACGAGGCCGCCACCAAAGGGTCGGGCAAGCCGGAGCCCGCGACCAAAGGGTCGGACGAGCCAGAGCCCACGACCTTGGGGTCGGGCGAGACGGAGCCCGCGACTAAAGGGTCGAGCGAACCAGAGCCTGCCACCTTGGGGTCGGGCGAGACGGAGTCCGCGACCTAGGGGTCGGGCGAGACAGAGCCCGCGACCAAAGGGTCGGGCGAGACGGAGCCCATGACCAAAGGGTTGGGCGAACCAGAGCCCGCACCCAAGGGGTCAGGCAAACTGGAGCCCGCACCTGAGGGGTCAGGCGAGTCAGAGATCGCACCCAAGGGGTCGGGCGAGTCAGAGCTCGCACCCCGCAAAACAGTAAAGATAATAGTGAAGTATAGACTATCTTGGCTATGAATCTGAGGATGCATGTGGTTGTTTGAGCACTTGGTAGCACAGATTAGCTTAGGCATTGTGCCCCCCTTTATAGTACGACTTTTCCTATACTCAAATTCAATATATAAAAGAATTTAAACCTCCTTTGAGTTTGAAGCCATCTATATTTGTAGTTGGGGGCTCCTCCGTTTCGTGTAGCATCCTCGAATATAAATTCTCTGCTTATCATCTCGATAAATCTCATTAGTTCTCTAATTATGAGGTCATTATCACCAAAACCCACAATTAAGGCTTGATTACACTTTCAATCTCCTCTTTTTGTGATTGATGACAACCCAATTAGAGCTTACAAAAGATATGAAATAAATACTGAGACTTTTCGAGCCATGGGTGTAGAGTCTCCCCCTAAATATGTGAATAGAGAATTGAATTCTCAAATTGGCATAAGAAGCCAAGATTCATATTTTAGTAAAAATGATGGGGCTCCCCCTACATCCAAGCTCCTGTGGGGTGCTGCATACTGTGTCAGGTATGAAAAACATGATGCAAATGACAGTTTATGCACACATGTGCTTGTTGCTGTGCGGTAGAGCCGCACCTGACTGCACGAGCAAGACAGAGTCAAGCACCACACAGCTAGCTCAGACAAAAGGATATGCAACCTAGCACAATAAGGTGACTTCTAATCCACACAATGATACATGTCCATATCCGATAAATAAAGAGCCAAATAGTAGCATTATTTCACAATTTAAAGTTTTGAGCAACTCTCAAACTTTCCACCTAGTGAAGACTAACACTCATCGAATAGGACATGAAGCGCAGCTGTTGCGAAAAGTTGTTGACCCCTCTAATTTTCTCCCCTTTGGCATAAAGCACCAAAAAGAGAGGAAAAGAAGAAAGATCAACACCTACTCGTCATCTCACTGGATGTTAGTCCAATCAATATCATCACCTCCTGCAGCAGTCCTGGCACCACCATCACAATTATCATCGTTGGAGTCAATGCGTGCATGGCCCTGACGGTGAGTGGTGGCGATGTAGCAAGTGGAACGAGTGGAACGCCTTGGCTCCTGTCTCTAACGGTACCCCTCCAGGGTCTTATCCCAATCTACTGTTCATCCCTGCTGCTCCTCATCATCATCTGAATCTGTGTCGGAGAGACTCGAAAGGTCATACTGTGGAGGAGGTGGAATAGGAGGAAGTGGTGGAAGGTCATGTCCATGCTGCTGACGTTGCTCAAGCTGTGTCTCATACGCTCTGTCGGCTGCATAGGTGCACTTTCTGAAGATTGCCTTCAACCATTTGCCAAACTTCTTCATCTTGCCTCCACTATGAGACCTAGAGCGGGGAGATTCAGGGATATCTACATGAGCATGAGAGCTCCTCGCTCCCTGAGTAGCTGCAGCAGGCTAAGTCTTCTCAATTTTGTAGACGGTGTGCATCCTATCCTTCAGAAAATAAAATACAGTAACCCTCTCAATCATTAACATGAGGTAGGGGGCATAGGGCAGACCCCTCCTCCCATCCTCCACGACAAATCTCAATTTAGTCCACATGAATCTAGGGACATTGAACCTGTCCCCACCTAGAGCGAATCTAGCCAACATATTTCTCACATAGCCATTAATATCTGAGGCTGCTCCATCCTTTGGGTTGATGGTGTTCTTGATGAGGTTGTTGAGGATGTAATAGAAGCTATGTGGACCACTCCTCTTACCATCTGCAATCCTTCTATCTCTCCACATGTAACTGATGTCATGGACCTTAGCTTGAGGCTCATCATGAATGTAAGTGTAACCTCTGTGCTCCTCCCCAAAGCCAAGAATCTAACTGAAAGTGATAAAATCGACTCGGTAGTGCCGACCATCAGTCATCTAGTGAATCTCATCAGAGGTCTGGTCATAGAAGTATGTGGCATGAAACTGTGCAAGGACTTCCTCATTCCAGTTATACTAGAAACCCATGATGTCTGAAAGCTGGAACCTGTCACAAATTTTGATCGTCTTATCAAACTCAGGCTCCTCCTTCTCCTGCAGCTCATCCCAATCAATATACTGCATCTTGATGATCTTGGTTTTCTTGGATACAAGAATGACAGTGGCATAAAGGTTGGAATGAAACTCATTCCAGCATCTGTAATTAATGCCCAAATCTTTGCGCACTGCATAGGGATTGATCTCCCTTGCCTCTTCCACTAGCTTCCAACACTTAGAATAGTTGACAACTGCATGCTGGCGGGAGTCATCTGGAGGTCTCATGATGATCTCACCCTCAAAATCTCTCATATATCTGCCATCAAACTCAGAAAGATGCTATGGGGTGTCGGAAATGGCATCAGTGGTACAACCTGTCATCTCTAGCCTCTCCTCATCTTCAATGTATTGCTCACGCCTCCCCTTGTCACCAAGTCCCCTTAGAGCTGCACTACTGCCTGCTGTTGTTGACTTCCCTCAACCATAGCGAGGTGGATCCTTATCTCTTTGCTCATTCATCTTTCTTTTCCCCCTTCGATCATTATCTCTGTGCTCCATCTTCTCAACTAAGGATAGGAGAGGAGAGGGAAGAAATTGCTCGGGCTAGGGGCAGTAGCAGCCGTCAGCGTCATTGAGGGAGAGCTGACAGCTGCCGCGGCACTGTCAGAGATTGGCAATGCGTGGCCAAGTGACGACGGCACGGGCACGAGAGGAGAGAGAGGCGCGGGCGTCGACATCACGGGGAAAGAGAGAGGAAAGGAAGTTACTGCAGTCCTGAGGATAAGAGGAAGAATAAACAGGCCCTATAGTAAAACTATTTGGGTCGAATCTCAGTTGAGATTCAAAGTGCGGCACTACCGCATGGCAGGCGCGACACTGCCACACTCCCCAAAACAGTGAGAGTTAGCTATAATCTATATGACTCTCTCTCTCTATTAGATATGGACACATGTCACCTATATACCATGACCAGAAATAAATAATCAGTATAGACCATGATCATGATACATAAGTTGTCTTTTATAAATCATTTTCATGCACAATATGAAATTTTTTAACTCTTTTGCCTAGATACTAGTTTATCAAACAGAGGCATGCTAAAATTCAACCCACGTTACGAGAATCAAGTATATTTAGCTCACTACGTAAAGCACAAAACTTTGACTTATCGAGGGGCTTTGTGAAGATATCGGCTAGTTGCTTTTCGGTGCTCACATGGTGAATTTCGATATCTCCTTTGGTTTCGTGATCTCTCAAGAAATAATGATGGATGTCTATGTGCTTGGTTCTAGAGTGACTTACGGGATTGTTTGCAAGTTTAATGGCACTCTTTAGGGTTAGCTTGAAATCTAGCACAAATGCACACACTAAGCATAATATCGGGCCTAGATGTGCACAAATCTAGTAGAGAGCCGATCATGGAACGATATACCTTGGTATCCATGGCTTTCCCTTCAATGTTGAGATCAAGACGTCCATTGATTGGCATGAGAGTTTTTATAGGCTTGGCATTCACCATGTCAAACTTCTTGAGCATATCATGGGTGTACTTTATTTGGCTAATAAAAGTTTCATCCTTCACTTGCTTGATTTGAAATCTAAGAAAGACCATATTTGTTACCCTCGATACTTAGGTAGGCAACCGGTCTAAAAAGATCCATGTGTATGAGCTCCAATGGTTGCGTCGTGGTCATCATGCTCTTTGGTGGGTGAGGTACGCTAACTTGCTTTCCAGCTTCACAAGCGCTACATATCCTATCTTTCTCAAAGTGAACATTTGTTAGCCCAAGGATGTGTTCATCTTTTAGAAGTTTGGCCAAGTTCCTCATCCCAACATGGGCTAGTCGACGATGCCAAAGCCAACCCATGCTAGATTTTGTCACTAAACAAGTCTCAAGCTTAGCTTTACTTTTGTTGAAATTAACTAAGTAAAGCTTGTTCTTTAATTCACGTAAAGACAATAGAGGAATCCTCCCTTCTAAAGACTTCCACACCCTTATCCGAAAAGAGACAATTGTAGCCCATCTCACATAATTGAGAAATAGACAACAAATTATAACTCAACGAATTAATATGTAATACATTTGTAATTAAATGCTCAAGGGTTATAGCAACTTTACTGAGACCAATCACATCCCTCTTTCAATTGTCTCTAAAGACAATATTTTTATTTGAGTGCGTCATTGGGGAATATGATGAGAACATACTCCTTTCTCTGGTCATATAATTTGTACATCCACTATCAAGCACCCAACTTGATCCACCGGAGGAGTATGCCTGTAAAATAGATTTAGTTGCTTGATTTAGGTTCCCAATTTGACTTGGGGCCTTGCATGTTAGTCATAAGAAATTTAGGAACCCAAATATAAGTATTCCTATATGTGTTGGCTTCCTTTCCAACATATTTGGCAACCACTTTTCCACTACTGTTGTTCCTTAAAATAAAACACGAAGTCAAGCTTTGTCGAGGTGGTTGAAATTTTGGTTCATAGGCATACTTGTTCATAGTACTGTCGATGTTTCACCACCGATAGCCTGCCACGGGGGTACCCAGGGCAGTTTGTTCGGGCTTCAGCGTATGCAGAACTCGACGGTAAACGCAAGAGACAGTCGATTTATCCTGGTTCGGACCCTCGATCGTTGATCGAGTAATAGCCCTACGTCCAGTCGGCGTTAGCCTTTTCGTTGGATTGATTGTCAAGTGTTGTGTCGTAAAGTCCCCTCTCTAGGAACCCTGCCCTCCTTTATATATTCAGGAGGCCAGAATCCTAGTCGGTTTACAATGAGAGTTCCTAGTAGGATTACAGAATAATACTACTACTAAGATTACATGGGAAGAATCCTAGTTAGACTAGATCTTCTCCCTTCCTTGCGGGGTATCCTGTGGGTCCCGCACCGACAAGCCCCCGAGCACTTCATGGTTGAGCTCTGGAAGCCCCGTCTTGTTCCTTCAGGTCTTGCCGAGCAGGAACAAGCGTCGTCCGAGTGCTTTCTTGAGCAAAACCGTGTAGCGTTTCGTGAGATCTTCGCGTGGTGTGTACCTTTTTGAAGAAAAAAATACTCTCATTTGGGTGTAGCCCCCGAGCCTCTTGCTATTTGGCATAAGGAGCTGGAGGGTCTTCTCTTGAAATTGCTCTGATTCTTCGTCAAAGGGCTCCTGAGCATATACCCAGGTTCTTTATCAAAAAGAGCTCGGATATAGCTAGTTCCGGGTTCTTTTTGTCGTGAGGCCTTGAAGTGGTCTATCTTGAAGAAGTCTTTTTGGTGACGTGCGCTTTTTTGAAGAAAAAAGTGCACTCACTGAGTATAGCCCCCGAGCCTCTTGCTATTTAGAACAAAAAGTTAGAGGGTCTTAAATCTTATGTTGTTTGAAAACTGTTGTCTTGAAGAAGTCTTCTGAGTGATGTGCGCTTTTTCGAAGAAAAAAGTGTACTCACTGAGTGTAGCCCCCGAGCCTCTTGCTATTTGGAACAAAGAGTTGGAGGGTCTTGATTCTGAGTTGTTCAAGGAACTGAAAACCTCTTGTGTTGCAGCCCTGTCTTGAATCTGAGTTGTTCAATGGACTGAAAACCTTTCATATTGCAGCTCCCGAGCATATACCTGGGTTCTTTTATTCGAAAAGAACTCGGATATAGGATCTTGGCATGTTCTTTGGTAGTCTGCTGTTGTCAGATGTAGTTGTATGGTGGTGGTTGAGAGTAAATGTTGTTTGTTCACGAGTTGTACAGTGTTGGTATATTCTTCTAAATATGCTCGTTCTTGAGTACTGCTCCTTCACGCATGAGTCCTCTTTCATTGAATTCTGTCTTTTCACTGTGTCCTTTGTTAGGTTTGTTCCATTGGTGCTCCCGGTCCATGTGCACTGCTTCTTTGGTCTATAAATACCCTCTTGGTGTGCTATTTTGATTCATCGAGCATTTTGTTGCGTGGTCTGAAATCTCCGTAGTCATGAATATGATAGTTTGTGAAGTAGAGCAGCCCCCGGGCGTATTTTGTAGTTCTTGTGTATCTTGTCGTAACTGGAGAGAGTCTTGTGATAGGGATTAGAGGTAGACAAATCCCGCAGCGGCATTGTACCGGGAAGTACGTGGCGGTAGTTGAAGGAAGTCTTGTGATATGGGATACGTTCCTTCATCCAATAGTTCTGGGTTGATCCTCGTCGCCTGCCCTGAGACTGTCCGGTACAGATCAACACCATATCCAGCATCACATCGAACTTGGGTAGACAGATGTCTGCCGGCCTCCTCTGGTCCATGTTGTCCCGCCGCGCTGCTGATTTTTGCCTTGGATGTGCTGCTTTCTTCCTTTGAAGAAAACAGTGTAGCTGAGTGCGGTTTGTTCTACCGAGTAGCAATTTGGGACACGTAGTCGTTCTAGAGCCTAGTTGTGTCCGGGTTCCTTTTTTCTACCTTGCCTGTTGTAATGCCGAGTTCGTTGGGTCTTGTAAGATGTGTAATCTTGTATTTTTTGAAGTCATTTGTAGTGGAAAGAATCTTGTCTTCTGAGTTGTCATTCTTTATTCTGCTGATGTCCCGATTGTTTATGAGATTCCTAAGTTCTTTCTATAAGGACCGGGTTGTTGCGTTCCTTGTGAGGTAACATTTCGTTGCTTTATGGCTGATGAGTCCTTTTTGTAGCAATATGATAACTCTGCCGTGTTGCTAGATGGATAAGTCCGAAATCTGCCCGTTGAACTGTACCGTTGTGTGGATTTGTGCCATCCGTCATTTTAGTTGTGTCAGTAAATGGACTGTTGCGTTCTCATGCCGTGTTTAAGTGGGCCCGGTGGGCCGTGTTTTACTGCTGTAAAATCTATTTAAAGGCATTTCTTCTTCTTTTTCTTTACTGCCCTGCTTTTCCCTTGAAACCCTAGTCTTCAAAATTCTGCCGCCACCGTTGTCGCCGTCATCTGAGCGCCGCCGTCTGAATCATCATTGTTTCTTAGTTCTTTTTTGCTTCCGCTAGTATATAGGTAGGAAGAAATCAGCGAGCAAGTCCCAGACAGCCTTTGTAGACGAGGAAGCATCACTTTCTGTGATGGAGAATCAAGAATTCATGGCCATGAGGGCTACTCAGAAGATCTGGCCGGCTCTGACTACGACTGAAGATCAGTTGCACGAGCTTGTTAGCGATGGTCTGATCCAGAGCAAGGACATTGCTGATTGGAAAGCTCCAGGCGAGCATCGGGTCCCAACTCTAGGTCCTGGTGAGATTATTCTTTTTGTCTCCTTTATCCGTACTGGACTCTGCCTTCCTGCTTTTGCTTTTCTTCATTGATTCCTTGGTTATTTTGGGATTAGCTTGAACCATCTTGGTCCCAATGTTGTCCTCCATCTTTCTGTTTTTATTCATCTTTGTGAAACTTTTCTTGGAATTCCTCCTTCTCTTTCTCTCTTCCGTTACTTCTTCCGTCTGAAGCCTCATCCTCGCCGCGATGACATCCATGTTCTTGGTGGCTGCGGGATTCAGTTTCGCCAAGGTCTCAAAAATAAATTTTTTGATTATGACTTGGTTGATTCTGTGAGGGATTGGCGTGCCAACTGGTTTTATGCCACCAATATGATTCCTCCTCTTGCTGTTCATTCTGGATCTGGTCCCGTGGTTAATGGCAGGTGGGAAAAGAATTCTTTAACGATGGCTGAGCTCCACGCGATCAAGCTGTTTTTTGAGAGGATATGTACTTAAAACAGCAAGGCTTGATTGGCTTCGGGATTATTTCCAGTTTTCTTCGCCGCTGTGTTCAACCTCTAAAGGAGCGAGAGAATTTTGGGTTTGAGTACTCTGGGGCGGAGGACCCTTCTCGTATGGTCCTTGCCCTTGAGTTGACTGATGAGGAGGTACTCGAGCGTCTTCAAAAGATGCTGAAAGGAGTAAGCGTCGTCCCGCTTGCTGTTCCTGAGTATTGTGTTAACAACCCACCTCCTGCTGTGAGTTGTTTTTTCTTATGCGGGTACTTTTTGTATTTCTTTTGTTGTATCCACTTTTTGCTTAATCTTCCTTGTCTTGTTGTTTTACTCTTTTATAGGAATTGGGGCGTAACTCCGTTGATCCGATTCCTCTCGATAATTGCCCTGCTAATTTGGAGGCTAGGGACAGTCTTGCTGGGGCATCCTTAAGCAGTAAGTTTCAAGCCACCATGATGTTTCCTGGTGTTTCTTCCACAGTTCTTGACATATATGTAGAGTATGTTCCTCGTCCAGTTCCTCGAGGTCCTCGTAGTGTCGGGAAAAGGGGGCGAGCGCATTGTTCTTCTTCTGGTTTGTCTGCTGCCAAGAAGTCTCGCCAGTCGAGTACTCGTCCAAGTACTCAAGTTATAGGTAGTATGCTCCTAGGTGAGCATATTTATATGCTTTGTCTTCTTATTGTTTGTTTGTGCCTTTAACCGAGTACTTTTCTCCTTTTTCAGATGGCATTGTGGTTGCCATGTCTGAGAATGAGGAAGAAGAGGATGATGATGCACCCCTTGTCACGCGCCGGTGAGTTGTTTTCTTGTTTTTCTTTTGTTGAATACCTCTTTTTGTTCTGACTTTGGACTTGTTCTCTTGTAGTAAGCGGCCATCGAGCTTGAGTTCTTCTGGGGCTCCGGTGCCGACCACACCGCTCCTGTCACAGGGTGGCGATGATGTTTTTGCTGCCATAGTTCCCCCTCTAAGGTCTTCTTTTGGTTTTATGAAGAAGAAGATAGCTGAGCGAGTGATTCCTCATTATATTTCTTTGCTTCTGTTTCCCTTTTTCCTGACTCATATTCTTATCGTCAAGTTTCCTTATCATCTTGCGGACCCTCGCCTTCCCTTGACCCTCCGCCGACCTCTCGTCAGTCCTCTGATGCGCCTCTCTGTGCTGAGTCTCGGGACTTGGCGTGTACGGTCGGCGAGGCGGCTGTGAGGGAGATAGGGTTCCCTGATGATCACGCTGCTGATGATTCGCTGGCTCTAGAGGTGACTGTTGCCACGGCGGTGGGTTCTTCTGAGGAGGTAGCCGGGGCTTCCTAGGATATGGCCCTGGCCTTGCCTTCTTTGTCTCGGCCGACTTCTTCCTCTGTTCCTCTTGGTACTGGTGGTCAGCGTTTTGATGATGATGTTGTGCAACAATTCGATGCCACTCATCGGTTGTCAGAGCTGACTGCTGCCTGGGGAACCCTTGCGACTTCTTTTGGGGAAAAGCTCCAAGTAAGTTTTTCTGAAGTTCTTTCTTTGGAAGTTCGTCTTTGTTTTGTTCTTATGCCATTTTTCTCTCTCTTTTTGTTCAGTCTTTTTCTCGGGATCATACCGGCTTTTTTTTCTCGTCTAAAACCGAGAAAAAGTTGTCTTCTGAGGTAAGTTCCCTGAAAGCAGAGCTTGATCTCTATCGGGCCGAGATGGAAACTAAGCGTCAAACGCACCAAAAGGAGGGAAAGGCTCTTCGTGCCCGGGTGGTAGGGGCAGAGAAGCGGAGGGATGTTGCGGTGGAGGCCATGAAGAATGAGTGCAATGGTATTACGGGTTCTTCTTGTTTCCTTTTGTATTCTGATTTCCCTTTCTGCTGACTTCTTTTTTGGTGCTTGTTCTAGCTCTCCGAGTTGAAAAGTAGAACCTCTCGGAGGGTATTGAGGAAATGAAGATAACTGTTCGCAATAGTCACAATAGGGCTAAGGAGGTAATTACTCGTGCTAAAGAAGAAGTCGCGCTTGCCAAGTTGATTAGGCGTGGAGCTGACAGGGATCTTGTGCAGGTCCAAAAAACTGTTGAAGACTTGACTGTTAAGTTGGCGACGGCTATTGAGAACTGGAATGCTTTGTGGAAATCATTTCGGTCATAGCCGATCTTCTCCGGACTTCAGCAGATGATGGTCAATCTTGGCCTCTGTTTATTCCCCAAGTTCTGACCCGTTTCCAGGAGTTCGTGAAGAGGTGCGCCCAACTGTGTACCAGAAATGTTCTTGCCCAGGTCCGGGTTCTTTCTCCGGAGTTTCCTTTGTCCAAGATTGTTGATGAAGCCGAGAGTCAAGAATATCTAGATGCCGTTGAAAAGGTGGAGCCTGAGGTCGATGATTTAGCTAGGAGGATTGTTGATAATCTTAATATTGATATTTCTTCTCCTGATGACAATGCTTAATGTAATTAACCTTTGTACTCCAGCTTCTGTAATAGGATACTATACTTCTTTTTGAATGAAGATTGAATGAAGATTCTTTATTTTTTGTTGATGTCTTCTTTGCCTGGATGTCTTCGTCTTGTAACCAACTCAGTTTAGGTAGATCGTTGTCTTAACAAACTTTCTTGATCTATCGAGTGCCTATCTGGCTTTCGTCTGCGCCATGTAAACAACTCGGTATATGTAGATCGTTGTCTTGACAAACTTTCTTGATCTATTGAGTGCTTGTCTAGCTTTCGTCTGCGCCGTGTAAACAACTCGGTATATGTAGATCGTTGTCTTAACAAACTTTATTGATTTGTCGAGTGCTTGTCTGGCTTTCGTCTGTGCCGTGTAAACAACTCGGTATAGATCCTTGTCTTGACAAACTTTGTGTTCTTGTTAGTACTGAAAAGACTTAGGACCGGCGATCTCAAGTATCTTCAGCTTCTTCTTTTCAGCTTTTTTGCTTAATTCTAGATGTGGCCGGCATCTGGCTCTTTCCCTGGTTGCAAAAAACATCTTAGGATTGGTTCGGGTGTTGGCTTATCAGCCACCCTCATCGGTCAGCTCAAACATGTTTTCAGCTCTTTTGCTCTCGGCCGGTATGCTCAGGCATAATTTCAATCATTTTTCTTTTTTGGTTCGGGTGTTAGCTTGTTAGCTACCCTCATCGGCGGGCTCAAGCATGTTTTCAGCTCTTTTGCTCTCGGTCGGTATGCTCAGACATAATTTCAGTCATTTTGCTTTTTGTTTCGGGTGTTAGCTTATTAGCTACCCTCATCGGCGGGATCAAGTATATTTTTAGCTCTTTTGCTCTCGGCCGGTATGCTCAGGCATAATTTTAGCCATTTTGCTTTTTGTTTCGGGTGTTAGCTTATTAGCTACCCTCATCGGCGAGCTCAAGCATATTTTTAGCTCTTTTGCTCTCTTGGGTATGCTCAGAACATAATTTTAGCCATTTTGCTTTTTGTTCGGGTGTTAGCTTATTAGCTACCCCCCCTCATCGATGGGCTCAAGCATCTTTTCACTCTTTTTTTGCTCTCTACCGGTATGCTCGGTGCATAATTTCAGCCATATTGCTTTTTGGTTTGGGTGTTAGCTTATTAGCTACCCTCATCGGCGGGCTCAAGCATCTTTTTAGCTTTTTTGCTCTCGGCCGGTATGCTCAGGCATAATTTCAGCCATTTTGCTTTTTGGTTCGGGTGTTAGCTTATTAGCTACCCTCATCGGCGGGCTCAAGCATCTTTTCAGCTCTTTTGCTCTTGGCCGGTATGCTCATTGGAAACAACTCGGGGAAAGCCATAATAAGACATGCATTGTCGAGAAAAACCATCTTTATTGATCATGAACGTTGATAAGCCATAATAAGACATATGTTGTCGAGGAACACTATCTTTATTGATCATGAACGTTGATCTCTTGTGGTTTGTATATGTATTCTTCCTTGAGTTGTTTTCATGCGTAGAATCTTCTTAGTTGGCTGATGTGCCATGTGTTGTTGACTTCTTTTCCATCTTCAGTTATCAACTTGTACGTGCCTGGTCCGGTGACTTTTGTGACAATAAAAAGACCTTCCCATGGGCCGAGTAGTTTATGGCGTCCGTCAGTTTTTTGTATTCTTCTTAGTACTAGGTCTCCGATTTGTAGTGATCGAGGCTGAGTATTCTTGTTATAGTGGCGTTTTAATCCTTGGAGGTATCTTGCTAATTGAAGGGTAGCGTTTACTCTGACTTCTTCTGTACTGTCGAGTTCTAATCTTTGGGTGTGTTCTACTTCTCCTTTGTCATATTGTTCTATCCTTGGTGACGTCTAGATCAAATCGGCAGGTAGTACGGCTTCTGATCCATAAACTAGGAAGAAAGCTGAGTATCCGGTGGCTCTGCTTATTTGAGTTCGTAGCCCCCATATGACCTTGGGTAATTCTTCAATCTATTTTGATCCATAGTCCACTAGTTCTTCATACAATCTTTGTTTTAATCCGGCTAGTATGAGTCCATTAGCCCTTTCTACCTGTCCATTGGCTTCTGGATGTGCGACTGATCCGTAATCTATGCTGAAGCCACAATCATGTGCCCAACTTTTGAATTCTGTAGCTATGAAGAGAGAACCCAAATCTGTGATGATTCGATTGGGCATGTCAAAGCGGTGCATAATGTCTTGGATGAACTCGACTGCTTTGGCTGCGCTGTATTTTGCGAGTGGTTTGTATTCAATCCACTTGGTGAACTTATCAATTGCTACAAAGATGTACTCGAAACCACCTTTTGCTTTCTTGAGAGGTCCTACTTGATCCAGCCCCCAGCAGGAGAAAGGCCAAGCAGGTGGGATGCAGATGAGATTGTGAGCTGGCACATGAGCTTGTCTTGCGAACATTTGACAACCTTTGCATTTTCTGACAAGTTCTTCTGCGTCTTTCAAAGCGGTTGGCTAGTAGAATCCGGTGTGGAATGCCTTGCCAACTAGTGTTCTTGAAGCGGCATGAGTTCCACAGCAACCTGAGTGTATTTCGTCTAGGATCTCTTTGCCCTCTTCAAATGAGACACATTTTAGGAGTACTCCTGATGATGTGGCTCTTCTATAGAGCTTTTTCCCTACTAGGACGTAGTTCTTGCTTCTATGAACAACTTGGGTAGCTTCCTCTTTATCTGCTGGCAACTTATTCTCTTTGATGTAATCAATAAAAATCTGGGTCCATGAGGTGGTGATTACCAAAATCTGGGTGCCTTTAGCTGTGATTTCAGGGGTTATCTCACCGGGTTGTTTGATAGAGGGAGCTGATAATTCCTCTATGAATACACCGGGTGGGACATTCGCCCTGTCCGATCCGAGCTTGGCGAGGACGTCTGCCGCAATATTAGAATCGCGCAGGACATGTAGAATTTCTAATCCTTGGAAATGTTTTTCGAGTTTTCATATTTTAGCACAGTAAGCGCCCATGTTTTCTTTGGTGCAGTCCCAATCTTTGTTGACTTGGTTGATGACTACTGTCGAATCACCGTATATGAGTAATCGCTTGATTCCGAGGGTAATTGCCACTTGGAGCCCGTGGATGAGGGCTTCGTATTCTGCTTCATTGTTGGTAGCTTGCCATAATATCTGAAGGACATACTTGAGTTATTTTCTGTCTGGAGAAATAAAGAGAACGCCTGCACCGGCTCCGCCTAGCTTGAGTGATCCATCAAAGTACATCTTTCAATGATCAAGGATGGTATTTGACATAGGTTGTTGAATTTCTGTCCACTCGACAACAAAATCGACAATGGCTTGAGATTTAATTGCCTTCCGTGGGGTGAAACCGATATTGAGAGCACCAAGCTCAACTGCCCACTTAGATATGCGCCCTGTTGCATCTCTGTTGTGTAGGATGTCTCCGAGTGGGAAATCTATCACCACGGTAATCTTGTGGCTTTTAAAATAGTGGCGAAGCTTGCGTGAAGTGATCAGGAGGGCGTAGAGTAGTTTTTGCGCATGTGGGTACCAGATTTTTTATTCTGAAAGTACTTCGCTGATGTAGTATACGGGGTGTTGTACTTTATATACACGCCCTTCTTCTTCTCTTTCTACGACAATCGCTGTGCTGATCACAGTAGAAGTTGCCGCAATGTACAGCATCATGTCTTCGTATTTATTTGGAGGTGTGAGAACGGGCGAGGAGGTGAGGTATGCCTTAAGTCTTTTGAAAGCTTCGTTGGCTTCTTCTGTCCACTCGAACTTGTCTGTCTTCTTTAGCAGTTTAAAGAACGATAACCCTTTTTCACCGAGTCTTGATATGAAACGATTGAGGGCCGCCATGCAGTCTGTTAGTTTCTGTACATCTTTGACACTTCGAGGAGGGCCCATCTCTGTTATGGCCCGAATTTGCTTGGCGCTGGCTTCGATTCCACGATGACTGGCCAAGAATCCGAGTAGTTGTCCCGAAGGAACTCCAAATACACACTTGTTTGGATTCAATTTCCACCTCAACCTTTTCAAGTTTTCAAAGGTTTGCTTTAAGTCTTCAATTAGTGTATCCGGGTTCTTTATCTTTACTACTACATCATCCATGTATGCCTCTACGTTTTCGCCGATCTGTTCACCAAGGCATGTTTGGATAGCTCTTTGATAAGTGGCCCCAGCATTCTTGAGTCCAAACGATATGGTCTTGTAGCAGTAGGCACTAAACGGAGTGATGAAAGATGTCTTGCTCTGGTCTTGTTCCTTTAATGTGATCTGGTGATATCCTGAATAGCAATCAAGAAAGGATAATAAGGCAGATCCTGCTGTTGAATCAACTATTTGATCAATGCGTGGTAGCCTGAACGGATCTTTTAGGTAGTGTTTGTTGAGGTCTGTGTAGTCGACGCACATGCGCCAATCGTCCGTATCCTTTTTTTGTACTAGAACTGGGTTTGCTAGCCAATCTGGATGAAGGATTTCTCTGATGAATCCGGCTGCCATTAGCTTTGTGATTTCTTTTTTAATTGCTGCCTTCTTGTCGGGTGAGAATCGTCGTAGCCATTGCTTCACAGGCTTGGAGCCTTCATTGATATCAATTCTGTGCTCAGCCAACTCTCTTGGGACACCTGGCATGTCGACCAGCTTCCAAGCGAAGATATCTTTGTTGTCCCAAAGAAAGTTGGTGAGCGCGAGTTCCTATTTTGCGGAGAGGTGGGCGCTGATGGTTGCCATTTTGGAGGGATCACCGGTGCCCAGGTCGATTTGCTTGACGTCGGCTTCTTTTGGTGGTGCAAGGATGATGGGTTTTTAGCCGGTATCTCTAGCTCTTTTGGGCTCATTTCTGCTGCAATAGTGGCTATTTCTTTTCTACCATTGGTGGCTTGTGCTTTTGCTGCAATTTGGATTGCCTGAACGTCACAGTCAAAAGCGCGCTTCAAATCACTTCGAAGAGAAAGAACATCGTTAGGCCCTGGCATCTTAAGCAACAGGTATGGATAATGCGGTATCGCCATGAATTTTGTTAGTGCTGGGCGCCTGAGGATTGCGTGATATGATGAATCGAAGTCTGCAACTTCAAACTTGATGAACTCTGTCCGATAGTTCGAGGGAGTTCCAAAAGTAACCGGTAGAGTGATTTGTCCAAGTGGCATCGCTGCCTTGCCGGGTACTATGCCATAAAAAGGGGTGCTCGTTGGTGTAATCATCCCAGCGAGTTGTAGTCCCATCTTCCTTAGAGTTTCTGAAAAAATGTTGTTGAGTCTGGCTCCCCCGTCGATTAGTACTTTTGTGACAGTCATACCGGCAATAGTTGGATCTAGAACCAGTGGGTAATAGCCTGCGTTTCCTACGCTAGTCCATTCGTCTTCTCTTGAAAATTGGATTGGATACTGTGACCAATTGAGGTATCTTAGAGTAGCCGGTTCTACTGCCATGATGGTTCGTAATGCTAGCTTTTCTTGATGTTTACTTCTGGAATCTAGAACCCCGGCGAAGATCACTGCTACTGTCCCCCTGGATTTTTGGAATCCATTGTATTCATTGTTGTCTTCATCTTTTTTCTGATTGTCTTCTTTAGTGTTCCCCTTACTATCTTTTCTTGTGTATCGATCATTGAAGGTGTAGCAATTTCCGATGGTGTGATTTCCTTTGGGGTGCAAGATGCAATGCATGTTTTCAATGTCGTCATACTTTCTGGGTTTGGAAAACTTCCTTGGTTTGTCAGCCACTGCTACGGTGTTGTCTTGTCCATGTTTTCTTTCCTGATGTCTGATGTTTCGATGATTTTGCTTGTCCGGGTTGTCTCGGTTGTTTCTATCCGGGAACCTTTCTCGTGTCTTCTCCTCTGCAGTAATCATCTTTTCTACTGTGCGTCTAAATTCTTCATTGTTTCTCGGGTTTTCTTTGCAGAAGTCCTAAAATTGCCACCTGGCCATGATTTCGTGAGAGAAAGCTTCGATTACTTCTCGTTCGGTGATGTCATGTACTTGATCACGTAGTTCGCCAAATCATCGATAGTAATTTCTGAGACTTTCACCTCCTTTCTGCTTGAGTCCTTTTAACTCTGCGTGGGTAATTGGGTGTGTAATGATACCCGCGAAATTTTCACAGAAAGCTCTTTGTAAGTCCTCCCAATTTCTGATTGACCCTGGATTCAATTTGTCGAACCATTGGAGGAGCATGGTTTCTAGGGCCATGGGAAAGAAAAGGGTCTTGATATCGTCGTCTCCTCTGGCTAGTTCAATCGATTGCGAGTAAATCCTGAGCCGCTGCCTTGGCTCGGTCTTGCCATCATACTTAGAGCGGTTGGACGGCTTAAACTTGTGAGGTAGTCGTATTGAAGCAAGTCTGTTTGCAAAACAGGGGAATCTATCATGCGTTCTGGCTTCTGTGTATTCTGATTCAGCACCCCCTTCTTGCCAACTATTGTCTTAGTGAGAGTAGTTCTGCGTGGCTGTCCGAATAGGTGCTTTGCTTCTGACCTTTCTTGGTTGTTCGACTCGGTCATTTTGACTATGGTCCCTTCTATTTTCTCTATTGTGACTTCCACTTGGTCCAAGTCTCTCGAAAGCGGACTTCCTTTGATTTTGATCTTCCTGCTCATGAGATGTTGACCTGGCAGGTAGTTTTGAGTGGGTCCTTCCGTTGTGCGTCCTTAGGACTGTTGACCGGAGAAAGTCCCAGAGCTGTTCTTGTTTTTCACTGGGATGTGAGGTCGCTCTGAGTTCTTCTAGTGCTTCTTGGATCTTATCGTAGGGTGTATTCGCCGCTCGTCCTTCTTCGACTTCTCGCTCTAATTTTCTTCTATTGTACTCGGCTATCTCTGACTCATATCTAATCCAAGCTTCCTTGCGCTGGCTAGCACGGCGTTGACGTCCTTGTTTCATTTTGTTCTTTCTTTCTCTAGCTTGCTTTTGAGCCTCGGTCTCACCATCGTGCCCCTAGGTAAAGGGTGATATGTTGGACTCAGATTCATCCGATGACCTAACGTTGGGCGCTTCTAGGGGGACCAATGGTGATCGAGGACGGCGAACCATGAATACTTCTCATGCGTGAATTGTTCCGCCATCGACATCGGTTTCCACACTGTCAGAGTAGTTGATAACTTTAGTAGAGGCTTCGAGGTCACAGATCGAGCCTCCTTCTTGGTAGGGTAGATTTGTTGTTGTTGTAGTGCTGACTAGTCGGGTACCGCTATCCTCAGGAATAGAACCTGGCCAGTGGATGATGCAGTCTTGAAATGTTATAGTTAGTACGAGGCCTTCCTGGGCTCCTTTCAGTGGCATTCTAAGCACCGGATCGAGGGATCCTTCGGCCGTGTCTGATAAGATGTTGCCATGTTGTGGAGTCTGAACGGAAAAGGACCCGACTTCTTGAAAAGACTCTGAGAGTACTCCGAGTTGTGTTCTTGATAGGCCAAGGCTGCGTTCTTAAGCCCCATCGAAAAAGAACTCGGTTTCTTGGAAGAACTCGAGTAAGACTCCATTTTGGATGTGGAACCTGAGTTTGAGTCGGATGTGCATAGTTGCGAAATCTGAATTGGATCGGACACCGCGAGCTGCGCGAATCTTTCAGCGAGTTGATATGTCGTAGTCGCCGAAATAGAATGGTCTTCATGGTGATCCGAATCTTCGAGGAGACGGCTTCGGAGCTCGCCATTGTCACCTGCCTCGCAGACCCATGAACCGAAGATGAAGGTTGATCTCGTCGAGAAGATCATGTTATCGAGGTCCGTCGAGCTCTCGGATGCAAATTCGCCAAAAGCCCCTACCTGGCGCGCCAGCTGTCGATGTTTCACCACCGATAGCCTGCCACGGGGGTACCCGGGGCAGTTTGTTCGGGCTTCAGCGTATGCAGAACTCGATGGTAAACGCAAGAGACAGTCGATTTATCCTGGTTCGGACCCTCGATCGTTGATCGAGTAATAGCCCTACGTCCAGTCGGCGTTAGCCTTTGCGTTGGATTGATTGTCAAGTGTTGTGTCATAAAGTCCCCTCTCTAGGAACCCTGCCCTCCTTTATATATTCAGGAGGCCAGAATCCTAGTTGGTTTACAATGAGAGTTCCTAGTAGGATTACAGAATACTACTACTACTAAGATTACATGGGAAGAATCCTAGTTAGACTAGATCTTCTCCCGTCCTTGCGGGGTATCCCGTGGGTCCCACATCGACAAGTACCCCACACTGATTCCTTTGGCTTCTGTTGAACATGTTTCTGCTAGAACACCTTTTTTTTGGGCTTAGTTTGATCAGAGGCAGAATTGGTAGCCTTCCCATTTTTGCAGGGAGCGGCACATCTGACCTTCACTGCGGCACTATCGCTCTGGACTGCGGCACTGTCGCTCTAGACTGCAGCACTGCCGCTATCTGTGTAGGCTGATCTATACCAACTCTTTCCTTCCTCTCAAACTTGACACACTCATAACGATTTATGGTCTTTCTTCTATTTGTCTTGGCTCCTGCAGTGTGCCCAAGCCCATGCTTGATTGAGGGGTGTCTCCCTTGCTTGAATTGAGACACTTTTGAATTATTTGCCTTCTTATCACTTACTTGAGCCTTACCACTCAAGCAGTCATTGCCAATGATCTCATTGAGTCTAGCAATTTCTTTTCTCATTGCCTCCATGTTTGCTAGGTTAGTGGAATAAGCATTTAAATCAATATTGTAACATTTTCCACAACCTCGACTAGTGGAGGTAGTAGAGGCATCCTTTGCCTTAGAGGGATGTGAGTTGCTGTCCCAAAGAATGTTATATTGCAGCTCAAGTTCTTTGTGCTTTTCATCTAAGTCACAATACCTTTTCTTGAGAGCAATATTTTCTTTCTTTGTGATAGCATGGTCCCCTTGTTCTTTAGCCAAGGCCTTGCGCAAGGATTCCACCTCACTTCTCTCTAATGCAAGAGTTTCTTTGCTAGCAATGTAGAGATCCTCTTGTTGGATAAGAGTCTCTTCTCTAGATTCTAGCTCAGCTTAGACACTCTCTAAATCCTCCATTAGCTTAGTGATGAATAATTTGGTCTTTCCATCCAAATTTTTAGTTATCATGTTTATTTCTTCATCACTAGATTCATCGCCACTAGAGCTATCACTAATATCACTACTAGAGATATCACTAGGAGGTGGAGGTGGAGGAGCTTTGGCCTTGGATTTAGATTTTACCTTCTCACCCTTTGCCATAAGACAAATGTGAAGGGAGTAGCAGTCATCATCAGACATGTTGGTGAAGAGTCTTGGTGAAGAAGATGGCTCATGGATAGCAATGGTTGCAACTTTCTCATCTTCTTCACTTGAGCTTTCTTTAGTTGAGTTCCGTTCATGCCCAATGTGAGCCTCTTCCATGTACTTCTTGCTCTTTCTATGGTCGGTCTTCTCCTCTTTCTTGTCCTTGTATTTGTTGTCCTTGATCTCGTATGGACACTTGGCAATGAAGTGATCGGTGCTTCCACAATTGTAGCATGTCATCTTTTTCTTATTTGGGAAGCTTCTCTTCACTACCTTGTAGCCTTGCTTCTTTAGCCCCTTGTGATACCTCCTCATAAAGAGAGCAACATCATCCACTTTCTCATATTGGTCATCATCATCTTCACTCTCACTAGAGGATGAGGTGGTCTTTACTCTTTCTTGAACTTGCTTGCTTGCTTTGGGTTTGCTAGTTGAAGCTTGCTTGTTGATCTTGGACTTGCTAGTAGAGCCTTGCTTGCTTGATTTGTTGACCTTGAGAGCTACATCCTTGTTGATCTTGATGCCTTCTAGCTTTGCTTGTAATTCTCCAAGCTTCTTCCTCTCATTTGCTTCTTCTCTTTGCATATCAAAGGTCAATATCCTCCCAAGTACATCATTTGGTGTGAAGTACTCAAACCTCTTCTTGTCTCTAATTAAAGTGACTACGGTCTCATTTCTAGGTGAATAAGATTCCAACATAATCTTGACAACTTTATGATCATCTAGCTCATCACAACCATAGCCTCTAATCTTACCCACTATTGTCATCAATCTATCAAACATCTGTTGTGGCCCTTCTCCATCCAAGATAACAAATTGGTTGAGCTTGGACATCAACAAATCAATTCTTGTCTTTCTCACTTTGTCAACTCCTTCATGTGCAAGATGCAAAGTATCTCAGATTTGCTTGGCAACATCCACATCAATCACTCTATTGTACTCATCACCATCCAAGGCACTAAGTAGCACACTAGTAGCTTGACCGTTGAGGTGGATGATTCTTATTTCTTTCATGGTTGGATTCTTGGGATCAACAGGTGGCTCAAATCCATTGCAAACAGCCTCCCAAATTCCGAGATGAAGACCTATAAGATAGGCTCTCATCAAGTGCTTTCATCTGGCAAAGTTAGTCCCATCGAAATGAGGTAACTTGCCCGCGGGCACATTGATGAAAGACTTGCGATCATGGTTAGTCATAGACAGAAAAATAGTTAAAGGATACGACGGCATATTTATTGTCGTAATTCTTCTTGCCCTTTCCTTTCTTATCCTTCTTGCTATGTACTTGGTAGGACTCATCATCATCACCATCTTCGGAGCTGCTAGATAGCTCACTTGAAGATGCATTGGAGGCTTTTGCTTCTTGTTCCTTCTTCTTTCTTGCTTCTCTTCTTTTTCTTCTAGCTTCTCTCTTGAGTCTTCTTTCTTCTTTTCTTGCTTCCTTCTCTTCTAACCATTGCTGCTCCTTCTTCTTCTCTCTTGCTTCTCTTTTCTCTTTTCTAGCTGCTCTTTTTCTTCTTCTTTCTTCATTTTGAGCTTTTTCGGCATCGGTTGCCTCCAGCTGCGGGAGAGTGGAGTTGCTCGCTGTAGAGGTGCTAAGCTCACTGCTGTCGGTGTCATGCAGCCCAACATCCTCCGGATTGACGTTGATGGGCTTCACGACACCGGATCCTTCCCCGGGCTCCATACCTCACGCGGTGAAGCGCGCATGAGGTAACCCATTTTGATACCACTTGTAGGATCTTTGGTATGCCTAGAGGGGAGGTGAATAGGCCTATAAAAATTTAACTTAAACCAAAATCAAATTCACCCGCGGCACTGCCGCTCTGTGAGCGCGGCACAGTCGCACCTGCAGGAGAGATTAGTTCACAGTTCAAAATCTACCCAACAAAATTTAGATACGGTAAATTTCTTAGCTTCCTGCAGGGTGGTAGATCACAGACTGATAGCTAAAAGTGGTGGAAACACCACACACAAGTAGATCGGCCTCAATTCTAGAAATTACCTCAACAACAACAAGAACACAAGTGAAGCAACACAAGCACAAGATGACACAAGGATTTATCCAATGGTTCAGCTCACCACCAAAGCTTGCCTATGTCCACGTTGTTGAGGTATACCACTAAGGCTTAGGGATTTACAACCCTATCTCGTTCTCAAGTCAAGATAGTGAACTCTTGAGATGAGGGGTGATTTTACTCACTGTAAGAGGTGGTTACAAACCTCCCGGGGCTCCCACACAAGTTGACAAGCTCCACGGGTGATGCTCTAGCCGGCTAGGAGCCAAGCTCCAAGAGTAACAAACACAACCGCCGGCTAAGACGTGAACCAAGTGCTCTTTAGAGTTTTGGAATCAATAGAGATGCTCTCTTATCAAGTTTTGAACCCTTATCCCTCAAGGATTGATGGGGAAATCAATGGATTTGCTTGGGGGCTTGAGGTCAACAATGGAGTGAGTGAGAGAGAGAGAGCTCCTGCTCTGTTTTGAGTGTGCTGAACTGAGGAAGAAGAAAGCAGGTTGGTTCATTTTTCTGTTCCGTTGGGAAAGAAAGGAAAGGTATATATACCCCCTAGGCCCCAACGGCCACTCAAATCGTAGATAGCTGTTGGAGAGAAAAAGAAAAGGTATATATACCCCCAGCCCCCAACGAACATTTCACCCAAGGGGTCGAGCGAGACGAGGTCCGCGGCCTTGAGATCGGGCGAGACGAGGCTACCACCAAAGGGTCGGGCGAGACGAAGCCCGCGAGCAAAGGGTCGGCCGAGCCGAAGCCCACGACCTTGGGGTCGGGCGAGACGGAGCCCGCGACCAAAGGGTCAGGCGAACCGGAGCCGACGACCTAGGGGTTGGAAGAGATAGAGCCTGCGACCAAAGGGTCGGGCGAGACGGAGCCCGTGACCTTAGGGTCTGGCGAGACAGAGCCCACGACCAAAGGGTCTGGCGAACCGGAGCCCGCACCCAAGGGGTCGAGCGAACCAAAGTCCACACCCAAGGGGTCGAGCGAGTCGGAGCTCACACCCCGCAAGATAGTAAGGATAACAGTGAAGTGTAGACTGTCTTGACTGTAAATCTGAGGATGCATGTGGTTGTTTTGAGCACTTTGTAGCACAGATTAGCTTAAGTATTGTGTCTCCCTTTATAGTATGACTTTTTCTATACTCAAATTCAATATATAAAAGAATTTAAACATCCTTTGAGTTTAAAGCCATATTTGTAGTTGGGGGCTCCTCCGTTTCGTGTAGCATCCTCGAATATAAAATCCCTACTTGTCATCTCGATAAATCTCATTAGTTCTCTAATTACGAGGTCATTATCACCAAAATCCACAATTAAAGCTTGATTGCACTTTCAATATTCAAGATGGATGTACATACACTGTATTCACGCTTACTCATTGGATATCCATTATTTTGGCATAGGATTATGTATACACAATATATACACTATGTACATGTACTAGAAACAGAAAATAATAACACAAAATTATAGGTTATTCAAACATTCAATCCAAAATAAAAACTACCTCATCCTAGCTAGTTGTCTCCCTCCCAACATCAATACTAGTGTGTGCTATAAATGTGATGCTGCAATCAATTATACATGCAAATGACTAGAATTTTAGGCTATCAAAATGTTTTTCGTTTACCCTTTGAAATTTAGAATACACTCACTACCGGAAACAGGAACTTTGCCGTGTGCCACAGGCACTCGACAAAGACAAAAAAACACTCGGTAAAGGCTTTGCCGAGTATAACACTCGGCAAACAGCACACGACATCTACAGTGTCGATAAACAGCTATTTGCCGAGTGTTTTTTTATCGTGCACTCCATAAATGGTTTGCCGAGTGTTAAATTTGACACTCGGTAAAAAAATGGTTTGCCGAGTGTTTTTCCAAAATACAATCGGCAAATGATTATTGTTTGCCGAGTGTTCTTCGGCAAACCTATTTTCCAAAGAAAAAAATATTTTTTTCTCAGCACACCACACCGCCCGCTGCCCCCACCACGCCGCCGCTCCTGCTCGATACAGTCACGAACACACTAACAGAGAAGAAGCAAGAACGAACAGAAGAAAAAGGAGCGACCAAAAATCTGATGAAAACCAAGCTAAAACTTCATAAAACGCTCCCAAATTTTGCACAAATGCAATTCAACCTAGCACGAACCTATTCCCCAAAAATCATTGCCTGAGATTGACCCAAACTCCGGGAAATTGAGATCGAACTCAAGAACGAAAAAGGAGAAAAATTGGAAACACAGTGAACGAATTTCAATGCAATCAATTGACACTTTATTTGCATACATCAGCTAGAGTCCTTACTGGTTGTTGAGACGTGGAGTGTACGATATTTCCAAAACATGATGTATTCGTGATGTGGCGCGGTTTGAAAGTTTACGAGAGAGGACATTGCAGCGTAGTGCAGCTGCTATGTCAAAGGCAGACGCGTCATCATCGAAAAGGCTTCCTGCATATTTTTCATTCTTCTCCTCCGTCCAAAGGCATGCATATGCATTATTGTTCATGCAATGGAGACGGCAAATATAATCATATTATATATTGGTCGGTCACGGTCGTCGATGGGATCGTAGTCTTTGCATGCGCATTAACGCATGCACGAAGGAAACATTATTCCAACAACTATACGATCGAAACCATGAACTGATTAAGCTGCCTCTAATCCCATTTTATGTACGCTATATATCGTGTAACATATATGTCCACCGACATAATCTATACGGAGTAGTACGTGCTAAACACAACTACACAAGCAAAAGTAGACCCACCTAGGCAAGGATCGATGCACGTAGCTATATGGCCTCGTTCGGTTTACCTTATAATCCGCACTATTCAACTTGTTTTTTCAGCCGAAACAGTATTTTTCTCTCACACCAATTCAGCCATAACAGTATTTTTCAGCCAATTCAGCTAAATTTCAGCAAGCCGAACGGACCTATACAGTCATCGTCTCAGCATGGTCGATCTTATCATAATATGGCCGACGAGCGAGCTAGCTAGAAGAGGCGTGCGTGAAAGTGATTCCATGTCACATGCAAGGTTACACGTGACACGAAGTTACACGATGGGAGTCATTTTCCCCTCCGACGCAAGGGCCGGGCATCTTTCATCGCCATCCTATCGATCCATGTAAAAGAAAAGGCAGAACATCACCGTACCTCTTTTTTCTTCGTAACTACGAGAACAAATTTGCGTCAAAAAGGGCTAAAATTTATTCGATGCTTTCTGGCTCGGGCACGACATTCCCAATTTAGCAAGTTGGTCTTTTGTCCGAACATTAATTAGTGGCTGACATGTTGGCTCCACGCGTTGCAGGGGCCCTCCTGTCAGTGACTGATACCCCCGGACCTGATCTGGTGGTCTCCGTGTCATCAGCAGGGGCTTTTGTAGCGCGAGAAAATTATTTTAGGGGACAACAAGGCGAGGGCTCATACGTGTTTCACAAGGTATTCCGTGGCAGATTACGCAAAGGGTTGGTTCGGCTTACTCTATATTCGACTTGTTTGGCTTATTTTTTTAATTAGAATAATATTTTTTTTTACAACAATTCAGTCAGAACAGTATTTTTCAGCCAGTTTCCATCGAGATTCAGCGAACCGCACATGCTGGTGCCGTGTGAGTGACACGGGTTGTCGGTTGAGAATTGAGATGCACAGCCTTTGCTAGGAGTACTCCGAGATATCTGCGGGCCGGGGCGGCAGTGGGGTACTAGTACTGGAGCAGTCCGGTCAGGTAAAAAGCTTGGTGCACGTGGACAGTGCACCACAAACGGTCATCATATGTAGTCTAGTGTGCATCATAATGTGGGTAGACTCGCGTGGCAGAGCCACCGTCCGGCCACCCCGAGCGGTCAGCCGGGCTTGTCATCGAAGTTTAAAAGAAAATTTTCTTTATATCAAAAAAAGAACTCTGTAAATTTGTAGCTAAATATTTTTGAATAATGAGATCGTCCCAAGCTCCTAATAAAAGCTTCACTACTACTGAAAGAGTTAACAAAGACGATAAAAATGGTTAACAGAGGCGGATAGTTGCGCCCCAATAGCCACACCTCTATAATAATGTAGTCAAGTATGCATAATAATTTGGGTAGACTCCGTGGCAGAGCCACAGATCAGGCTCGTCACCGAAGTTTAAAAGAAAATTTTCTTTATATCAAAAAAAAACTCTATAATTTTCTAGCCAAATATTTTAAATAATAATGAGATCGCTCGGGCTCCTAAAAGCTTCACTACTACTGGAAGAGTTAACAGAGATGGTAAAAAATGGTTAACGGAGACAAACAGGCCACAACCACGCCTCTACAAAGTGGAATTTACAGAGGCGCTTCTATTAATAAATTAAAAAATAAACCATTTATATAGTAGTGCTTCTGGCTCGCTACTGGGTAGACTATTCGCGTGACTTTACCACTGTTTGTAATTATGGTTCGTGCTTCTCTTAGCTCTTGTTTAGTTGGAGTCCAAAATTCTAAAAAGTGCTACAGTACCTGTCACATCGAATGTTTGCGGCTCATGCATGAAGTATTAAAAGTAGACGAAAAAAAACTAATTGCACAGTTTGGTAGGAAATTACGAGACGAACGTTTTGAGTCTACTTGGTCCATGTTTGAACAATAATTGCTAAATAAAAACGAAGGTGCTACAGTAACCCTAAATTCCAAATTCATGGAACTAAGCAAGGGCTTAATCTATCTAATGAGTAGCTGCTATGTCCACAAAGTACCGTAACAGACATTTTGCTTGCTGGCTGTTAATAAACTATTTAATTTACTTTTTTTTGTGCACGACAGCTTGCTATTCTCTGCTATAATTAATAATACTAGTAGGTACCAAGCTACCAATGCAATAGATGTTTTACGGTACCCTAGCGCATAGTTTTACCAAGAAAGCTACGTATATCTAATAATATGCCGACGAAGTAGCTGATGGAAGAGAGAATCAGTTCCAAGGCGTCAAGCATTATTCACCAACTCCAGCGTCGGTCGCTCGGTGCACCATCCACTTTATTCAGGAGTGCACGTAGCAGTTGCTAGCTATTAATATTGGTGTCGCACGTCACGGCCGGCCCTGCCCTGGCGGGCCCCCCTACAAGCTACGAGGTTCCCGGAATGACACGTGTGCGCTGGGCCAGCACGTACGTACGGCGTGCCACTTGGGAGGGTCGCCCGCCACCACCACGCACACGCAGATGGGAAGCAGTCACGGCGCACCGCCCCGGGCCAGGCCCGACACGAACCGCGACCGGACCGGCTCCCGAGACGAGCACGAACCCTCACCGGCTCACCCTGCCGCCCGCCCGATGCGTGGCCCGCCTGCCAATCTGCCTTTTCCTCGAAGCTTCCGTCCACCCCACGCAACGCGCAGGAGGCAGCGGCGCGGCCGTGCCGGGCACGCCTGGGTCTGGCGCGCGCGGATCCGCTGGGTCGCGCGGAACAGCGGCCGGGGGAATGCTGCTGGGGTTGCTGCGTGCGTGTACTGCCTACTGCGTGGGATGGGAATGGGACCACCGACCACGCGGCCTGCTGCAGGCTGCAGCCGGGGAGGCGGGGACTCAGGAGCAGGATGCATGCACGCGCGAACGTACGTGTGGGAACAGGAAATGGCGCGCATGCATGCATGCTGATGCTCATGCATGCACGGGCGTCCTCGACGCACGACCCTAGCTCGCATGGAGCCATATCCAAGGCTGCCTACCAGCCTCTACCGTTCCATCATTTCGGCAGCCGACGACGACGGCACAGTATGACAGTATATATGCATGTATAATTGCATCCAGCAGCGTATACTACAGTCTGCGATGACCTTATCGACCAGGACACTGCTTTTGATCGAGGAGACCTAGACGACGTGTGGCGATAGCTGGAAGGCTGCATCCAGCGTGATATGACCTTATCGACCAGGATGCTGCTTTTGATCGAGGAGACCTAGACGGCGTGTGGCATGTAGCTGCAAGGCTGGCTAGGGGACTTGCCATCATCGATGATGCATGATATCTAAGATGAGTGACGTGACGTGACGTCCCTGCTTAGCTGTGAGCGTTCAGATCTCCTGCGGATCCAGTTTTTTAGCTGTGAGAGTTCAGATCTACGATCAATAAGCTACTAAGCCCTTATATAGTACTCGTACTATTATTGATATAGTATGACCTTCAAACAGTACCTATATATAACAAACAAACGTCCATCTGTACGTATCAGCATTGCAACGATGCCGATTGACGTAGTCTAGGCTTTCGTCCTGTTCGTTTGGGCTTGTTTGGCTGATAAGTCATGGCTGAAAGTACTATCGGCTGATTTGGTGTGAAAGAAAAATATTGTTCGTTGGCTAAAAAAATACGACTTATAAGCCAAATAAGCTCAAACCAACATGCCGTTTAATTTTTCAATACTTCGCTTTCTCGTGCTACCTTTTCTATGGTTACAGTAGTGCTGGCTCTTTGTCTCTTATTACACAAATCTTATCAACATGTGTTAGCTTAGGTGTTTTCTGCGTAACAATTCAACGAAATGAAAATTCACATCACACACATGTACACAGGAGTACGAGTAAGTGGTATGTCTTCCTTTTCTTTCTGAATTGTTCATATCATTATCATCCACGGCTTTTATGTGGTGGTCTGATACGCCAGGTGAGGTTGTGGATCTAACAAATACTCTTGGTGCGTGCAAAGCTCTAGAGAATTGTACTTCTCATCATCGTCTAAAATGTACTCCTTGAGTCCACAAAAGAATACAATTATGATATTTGTGCCAGTCAAATTAGTTGAAGTTTTACCGAGTTTATAATGAATAGTATTATTAATATTTATGTCTTCGATAAAATTTACTATGATAATATATTCTTATAATTAATCTTCAACTTGACACGATTTGATTTGCAATTATTATTGTTAAAATATATACGATTTTAAGGCCCTTTCGGGTGCAAGAAATTATTTTATTTCATATGTTTTTCTTATGAAAATAAACTAATTAATGTGAAATTTACATACGGTTCCTATAAAATTCATGTGTTCCAAATGAGCCCTAAATATTGAAAGTAGGTCGTATTTCCTATAATATATATGGTACGTAACATCAACCATATGTACTGTGGATTTATGTTTTTTCTAAGATATAGCAAAATGCAAACACTATTCACCCATATGAACACACGAACAAACTATACCTCTATGCAATAAGCACCTCTTAAATATTGGAATAAATATGGAGAAATATAATTAAGTACCCTCGTCGAGTCCAGCATTTAAACCTGGTGAGCAGATTCCACCGTAAAGAATCTCAACCAACTGAGCGATATGTTCACTTCACAATGTTGTGAATCTATGTAGCTTTTCATATGTGATAGTTCAAGTTAATTTTCTTGATTGGATAGAATCCCAAAATCTATACATTTGGCAATAAGTGGTAATATCTACATATGTATTAAATGTAGCAACAGTGGAGCACATGGGGCGACAGGCCTATCGGCTATCCGGCTATCACCTTGATTGCCGAAGGTGGCTCCTATCGGCGCCGATAGGCCCTTGAAAGCAACCCGACAAATTGCCACGTTGGTGCTATGTAGGCCTATCGGCTATCCGTTTCGCTACCGATTGCCGACGGGGCTCTATCGGCGTCGATAGGCCCTTCGAGCAACCGACGGTACCGCCACGTTGGTGCTATGTAGGCCTATCGGCATTGTGTGGCCGATAGGTGCCCTATCGCCTGTTGGAAGGCCGACGGGATACTATATCTGCAATTATTCTAGATTCACAATTAATCATTAAAAACATTATTTAAAAAATTTCATCTATCACTCAATATTTTTCATTTTGACCATTAATAATTATTTCTACTTGTAATATTCTATATAGAAACACACTACAGGAAACTGGCTCTTTGCCGATCGCAATTTTCTTTGCCAACTGCTTTTTTTTTCGACACTCGGCAAAGAGGTCCCTTTGCTAACCGGAATTTCCTGCGATCGGCAGTAGATTTTCCGATCGCTCGCTTTGCCGATCGCTGCGCTTGGCAAAGAATTGCAATCGGCAAAGGCGAGCCATGGTTGACGCCATCCACACCGTCACCTTTGCCGATCGCCACTCCGTCAGCCATCGGCAAAAGGCGCAGCTGCTTTGCTTAATCGCCATCCTCCCCGGCGATTGGGCAAAGAATTTTTATTTTTTTTTGATTTTCGATCCCGATTTTTTGTGTTGCCTTGATACGATAAGTACATGATATATTCCAAGTTTGGGATCATTTTGATTTATTTTGCTATATTCCGTAGATTTTTTTACATTTCTTTTTGATTTTTCCTAAGCAGCCTCAGATTTGAACTGCAGTACATGAAATAATGGAATCCGGCGATTCGTAAAATGATATTCATGATGTTTGGAGCATGTTGAGGCCGTGTGCGGGCCTCGCGTGAAATTCGGACCGTGTTGGTGTCGGAACACGCCGAGCCACGCTGCTGAAAAAAGTGTTTTTAAATTTTATAAAATTGAAACGGAGTTCAAAATGACGAAACTTGACGACGTGTCTTGTCATCGCATGCGAGGTCGTGGTAAAAATTTGAGAAAGTTTCGAGCAAGTGGCGACGTCGGGTGGCTAAAACTGGACATCTCCACATGTGATAACAAAAATAACCTTTGCCGATCGCCAGCGTGAGCGAGCAATCAAAAAGTATTTTTAAAAAATTAAAAAAATAATTTTTGAAAAAAAAATAATAGACCTTTTGCCGATCTGCGTCACATGCTTGGCAAATAAAAGGAAAAAAAAAAAAAAAAAAAACGTCGCTTATCCGCTCGGCCGCCTCCTCCCCAAAATCCCGCCTACTTTGCCCTAAATAACCCGCTGGCCGCCACCACCGCCACCACCAGGCCGCCCCATTGCCGACGCTGTCCGTCGCCGGGCCACAAGATCCCCCCACGCCGTCCCTCCCACGCCCCCCTCCCCTCTCTCTCCAGTGGCGGATCCCTCCTCCTCCTCCCCACACATGCTTTTTCTCCCAAGGGCCTCCCCCCCATGGCGTGCCCCCACTGTCCCCCCTCCCGTGGCTGCCATCCCCAGTGGCGCCCCCACTCCCAGCTCCCACATGGCCACCCCACATGTGCGTCCCCATTGGCCCCCCCCCAGGCCCCTCCCCGGCCGCCCTTGAGCCCTCACCAGTTGCCGCCCTCGCCGATCCGGCCCGGCCAGTCACGCCAGCGTGCGTCAAGCTCTCGCCCCAGCCGACCAACAGACCATGCCCGCCTCCCCCTTGCCTTCCGTCGCTGCCCCCCGCTGCCGGCTCGGCCCCGCTCGTCCGCCCATGTCCGGCCCGTCCGCCCGCCATGCCGTTCGCCCGTCTTCACTGCTCTGCTGCCCTGCGTCGCCGTCCTCGCCAAAGCTCGTCCTCGCCTCGCCTCGCCCGCCTCCTCTTGCGCCGTCCTCGCCTCGCCTCTGCCGTCCCGCCTCTCGCCGTCCTCGCTCGCGCCTCTTGCTCCACTGTGACGCTGGCGCCCGTCCGTGATTTACAAGGTAGTAGTACTACTAGTAGTAGTAGTTTACTTTGTTAATACCGCTTATATTCTTCTCGCATGGATTGGAAATACATTTGTGGTTGTCGGCCATCGTGCACGACATGTATATGTGTTTGTCGGCCATCGTGCCGCTTTTTCTTGCAGGTGTTTGGTAACCTTCCCGCATGGGAGGAGGTGTCAAAAATTTTTTCGTTCTCACTAATTGTTTTTCTTTTTCGGAGGGCTCCCATTGGAGGCTAGCCGGAGGAGCACGACTTCGGCACTTGCCTCGCTAGCCTTTCTTCACCGGCACTGCGGTATGACCCCTCTTTCCGCCACATGTAGTCATAGGTCGCGTTACCCGATTAGGCGTCTCTCGTCAAACGCGATACGGTTGGAAGTATCGTTCTTCGATATGTATAACCGTATCCGCTTCGATTGTCCACGTTATTTGGACAGCCCGAGGATCTTGCGCACGAGTTAGCTCCATGTTCCGCTCCCCGTCCGAAGTCGGAGTTTCGGCGAGACCTCCCGTTGTTCTTCGGATACACACTCTCCCGCCGGGGCGTGTATCGGGAGAACAGCGGGGAGGTGCTTCTGCCAAATTCCATCTCTTGACGGGAGCGAGCATGGAAGCTAACCTCGTCTGCATGCTCTTCGGTGGGATTAGGACCTATCCTTCACCTATTAGATGGTAGGAGCGCGTTGTAGATGCACTTGCTGGTTTTATCACATGTTAACATTGCCGCATGACGAGCATGGGTGACCGTGAGTGGATGTACTGGGCTTCATAAGTAAGAGCCACGAATGGATCGGGGACGACCGAGTTCTGGAGCATGCATTTGGCCTAGCCGCTAAAGGGTCGATTCGGATGCCGTGTCCCCTGCAGCGAAAAGTGCGTGAACAAGAAGAAGAAAGTAAAGGCTCGTGTGTTGAGAGATCTGTTCAAGCACGGTTCGTTCCAAACTATACCTGTTGCCGCCACCATGGTGAATACCATCCTATTAGGGACGAGGTGGTGCGACCGTCCTCGAGGAGTATGATGGCGATGCCGGATGGCGTAACATGATGGCAGACTTCCACGAAGCACGGTTTGGCGAAGGAATGGATGTGGAGGAAGATCCGGAGGAAACCGCGAAGGCCTTCTATGACATGATGGAGTCGGCACAGAAGCCCCTTCACGAGAAGACAAAGCTTACGCAACTGGATGCCGTCTCACGCCTGATAGGGTTGAAGTCGCAGCTGGGCATTAGTCGAGACGGCTTCGATCTCGTGTTGAGCATTGTTGGGGGACTGCTTCCGGCAGATCATGTCCTGCCGACGAACACCTACGCTACACAGAAGCTCCTTCGTGCACTTAAGATGCCATATGAGGGGATCCATGCTTGTCCGAAGGGGTGCGTCCTGTTCAGGGGAGACCTCGAGGAAGCAAAAACCTGTCCGAAGTGCGATGCCTCTAGGTTCGTGTTGGTAGAAGGCTCTGATGGCAGCATGAAACAGTCTAAGGTCCCCGAGAAGGTCGTACGGCACCTTCCTTTCCTACCGAGGCTGCAACGGCAGATATGATATAGAGAGAGTCCGCGAAATGAATGACGTGGCACAAGAATGGCAAAAGATACCATCCTGACAAGATGGTACACCCGGTGACGGTGATGCATGGAAGCACTTCGATAACATGAATCCTGTCAAGGCTATGGAGGCTCGGAATGTACGCCAGAAGGGCCGCAAATGTATGGGTTCAACCTGCTTTGGAATGATGGCGCCCCGTACACTTGTCGGCCCGTGTTTGTGATCCCCTCAATCTCCCCGGCGTCATGTTTGAACCTAAGAACGTGCTCTTGACGCCGATAATACCCAGACACCCGGCGACAATATGGGTGTGTTCATGCAAATGGTGTGGGATGAATTGGAACTTGCTTGGGAAGAGGGGTACTCACGTTTAATCGGGACTCTGAAGAGGAACTTTAGAATGCATGTGTGGTACTAGTATTCAATGCATGACTTCTGGCGTATGGCTTATTCAATGGTGGTGGTGTGTTCACGAGAAGTTCCTTGCCCGGCATGCATGCAAGGCGATGTGATGTTCACTGGCCGCCAAGGGCGGCAAGTTTTCTTCTTTCGACAAGCATCGCCAATTCCCACCGAGAACCATGAATTCAGGCTAGATGTAAAGCACTTCACGAAAGGCGTTCAAGTCATCATCGCCCCATTCCGCAGTTAAGAGCCCCGCCGTCGTCCTTGCCGACATATAGGCTCTCGAACCTGAGGAAACAGGTGGGTTTAAGGGATATGCTCGGGACCACATGTGGACTCATAAATCGGGCTTGACTAGGCTCCCCTACTTCAAGGACCTTCTTCTTCCACACAACATCGATGTAATGCACACAGAAAAGAATGTGGCCGAGGCACTCTGGGCAACACTCATGGACGTTGGCAAAAAGTCGAAGGACAACGTCAAGGCTAGACTGGACCTGGAGATGATCTGTGATAGACCAAACCTGGTGATGAAGACCCTGCGCGCTTGGCAGAAATGGAAAAGGGGGCCGCCGATTACATCCTCGAAAGGGCGAGATAGGAAGGAAGTTCTGCAGTGGATCAAGACGTTAAAGTTCCCCGATGGGTATGCGGCAAATCTGAGCAGGGGTGTGAACTTGCAGACTATGAAAGTCTTAGGGATGAAGAGCCATGACTTCCACATATGGATTGAGCGGATCCTTCCTGCGATGACCCGGGGATACCTCCCAAAGCATGTGTGGCGCGTCCTGGCAGAGTTGAGCTTCTTCTTCCGCCAGCTTTGTGCCAAGGAGTTGTCTCGGGATGTTTGTGTTGAACTAGAGAAGGTCGCACCTCTGTTGCTCTACAAGTTGGAGATGATATTTCCACCGGCTTCTTTTCTCATCCATGCAAAGATCTCGATCTTGCACCTACTGCCGAGGCACGCGGTTGGGGTCCTGTCTTGAGCCCGTTGATGCTATCCAATCGAGAGGTGTCTAAAGCTTCTTCGGAAAAATTGTAGAAATAAAGCCAAGATTGAGGCTTCCGTGGGAGAGGCCTCCATTCTAGAGGAGGTGTCGACCTTCACACAAAGCGTGCATTTATAATCGAGAAGCTTCCCAAAGATGCACAATCCAACCCCTCGTTACAATGTTTGCGAGAACTCATCGATACTCAAATTTTCCAAGGGGATCTCGGGAGTGGAAGCGCAGTACCAACAAGCGCTTAAACCATCGGGAGTGGCGGACTATCATGTTCACATTGTTGATCAACCTTGATGAAGTGATTCCTTATCGTAAGTAAGTTCTCAATGAGCTTGTTACCTCGCCGTCACTATCCTCCATCTATCATGGTCTCGACCCTCTAGTTTCTTCCTTCTTTCGTGGAATTTATTAGTCAATCTTGGAGAGGCAATAGGGCTCCTACCGAGCAAGAAGAAGACAATCTTCTTAGACACGGTGTGCCCGATTTCATCTCCCGTTCTGCATAAAGGTACCAACCAACTAACCTCTTTTCGACTTTGTGATTCCACTTTGCTCCCCGGAGCGAGTTATGTAACGATCTCCTACCCTTGCAGTCCCGAACGGATGCGTAAATGAGCGATGAATTGAAACAGTGGGCGTGTGGCTTCTCCCGTAGGGTGAAGTCATTCACCGCTTATGATGTGAATGGCTATCGCTTTACATTTAGAAGCTACGAGGAGAGTCGACCCAACCTAAAAACCATGTGTTTGCATGGAGTTCGTATGCCCCAAGACGCGGATGGGAAGGACTACTACGGCATAGTCGAAGAGATATACTGAGCTCAACTTTAAGGGTGCCGGACTTTAGCGCCGGTGGTATTCAAATGCCATTGGTTCGATCCTCGATATCACGAGGAAAGACCTTACGATAGGTCAAGTCGAGATTCGACGGACTCCAACTATAAAGGAGACGATGTCTACATTGTGGCTAACCGAGACGCCACGCAAGTTTATTACCTCCCATGGGCGTGCCAAAAGACGAGAAGCTTGTGGGGTGGAGCCTTGTGCATTTGGTGTCGTCACAACAAAGCGCCTCTCCCAAATGACGACGATTACAACTTTGACCCAAGCACCGATGAGTTCTATCAACCTTGAGGGGCTAGAAGGTACCTTGGAGATCGACATTGGTTCGCTCATGGGCATGGAAGTAGACAACGAAATCGATGAGGACGAGGGTGAGGAGGTGCAGGATGCCAGGGACTTAAGAATGCTTGAGCGATGGCAGATGCAGCGCGATGGAGTTGTCCAGGAGGAGGTACATGATGATGACTATGGAGACGATGAGGATGATGATGATGTTGATGACTTAAGGGAGCTCGACAATATTGATAGCGATGACGACGATAGTGATAGAGATGACGACTCCACGCCCGAGATATTGCCGTCATGGAGATAATTACGAGGCCATGTAATACTATATTGTTATTATTATGTTCCTTTACAAGTACTTGTCATTTATTTATGCTAACAGCTTTTGTTCTTTGTCATCATTGCAGCACTCGGCAAAATGCGGTGCGTGACGGCGGCAATGCCAACAGATCGAAAGCAAAGACGCTCGGCGTACAGTCCCCCGCAGGAGACCGCCGACAACGACGAGGAGGAGGAGGAGGAGGTGTTGGTGCGCTGGGTCGTCCAAAGAGGGGGTCCCAGCTTTCAACGGACGCCGCCAGCGACATCAGAGGTCATTCTCGCCCTCGCAGGGGGGACGACGTCGTCGCGGATTTGACGAAGCAGCGCGGCGGCGACGACGACGACGACGATGACGACGACGACGGCGACGACGCCGCCTACACCAAAGCGAGACGGCCGACTTCGTCAAGGTGGGCTAAGGTGTACTCGCGCGGCCCACGCAGCTTCCTAGGGTGCGCCCGCAATTCCACCGGCGCCCGGTGATCACACCCGTGGGCAGACGTAAGTAACCATTATTGATTTCACTACTTGTTCATATGACATGTCAAAATTGAACCAAGACTAACAATTGTTCTTAATGACTCGTGCGCTCCCTGGAAGATTGTGAGTGGAGCAGTCAAGCACGCCATATCAATGGCATCCGTGGCCTCCCCGATTAAGAGTACTACCCCGGCCTTGTCAACATCAACGGCGAGATGAAGGTGCCCACCAAGTGGTCCCACTTCTACCTCGTCGAGGAGGGTGGCGAGACCATCGCGGCAAAGATAAAGAGGGAGTTTTGGGTGAGTCTTTCATCGCACCGCATTGCTAAATAAATACGCATTCGCTCGGACTTCTTGCAAAAAGGAAATGCTACATGATGTGTCTGTATGCGGGACTTCTTCATGTGCGAGGAGAGGGTAAAGCGGCCCAGCGGCGCGAGTGCAGGAGGCGGCGGCCCAAAAGATCGCCTCAAGGACCTGTACCATGAGGTGCGCATCTGGGCCATCCACGACTTCCACGCCAACGTGCTTGGAGAGAACATCAAGAAGCCCCAAATCCGCCAGAGAATGAACTCGAGGGAGGCCGACCTCACCCAAGCGCAATCTGAAGGTGTAATTAAGTATGACAACATTCGCTCGATTCCTTCAAAGGAAACATTACACTAATCTTCTCGCATGTCAAATACTTGATGTCATGCGGTGTGTCCGTCGTGGTGCGACAACCACGTGGGAATGCCGGACGGAGATTGTGCGCATGTGGCGCCTTTGGATGAGGCGTCGCAAAGCGCGCCGACCGTCGTCAGGCCGCCCAGCCAGCAGATGCGAGGGTGTCACACCACCAAGGAATCAGCCCCCGGTTCGCGACAAGATGGGTATGCGTCCGTTCATGTCTTAATCCTTGCGCTCAATTGTCAATACTTGTAACCATGTTTGTGTTTTCAATGCGACGCAGACGCCTTGCGGTGGGCGAGAAATCAACGAGTACACCGCGTACCTCCTCTCTCACAAGGGCAAGGCGACGGATCCGAACAACGTCTACAACCCGGAGGACGGGCCCGATCGCGTACACCAACCCCACCGCCACGAGAAGGCCACCGAGTACACCGTCGCGGCTCGCCAAATACGCTTACGGGGAGACGCGTTCGACCCCACCGCCGAGCCCCTCGACACGCACCTCCTGCAGAGGTTGGGACCAGGGAAGCAAGACGGCCGCTACTACATGGCCCACAAATACGCCCTCGACCCGTCCCCAGTGTTCCTCTGGCGACCTGTGTTTGATCCACGCCCACGAGCTCCAAATGACATCCCCGTAGCGCCCGGCGGCGATCGGCGTCACAGTAAGTGCCGCTTCGTTCGTCGTTCACTCGTTTCGCACTTTACATACAATCAACACTGCGGATGTAATATTGCGAGCCCGGATGGAGGCCAAGATGGAGGAGAGGATCGCCACGTTGCACGCCAGCGCAGATGATGGCGCAATGGATGGCTTACCAAAGCCAAAGCTCGCAGCAAAGACTACAACACTCGAGATGCGAGAACATGGCCAGCTTCTTCCGGTCCATGCAGACGCCTGGGCGTCTACACCGCCTCCTCTTCCAATGTTCGCTCCACCGCCTCCTCCTCCGAGTTTTTTCTCCGCTCGCTCCTCGCCGCTCCCGGAGGGACCCCGTGAGTATATTGACTCTTGCTTTAACTTGTGCGTCCATGCTCAGAGATACTAATGACATCACTTGGCGTTTAACTTGTGCGAGTATGATCGGCGGTTCGAACCCGTCTCCGGAGGTCCCGCCATCGATGATGTCGTATCCACCACCGCACCCTATCCACCAGATCCACCTCCGCGTGGCCCTCCTCCGACGTACTAAGTGGCACGGGTCGCGCGGAGGGTGGCGATCTGTATGAGCGCCTCGCTTTGGTCCAAGGGGTTTCCGTGGGCAAACCACAGGGGCTCTGGGCGGAGCGACGACGAGACCGGGACTGGCGCTGACGAGCTAGGTACTTGTCGATTCTGTTATCATGTATCCACCGTGTCGTCGAAGTTGTTGTCATGTATTTCTTTTCTTCGTTATGGACCTAGACTTGTTATGTTGAACTTCAGTGTGATGGACGTCGACTTGTGGTGTTCGGCGTGTTGGACTTCATGTGATGGTTGTAATGCACTTGTGTGGTTGTTATTGTGACATATATGTGAGATATATGTGATGTTGTGCGTTATTGTGATATATGTGGTGATGTTGGCGACAAATGTGATGAAATTGTGATATAAATGGTGCTACGGCAAGCTTACGGTGAAATTGGATTATAATTTGTGATTTTGCGGGGTTTTGATGCGAGAAAACGTAAAACAAAAGCAAAAAAAATTTTCACTTTTGTTGATGTTTACATCGGCAGCAAAGTGGGCAAAAACCTGTGATGAGTCTTTGCCGATCAAGAATGGGAGGCGATCGGCAAAGAGGTCAAACCTTTGCCGATCAGCAACTCAAAGCAATCGGCAAAGAACATTTAAAAAAATATTTTCTTTCTTTGCCGATCGCTGAAGTTTGGCGGCGATCGGCAAACAATTTTGAAAAAAAATTCTTTGCCGATCGCCGAGGAACCAAAGAATCGGCAAAAGCTTCGCCGTCAGTATTTGTGGCGCCACGTGGCTATGCCGATCATTCTTTGGCGTGGCGGTTGGCAAAGGCTTTGCTGATCAGTGTGCCGCGTGGCGGTCGGCAAATCCGCCTTTGCCGACCCAGGCTTTGCCGACTGCTCTTTGCCGACTGCCACGTGGCTTTGCGGTTGGCAAAGCCTTTGCCGACTGGGTTTATGCCTTTGCCGACCGGGGCAAGCAGTCGGCAAAGAGCCGTTTTCCTGTAGTGACATGATATAATTGCCCATAGGCCCTTGTATTTGTTATTGAGATATAATAATGCAAGGTTAAAAGTTTTTTCCCACATGCGACCTGATTTATATTTAGAAGATAGATCTACGGCTACTACTGGTGGAGATAGATTAGCAAATGGGAAATGAAATAAACGACGACAAGGTAGCCAATCCATGTCATGATGGTATTGTTTAACTTAAGGAAATCGATCAAGTGTTAATTTAATATAAACAAAGGGCTGTGAAAGGGACAGCTAGGTCTTCTAATAATTAAGACCGGCACTGATCGACAAAGAACATAAACTGAGACAGGTCAGCGAAAGCAGTGGCTGCTATATAGAATACTCTGCATGTGGATGTGTAAGACTTTCGCTGATTTCTGCAGCTTCGGATTCCCCTGGACTTGACATGTTATTACTACACCTTCCGAACTGAAAGTTTGAAATTTCGGACGTGTTTGGCAGTGTTTTAGATATTGGTAGAAACGTTTCGGGTCTAGAGATTTCCTTAAGAAATGTTTCTCTAGTGTTACACCTTCTCCAAATCCTATCTATTCCAACCCTAGTATCTGTTGTTCGACAACTTCTTGATGGAGTTTGTGGATGTTCTACGTGGCCTTACCAACCCTGTATAATCTTAGTTCGCCTTCAATTCCCGACGGGCTCACTCCTAGGAGGCATTCCAAGGTTTTTCTCCAAGGCAGATCGCCTAAGCCGGTTTTTCTTGACTCGCCACGATTCGATTTTTGAGTGGTCCGAGTGATCCTCTTGCAATTTGGGTGTGCTAGCTTTTTTGACGTGAAAACGATATTTGCGTCAACAATTTGTAATGGACGGAGTATATATGTGAACTCTAGACATGTGATGTGTAGAGAATAACCAAGTTTGTTTGCACATAAGTCATGCATGCTTTCACAATCGATATCTCCCTTCTACTTATATTACTACATGGACATATAATTCCGAGCAGCTCGTCAGAATCGACTGCCTGAAACTTCTCTGATGACGCATTCAACCATCGCCAAAAAGAAAGCCAGAAGTGATGATGGCAGGTATAAATAAATAAGATATAGCACCTGCGCATTCGATAAAAAAGTCCAATATTTTGGCCTGAAAGGGAATTCTTTTCTGCGTCCATAAGATATAAAATAATTGTGTTTAATACTGCAGGTTCCTAGACACTCCTCGTTAGCTAGCCCCTGTGACCTGAACCATCCTGTATACAGCAGTGGTCAGGCCCTGTTTAGATTCAAAAATTTTCATCTCAAAGTATCACATCGAATCTTGCTGCACATATATAGAGTACTAAATGTAGACGAAAAACAAAACTAATTACACAGTTGGGTGAGAAATCGCGAGACGAAACTTTCAAACCTAATTAGTCCATAATTAGACACTAATTACTAAATACAAACGAAATTGCTACAGTACCAAAACCAAAAATTTTCTCCAACTAAACGCGCCCTCAGTGGAGTACGGCGGTATTATTGTTCACTCACAAAGTCACGTCATTTTCACATGACGAACACGAACACAAGAAAAATACGGAGCTCTCCAACGGTGCAGTGACAGTGGTGATAAATGAAGAGGAATAACAACTGAAAAGAAAGGACCTGACGCTGAAATGAAAGGGAAGTATCAGAAGCAGTAACAGGCCCAGGGAACGAGCACCGCTTATCTGAGGTGGTGTTTAGATAAGACGGTGTAAAGTTTTTTTTATCACATTGATGTTACATTGGTATTACATGGGATGTTTGGATATTAATAAAAAAATAAATTAAAAAATCCGTTAGTAAACTGTGAGATAAATTTATTAAGCCTAATTAATCCGCCATTAGCATATGTGTACTGTAGCACTTTATTGTCAAATCATGGACTAATTAGGCTTAAAAGATTCGTCTCGCAAAGTAGTTATAATCTATGCAATTAGTTATTTTTTTATCTATATTTAATACTCTATACATGTGTCTAAACATTCGATACGATATGGTGTAAAGTTTTGACGGAGGAACTAAACAAGGTCTGAATCAAGGAGTTGGTGCTGGATGGTCTAGCTAGTGGTTGGGACCGCCAGCCCAGGATTTAATTTGACCCGATCGTTGAGATGTATTATCCAGCTAGTGTTCGTGGTTAGTAGATCGGTGGGGTTAATAATTTATATATATATATATACTAGGAGCGTACCCAGCGTGTCGCTGTGGACATCACGAATGATTTTTAGTGGGTGACGTGGTTTGCTCAGGTGCATTTTTTAATAATGAAAAGAGTATCGGGCTTCACCTCAGTTGAAGAGGAATCAGACCAACTTATTACAACTTAACAACTCTGGGTAAACAAAGTTTTTATAAGAAAATCAACTCAAAATCCAATTCTAAATATAGAAGGTCATGCATTGAACGCAAAGAGTCTTATTGTCGCGTCTCTAAAGTTGCATTACAATTCGGTCCAGAATGCTTGTTGACCCTCACAACGTTGCATTACAATTTGGTCCAGAATCGAAGCCAATGGATCCCTTAGATAACACCTACAAGAGAATTGGATTGACAATCGTCAAAAACAACTTTGTTCCTTGTTATCCAGATTGACCATAAAATGGTCGCCGCACCAATCAGTAAGACTGATAGAAGATTCTTATTAGCTTTCCAAGAGTACCATACATTGATAAGTTTTGGGCATTTCGAGGTGGATTCATTTCTATCGCCATATGGATTGCTCTCCACAAAAACATGACACGTGAGCATTCAAAGAAAAGATGAGTTTGCTTAAAAACAACGGGACCTATCTCCATCCCAATTCCTCTTTGCCAAGTTTTCTCAGTGAGTTTATGTAAACTCCAAATAAAACTATCATTACCCTGTTGCAGGTTAATATTAGCCATCCTGCTACTAGGTGGTTCCATTCTAGTGCTTGTTTCCCACTTATGCCCTTCTACCATCAACATTAAGTGGACCTGATTTAATAAATCTTCAAACTTTGCTTCTTTCCTATGAACAACGTTGAATAAAGTTGGGTATTGGGATTTGAGCGGTTGGTTCCCTAACCAGGTATCTTCCTAAAACCTGATCTAGTTACCCTCCTTTAACCTGAAAGTTCCCAAAAACTCATGAAAGTTTCTTTTACACTCATGAGACTCATCCAAAAATGAGTCTCCTACTTTTTTCTCTACCTGTGACGAGTCTTATCTTTAATTTAATATATAGATAATGCTCCACCGTGGGCGTCCTTCCTGTGTCCGTCGGTCCGGACGCTCCTAGATGGGCCTGTGGACCGGCCCACAGGCCTGCTCCCATCACCACGGCAAACACGGTTTCCCCCCAAAAAAAGAAAAGAGAGCTACACTTTTCTCTGTTTCACATCGGCCGCCGCGTCATTCCCCACCTCTGACTGGCGCAGCTGCCCGACCGTCGCTCGCTCGTGGAGAGGCAGACCGCAACTGCCCGACCACCACTGCTGCCTCCACCACAGGGGCTAGACGCCAGGTCGGCGGCTAGGAAGACCTCCGCCTCCAACGCGCCACGGCCCAGCGTACGCACCCGCGTCCACTTCTCGCTCACGGCCATCACTGGGAGCACGCTGCCTGCTCGCCCTATCGTTAGGGACATCGCCGTTGCCACTCCAGCGCCTCCATCAGGGTGGCCTCCATCCGCTCCCTGTCCACCTCGTCGATTTACCGCAGTTCCCTACCAGGTAGGTCGTGGCCGCACGATGAATGCTTTGTTTCAGGCGTTTTAGAGTTTTGTTTTAAGTGTTTCATCTGGATGTTGCAAAAGTAGATCTGAATGTTGCATATGTTTTCAAGTGTTTCGAGCGTTTTAGACTTTTGTTTTAAGTGTTTCATCTGGATGTTGCAAAAGTAGATCTGGATGTTGCATATGTTGTAATGACAAAATATGCATGTTGCAAGTCTATGTTTCAAGTATTTCGTGTGTTTCGACGATATTGCAAATGTTTCATCCGGTTGTTTCAAAAGTAGATCTTGGTGTTGCACATGTTGCAAATGGCTATACACGCATTTTTCAATCGCATGTTTCAAGTGTTTCATTTATCTTCGGGACGTTTATGATGCGAATGTTTCATCCGGATGTTTCAAAAATAGATCAAGTGTTGCACATGCTAGTGGTATGTTGATGTGGTGAGATAGAATTCTAATGCAACAACTAATGGATTACAATGGCCATCAACATGTGTTCGAAGCTTGCCTTGCTCAAGTTGAAATATCTAAGTAGCGATGCTTGGTCAAGTTCAATTCCTTTTTTTTTTTCGAGCATGGTCAAGTTTAATTCCATGGGAGAGACAACACAAAGTATCAAAACAAAATTAGCAAAATAGGAATAGAAAAAAAAAAATCTACCAGGGATGACGACGTGAAGAGAAAAGCTTAGTTGTGAGGTGGGCTACACGCCAAGAATAAAGCAAGAGGAGACTTTTGGTTAGCTCGTGAGTCGTGACCTTGACTATCTTTATATAAACCAAAAAAAAAAAAAATCATACGGCGTACTAGTCTATTGGATGCAGATTTGATACGTCGCCATGACGACTTGGAATTGCTACGTAGTAGTACTTACCCCTACTTATATTACTTATATGCTACTAGTGGTGGCTGGACCGCTGTGGAGTGCCGTGAAAAAGGAGCGGTCGCTATGGCGCGGTTAAAAGCAACCGAGAAAGTGACGGCCCTGTACCGGATAGAGATTAGCCATTGGGTTCACGGTATGATTTCTCAACCTGTCCTTTTTTCTTATAGGATTTCTCAACCTTTCTTGCCAGCAGGAACCTGGGACTGGGAGTGCTAGCTTCAGGCTACAGTTTTTTTTTTTTTTTTGAGCAACCAGCTAGCTAGCCTAGAAATGGCAGTGAAACAATGCAAGTGTCCTGGGCCGTACATGGGCCAGCTCCACAGGCCTACGCGTTCATCTGATAATGGGCCGTGTAGAAAGCTCATCGAGTCATCTGTTATCACCACGCGTTTCGCAACAGAGGTAAGCCGATCAGTCAAGATCTGACTCTGACAAAAGTCTTTCCACCAATTAATTTTTTTGGAGATTAATTATAATTATTTAATAATGGATACAACTCGACGCATAAACATCAAAGAGTTTCTTCTGTGATAAAAGTTGACCTATACATTCAGGTTTATTTTATCAATAGTCTGCAGACTCTCCAAACTTGAGATGATGTGTAGTAGTGTGTTATTCTGACCACTACCGACGCTCCGTTCCAGTGTTCCACTTCCACCCTTCTCCCATGACCTTCAATCAAAGCTTGGACTCGATATTTCTTCCATGGGAACGTCTGGTAGGTAGGTTCAAATCTTCCCACTGTGGATCATCAATTCTGGAGAAATATTGTTCAACAGCCTCGTCATGCACTTGTTCCAACCTTGGAGGCATCCACTGCAAGTACTCCAAAAAAGACCACCAGAATACAAAGGTAATGTAAGACGATTAAGATGTCAGCACCAGATTCCGATCAATGTACTAAATACGAAACTATCCAAACCTTTGGGTTTCGATCTTTATCTATCAATATAGCCCTGCATCCCTGCAACAGGAATCGGATGTTAGGCATAGAGGCCTTGCCACGATGAGGTATAGAGATCTTGAATGAAAATAAACAGTGTCGAAGGTGTTGCTATTTACCTCAAAGAAGTCTCTGCTGAAGTCACCACGCATGACATGGCAAACCATTCTATATTCCCGCTGCAAGCACTCCCCAACAGTTTGTGTCCTCCCTTCTCTTATCTGAAAACCGAGTTAGAGAACAAAAAATGAAACAACTATAGTGGACACAACTGAGGCCCAGACTGTAGACTAATAGTACAAATATGATGTGGTTTCTGAGGGATACCGATCTCAGAGAGATTTTCAGACTGGTAGGAGAAGCCTTTTTCAAGGACTGGATTGTCGTAGCAACCCATTCATCTGCCAAATTTGCGGCCTCTAGTTCCTGACATAATATATATTAGTTTTGCAGGATAGAACAGGTGAATCCATAAACGCTGCATTTAACTGTAACAAACTGACAAGAGCGGATATAATTTCTTCAACTGTCCTTTTGGAAAAGCATTTGTTGATGATTTCCAACCTGGGGAGTGCCAGAGAATGAATTAGCAAAATTATGAATCAAGGCATGTTTCAGTCGTCCAATCAGAAACACTCTTACCTATTCAAAGAGCTGCTTTCTTTCAGTGATGGCTGTTGAGCAAATTGATCGATTATACCACACACAGCAAAGGTGTTGGAAGTATCCACCTTTTTAAGTGATTCTTCCAACAATAGCAGCCTCTGAGGAACAGAGTATTTACTAGGAGTTATTAGACTGATATAGCACATACGCAACCTTAACAATGCAGGCCAACAAAAACTGAAAGCATGAAAATGATATATCAATATGGTCAGGATTTCTGTAGCATGTTCCAAACAATAATAACCAAAGATGTGAAAGAAAACATCATAACTGAAAGCAAAAGCTGACAGCTATATTGATTGGTTTTTGTTCCAAGAATGTATAGAAAGGTTGTTTGGAGATGCACTTGGTCAAAAAAAAAAAAAATTAAGTCATATAAGTGAACCTACATTTGAATGGACAAAATGAGTTGCCAGACCACATGCAAGCATTTCCCCACCATCCAATCTGGCGCCAGCAAGAGCAACATACTCTCCTGGAGAAAAGAACATGAAAACAGTTTAGTGAACAATATCTCCTAAGATACCTCATGCAGTACAACTAATATAAGTTATAAGTGAGCCTACATTTGGTCACTCTTCATTTTTTTATATGATAATATCTCCACAACCTATATGATTATATCTCCACAATCACTATTGCACATGAAGGACAATTGCTAAAAAAAAAGATCATTTGCACATGAAGCACTATTGCTAAAAATCAATTAAGTACACTGTATTTTAAAAACTTCAAAGGAAAATTTGAGGGTGCATAATATTTCAGGACTGTGAAGATATCCAACGATACTGTATAGATGGAAATGACATGGCAATATGTACTTCGACTGGATATAAAGAAAAAGAAGAGACATAAGATAACCATAGAATCCAGGAAGCCGGGACAGAAAATATGAGGCCCCTATATCTGGAAAGAGACCCAGAGCTGTTTCTGGCATTGCAAAAACCTGCATGAATAGTTGAAATGTAAATGATATAGATTTTGGCACTTGAAAGTATCCTGAATTTCCAATAAAAACAAGAAAGATTCTCCATATTCCAAATGAGTTGAACTACTAGCACCAATCAAGCTCACAAAAAGGGTAGTTCATACCATAAGTCCATAACTGAAACCTATTCTCAAAAACATTCAGGCCTAATATCCACCATAAATGGCAGTGAAAAGTTGTGCTAGGTAATGACACAAATCCAGCATGTGGATGCATTATTCTTCAACCCTAAAGCAGCAATATGGGTATGTTTTGTTCAAAAGTTGTTACTTCTATCTTTTCAAGTTTTATTTATGACTTGTTCTGACAAATATATTGAAAGGCTAGCTTCTAGAACCCTCATGCAGTACAACTAAGAAAGCTAGCTTCTAGAACCATGTAACATTTTTGCACTGTCATGCAATACTAGCATATATTAAAAAAAAAGAGAGAGCACCTAGAATTACATCGTAAATTATATAAGAGGGTAAGCTCAAATAATATATCTCACTATCTCAGTCACAACACAATTACAGTATCTCACTTGGAAAGAACCACACTTGACACCCAATTCTAGATTGTTACAGCATGGGACAACATTCAGCAGTACTTAAAAAGCAGATCTCAAGATGTATCATGACAAGCAAACTTTTTTGTGCTTCCCAACTACAGTCCATCTTCAATAGATAAGTAAAAAGTAACAGCTTTAGTAAATTGCACTTGAGTTCGGTTTGTAGCATATACCGTGTTATCAGTGGCAACTCGAAACCTTCCATGTAAAGAAACACCAGCACCTCCACCCATGACAATTCCAGTAAGAAGAGAAACCTACAGTTAAATTGTTTAGCCTTTAGGGGCAAGGAACACAGAAGTGCATAATTACAATTAACCACTATGAAGGGATGAAGCTCACCTGAGGTTTGGTATAAGTTGCAATTATGTAATTCAACAAAAATTCATTTCGGAAGAAATCAGCACCATATTTCCAGCTGTCTGATTTAAGAATTAAACACATAGCGGAGTCAGCAAACAATGAGAAACAAAGTGAGGCACATATGCTACATGTAACATGGGTATTAAGTGAGGTAACAGAAGACGACGCGAAATATGTAAGAAATCAGCTTTGGATATTAGATATCGCAGAGACAAGGTAAAGCTGTAAGTACCTTTATGTATAGATCGGACAACTGCAGCAACATCACCTCCAGCACAAAATGCTCTTCTATTACCCTGAAAACAAGTGATGATCGTATACAATGACAAACAATCGGATCAACAGAAGGCATCAAGGCAATGATGCGATAGTGATAATCATATCAATCAAATAGAGCTAACAGAAGGAAATTAGAAACAAACTAAACTGAAGGGAAAAAAAAAACAGCAAGTTGAAGTAAGCTCTGTAGCAAGTTTTTTAGATAATGGAAGAGTAACATCTCAGCCTCCACATCAAGTGATGTTTTAGCAAGTGTGAAGGTATTCTATGAGGTGAACAGACTTAGATCAAACACAATACAAGCAGTTACATTGACAAATGCTGTTCCCTTCCTTTTGTAAGCCTTTGGATGGCAACAAACATCATTGGCACCTGATACACGCATCGAATTGGAATAAAGTGCTTCAGAACAGAATAACCACCTCAAACTCTCTATGTTATTGATTTTGAGAATAATTCTTGCAACTCATGTTCCAAATCACTGCCTTGCTACTTGGTAATTTCTACTGGAACAAACGCACACTAATAGATGGCACCCAGGGTGACCTCAATGTGCATGATCAGAAAACAAGACAGAGACATCTATAATCCAAGTTAGACCACATCAACGACAATAGAAACACAGTGGTATTAGATACCTTCATAATCAACAATTTAACTCCATTGTCTTTCTCATAAGCAGTGAAACACTTCAAGAGTCCCATAATCTGCCATATGAAAGAACAATCATCCTGCAACCACTATTCTAAAAGTAATTCTAGGTACTGTAATACTAGTGAACTCATAACATACCATGGCCGAGGAGAGCGCATTTAGCTGCTTTGGCCTATTCAAAATCAGTGTCCTTGTAAAGCCATTCGCTTCTACCAAAATCTGAAAAATAGAGGATATGAAAAAAAAATGCTTTCAGTTCTGGTTTAAACAACCATCAAATGGTTGCTATAGCAAATTAAGCTGAGCACAATTGTGCAATACAGAAAGCACAAATGATACGGATCACAGGAGCATATGTTCAACACTATGACATGACTGTGAACTGTTATTCGAACAAAATCCTGGATCATCATCACAATCACAAGTAACAGCTTCCAGAAACCTCATGAACTTGATTGGATCTCAGAATTGTATGCGCAGGACCAAAAAGAATCAATTAACGCCAGCATTACACTATGGACCACTCCTATCCTAAGACCGATTGAAGCAACGCATGGGTCAAGTTAGCCAAGGAGCATGCATCCTCAGACCGACACAACACTCGTGTGGTAAACGTAAAGCAATCAATCTAAATCAAATATTCTGGAACCGGCGAGAGAGCGAGCTACAGCAGCAGGGATCAGATGGAGTAGGTGGTGGTTCCTCCTCCGATCGGACGGTATAATCCGACAACCCGACCACCCGCCCTCCGATATGCGGGTACAGTCCAATAACCCAGACCGTGAAGTCTGATGCGCGCACGGCGAGAAGCAGCCGAGTGAACGAATTGGGGGAAGCAACAAAGTTAACGAATTGGGAACTCGCGTGTAGGAAAGGGACCTGATCAGAGTCGGCGCCCGCAGCGCTTGGGGGAGGCATCGAGGCCATCCGCTTCCGCGGACGGGCAAGCTGCTCGAGGACGACAATGGAGGGGGCTCTCGAATGGGACGGGTGCGAACTGCGAAGAGGAGGAAGACCTGAAAAGAGGGGAAGAAGGGGATCAAAGAGGGATTTTTTGGTGCGTGGACTATGATGGATACTAGGCTGCACAGCACAGACGAATGGTTGGGCCGCTGTTTCAGGCCTTTAGCCCAATTGCCAAAGCAACAAAGCTGCTGTCAACACTCGCAGTAAGTAGAGCGAGCAGTGGCCAGATGGATCGAACGGTAGTGCTATAGATTTTTTTTGACAACAGTAGTGCCATCGAAATTGTCACCATAGGGAAATTTGTAGTAACTCACGTTTCTTTCCGTCGGTGTTTCGTAAATCGGACTAGTAAATTTATACGATTGTCGTGCTGCTTTAGAAAGACGATGGTAGCATCTAATAGACACGAGGATTTATACTGGTTCAGGCCGGAGCCCTACGTCCAGTCTCAGAGATGATGGAGTGCATGTTCCTCGCTTGAATGCTCTGAAGTTCTTACAATAGGGGGTGCAAGAATGATGAAAGAGGTGGTGGAACCTATGCTAGGCGAGTGGCTATCCGAAGGGAAGCTCCAGGAGTCCTACTACAATGGTGAATGAATGGATTGGTAGAGAATGTGAACCGTGTTGTCCTGGCGGTCCTTATATAGAGTTCGGGGCTAGGGCTTGTACAAAGAGGAGGTTCTCCCGATCAAAGGGTCGAGAGCCTGAGGGAGGTCCTAGCTAACTTGGCTTGCAAGCTACGCCGTCTTCTTATGCACGTCAGGTCGTAGCTATCGCCATGGTCTTCGCCCACGCTATGGCAGGCGTGACGTGGTGCTACTTGTCTTGGCCGTGGCGGACCGTAGCCTCGTTAGTGGTTCGTCACCGCCCCAGTAACAACGCGGTGTCCGTCGTGACCTTCATCATGGTCTCCTGGCTCCCAGGGACGTCGTACCCAAAGTAGGTAGCTGCCCTGGGTCGTCGATCACTTGGTCGCTTTGCGGGGCCGAGGGCCACGACCTCGATCATTGGGGTAGGGCACTCTTCCTGTATGGATGTCCTTCTATCGAGCCCCTTGTCGTGGATCCCATCCCGTAGTGGGTGGGATCGTACAAGAGTCTAGTCGGTCCGCATTTGGACAGTGGGTAGCATACCTATTGCCACCATAGTGCGGTATAGTCTCGTTGGAGCGGCATGGCACAGGGATGGTGTCTGACCGGGCCGAGGTGACCGTTGTCCCCTCGATCCTTGTGGGGTCAGTCCGGCGTGCTTGCTCCTATCAGAGCAAGCACGTTTAGCTAGGCACGACCTCTCTCCACCCCTTCCGGGGGGTCGTGACGGAGGAGAGGTCGTGCGTCTTGTGGGCGCCATATGGCTAAGGTGGCTGGTAGGGGTCGTGGCTGACCCTAACCTTGGCGTGCTTGTCTTAGCTGGGCCTTGGTCGTTCGGGCTTTCGCTATCGGGTAAATTGTGGGCCTCGTAGCCTACCTACTACTCGGTGCCTTGAGACACCCCGATGTTACAACCCTGACAATAGTCCCTGAGCGTTTTTACGATCGTGAAAATGCTGGTGCGTGCGCGCGTTAGAGCGCGGGTTCGTAGTCGTGGCTTTTCTGAGCTTCGCCACTCGACCCCTTGCGGGCTTGGTGTATTTAGGATGGTGGTTGGACGTTGTGCCCGTCCCATCCTATCGAAGGGGTATATGGTTGCTGAGCCTTGCTATGTGAGCGTGCCGCTCATCAGGGTCCATGACCTAGGCGAGGCCGTGTGGTCTCGTCAACGCTGCATCGGTCCTGCCTTCGGGGAGGCTTCGATTTTTTCTGATCTTGTGCGAGCATCTGGTGTTGGTTGTGGCTTTCGCGGTTCTCTCTTGGGACTATAAATATTGGCCCTTCGCTTGAGCTATCCGTGATTGTGTTTGAGAACCTGTTCTGCTAGTTCTCTCAAGGTGCTTGTTCTTGAGAGAGGAGGGAGATGGAAGGGTAGGACAGAGAGACACATCGTGAGTTTCTGTTTTGAAGGTTTCTTGTGATGGCCGGGCGTTTGCGTCTGTCTACCTATCATCTGGTGCTAGGAGGGATCTTGCTATCTGGGCAGGACTGGGTGGCTTGGTCACTGGGACTGTAGCTTTGCGACCTCCTCGTTTTTCGGAGCGCACTGGCTTGGATGTGCGAGGTGGCCCTTACTGTGGGTGGTTCCACCAAGCCGTCCCTATCCTTGTGAGATGGCGGCAATGAAGCCGCTTCTCACCCTTTGTGTCCCGTGCTCTGGGAGCTGTGGCGCTAGATAGAGTTTTGCAGGGTGCTTCTCTCTGTCGTGTTTTATTGCGATGGAGGGGAGCGTCCCGTAAGCCCCTGTTCAGCGCCATTGCTCCTAGAGGTTACCATGCTGTGTGGCGCTGGCCGCGCTTGTTTCATTGGGAAGCGTAGAGAAGGTATGTTTGTGAAGCACCATGATTGCTCGCTAGGTTAGTTTGTAATTTCCTAGGCTTTGACCAGGATTGTTTCTTGATTTAAGTGAAAGTTTTGTTTGGGCATGGCGTCAGGGTTTTAGAGGTGTCGTCCTTGACCAAAGGTAGTCACCTCAATCCAACGCCACCGGGGTCGTGGTTCCCGTGGGATGCGTTGCCATCCAAATGAGAGTCGAGGGTTCGGGAGCGCTGGCGCCCTCCTTTTTGTTCCCTAATGCCCTTTGCGACCCGGGGGGTCATGATGCCTTTGTTGCAGGCATGTTTTTTAGTTTTGCCCCACGTGGGGAGAGGCATGTCCACTGTAACCACACGGTCGGAGTGGTGCGCCTTGTCGGGGTCGATGGGTAATCCGAGCTGGGCCCGATATCCTCCCCAATCGACATGGAGTTCGGCTGTGCCTCACGTGAGATGTCCCATTAATCGTCGGCCGTCAATCCCATTGGTTCCCAACCTCCTCCACAGTGGCCAGAGGGCAAGATACCTCCCCCCAGAGGGGGTCAACCCGGGAGACTTCGAAGCAGACGACTCGAACACAGAGAGAGATGGTCGTGTGGCTCCGCACCACCAATTAGAGCGACGGAGGGCCATCTCCTCCCTATCCCTATCCCTTTTGTGGCCTCGAGCCCTTCTAAGGACCGGCCTAGAGGTGGATTCCTAAGTACGACATCGGGTCGCGTCCATGACCCGGCTTCCCTACGCACGGGCTCGGGGGCTTTCGGGCCTCTTCCACCGGGGTTGTGATTTACCGGTCGTTCACTCGGCGCGTGATCGCGTGTGCGTTCTACGGTCATGATGATCGTGGGTCGCTCTGTGCGCGAATCCAGAGGGCGGTCAGTGTAACACCCTCGGTGTTACACCGTAAATTGTTACTAAAACATGTCACGAGCATCATATTTATGTGTTAATGCATGTGATAAAGTGTGTAGATCAATTTCTGTAACTCGAAACGATCAACTAGAATGCGAAACGAAAGTTGATTCGATAGTCATGTTATATTACTTAGGGTTTAAAACCAATTTTTATTAAGCAAAAATGCTATAGAACATATATGGGTCACCTTAATAAAGTTGGAAGTACAAACTTTGTAGATGACAGTGAAATACTTGCGGTCGAAAAATAATGTTACTAGCTGGTATTTCTAATAGTCTAGAAACGGAACTTGAAATCAAATTCAGCTCAAAAACAGAAAATTTCAAGTCTGCCAACAGTTAGACACTGCTATGTCTAGCAATTTATTGTGAGAGATTGGGTTAAGGAGTGGTGTAGTGTTATACCTCGATTTGGTAGTCTCATGTGCCATCTTGAGCATGGTGGAGACGGTTTAGGTTTAGGAGCAACCGTTTGGTCGTGTTGAGCGCTTTAAAATTCATGTGTAGCACGATTTCGGGCTGGTTGGCCATGTGGCCGTGATCACAGCGATCGAGCGCTCGATGTTGCCGCGTTGGTCACGCGTGTGCGTGCATGCGCTGCTGCGCACGGTCGGTCGTCGTCGCCTCTGGCTTGGCCAGGTCTCGGCTACCGTTGGTCCCGTCGCGCGGAGCCACCGCCGCTGCTGCTGACTGCTCTGCACGTGCCACGATGGAGCCGCTGCTAGTGCCATCAACTCGCTGTCACGTCTGCACTGCCGACCCGCCTTGCGTCGCGATGCTGTCGCTACCGATGTGTAACACCCCGGGTGTTATAAATACTACAACTACCATGTCATCATATGCATTGCAAAGCATTTGGTCATATTGAGAACTTTGATATGCATTCACTAAAACAAGTTTATATTTGTGTTATAAGTGTTGCCTTGTAGTGTTTGAATCATGTTCCAAGTTTTGTTTGGATTGGGATTTTCGAAAACCCTAATTTCGGCCTTTAAGTTTTGACCTGGAAAACCCATTTCAAAATCGAATCACATTTTGGGGTTGAGCCTTAAAGAAAAAATGTAGAGCTTGTTGAGTTGTACAAAGTTTATTTTTGGAGTTTTCAAAGTTGTTTAGAAAAATTTGGAGTAATTTGAAAATGCGTAATTCTTTAAATGTCCCCTTTTTGAATTCAAATTTGCATTTCAAAATGTAGACCGAATTTGGGTATGGTTATAAAAGCAAAGTTGTAGAACTTTTGATTTTGAACAACTTTTATTTTTGGAGATTTTTGAGTTGTTATACAAATTTGGGGGTAATTTGGAATTTTAAACAAATGGCAATTCTGTAATTACTGTGAACAGTGTTCACCGCCTAAGCTACATGGCCGGCGACCTTCTTCGGATTTCCAGTCGCACCTGTGGCCGCCCTTGGCTTCGCGCTGGCGCGGTGAAGGCTTCCGCGTGGCTTCCTTGAGCTTCTGAGCCACTCTATAAGGCCGAGACGCCGTCGCCGTCGTTCTTTTCTTCTTCTCTGTTTTTTCCCGTCACCACCGCTCAACTCCGGCGAGTCCGTGTCGTCGCCGTAGTGCCTCTCCAGCCTCAGTAAAGCTTTCTACAGCTCCGCTTGCTCCTTGCGCACTCAGCTGAACCATCCTTGACGCTTGCCTCCACCGAGAAATCGATGTCCACGCCTTTCTTCCTCGCGGTCGGCAACCTTACCATCGCGAGCGCGTTGCCGTGGCCAGCGCACTACGGTCTGCCTCTGACATTGAAAAGCTTTGCTTCAGCTTCGTCTCGATGCTATGGTTCTTAACATCTTGTTGATTGCTCATTTTGACCACTGCAGTCATCGGAACTCCGCCACCGACGACGTTTTGCTCCGCCGTGTTTGCTCAGCTCGTCGAACCACCTTGTTGTTGCTCCTTCGGCTCAGCCTTTGACTCCAGCGCGTTCGGGGTGAGCTTCTGGTGCTTCCTGTGCCATTTATTTAATCGCTACCGGTCTCCTGTCGCCGGCATAGCGCAGCCGCACCGTCGTGGCCGCCATGGCCGGTGTCATGCTCGGTCCTAGCCGTGGTTGGTCTCGTTTGTGCCACCAATCGACGCGTAGGGATGTAGGGGTTATTTTGGTACCTTGGCCGTCGTCGTTGGACTCGCCGTCGGTGAGTTTTCACAGGTCAGCGCGCGTGTCGCCGTGGTCAAAGCGCGAGGTTAGGGATGACAAGTGGGACCCGGGTGTCAGTGACTGTGTAGTTCAAAATGAAATTTTTCTATTTTCAGAAATGGATGAATAGTAATAGTTTTTTTAGTTTTGTGTAGATTTATTTAGAGTTCCAAAAATTATGAAAATTTTTGTGTGACCTCTCTATGATGTATATTATTTAAGAAAAATATGAAATGTTGTTTTTAGTACTTTTTGAATGTGATAAAAATTGCTCAATTAATTAATAAATGAGTTTCCATAATTTTTCTAGGCTTATTTATGTATCAAAAAATTATGAAAATTGTTTTGCCACTTAGTTATTATGAGATGAACATTTACAAAAATTTTGAGCTCAATTGGAATAAGTTGATTTATTTCATAATTCTTAATTAAATAATTAATTCATAAAAACAAATAGTAACCTTTAATGATTTAGGTTTTGATTGAATTTTTGATTGAGTGATGTCCTTGGGTCATTAGTTGGTAATGATCCTTGGCAATTGAATTAGGTGTTACGAAAGAGGTTTAGTTGGTTTGACTTGTAACTGTACCGCGAAGGAAAGTTGTATTCAAAATTATTAGTTTTGCATACATCATCGAGTATCATATTTTGTATCTCGCGTCATTTTAAATATGACATTGTTACTACGTGTAGTGAATGAAGGTGAGCACATGGTAGTTAATCAAGTAGTTGAGGAGGTTGATCCGTTTCTAGAGGTTGGTGTTGATATCGGTGGAACGACTCCGGACCCAGATTTTTCCGTCAACGAAGGCAAGCCTCGGATGCGTTTAACCCTACCTTGTGTTTTACCAATTGATTTCGCTTTTGCTTTTTCTGTACTGCATTAAGTGATTAGGAGTTAAGTAAAAATCTAATTGGTGCATTATCAACCTTGTTCTTCCATATCTACCCTGTTATTAGTTTTAATTCGTATATGCCTAGTTTTGCTTAGCTATGCTTAGAACGATGAAAGTCGGGTGATTACCTGTCATCTGCAAGTGTTAAATGGAACTTTGGTTACTTATGTTATCATGTGATATGAGCATGTGAAGTAATAAATCTAGACCGGGCGGACTCGGTGTGTGTAAGCCACAAGACATGGAGGTCTTGTGAGCGGGTTCTTTCCGCCTATGTCGGTTAAGGTCCGTACCGTTGTTGAACTGTGTGCGGTGAGACTTTGTAGTACTAACCACATACTTCGGTAAGCTTTAACTTGGTTATTCTATTACGAGAATGGCTACTCGCGCACTGGGAGTGGAGAGATGGCGAGAATAGCGTGTACCCACGTGGCAATGGGCTGGATTGGTGGAGTACTGTATTCTCGGGTGGCGCGGACCCATTCTTGTTTAGAGGATCCGAGGGTAGGTTGGTATATGTAGGTCGAAGACCTGCATATGTCGTGTGGTCTGGAATTTCCAGCTGGGTTTTTAATCGGTTCGAATCATCGTTGCTCCTCGGTTATGGAGACTCACTTCTCTGTTCATCATCGTAGATAAATAACTGGAACTTGAGGATGTTTTGTGAAGGTGTTGGTTATGAAGTTTCATGATCTCAATACGGATCGTGTCAGCTTTGTCTATGATCTTATGAAGTTTTAAATGTTGATATAAGAATTTTGTTAAAAAGCTTTTACGCAAAAGAACTTTAATTATTGCTAAAGCCATACCTTGAATCCCCTAAGTCTGCATTCCTGCGTTCTATTAATTCTTATTTCGGTTAAGTCTTGTTGAGTACTTTTGTACTCAGGGTTCGTTGACCCTTGTTGCAGGTGAGGCTCATGAGCAGATCTGTTTTGGATCGTGCTACATGACTGTTGTTCCATGTGATGACGATAAGTAAATGTGTGGCTCTTGGGCAGGGCAGCTTATTTGTGTGTTCTGTAATATGTTATAATGCCACTCCACTACTTTGGTTTGTATTATTTATCGAACTTAGTTGTATGGTTTGAAACAAATGGTTTGTAAACTATGTTATTGTAAGACTTCCGCTGATTTACTCTGGTGTAGATATTTGAATAAATGTTGTAATACTGCAATGACTCTGTAATGTGATCCTGCTCGGAAATCGTGGATGATTCAGGGTTCTCCGAGGACACCTGACAGTCTTCTAAAGTTATCGGGAACATATGCATAGTTGTTAAAGGTCGTCGGACAGTGACAGGTGCTTGTGGGCCCTATAATTTAGGAGGTTCTACCACACGATGCCACTACGATGCTGTGCTGCTGCCGCTTGCCTTGTCCTAGTTCGCACATGGGTTGCCCCATGCCGTCGTCCCGCCTTAATGGAGTTGTGGCCGCGCTTATCGCACCCCAACTGCCTTCACGCGGGCACGTGATTTGGTCACAGTGTCGTGTAGCGGGTGCGCAGACGCCGTCTTAAGTCTGGTCGGTCGCGTCCCGCCAAGCCGTGGACGAGCCGAACCCACTGTCACGCCCCGTCTCTCTCTCCCTCTGTTTTCCACCATCCTCGGGTCGCGTCACGGTGAGCCAGAGAGTGAGCACCTCTCATTAATTTCTCATGCTCGCATCTACACCCTCATGTCTCCTCTCCAGCTAACCCCACCCCACCTTGACTCGTGTCATGCCGAGCTCCAATTTTGGAGCTTTGCCACCGACGTGCCGTTAAGGCCCATCGTCACCCACGTCGTGGCCAATCTCCACCACTTCACCACATGCCAATTCCTCTACACCACTAGCTCACCTTGGCTCCCTCTTCATCATGCACACGCTAGTCGCAGCTCTAGTGCCGCCTCCTCGCCACTGACGCGACCGTGCCTTTGCGGTCCGCTGTTCACCTTGTCGCGCGCATGTGGCCAGCCTATCACAGGTCGTCTCTGACTGAGCTGGCTTCTTGGTAGGGTCACTAGTGAGTTGTCCTTGCTCACCCGTTACCCCTACCACCTTGTTGTTGATGTAGCTCACCTGAACACCGTCGCCATTGCCGTAGGGTGCCCGCCGTCGTGGAGAGGTCCTTCTACGGTGTCCTGGCTCGTGCAACCGCCGCCCATCGTCTCGCGTCAACATAAGCGCAAGTGCCCTCGCTGCGCGCGGCGCCAGCCAGCAAGTCTTGGTGTGGTCGAGGGCCTTGCCATTGTAAAGAGGAGAAAGATCTGAGGGTTTTGTTGCAAAGTCGTTGTCTGTAGAAATAGTAACATGGACTGCGAGTTATTTTGCTCATAGTCTAGGGCGCGTTTTGCAAGAGTGCCAAGACGTGCGGGGCTTCCTCGCCAGGTGGGCATACAAGGCTGCTGCAGCGTTAAATCGTGTGGGCGGTGGGCGAAATCAGTTTAGCTTTTTTGAGGAGAATAGAAATAGCTTTTCATTTGTATTTCTGACCTGAACTTTGGTAATTAATATAAAATCATGTAGTTATCCAAAAATTATGAAACCAATTTTGTTAAGTTTCTAAAATTGTGCTCTATCTGTTAGTGTATTTAGTTCATATATATACTTGTTGATACCATGATCTATTAAATCATTTGAGAGTGCTTAATATTATTAGGTTAAAAATTATAGGAATTTTTGTGGCAAAATGGTGATAGCTTTAGCTTTGAAAATTTTACAGTAGCTTCATGGTATTATTATTATGTGCTCATTGTAATTTTTGTAGCTTTAGAATGGACTTAACATAAGGGGAGTTAAATGCTCTTTGTTTCAAAAATTCATTAAATCATTAGTAGAAATGGAGATATATCCTTCATTTGCAAATTTAGGTGTTTGTTAGTTGAACCCAACACTATATTTGATGAAAATGATAAGTAGTTAGTATCCTAACCATTAGAGCTAGCTTAGTGGCTTAGTAATGTATTCTTATTTTAAGAATTGTTGTTGCCGAAATGCTAAGTGTTGCATCATCATCGCATGCATGTAGAGAACGAGTTGGGGGAGATCATGACCATCGGATATCATGAGTTCGAGGAGGTGATCGAGGAGTATGAGTGATAAGGACATGAGCTCCACACATATGACCATGCTTGGAGATAAAGGCTAAGGAGATCAGCAAGGTTGTCCTAACTGAGAAGGAGGCCCGAAGCTTATCTGGTTCGAGTCACCAAGGTGGAGGCCCAAATCAAGTTCGAGCTCATCTCGGGTTTTAGGACCAGTCTGTTATAAAACTGGTCACATGGGCGTGTACGGGCTCCATTTTCGATGATCCACATATCGATGAAAAGCTAATTAGATAAGAAAGCCAATGTAAGTGGTCTCATGTCAAAAGCCCTTCAGAATAAATGGAAATCGTCAAAACAAGTTAGCCTCCAGAATCTGCCAGGGTGCTGCGACACCGTCTTTTGGTCCGTTGGACCGTGTATCGTGTTTGGGCCCATTAGGGGGTGCATCCATTGGGTGACTCCTAAGACTATAATTAGCAGCCACTACTCTCCTTAGGGTTTGAGTTTTGTTTAGTTCTTGATTTCCTCATGAAACAGACATCGTTTTGCTGCAACTGTGCCACCAAGGCTGCTTGGTGTGAACCAGGGCCCCAGCTCTTGATCTTGTTCGCCTGTGGCGTTTAGTCCTTTCAAATAAAGACTTAAACTCCTTGTTTTCATAAGCCTTATATTTATTTGTAATTTCAGATTGCGTTCATCCCGTTCTTTCTTGTGTTCTTGATTCGCTTGCAGGAAAGCCTTCTCGGCGAGGTCAATCGCGTTCGCGTGGTTGATAACCAACGGAGCAGTGGTGTAACGGTTGTGGGGGTCCAAATCAGTCTTGGTTCAAAGCCTCGATCGTAAACATCGAGTCTCCACCAATCAACGCTATCATACCTATCGGAAGATCAGGCCTTGTCTACATCAAGTTGTATCAGAGACCTTGTTGCCTGTTAGGTATAACTTTGTTTCCCCCTTTAGATTGTTACTGTTTTTGCATTACCTATAGTCCACAAAAAGCCAAAAAAATACACCGCCATATATTCCCTATCCTATAGCCTCATTGTACCATGCAATTTTGTCTCTGTTTCGCGTTGTTGAGTTCATGTCCTAGGGTAAGTTCTGGTTGATGGTTTTAGATCATTTTTAGTCCTGTTTGTGTTTTTTCCTTTTGTTTTTCATCATAATCCGTGAACACCTTCAAGTCTTGCTGTGTTTCCCTTGTATCCATCAAACCCTAGTCCACGCCATCTAATTTGTTACACTTGACTTCGCTGTTTGCATCTATCTATAGCCGCCACAACAACTTTTGCGCGCATTGTTCCTATTTTGTCCTCTAATTCGGAGTCAGTTCTTAAAACTGGTCTAGTTTTCGCATACGAACTCGAATTTCGACGTTCTATATATCAAAATCGATCAGAAATTTTTTTGGATCCGTCCGTCCCCTGCTTTGCTAGGTTCGAAAATTTTTATTTTGGCCAAAAACTGGTCACAAGATCCTCTTTTCGTGGTCACAAGCTTTTTGTCAATTTTGAGCATGTCTTCTGAATTTTCCACAGGCCACACCTTTCACTTGTTTAAGGTCATATTTTCTGTGGTTACTTCTTTTGTGCTCCTAAGAGAAAAAATATCAAAAAAATAAAAAGAAAAAGTCAAAGAATCCCAAAAAACAACGACAACCCAAAAATAGAGAAAAAAGAGAGGGACAAAAGTGGAACAATATCTAGAGGAGCACATAGAGAGCGCCATTTGAGCTGTGTTTGCGTGTGCTGATTTCTGCCTTGATTCTAATCATATTCCTGCTGTTCACATCACTTGATACATCTGGTACTTGGAACGTTAATAGGCCAGCAACTAAGACAAGTACTCGGGATACTTATTCAGCTTGCTATTCAGTTGCAAATATTGCTATTCCTTGCTACTATATTGTGCCTGTCCAAGCTCCACTTTCTTCTAACCAAGTACATATTCACCTTACAACTGTTACACTCAAACTACAACGGTATCACAGTCATCGACTGATTGCACCGCCTGTTGCTTTAGTAAGAACACTTGTAAGACCGTGGTAAGACGCTTGAGAGTGTGTGACTTTACTCCTTGACCACATCCTATAGTAGCCGATAGGAAAATACATACTTATGTGTGTTTCTTGTTTGATTCTAAGAATGACAGGTTGTTCGTATCCATCGACTTATGATGGTATAGGTGCTGATAAGTACATGGAGTGGGAAATTGCCATAGATAACATATTTGCTACTCGCTTTATGTGTCCAAGGAGGAAGATAAAAACTGCAGCTAGTGTTTTACGACATTCTACTTTATCTTGGTGGGTGTCTTTAGATCCTTCTGATAAACCTCAAACTTGGAATGATATGAAACTCCTTATGCGAGAAACATTTGTTAATCCACCTCCTGTTTTGACTTCATATGCTGAGCTGCACTATTTAGAGGAAGAGTCTATTGTTATTCCTCTTGCTATGACTAACCTTCTGCAGGATAATGTACATAAGCGAGAGGATGACATGGAAGAAAATGAGGAGCTCACAACCTCATATGCAAATTCAGAACCATCACTTCACAATGCACCTATTACTCCTGCTGAGAACACAGGTAATTCCCATGGTGCTACACTCACGAAAGGTGAGAATTATTTTAATGTACTAAATTTTTCCACAAACCATGCTATCATAGAGCAATTGTTAGTGGAACCCTCTCTTGATTTATCTTTGTCCCATGATAATTTGCTTGATGTTCCTTGTGATAAAGATGAATTAGTTGATGATGCTTCAGTTTCACATGTTTTGGAACCAACCACTTGTGCTGAAAATAAACATGTTATTCATATTGCTACTAAAACTGATGAGCTCAAACTATTGTCTTCTTTACATAATTTGGGTTACGTTGAATTTGATGTTTTGTGTAACCTAGATTGTTTGGAGGAGAGCCTTTTTAAATATGTTGATTTGCCTTGGTTTTCTAAACACACATATCATGTTATTGGCAAATATAACAACAAAGGACAATATATGATACATCGAGTATATGTTCGTAGTAATATGAATTCTCCTTTTGTTGTACAAGATTATGATCGTTTAGAGGGCAGCTATAATAAAACAAACATTTTCTCATGTTCCTTAAAGAAACAAGTTCACTTCCAAAAAGAGGACCATTGTTGGTTGCTACCTATGTCTGCTAGACCATCTATTCCTGCATTGTCTTTGGTTAGTTCTAATCTTTTGTAGGATAGTGTTGACATACATCGTGTGCATTCGGATCATGGAGTTTACATGCTTGCTGAAATTTTTATGTGAGATGACACGCTAGAAACTTGGAAACATAGTCATGTTCCTTCTCACAACTATTTTAGTTCCCTTTGTCTTCGTAACCCCGTTCTTCTTTGTGTTGTGCAGGATCAGTTTTAAGCACAATCGACGATGAGGATGACTTTTCATCAAGAAATGGAGGATGATAAGGACATGCGCTCCACACATATGACCATGCTTGGAGATAGAGGCCGAGGAGATCAGCAAGGTTGTCCTAACCGAGAAGGAGGCCCAAAGCTCATCCGGTTCGAGTCACCAAGGTGGAGGCCCAAATCAAGTTGGAGCCCATCTCGGGTTCCAGGACCAGTCTGCCATAAAACTAGACACACGGACGCGTATAGGCTCCGTTTTTGACAATCCATATATGGACGGATAGATAATTAGATAAGGAAGCCAATGCAAGTGGTTTCACATCAAAAGCCCTTCGGAATCAATGGGAATCATCGAAACAAGCCACCATCCAGAATCTGCCAGGGTGCTACGACACCGTCTTTTGGTCCGTTAGACCGTGTATCGTGTTTGGGCCCATTAGGGGGCGCGTCCAGGGGGTGACGCCCAAGACTCTATAATTATCAGCCATCGCTCTCCTTAGGGTTTGGGTTTTGTTTAGTTCTTGATTTCCTCGTGAAACAGACATTGTTTGGCTACAACAGTGCTGCCAAGGCTGCTTGCTATGAACTAGGGCCCCAGTTCTTGATCTTGTTCGCCTGTGGCGATTACTCCTTTCAAATAAAGACTTGAACTCCTTGTTTTCATAAGCCTCATATTTATTTGTAATTTCAGATTGCGTTCATCATGTTCTTGTTTGTGTTCTCGATTCGCTTGCAGGAAAGCCTTCTCGGCGAGGTCAATCATGTTCGCGTGGTTGATAACCAACAGAGCAGTGGTGTAACGGTTGCGGGGGTCCAAATCAGTCTTGGTTCAAAGCCTAGATCATGAACGTCGAGTCTCCACCAATCGACGCTATCATACCTATCGGAAGATTGGGCCTTGTCTACATCAATGAGGAGGAGATCCTCGTGCAAGAGGAGGTCCCGAAGCCGCCACTGACTGACTGAGCTGACACCGCACCTACCCAAGGCAAGCCCCGGTGCAGAACCCTTATTTTGAATGATCCCTGGATATATATATATATATATATATATGTGATGTGCATTTACGTTATAGGATCTATATTGAAACTACATGCATATATAACCTACCTATGAGTCCTACTAGCATTGGTCGAGTAGCTACTATGCTTAGGCTATCGATAACGTGGGTAACCTACCGTTACTCACAATAGATGATTATTACTATCACTCTCATGATAAAATGGTGAAAGGAAATGGAGACCGGGCAGGGATATGGTACGGGTATTGTTGGGTGTAAGAGGTTGTGTCCCGCGGCCAATAGGGCATAGCTTGATTACACTGTTTTCCCTATCTGTGTCGGTTAATGATCGGCCATTTCATTGGATTCTAGTCAGGTCACAGACTTATTATCCTGAGCGCATACTTGTTTATGGGAGCAGGGAAGGCTCGTTGCTCTCTTGTCGTGGGTTCTGGCTCTTTTCAGACCGACTGATTAGAGGCGGGGATGGTGGAGGTTTAAGCACCACACTGAGTCCGAGACTCAGGTGTGGGGGCTTGGAGTCCAAGTTTGGACGGGGACCTAGACCCCTTGATAGGAGAGTGGTGGGTTGGCCCTGCTTGTGCCTGGGGTACAAGCGGAGCGTGTGTTTTGGGGTACCCAGCTGGGCTACATTGATTTATGAATCACCGTGTAATACGGTATGACTTGTCTACGATCTAGCACCGTAGTAAGAACTAGAAGATGAAAGGGAATGAATGGATCTGATTGCTCAACTCTTGCTTGAAAGTAGAACATGTGCTTACCTAGAATGGTTAGCCAATGAATTAATCATGACTGCTAATAAAATACATACATAAGGATTCACTACTAGTAATGCTTTTTGCAAAAAGGAAACCCAGCAAACCATAAAGCCTATCATATCCTTTGGAGTCGGAAAATTATTCCCACTGGTCGGGTAAGTCTTGCGAGTACATTGTGTACTCAGGGTTTGTTACCCCTATTGCAGGTGCATCTTGAGGATTGCCTGTTGTGTGGAGGATTCTTCTGGTGGGCACAGATGGATCCTTGTATCTCACAGTTAGATGTTCATTGTAATTCCGCTGTTTAAATTCCGCACTCTAAACTTGGTATTGTAATAATATATTTCTAAGAACTCTTGTTGTATAAAATAGACTAAGTACTGTAAACTCGTTCTCATTATTGGATCCTGTAGGAAAAACATGGATTATTCGAGTTCTCCCTTGGGGTGTGCTCGACGGAACAGTCCGATGTAGCTTACTTTTGGGGCGCTTAGTGTCTGGTGGAAGACGAGCGCCTCCAAAAGCGTGCTATTTTAGGTGGTTATGCCACAATCAGTCTCCCTAGACCCTTCGTGTCTTAATGGTGCCTCTACGCATTACGGCTCGTCGGCTCGTCTTCTGAGGGCTCATGGGGCCTGTATTAGGGCGGACTCCGCATGGGTGTGGTTCGCTTCCCTAATCACCACCACATAAATAGTTCCCTCTACCCGAGCCGACCTCTTACCTTGTTCTCACCTTCTGCCATAGTTCCTGCAGTTTTTGAAGGAAAACAGAAGGAGAGGGGTCGAGTTCATGCGGTTTACCTTTAGATCGTGTGCGCCGCTGCCGTCACCACCACTTCCTCCTCCGTCTGCGACGCAAGATGGGGGAGTGGATTCCTTCATCGGTGATGGAAGCAAAGCTACAGCTCGAGATGTCAATGGGGAATTCCCCATCGGGGGTTACCACCCCATCCCCATCCCCACGGGGGCAAATTTACCCCGTCCCCATCCCCGTGAAGGCTCATGGGGAGCACTTCTTCCCCATCCCTGTCCCCGCTCGGGGATTTAATCTCCGCGGGGATCCCCATCCCCGCAACACGTGAAGCACGCTCGCCGCTGCCGTCGTGGACACCATCGACGAGCATGCGGCCACCTTGCCCGCGGATCTGACCACCATGGTCGCAGATCTGCCTGGAGAAGCTGCTGGAGGTGCTCCTCGGCTAGATCCGCCGCCGCTGGAGGTGCTCCTCGGCCAGATCTGCCACCGAGCTCAAGGGAGAGGGAGGATCCGCCACCGCTGGAGGTGCTCCTTGGCCAGATCCGCCGCCGAGCTCAAGGGAGAGGGAGGATCCGCCGCCGCTGGAGGTGCTCCTTGGCCAGTTCTGTCGCAGAGCTCAAGGGAGAGGGAGGATCCACCACCGGGGTACGCCACCGCCCGCACCTGCGAGAGGGAGGCCGTGCCGCCCTGCGCGATGCCGCCACGGGTGGGCCACCACACCGAGGATCCGCCCGAGCCCGGCCTGGATCCGCGTTGCCCCGCCATAGATCCACCCAGCCTCGACATGGATCTATGCTGCCGAGCGCTGTGAGGGCCGCTCCGCCATGATCCACGCCGGAGGTGGATGAGAGGTGGAGCGAGAGCGAGAGGGAGTGTAGGTACGGCGGCAGGGAGGAAGGGAGCGAGAGGGAGTGCGGCCGTGCGGCCGTGCGGGTGAGCGAGGGAGTGCGGTGGATTGGTGAACGGGAGGGAGTGCGGCGGATTGGTGAGTGAGAGGGAGTGTGGGTGCGACAGTAGGGAGGCAGAGCTAGGTTTTTCCATATATATATGTGGCATTTAATCCCTGTCCCCGCTCGGGGATTTAATCCCTACGGGGATCCCCATCCCCGCAACACGTGAAGCACGCTCACCGCCGTCGTCGTGGACGCCATCGATGAGCATGCGGCCACCTTGCCCGCGGATCTGACCACCACGGTCGTAGATCCGCCTGGAGAAGCCGCTGGAGGTGCTCCTCGGCTAGATTCGCCACTGCTGGAGGTGCTCCTCGGCTAGATCTGCCGCCAAGCTCAAGGGAGAGGGAGGATCCGCCACCGCTGGAGGTGCTCCTTGGCCAGATCCGCTGCCGAGCTCAAGGGAGAGGGAGGATCCGCCGCCGCTGGAGGTGCTCCTTGGCCAGTTCTGTCGCAGAGCTCTAGGGAGAGGGAGGATCCACCACCGGGGTACGCCACCGCCCGCACCTACGAGAGGGAGGCCGTGCCGCCCTGCGCGATGCCGCCACGGGTGGGCCACCACACCGAGGATCCGCCCGGGCCTGGCCTGGATCCGCATTGCCCCGCCATAGATCCACCCGGCCTCGACATGGATCTATGCCGCCAAGCGCTGTGAGGGCCGCTCCACCATGATCCGCGCCGGAGGTGGATGAGAGGTGGAGCGAGAGGGAGAGGGAGTGCGGGTACGGCGGCAGGGAGGCAGGGAGCGAGAGGGAGTGCGGCCGTGCGGGTGAGCGAGAGGGAGTGCGGGTGAGCGAGAGGGAGTGTGGGTGCGACAGCAGGGAGGCAGAGCTAGGTTTTTCCATATATATACGTGGCATTCTTACGTGGGCTTTGGGCTGATGGGCCGACTAAATGAGTTGGACTATTGGAGGCTATGATGAGTAGGTGAAGAAACAGGAACGTGGGTTAACTGGGACGGGGGACAGGCACCTAGACCTGCCCCCGCCAGACCCGACGGGGAATGATTTTCTCCCATTTAGTTCCCCGTGGGGATAAATTTAGTCCCATCCCCATCCCTAATAGGGAATTCCCACGGGAATCGGGGATCGGATCCCCATTGACATCTTTAGTCGCAACGCCTCATGATGAAGGGTCTTCTTCCACCGAAGGAGGTTGCCGATGGAAAGCCCTTGTCGGCGGTGCGGTGCCTCATCCGCATCCCGGGAAGTAGTGTCATTCATCGACTTCCACAAGCACGGTTCGGGATCTCGGCGTCCGACTTCCTTCGTGGTTTCCTCCACAAGCATGGGGTCCAGCTGCAGGACCTCCCTCCTAATATGGTGTCATAGCTGGCGGGCTTCGTCGTCGTGTGTGAGGCCTTTTTGGGGATTAACCCCAACAAGGATCTATTTCGAAGGGTTTTCGAGGTGAAAACCCGCAAGTTGCATGGTTTGAACAGCAATGTTCTTGCCCCCATTGGTGGGATGAACCTGTAGATGCGCCAGGGAGTCTCTCATAGTTATCTGTGCTTGCCACTGAAGACTTCGAATTTTGGCTGGCACAACCATTGGTTTTACGTCTAGGATGATGTCGCCGCCTCCCCTCCCCCTTTCTCTAGCGCTGCTCCGGTGAGGTTGGATTTGTAGAGTTGGGGGTGTAGCAAGAAGTGGTTGTCGAAGGTAACAGAGATCCTAGAGATCCTTGAAGGCCGGGTGTCGGTCGGGTTGGGCGGTGTCACAGTCCTGCGGGCCATGATCGAGCGGCGGGTCCAACCCTTGAAGCGACGGGCGACCCTGTTGTGTGATTACTCAGGGGTCGAAGACCCGACCCGTGAGACCATGGAGACGCTCGACGCTTCTGAGGTCATGAATTGGGTCAGGGATTGGCCTCTCTTGGAACCGTTGTCGCCATCGAATGCGCCGTGGAGGCATTCTCGGTGACCCATCGGCCTAATCTGGTAAGCCGCCTCGATTCGATATTTGTCTCTTCACCAAGGTTGTCGACTAATCAGTTTTGTTTCCACAGCTGTGCCCTCATTTCGCTCTCGCTTCCATCTCACCTGCCCGGAGGTGCTGAAGGCGTCCGCCTAAGAGAAGGCGGCCGAGAAAACGGAAGCGCCTCGGTAGTGGAGAGAGGCGAGGAAGCGATAGAGCGTCAAAAGCATGGGTTTTCATCGTCGGATGATGATGATGAGGAGGAGGAGGAGGAGGAAAATGGTGAGGACCTAGCGGCCCTTCAGAGCATCCCTGATGTCTCGCTCAGCTCCGACGACGGTGCCGAGCCGAGCGGTGCCGATAGCCCGGCAGGCACTGGGACCGAGGAGAGTTTCGGCCAAAAGCGGGTGGCTTCGTTGCCGCTGAGGGGGCTGAGCTCAAAGCATCCCTATGTCACCACCATTGGCATCCATGACTCTACCCGGGTGGATCCTATTGCCCCCTTCCCGCTGGGGCCCAAGGCTCTCGCCCAGGGAGGAGGTGATGAGAACGTGGTGGAGATGGGCGCGGCGGGTAGGGCGGATAGTGGTGCTTACCACCGTTCCCTAGAGATACCCGAGGGGGAGGATCTAGACCTCCTTCAGTGCCTTCTCGCCAGTATGGTGGTCGGGCCCCTTGTGTTCCCGGCCTTTTGTGTGGAGACGCCAGGATCTGGGGTGGTAGGGGGCGTTGGGGATCGCAGCGCGGAGGACGCCAGGATTATCGACGCTCTCAGGGGCGCCTCGCCAGCCTTTTGGCCCAACGACACCGACATTGGCGCCTCCCGCCATGATCCCTTCTGTTGAACTACGTGCGGAAGGGCGGATTGTCCTACCTTTGGTGGAACGCTCCACTAGGTACGTCGTTCTTCTGATTTTTTCCATGGCATTCTTGTCGATGTTGTCTAGTTGCTTGGGCTTTGTTAATCTTCATGATGTAGGGAACCCCTCCTAGAGCTTGCGATCCTGAGGCCCTCGGGAAGCGGCGTGTGCCCCTCTACGTGGCTGGAGTTGCTAGGAGATAGTGCCGCCCTAGGGGAGACGACCAGGTGGACCTCTGTTGTGGCCTTGCGTTTGCCCCTTGTAGATGAGCTCGACCTAGGTGAGGACCTCCTCTTGTGGCCCCATCCGACGAATTCTAGTGAAGCGCTGTTTGTGGTGGATGATGCGACTGAGCAAGCCACGAGGGAAGTTGCTTCCCAGAGCCATGTGAGGATTCAGGCGACCTTGGCTTAGATGGGCGACACGGTCGCCACGGTCGCTAGGCTGAGCATAGAGGCCCGTCATCGGATGATTGATGAGGTGGAGGTTCAGGCGCAAGTAAGCTTTCCGGTCCTCCGTCTCCGCCATGCTTGTTTCGCTGCTGTCGCGGTCTTTTGATCGCCCTTCTTTTCTACAGGAGCTAATGAAGACTTCGATGGAGAAGTCCCGGTTCTTGCGCCTGACTTTTCAAGCATAGGCAGGTGGTGCCATCGACCGCAACCATCTAGCCATGGTGGAGGCTGAGGTGCAGGCTTGCGCGGGGAGTTGGAGCCCTCCCAGAGATCGATGGAGGAGCTGGCCTATCGGGAGGCATAGACTCGGTCTCAGGTCGAGGCTTTGACATCCTAGGTAGCCGGTCTCAAGAACGTGATGGTTGTCCAAGAGGTTGAGCTTACCTCAGCTGGCGCTGCCCGGGAAATGGCCGAGCAGGGGCGTCAACGCCTTGAAGCTAAGTGCCAGAAGTTACGCTCCACTTGTAGCAGCAAGTCCCCCTCCGTTTTGCATTGTGTCTTTGTTCTATCATTGCGTCTGGCCATGAACCAGTTATCTTTTCTCAGGATTGCGCATGAGGGCGCTCTCAGATCAGGAGGAGAAGGTGACAACGAACCAGAGGATGTTGGAGATAGACAACCAGCTAGCCGTGCTGACTACCTCTGGACAGGCTCTCTGCGAGGTCATGCTCGGTGCTGGTCGAGGGAGTGCTCTGCTGCCGCTTTGCCTCGACGAGGCCCGCCTCCATGTGGATTCCCTAATTTCCAAGGGATTTCATCGTGGCACTCTTGCTGCTTTGACGTCGGTCGGCTCACACTATAACGGTGTCGATTTTGATGTCGTTGGGCAAGGGCATGCTCCAAGGAGGTCTGAGAGAGAGGTCCTCACCATCAAGAGTGTTGCTGCCCAAGGCGTGGAGGCCCTTGCAAGCAAGATGTCAGGCGTGAGCATTCACCGTCAGCATCAATCTTTCGGGGTGTAAAGTTTTGTTAAGGACTCCAAGGGCTTTATGGGTGGCTGATTTGTAATGAACATGTTTGGTTTTTTGCGCAGAGGATAGGTGATCAGTGCATTCTTTTGTCATTTGGCTACCATTTCACCTTCCTTTTCGTTCGAATTGGAATGTGCTTCGCCCCCTTTGGTCCCGTGCTTGTAGGTGCGTATTTTAGCCTAGGGGTTGGCCCGCGAGGCTAGAACGGTGCGTACCCTGTTGGAGCGGCGTGACATCGAGGGTAGGTCACAGATCTGGCTTGATGCGAGAAGAAAGTGAGCAGGTGGCTCGTGGCCCTTTCCCTCCTGCCCCTTTCCCTTTGAGCGAGCGAGTTCCTCGTTTGTGCTGATGAGAAGTCGAGACTCGGGTCATCGATTCATCACGGCATGGGGCATTGTTGGAAAAGAGTTCAAGATGGATGGATCGCTAGGATGATGACCAACGGTGCTGCGCCATGGATCATGTGTGTGTGCCTATGAATGTAGCCGTCGTGAGTGAGTCACGTCTAGCCGTGGGTGCAGGTTGGATCGAGCCATTCGGGAGTTGAGTGCTACTAGGACATGAAGTATGGGAGTCGTGCTATCAGGTTTCACCTTGCGGGTCAGTCCTAGGCTTGCGTGGCTATTGATGAGCCTATATATGTATGTGGACGTGCTTGGGTGATGAGGCTAAAGTCAAGGTGGATGTGACCGACCGATGTACCAGAAGCTGGCGATGAACTGGTTGCCGTAGCTCGGGGCGCGTCAAGCCCCCGAGCGTCTGCTCGTGATGGAGTCATCGTAGTCCCAGTGCTGCAAGCTGATGGGGATGCTTCTTTACCGCTTGGAATGGTCGTGGCTGGCGTGGATCGGCCCCTCAGGCGGCCTTAGGCTGGTCCTTGCCGGCTTGACGTCCTCGAGGGGCCCGCGAGCCCCCGAGGATGGCTTCTTCATGTTCGGCGTGTAGTAGCTTCTGGCCGAGAGGGCTCGTGTGTTTCAGTGCCTGAGTCCTTCTAGCTCAACGACGTTGCTGTCGCCTGTCTCTGCCTCCGGGTGTGGTGGCCGCTTTCGAGGGAGAGCAGTTATGACATGTCGCTGCGGGAGCTGGATTTGAGTACAACACGGTTCGACCCGCTCGTTGCGGCGTGCGGTGTGCTCAGGATGCCCGCTTCCTCGGATGCACGCGCTTTCGAGTGAGGGCTTACAGTTCACCGAGGTGTGTCGCGTAGCTTGCTCGTTGCCCAGGATCGGATCCTAGTTCCAGGCTTGATACCACGTGGCGTGACATTGATTGGCCGCTTGATCACGAACGACGCAGCGTGGTGGCGGGTGATTTTGCCATTCATGCGTGCCCTGTCTTGTCGCGTTCTGCAGATGGCGAAGACGCTGCTCGGGGAGTAGTTCTATCGTAGGGCCTAGTTTTGCCACACGGCGAGTCTGGACTGGGTAAAAGCTGATGACGGGTGTTGCCCCGTCGGTTCGGGCGATCTCGTGGTTCCCGAAAACGATGTGGGCACCGCAGGTCATTCGTTGGGTGAGATCACCATAAGCCATGGCCGCCTGGTTTCCCTGGTGGAAGTCTCGGCCATGGCCAGTAATGAGAGAGGGCACTGGGCCCCTCACGTGGGTGCACTCTGGGATGCAGCCCCCAAGGGCAGTTCTGAGGGAGGGTCCACCGTGGACCACGAGATCCAGACCTATGGGATGGAGGTCCAGGCTGCAACTGAGGGTGGGCACGGGCGTCGGCCCATTAGTGCGGTTAACGGTGTGGTTCCCCAAAAGGATTGGCCAGTTGAGGCCATTCCCTGGGCAAGTTCGTTGCGAGCCATGGGCCTTTGGCTTCTCAAACGGGAGGTCTGGCCGTGGCCGACGATGAGTGAGGTTACTGGCCCCTCTGGGCAGGTGAACTCCAGGATGCTGCCATCGGAGGTAGTTTCGAGAGTGTGTCCACGGCGGGCTACGTGCTCTGGATCTCCGTGGCAGAGGTTTGGGTCGTAGCCGCAAGCGGACGCGGGTGCTAGCCCTTTGATGCTGATGAACTCATAGCTTTGCAGCGGATGTGGCTGCCGTGGGCCATTCCACCAGTGAGTTCACCGGCAGTGCGAGGAGCCATCGCTTCTTCTCAACAAACGAGTGTCTGATCGTCCCCCACCGCGCGCGCTTAATCGCTTGCAGGTGTTTTCGTAATCGTGACTAGTAAACTTATACGATTGTCGCTACTGCTTCTAGAAAGATGATGGTAGCATCCAATAGACACGAGGATTTATACTGGTTCAGGCGGAGCCCTACGTCCAGTCTCAGAGATGATCGAGTGCGTGTTCCTCGCTTGAATGCTCAGAAGTTCTTATAATACGGAGTGCAAGAATGGTGAAAGAGGTGGTGGAACCTATGCTAGGCGAGGGGCTGCCCGAAGGAAAGCTCTAGGAGCTCTACTACAATGGTGAATGAATGAAATTATAGAGGATGTGAACCATGTTGCCCTAGCGGTCCTTATATACAGATCGGGGCTAGGGCTTGTACAAAGAGGAGATTCTCCCGACCGAAGGGTCGACAGCCCGAGGGAGGTCCTAGCTAACTTGGCTTGCAAGTACGTCGTCTTCTGATGCACGTCAGGTCATGGCTATTGTCATGGTCTTCTAGTCACGTTGTGGCAGGGCGTGACGTGGTGCTACTGTGGTGGCCGTGGCGGCACTGTAGCCTCGTTGGTGGTTCGTTAGTCGTCCTGTGGAACACGGTGTCTGTCGTGGCCTTCGTCATCGTCTCCAGGCTCCTAGGGACGTCGTACCCAAAGTAGGCACTTGCCCTGGGTCGTCGATCACTTGGTCGCTTTGCGGGGCCGAGGGCCACGACCCCGATCATTGGGGTAGGAGCACTCTACTGGTCTGGATGTCCTTCTGTCGAGCCCCTTGTCGTGGGTCCCATCCCGTAGTGGGTGGGATCATACAAGTGTCTAGTCGGTCCGTATTGGGACGGTGGGTATCGTACCTGTTGCCACCGTAGTGCGGTGTAGTCTCGTCGGAGCGGCATGGCACAGGGATGGTGTCTGACCGGGCCGAGGTGACCGCTGTCCCCTCGGTCCTTGTGGGGTCAGTCCGGCGTGCTTGCTCCTGTCAGAGCAAGCACGTTTAGCTAGGCGCGACCTCTCTCCACCCCTTCCGGGGGGTTGTGACGGAGAAGAGGTCGTGTGTCTTGCGGGCGCCGTATGACTGAGGTGGCTGGTAGGGGCCGTGGCCGACCCCAACCTTGGCGTGCTTGGCTTAGCTGGGCCTCGGTCGTTCGGACTTTCCATGCTATCGGGTAAATTGTGGGCGCATGTGACTGCCTACTACTCGATGCCTTGAGACACCCGGGTTACAACCCGACACTTCTAAATCATTTTAATTGTGATAATGATTCTTTTGAGAACCTTATTAATTCGTGAACTTTATGTGATTTGTTAGACAAAGGAAGTATTTCTACTTTTTTTTTAAAAAAAGTTTCTCGTTAGGTTTCTTGAGGATAATTTTCATTAAGTAGTTTATATGAGTCATTGATCTTCCTAACATGAAACTTTGCATATTCTTGATATCATTCCTAAGCTATAGTATTAAAAAATGATTTAAGCATAATAACTATGACCCTATTTGTTTTAACTTGTAATCAGATTCGAGAACTTTGAACTAACACGATCGAGAACCGAAAAAATTCCTATGGTACAGACAAAATCAATGTCAACAAGTTATTTGTTGTAAATTTTTAGATAAAGCTGTTCGTTGTAAATGCCTTGTACTTGGACAATATATCTAAAACAATCTAGTTTTGAGCCTTGTACAAAGAATACCATTAGCTTCTCTACACGATACAAGCTATCTTGTGGAACAAACAGATGACCTGGCAGTAGCCAGTAGGCAGGGGGACAAAGAGCCAAGGACCCAGTGCTCTAGCTTATTCCGACTCCTAGAACCTTGTAGATAAGGTTCTAGATAATTGTATCCCGGAATTACTCTCCGTGTGCTGAGCAAATTGTATCGGGTGCTAATCTTGTGGATTGATGGCCACGTAGGTTCGTAACAGAGAATTACAATTAAGGTTTGTTGCCGTAGGCTAAATTTCTCTTGACCCTATCTGTATCTCTAATCTGCATCTTCCAAAAGGATAATGATAGGAACCAATCTGCGAACTGCCAGTCGAGCAATCTCCTTCACATGAAGTGCTATCTGCTGTCCACTTTAGGCAAACTTCTAGCTCAAACAAATCCTCATTCAGACGTAGCAGCAGCGCAGATTGCCTCGTGGCAGTCACTCTTCATCACTTAAATACTTCCAGCTAGAATGCATACATGATCAGCAGCAGAACAAAATAGAACAAAACAAAACAGAATAAGATCAAATTCCTGAATTAAACCGAAGTATCCAAGTAAATTCATGATTCATAGTACTAGAGAAATGGTATTTTGACTAGCCTAGAAGGTGAAGATCTCATCAGGCAACCATCACAACTCGCGTTAGGGACTGACTGATAAGTAACTTTAAGACACCGGCTACAGCATTACAACAGCGGCTAATTCAAATTAAATTAATCTTACTCAGGGGAACAACGGCAGGTGAGACCATGAACCCTAATTCTCCTAGCTAGCTTAGCTATAGCAGACACGCCGTCACTGATCAGAGCAACACGACGTCACTGATCAGAGCAGACAACGCAAGAAGACCGTTTCATAGCAGCAGTACCAACCATCAGCAGCTTCCTTCCTCTCCAGCCCAACCAACAAATGGGGTGCCGAGCACTGTTAGTTCGACATCATCTTCATGTCAGAATCATGCCTATTCTGCTGGTGCACTGAGAGGGACCAACCCCCGGATGCATAGGCAGGCGGCATGTGCTGGTGCTGGTGAGGGTGCTGATGCTGGCTAGAGTGGTTGAACGGCATCGCACTGTGGTTGATTGGGCTGCCAGAGTCATCAGATGATGCGCTAGATGTTCCCTCCGATGGAGGGCTGGTGGCCACCGGAGCTGGCACAAAGGTAGCCATCTGTGGTGGAGGGGCAGCCATCGGTTCAACCTTCCGTGCTTCAGCTGGCTTTGATTTCTTTCCCTCTGCGATAAAACTAGCCACCACGACCTGATGAACAATCAGACACAGGTAGAAATACCAAGTGATCAGTGATATAAAGCAATTGAACAGATGTCAGCTGGGGTGAGGAAGAAAATCTACATGTTGATCGGACCTGAACAGGAGTTGCAGCCATAAGCATTCCAGCAACACACCCTCCAAGAACTCGGCCATCAGATCCTGCAAGTGCGACACTCAAGCCACCAGTCCTGCTGCGAGTATCACCATCCTCCGCAAGCAGGAAAGAACCAGATAGCGAGATGATCTCAAAGCGCCCCTGCCAGAAGAAAATGTACATAGCATTGTCAGGTGGAGCAATGAACAGCAGGCATAACTTGTAAAGTTAATTGCTCAGAGCATATATGTTAGATTCAAACGCTGTTGTTCGTAAGGTGGTATGTTACATGTGTCAACTAGACCAAACACTTTGCCAGATGGCATCCAAGTATTCAACCTTCGCATCAAAGTTGCAACCCAATTAAAATCCAAACACTAGGCTAAAAAGAATTAGTGGGTGAACTGAAAGTAAATTGATGTGCTTGTGAATCCATTTCAGATGACCTAAGTCAGGAAAAAGAACTAACAACAATACACTCCTTCCTTAACTGAAAGCCAATGTTTCCCACCTACCAGGTGGCATTCTCATCAACACAAAGTCCAAGATGATCAGTGACTTATTCTATGGAAGATTGGAGAAAATCTCATGAAATTCAGATACCATTCTCAAAAACGATAGGTATACATCCACTTGCTCCAAAGCAGTAAGAACACCATACCTCATAAGTAACTAGTCCACCAGATGTGGCTGGCTGCCGAAGTGTAACATTACTAATTGCACCGTTCGCAGAAAGGATGCAGACTGTGCGAGGGCCTTGCTGTGAGAATGTCATTATTTTTGAAGCAACATCCTGTCAGGCAAGAAGCAGACATTAGAACAGAGATTCAAGTTTTTGACCCACTGGCAATAAATGAACAACTTCATAGCCATAAAGAAATAAAAAGGCACGACCAAATGCATGGCTTGGCCTTGCACCATGCTAGCTAACAGCTTGCACAGAAGAATTCTATGCAGCTTTGCTGCAAGCAAATGTTGAAGAAGAGAGATGAAAATATCCAATTCAGTTCCAGATTGGTTGATCAAGATGCACAGGCCACACAGTTAATCCAATTCAAACAACTGTTAAAAGTAAATTTTGGTTACCACTCGAGATCATCAATTTAATTGATAATAAGGTTAGCAAACACCAGTAAAGTAATACTCCCCTCAGTCCCTAAATATCTGTCGTTTTCGCTTCCCCCGAGAAACAACTTTGACTAAATATATATTAAAAAATATTAATATTTATGATACATAATTAGTATCATTGGATAGATATTTGAATCTTATTTATTTGGAGATAGAAATGTTGCACAAATCGTGGCGACACGCAAATCGAGTCAAAGTTATCGAGACGCAAATCGTGGCGACAAACATTTAGGGACAGAGGGAGTATGTTGCATCCATGCTACCAAATCCGATCAGCCATCATGATTCACCAACACAACGATATTAGGAGGCAATTAATTAATATATAATGTATTAATGTTTGCTACCATGGAGTAATTTGATCAGCATAAGCAATCCTTTCACCCAGCTACCCTGCACAGTCCATGCTCCATGGCCTCACCTCACTCAAGAGTCAAGAGTGAGGACTGCACAACCAAAAGGTGCCAGCTGCCTGGAGCCCCTCATCGTACACCGCAGGATTCATGGTACTGGCAGCACACCAGACTATCAGTCAGAATCCGGAATGACACCGAGTGCATCACCCATTAGTACTCCAGCTTGCCACCACTGACAGTGGGCCCGGTCAACTGGCAGCCGTGCCGGGAATCTGACGAACACCCACGCCACGCGAGCTCACAACCTGCCGGGCTTCCCAACGGCATGGCAGAACAGAGCACAAAGGTCACAGCAAGCACCGGTGACTTGGCCTTGTGGCAAGAAGCCACCACATGACATGCGCACTCAGAGGAGACGCGCGAACTCGCAGATCTACGCCATTTACGACCAGCAACCGCAAGGATGCAGCAAAACGTTTGAAAGTTGAACCAAGATCTGTGAATCTTACCTCGCCGGCCTTGACGGTGAGGATGTGAGGGGTGAAGGCGATGCCCCAAGAACCTGCACGAGCGAAGAAACGAGCACAGCACTGGTGAGATAGGACGCGCGCAAGAAAGCATGTACGCAGGGCTTTAGTACGGGAGAAAAACATGTACCCAGGGCTTCGAACTGCTTCTTCTTGCCGGAGCCGGGGGGCCGGCCGCGGCGCTTGGCGTTGGGGTCGGACGGGGGGCTGCTGATGGAGAACCCGCCGTGCTGCTGCTGTCCGGGAGCCGCGGCGCCGCCGGCTGAGGCGGAGGAGATGGGGGCCAGCGCCAGAGCCATGCTCCCGTCGGGCGCGTACTTGCGCGGCCGCCCGCGCTTCTTGCGCATCAGTTCGCCCATGCCCAGCACATTGGCCCCCGGTGCGCCCGCCGCGCCCGCGCCCGCGGCGGACTGCGGTGGCGCCGCGTACAGCATGGGCGCGGAGTGGTGGTGCTGCTCCCCTGGCGCCTTCCCAGACATCTGGTCGAACGAGAGCCGCATGCCGCCGGGCATGAACGCGGCAGGCGACGAAGCCGGGGCCGCCTGCTGCGCGAACGGCGGCGGCGGCTGGTGCTGGTGCTGCGGCGGCGCCATAGAAGAAGGGGCCGGCGGCGGCGGCTGAGAGGCCGGTGCAGGCACGGGCGCCGCGGCGGCGGCGGCGGCGGCGGCGGTGGTGGCGGGGAGCGGCGACACGTCCTTGGTCTCCATTTGCGTAGATCTATCCGCTTGGCAGCTTCCGCCTCCTCGTCTTGTCGCCGCTGCCGCTGCCGCTGTGCTTCACAGTGGCAGTGGTCCTGTCGAGCTTGGACTCGCAGCACAACCGGGCTCTCAGCTTTGACCAGACAAGCTCAGCTGATCAGAGACCTTGTCCTTCTCCTCCCAGCACTGCAAGGGGCTCAGCAAGGCTAGCTACGACTAGAGCACTAGCGGTAACATGGAGATTAAGCGAGAAAGCACACCCTTAGTCTCAGCTACTAGTAGTTAGCTATAAGTTGCTCACAAAAGATAATTTTTAAAATCTGGAGCTAGGAGACGGATAAAAAATCAAGAAAGCAGCTAGGAGAGAGAGAGACAGAGGGAGAAAGCAGGGGAGGGAGGGAGATTTGGTGGGAGTTAGGAGGGGGAGGTGACTGATGCCCGCGCGCACGCCTGTACGGTACCTAGGGGCAAAGTGATTAGATCGGCAGGGAGGTGGAGCAGCAGGTCCATCACCATGCCATGACCCGCTTCGTCCTCCTCCTTCCTCCTCCAAGTCCTCACTTCACACCAAACGCCACTCACTCACTCACTGCTCCTCTTGATCTCTTGCTTGCTTGTTTGGCATGCAATGGGAGATGGATGGGAGCCTCGAGCCTAGCCTTGCTGCTGCGTGCTGCCTAGGTGCATGTGAGAGAGAGCAAAGCGAGGAGAGGAAGCAAGGTGGGAAAAGGAGGAGGAAATTACGGGAAATGGAAATTAATAAAGGCGAACCAAATAAAGAAAGGGGGAGAGCAAGCAAGAAAGAGATTTGCTACGCGCACAAGCACAAGCACGGGTGTGGTGTGTGGAGAGAGAGCGCGCGCGCGCGGACCAGTTTTGTGCACTGCATCACCCTACTGCTAGTATCAGCTAGGGTAGCAATAAAGACGGGGTTGAGGGGTGTGGGGACGCTTTTTGGCTCGGAGTTCGTGAGAAAGAGAGACAAGTCATAACTACGCTTTCCCACCTTTTTACTTCTCCATCCACCACCACCATTCCATTTTCCACCGCAAAACACACGAACAAAAAGCCGCTACCAGCCCCTACCCCAAATTCAAAACATCAATAAATAAAATAAAAAGGATTGAAAACACCAAGTTGATTAGCATGATGCTTCTGCCAAACAACAACGCGCTTACCATGTGTGAACAGCTCTCATCAAACACTAGACTCATCAAAGGATAGTACGCCAGAATTCAAAAGGGGCCATTGAAGGCACTGAAACACCGAACATTTTGAAGTATACGCGGACAACGGAGAAAAAAAAGACATGCTTATCTAGATTGGCAAAGCCTTTTGATTCATGATGTAAAAGATGGCATGTCTGGGTTACTAGAGAATGAGATTGTCAGCTGCTAGATCCATTTCATGCTATGCGTTTAACTTTGGACGATTAGGACGCGCATATATCACATTTGACTGCTCTTAACAGCATTCTCAACCAACTACGTCATTGTCTGACCTAGAGCAACTGAATAAGGGCCCAATTACCAAAAGAACTAAAAACTCTATGCTTCTTTTTGCCAATAACAACCAAAGTAAGGTTCTTTATAGCAAGATTTCTTGATGGACTTTAGCGTCGGCTTTTTTGATTTTTTGTCAAGCCCCGTCAAACGCTAACTCATGAAACAACTGTGTGAGAGAAGCATTTTTTTACTAAGAAGGTGAAGCCACCTACTGAGTTCTTTGTCTCGTTAGGTGAAACCGTTGGTAAAGAAAACCTTGTCAAAAAAAAAGGTCTAAAGCAATGGCACGGGGTCACGCCTCCAAGCTAGCAATGAGACAACCGCTAGCGACTTTTTTTTTCTAATTCTCTCCCCTCCATATCAATCCCAAGCCTAGTCATCTAGCAACGTTGTCCTTGTTGGAGGCATCCTTAGGGCATGGACAAGAACAATATTGCCAGAGTAGTTTTTATAGATGGGTTCCATGTTAGTGGTCCACAATGTTTTTCTTGCCAACATAATGTTGAGCCTAGATGCACTATAATATGGGCCTAATCAACAAATAAAGTATCCATCCACCATACAACCATTCTCACCTCTCATGTGCCCTTTCTCGCACGAAGCTCTTCTTCCGCACCACGACCTCACCCATCCCTCCTTTGTCCAGATCACCTACCTCCACCACAGATCGGGCTTCCTAGCCTTGGACCCAAACTTATCTCCACCTAGATTGAAGAGGACCATGAAACATGGGCCTATTGTCCAAGATGGTCGTTGATGAGTCATTCCTCACTAGTGTCCCAATGGCGGCCATCGTTGTCGTCTCTGGTGCCCTAAGCCTCCGACGCTCCATCTGGTGGCGCTTGTAGGATCTAAGGAACTAGCTAGAGGGGGTGAATATACGGTAAAAACAAAGACGCTAGGCAAAATTAATTAGCTACACAAGAGAGTCCCAAGATACCACTTCCTAACTAGTGGGGCTTGCAACCTAGAGTGAAAAGTAAGCAATTCAAATTGAGGAAAGTAAGCAACATTGAAAGGATCTAGGAAATGACTAGAGGGGGTGAAGAGACGGTGACCACCAAAAACCAAAGACACTAGTGGAAATTTATTTAGTAATACAAGAGACCCTAATGATACAGCTTCTAACTAGAGGTTTGCTTCCTAGGGTGACAAGTGCAAGTAGTTCAATTCTAAGAATGTAAGTAAGTCAAAGTAAGTACAAGAATTGAAATGAGCACAAGAGATACCACACGATGTATTCTCGTAGTATTGGTGACTTGCTGGTCACCCCTAGTCCATGTTAAGGTGAGCCCTTGGTCCACAACTCCTTTATCAAGCTTCCAACCCCATAAGGTTGTCACAGTACCGTAAGCGCTTGATCTCGAGCCAGATAGAACAACTAGGCACTCTCAAAACCTCAATTCCACTAGAGTTGTCATTTGCCTCTTCCGACGGGGATGAGCTTAATATCCCCCTCACAAGTCTTCTCTGGAGCACGAACATAATCTTCGTTGTTGCATTTCGATAAAGTCCCCAAGCTCCAATACCATCTAAGTGAGGACAACCTCCAAGAGTAATAATCAAACTTGCTTGCAATATGATCTTCTAGTGCCACTCAAAAATATCTCAATACAATGCATTAGAATCTTGATCTCACACTCTGTTGGTATAAATTAATCCACACAGAATAATCCACAAGCGCACGAATATTATACCGATATAGCACTTCACTGGGAGTACCCAGTTTTATATCGAACTCAAGGAAACATGTGTGAGAATAACCAAATCTAGCTTAACCCAACTTCACAATCAAGGCTAGATAATAGGAACATAGAGGAGATTGCTAAAGTCTTCTAGTTCTAGCTTCGGTAAGCTTTGTCTTCTATTGTTTAATTCTAGGGATATTACTAAAGAAAACATAGATAGAGTATGTTTCCTATAGCAACAAGGTCCTGCTAGGCCGACTAACGGGAGGTGGAATACAAAGGTGTCGACAGAATATCATCGGCAGTCCTCCGAGGGGTATCCGACGAAGGTAGATTGATCGGCAGAGATGCGTGTAATTGAGAACAAGAAGGCAACAGAGACACAAGAGTTAGACAGGTTCGGGTCATCAGTGCGACGCAATACTCTACTCCTATGGTCTATTAGATTGTATTGGCAATCGTATGATCTTTCGTGTGTTTTGAGGGGGTCCCTGCCCGCCTTATATAGTCTGGGGGCAGGGTTACAAGTCAGTTAGATCTAGAAGATAACCGGAAAGTAATAATAGATTACAGGAATCATGAGATCAGACCTATCCTAATAGATCTCGTAGTATCTTCAAGATATCTTTCCAGTGTCTTGCGGGGCACGCTGAGCAGCGCCGTGCTCAGCAAGGTTTCGTCTTGTGGGCTGGACCACCCCTGGGGGGCGCAACCCATGTAATTTGCCATGGGTATCTGAGGTCGTACCCACCACAGCTAGTCCCCGAGCACCTTGTTGCCATTGTGAAATGCCGTCTTGAGCTTGTCCGAGTACGACCACCATGATGAGTTATCAAGCAGTTATGAACCATCGCCGAGGAGTTATGAACCGTCACCGAGCAGTGTATCCCAAGTAAGGCTTGCCATAAAGATGTAAGGAGCTCAAGTTCAAAATAAAAAATTTCCTCGTAGTGGACCAAGTGTGCCCACTTAGAGTCCGACCACGAGAAAAGGAGATATTCTTCTTCAACTTTAGGAGGCACGGAGTCTTCCAGATTAAAGCAAACACACTCACCACGAGGTGAAGTGTGCCCACTTAGTCTTTGAGCCTGACAGTAGGTGACATAGTCACGTGGTGCTAGGGTCCAAAGTAGAAGAGAAGCAAAAGACCAGTCGAGCAGGCAGCCAGTCCCCTGGTGAAGCCCTAAAAAGCACATTCACCTCAAGGTGAAGTGTGCCCACTTAGTCCCCGAGCCTGATAGTAGGTGACGTGGTCACGTGGTGCCAGGGTCAGAAACAACAGTGAATAGAAAAAGTCCCCAGTGTGGTGAGGAACCAACACTTATTAATGACGTAGTCCCCGAGCCACAAGTGGAAATCTTGGAGAAATCAAATCATGGATAAAAAACTAGAGTAATGGCTGTACAGTAGGAGTTACTGAGCCTTAATGGATTGCGGAGAAGTCGGCGAATATTCGGTGAGCAGTAACAAATTGCGGCGAAAAATGGGCGATATGGGCTACGATTCTATGTGAAAGTCCGTGTAACGGCCCATCATTCCACTTCAAAGAATTCGGAGAGGCACAAATCGTGGAGCGGTTTCCCAAAACCCTTGAATGCGAAAAGTGGGCGAGTGCTTTATAATTGCGCCACCGCACTTCGTGCTCCCACCTTTGCCACTTCGCCACTTCATCTTCCTCCTCAGCCCTCGTGCTTCCTGATTCATATTTACACGCGCTTCCGCCGCTAATCCCAAGCCAGATCTTAGAGATGGCGTCGAAGAGGAGAGTTGAAAACCCGAAGAAGGCAGCCACCGGAACCAGCCATGACAATGAGTGGGTGCCGTCTCTCATGGGGGAGGTGGAGATCAACGGGATGGTGGAGGCGGGCGTTCTTCCTAACCGTGTCATCGGCGGATGGCGGCCGGCCAACGGTGAGCCCTACCCGATGCCGCATACCGATGAAGCCGTAGTATTTGAAGATTATTTCTGGCGCAGGTTAGGATTTCTCATTCATCATTTATTGAGGGATCTGTTGGAGTTCTGGGGAGTTAGTCTGTGCAATCTCCACCCAAACACCATCTTGCACATCTCTACTTTTATCCATTTCTGCGAGGCAAATCTCGAAATTCTCCCCCACTTCAACCTCTTCCGACACCTGTTCTGGCTAAAGAAGAAGGGCGGCGGCGGTTCCAGAGTGGTCGACAGTGTGTATTTGCAACTCCGCGATAGGATGGAGGGTGAGTACATCACTGTACCGCTGAACACCTCGCTAAAGGGGTGGAACGCCCGGTGGTTCTACATGAAGCAGAGCCATCCTGCCATCCGCTGCGACGTCGACCACATTCCTGAGAACCAGAAGAGCTGGTCGGAGAAGCCGAGCAGTGCTGATATGGATTAGGTGAGGGAGCTCCTCAGCCTGATAAAGGGTGTAAAGATGAATGGCGCACTAGTGGCGGCGAGCTTCATAGTGCGTCGCATCTAGCCCTACAAGGAGAGGGCCCACGTAGGCTTTGACTTCAAGGGGGACACTGATAGCACCCGGAAGAGGACAGAGAGGCTATCGAGGGATGATGTGATACGCCAAGCAACTGAACTATTTGCTCCGAATGCGTCGTTCAGCGTGTCAGGGCAGACGAGAGCCTTCAACTGCACGAACCCACCTCCTTAGGTAAAAGTCTCAACTATTTGTTCCTAATGCTTTTTATCATGTACTGCTATCGAGCAGTGAACTGATTCACTTGTGGAAAGATCCATTCGCATGAATGAGCGGTGTACTTCTCGAGCATGCCGAGGAGCGATTGGCCAAAGGCGGTGGATGCCCAGCCAACAACTCAGCCTGAGGAAGGTGCCATCAGCGCCTTGTCGGAGTCCAGAGGCGCAGGCGCTGGTCAAACAAAGAGTCCCCCCCAGATGTTAGAGAAAGTCTGAAGGAAAAGGGCGGCGACAGATGAGTCAGCCCAGAAGAAGAGGAACATGGCGGGTGTAGCTCCCCGCAAGCTGGGCGGCATCTCGCTTGGTGGTGATCAAACCCCTCGAACGCAGAGTGCGGCGATGTCTGAGTGGTCAGACGACGACGGGGCTCTAGTGGCTCCTCCTCCGAGCGCTGAGGCGCCGCCGCGCAAGACGCGCGTGGAGGTGCCATCGAAAGGTGGGGAGGGAGTCCCCAAGCAATAGGCGAAAGAAGTCCCCGAGCAGTAGGCGAAGGGAGTCCTCGAGCGATAGGTGGAGGAGAGTTCGACGGCGGGGGCATGAGACCTTCAGCCCAGGGCACACGGGTTGACCCCAGAGCCATGCCTGGGGCTCAGGGAGGCAGCGCCGGTTCAGAACCATGTACTGGGAGGCCGACATGTAAGTATCATTGCCTTGGATTCATTTTGCTGTTAGATCCTTATAGTTGCGATGATTAACAAGCTAATCTGATGCAGAGCGAGGCGTACGGAGGATCTGAATCCATTCCCCAAACTAGCGAGCAGCCGGTGGCTGGTCCTAGCACAGAGGCAATGCCGACAGACCCCATCCCTCAGTCATCTGGCGCTCGGTGGCCTGCGGAGGAGTCGACCGTCGCTATGGATGGACTTGGCGACGAAGAACGGTTGGCGACGACGGTGGATGAGTCGGCGGTGATGCCTAAGGCAACGGCTAGAGCCGTCAGGTCTTCAGAGGCGGATGCTGGAGTTGCCAACGCCGCGCTGGAGTCTGGGGTGGAGAAACCGGTGGTGCCAGAGGAGCAGGCGGCATTTCGAAAGACGCCGGAGGGCGTGGTTGGACATGCTGTGCGACCACCAAGTCCCCAGGTGGCACCACCAGCTGCGGAGGAAGAGGACGAGGTGGAAGAGATTGAGTGTGAGGAAGCATGACCTCAAGCCGTCTTGATCCTTTGCAAGTGGGGCGATAAAGTGGTGGTCATGGAAGAGGAGGAGACCACCAGGGAGGTGAGGAGGCTAGAGTCCACCCTTTCCACAGCCATGAAGCAAATCAAGGTTAGTATTGCGTCATCAATATTTGTCTTTGACGTTGGAGATTGGAGTTCTTCATAATCTAGGTGCTTTTGTAGGGCATAGCACGAACTGTCGAACAACGGCGGCAGCTGATCAAGAGGATGAAGCCCTTGGCCGAGGAGAACGCGAAGCTGAAGGAGACAGTGAAGCTTATGGAGAAACGTCCAGAGGGCCCAGCGCGAGTGGGATCTTACCGAATCTAACGTGCGAGATCTAGAATACCAAAAGGGGGCTTTATCTGAGCAGCTGGCGACCATGTTCGAGCAGTTGCAGGGTAGTTCTGAGCAGCTGGAACGCAGCTCCAAGCAGCTGAGAAGCCTCTCCGAGTAGAAAAAAGGTACTGCGGATTGGTGGACTTGTTCTGTATTACCGAACATATTTAATGTTGCTGACGATCGTCATTTTTGTAGAGCAAGATGCGGAGCTTGGCCAGTTGTGTCAGGTCATCAGTCAACTCTAGGAGGAGAAGGGGAAGGCATCTGGGCGAGCAGAGAAACTGGTTGAGCGGCTGAAAGGTTAGTAGTTCATGGTCAGAGTTGTAGCCGAAGTGATTTCTTCGTTTGACAAATCCTTTTCGTGCCTATAGAATACCGTCGAAGGACCAAGGTGCAATTTGATGTGCTGGAGCTAGAGGCACAAACCCAGAGGTGAAAGCTTGATGCCATGGTGGCCAGAGTCAGGCCAGTGCTTGACTGCATCAACATGGAGGCAGCTCCTCAGCCCGACGATAGGCCTCCTCGTCCGGACACCATCATCGACAGATGCAAGGCAGCATGGGAGAACTTCAAGAGCTTCAACCGAGATGCTGCTATCTCCGCTGTGACCCATGCCCTGGTGGTGGTCCGGTCTCATTACCCTACCATCGATCTTCAAGCGATAGGCACCGGATTCGCCAAAGGGACTAGTGTGACGAAACAGCAGCAACTGGAAGATGAGGTGGAGGACGAGGCGAAAATGCTGGCCGATGACGTCGACCTGTTCGGCGAGGTGGATGGTGACGACCAAGCCCAGTGACCTGCTCGGAGAGTAATCTATAATAGCTAGAGAGGATAGTTAAATGCGTGAGGGCGTAAACAAACATTTATGTCTATGTATAAATGTTGTAAAGTGACATGTGCATGTTTATGCAGTTTGCTAGTTTTTTGGTGAAAAATAGATGTAGTGTTAACCCTAACGCAATTATATGTGGTATAAGTAGTGTTCGAGCAGTTAGTTCATTACTGGGCTCTTGGCCTTGGCTAGCCCATATTCCATAACGTCGAGCACGGAGCCCGTGCATGTGTAGGAGGAATAGGCATGACCGAGGAACAGTAGCCGACCACCCATAACACAGAGCGTGGAGCCCGTAGCACGTGTAGGGAGAGATCAGAGACTGGGTCTTCTCCAAAGCTCACAGAGCAGAACGTGTGCTGCTCGGTGATTGGCGAAATATCTTGGAGATATGGAGAAATATGGCGGGGCGTTTATGGAGATCACGTATTGGAGTTTGTTAAGGAGTAGCTTAGAGCTGGTGTCCGCAAATGGAGATTAAACCGTAATGGAGAAATAACAGAGAAAAATTATGGCAACAAAAACTTCATTCATTATGGAGTGGAGAGTACATATCTAGAGCATTTCAAGGATAGAAATGTATAAGGTGCTCGATGTGCCATGAATTGGGGATATCGATTCCGTCCAAGTCACATAGTCAATAAGACCCTGGTCGGGTAACCTCTTTGACCATGTAAGGCCCTTCCCAGGGGGAGGAGAGTTTGTGCATCCCTTTAGTTTTCTGTTTTCTATGGAGAATGAGGTCGCCGATAGCAAATGAAGGACCTTTGATGTTGCGGTTGTAGTATCTTCGCAAGCCTTCTAGGTATTTGGCTGTGCAGATGCAAGTGATCAGGCGTTCTTCTTTGGCCCTGTCGACATCCTCTGTCCGAACAGCTGTTCCTTGTGCTTCATTATAATATTCCAGCCTAGGTGCTCGGAAGGCAATGTCCGCTGGAATTATGGCTTCTGAGCCATAGACCAAAGAGTACGGAGACACACCGGTGATGCGACTAGCTTAAGTGCGCAGTCCCTAGACCACAGCTGGGAGCTCTTTGAGCCATCTGCCTGAATGCTTTTCCTTTTTCTGATATAGCCTCTTTTTGAGGGCATCAAGGATCATGCCATTCACCCATTCGACCTAGCAGTTGGCTCTAGGATGGGCAACGGAGATGTATTTGATGGAGATGCATCGGTCTTCGTAGAAGTCCCAAAAATGATGACCAGTGAATGTAGTTCCGAGGTCGGTGATAATGCTATTCGGGAGACCAAATCTATGGATGATATCTTTGAAGAGCTCGATCGCTTTTTAGCGATAGAATCAAACAAGCGGCTTGTATTCGATCCACTTGTAGAACTTGTCAATGGCGGCGTACACGCATCAAAACCACCTAGCATTGGCTTGAAAGGCACAATCATGTCCAAATTCCCCAAAGATGCGAAAAAGGCCAAGAAGCCGGGATGGTCTGCAATTCCTCTGGCCGTCACGTGTATCTACTTGGCAAAAATTTGACATCCTTCACAACGTCGAACGAGGTCTTCAGTCATCGGCGATGGCCGTGAGGCCAATAAAAACCAGCTCGGAAAGCTTTGCCAACCAGGTTTCTCAAGGCCACGTGATTGCCACAGGATCTAGAGTGAATTTTGAGAAGTAGTTTCACTCCCTCTTCTTGGGTGATGCATTTCTATAGTATCCCTTCCTTGGCACTTTTCCTCATCAAGTTCCCGTCTACCAGCACGTAATGCTTGCTGTGACGGATTAGGCATTCAGTTTTGGTCTTGTCGGCGGGTACATCAGCGTTGGTGAGGTACTTGATGAACTGTTCCATCCAATCGGTGGTCGGCGAAGGTACTACAAGTACCAGCTGCTCGGCGGGGGAGGGGGGGATTTCTTGAACTTCCTTCTCTTCCTTAGTGGACGGCGTAAACATGTCTTGAATGAAGACCCTAGGCAGAGTCGCGGCATAGAAGAGCCTATCATAGATAGGTGGTCGGCGAGCTAATTTTGATCTTGTACCACGTGGTGGTACTCGATACCGTAGAACTTCCCTTCGAGTTTCCTAATTTCAGCGCAATATGCATCCATCTTCTTACTGGAACAGGACCAGTCTTTGTTGAGCTGGTTGATGACCAGCGCAGAGTCTCTATATACCATGAGGCATTTGATGCCAAGCTCGACGGCTATACGAAGTCCATGGAGACATGCTTCATATTCGGCGCTATTGTTGGAGGCTAGAAAATGGATTCAGAGAACGTATCGGAGCTTTTCCTTGGTCAGCGTAATGAATAAAATGCCAGCACTAGCACCGTTGATGTTGAGGGCGCCGTTGAAGTACATCACCCAGTGCTCGGGGCAACTAGCGGGGATGGGCTCTTGGATCTCAATCCACTCAGCAACGAAGTCAGTGAGCGCCTGTGACTTGATGGTAGGACTGCTTCTGAATTCGATAGAGTAAGTGCCGAGCTTGATAGCCCACTTGATGATGCGGCCATTGGCCTCTTTATTACGGAGGATGTCCCCTTGAGGGAACTCAGTGACCATGACAATCTTGTAATACTTGAAGTAATGGCAGAGCTTGCGCGACGTGACCAGAATGGCATATAGCAGTTTCTAAACTTGAGGATAACGAGTTTTGGACTCATTAAGGACCTCGCTGATGAAGTAGACCAGACATTGTACGTTATAGGCATGTTCGGCTTCCTCACGCTCGACGACGATAGCTGTGCTAATGATGCGAGAAGTGGTGGCGATGTAGATTAGTAGGGTTTCGTCTGGTCGAGGTGCCGTCATGATCGGAGGCTTCGTTAGAAACAACTTGAGCTACTCGAAAGTTGTATCTGCCTCCTCCGACCATGAAAAGTGCTCAGAGGCATTGAGGAGTTTGAAGAATGGTAGTCCCTTTTCACTGAGGCACGATATAAAGTGGCTGAGAGCAGCCATGCTGCCTGTAAGCTTCTGTATGTCCTTTACGCAGGTTGGTCGTTTCATGTTGGTGATGGCGGTGGCCTTGTTGGGGTCAGGCTCGATGCCACAGGCGCTGACGGTTGCATCAAGAATGAGGGGGAAATGCCCTGTGTAAGGGATGTTCACCCACTGGTTGGCCCTGCTGAAGGTGATGGGGACCTCGGACCAGGGGCGGTAGCTAGGGTTGGCGTCTTCCGCGTTGACGGCGAGCACCCGGTGGGCGGTGAGCTTCCAATCTCTTCTGCTCTCAGTGATGGCGAGGCCCTAGAAGATGGCGGCGACCACTTTGTCATGATCCTAGAAGGCAATGTTGTTGTCCCCAGGTGGTCGGCGGCCTCTGGCTCCATCGTTGTTGTCGTCGTCCAGCGTTTTAGCCTAGAACTCCTTAGCCAAGCTGAGATAGTCCTTCATCTTGTGCTTGCTGTTCTTGTGGAGGGGGCATGGGCCTTCAAGGATCTTCTTGTACTGCTCATCGTAGTTGCGTTTGGCGCGAGGTTCATCAACGGTGGCGACGATGTGGTCTTGTCGATGACGGCGATATTGACCAGATTTGGATCCTTCTGGCCGATCACGGCCACTGTCCTGATGGTGACTGTTGTCGTCATAGCGATGGTCGCTGTGGCATCGGTCGTTGGGTCACTCATCGCTGCAGTGAGTTGGGCCATGAGTGCCCGCATCCTTGTTGAAGCATACTTCGGCCTCTTTAGCGTTGGCGTACTGATCGGCGGTCGTAATCATCTAGCCAATCTCCTTAGGTGGCTTGCGATTAAACTTAGAGCAGAGGTTGTGGTGGTGGAGTCCTCAGACGAAGGTGGTGATGACCTCTTCTTTCATGATGTTGGGAATATAATTCCTCATCTCGGAAAAACATCTGATGTAGCTACGGAGGAGCTCAGACGGTTTTTGGTAGATGCAATTCAGATCGTGCTTGGTGCCTGGCCAAGTGCACGTTGCCATGTAGTTGTCGATGAAGACCTTCTTCAGGTCTTCCTAGGATCCGATGGAGTCTAGGGCAAGGCTTATGAACTAGTTCATCATAGTTGGCATGAGCATGATGAGAAGATAGTTCACCATGACACTGGTATCTCCTCTAGCGGCATGCACAACAGTGGCGTAAGCCTGTAGCCACTATGTGGGGTTCATTCGTCCCTCGTAGGGCTCGACCCCGATGATTTTGAAACCACTAGGCCACTAGAGTGTTCGGAGTGCCCTCGTGAATGCTTAGGGCCCTTTGGGATCATCGCTGTTGTGATCTGTGGCATTGCCAGTGCTAACTGGCTGGAGGGCAGCATCCGAATTCTTGCTCGTACTCTTGACACCGGTGTACTTCTTTTTCATGGCGAGAGAAATGGTGCCCGTCGATATGACGTCGCGCGTCTCAGAGATTGTTGATGTGCGCTCGGACATCTTGTTTGATTTCTTGGTCGTGTTGGCGAGGGTAGCCGATGCGGTCCCCCCTAGCTCCCCCCTGGAGGGGTTGTCCATCATCACAATTCTAGTCAGCAAAACGACTTCTGCTGGGGTGGTAAATCGGTGAATTGAGCTCGTCGAGTATGAAGGTCTCTGATCCTGGCGGATCTCGTTGACCTGGCAGTGCGTCGCTTTAAGCATGGCGGCGACCTTAGCGACCTTTGGTGTTTGTGGGAGCTAGGTGAGCTCATTGGCGGCCATGGCCAAGTTGGTGCTTAGGGTCTTGTAGATGTCGTGCCCATCAACATGGACAAATTCGTCGTCGAGGTTGCGTTGGAGTGGGCGTGGCCTTCCTTACGAGTTGAGCTGATCATTGTGAGCAGCCTCGGCTAGCACAACGATAGCCTCATTTGCTCCACGCTGAGCACGGTTGACATTCCTGTTGATGTGAGCAGCACGGTCCTCCTCAGTTTCCCCATCCTATGGGGGCTGTTGATGCTGACATTGAAAAATCTACCTCCACGGAAAGGTGGGAAAGGAGGTTGTACGGCGATGGTTTCAACGTCAGTCTCCATAGAGCCCTGGGACTTGGAGTCTGGATTTTCCTCTGGGATGGTTTGGAGGGACGCTTCGGGGCGTCGGCTGATGTGTAGCATGTTGATAGTCGGCAAGAGCTGGTCGGCGATCTGGTCGGCAAGAGGATGGATATCTCCCACCTGGTCAGCAAATTTGCCCCTTAGGGCATCTTGATAGGTGGCGGCGATGCTGGCGAGCACAAAGGGTAAGGCCGTAACCCTTGGCGTCACCTAATTAGCCTCCGATAGATCTGAATCAGAGGGTGGTCGGCGCTGAACTAGAGTGGCCAGAGCCGATTCTGCTATGGAGAGGCAATCGGCGAGCTTCTGGCCAACCTGATCGATGGATGCGATCAGATCGTCGTAGTTGATTTGCCTCCTCGTGTAGCGGGGGAGCGGGTGGCGAATTGTCATTGAAGACGACCTCGGAGGTAGTTCTGAGATCGAATCTGCAGTCGCAGGTGTTGGGGTGATCAGTGATGAATCAATCTACACCAACTCGATGAGCTCTTCGACTCTGTCAGCTTTGATGATCTAGGAGATCGATCTGACCATGAAGATCTAGCCGGGTTGTGGGAGGGACGAAGAGCCTACAAAACATACCATCTTGTTCGACATGGAAACAACACGCATACCCCTACCTGGCATGCCAACTATCGATAGAATATCATCGGTAGTCCTCCAAGGGGTATCCCACGAAGGTAGATTGATCGGCAGAGATGCGTGTAATCAAGAGCAAGAAGGCAACAGAGACACAAGAGTTAGATAGGTTTGGGCAGTCAGTGCGACGTAATACCCTACTCCTGTGGTCTGTTGGATTGTATTGGCTATCATATGATCTTTCATGTGTTTTGAGGGGGTCCCTGCCCGCCTTATATAGTCTGGGGGGCAGGGTTACAAGTCGGTTAGATCTAGGAGATAACCTTAAAGTAATAACAGATTACAGGAATCATGGGATCAGACATATCCTAACAGATCTCGTAGTATCTTCAGGATATCTTCCAAGTGTCTTGCAAGGCACGCCGAGTAGTGCCGTGCTCCGCAAGGCTTCATCTTATGGGCTGGACCTCCCCTAGGGGTGCAGCCCATGTAGTCTGCTGTGGGTATCCGGGGTCGTACCCCCCATAAAAGAATTCAACGAGGCTATAAGTGTCACCCTCGCGAGCTACCACCGATCTAGAAAATAGGGTACATCCATGAGTGACCGAGTCTGAGCACCACGCTTACACTACGAATACTACTTTAACCTAGGAGCTACAAGGATTAAAGCACTCAAAAGAGAGTCGCAAACCTGAAGAACAATATGAACAAGATGCTTACTTGAATTAAAAGTCGATTACCAGAGAAATCTCAAAAGCAAGCTCAAGAAGAACTTGATTCTGCCAGAGTACAAGCCGTTGAGAGAGCACCGATAGGTCGAGACACCTCCAAATTCTTCCCTCTCACTATATCTCACTATCTCTAATACAAGACTAGATCCTATCGATGACTAATCTTCTCTTGATTGCTAGCTCTAGATCCTAGTGGACATATGAATTAGGGTTTCTGGCTTCTCAGCTCTCAGGATCTAATTGGGCATAATTGCCCTCTACGGGGGGTGCAGGCAAGTATATTGTGGCAGAACCGCCCAAAATAGAACGCTTCCAGAGGCCCTCGTCTTCCACCAGACACTAAGCACGCCAAAAGTAAGCTACATCGGATGGTTGCATCGAGCACACCCCAAGGGAGAACTCGAACAATCCACATTTTTCCTCTAGGATCCAATAATGAGAATGAGTTTATAATACTTAGTCCATTTCATACAACTAGAGTTCTTAGAAATACATTGTTACAATACCAAGTTCTGAGTGCGGAATTTAAATAGCAGAATTACAATGAACATCTGACGATGAGATACAAGGATCCATCTGTGCCCACCAGAAGAATCCTCCACACAACAGCTACTCCTCAAGCTGCACCTGCAACAGGGGTAAATAAACCCTAAGTACACAATGTACTCGCAAGACTTACCCGACTAGTCGGAATAATTTCTTGACTCCAAGGATATGATAAGCTTTATGGTTTGTTGGGTTTCCTTTTTGCAAAAAAGCATTACTAGTAGTGAATCCTTATGTATGTATTTTATTAGTAGTCATGATTAATTCATTGGCTAACCATTCTAGGTAAGCACCTGTTCTACTTTCAAGAAAGAGTTGAGCAATCAGATCCATTCATTCTCTTTTCATCTTCCAGTTCTTCTACGTTGCTAGATCATAGACAAGTCGTACCGTATTACATGATGATTCATGAATCAATGTAGCCCAGCTGGGTACCCCGAAACACACGCCCCGCTTGTACCCTAGGCACAAGCAGGACTAACCCACCACTCTCCTATCAAGGGGTCTAGGTCCCCGTCCAAACTTAGACTCCAAGCCCCCACACCTGATTCACGGACTTAGTGTGGTGCTTAGACCTCCACCATCCCTGCCTCCAATTAGTCAGTTTGGAAAGAGCCGGAACCCACGACAAGAGAGCAATGAGACTTCCCTTCTCCCATAAACAAGTATGTGCTTAGGATAATAAGTCTATGACCTGACTAGAATCCAATGCAACGGCCGGTCCTTAACCAACACGGACAGGGAAAATAGTGTAACCAAGCTATGCCCCGTTGGTCGCGGGACACAACCTCTTACACCCACCAATATCCGTACCATATCCCTGCCCGGTCTCCATTTCCTTTCACCATTTTATCATGAGAGTAAAAATAATAATCACCTATTGTGAGTAACGGCAGGTTACTCACGCTACCGAAAAACCTAAGCATAGCAGCTACGTGGCCTAAGCTAGTAGGATTCATAGGTAGGTATATCTATCCATGTAGTTTCAACAATAAGCCTATAACGTAAATGCACATCACATATATATACCAAGTGATTATTCAAAATAAGGGTTATGCACCGGGGCTTGCCTTGGGCAGGTGCGGTGTCAGCTCAGTCAGTCAGTGGTGGCTTCAGGACCTCCTCCTGCATGAGGATCTCCTCCTTGTACTCCTCAATCACCTCCTCGAACTCGTGGTCTCCGATGGTCACGATCTCCACCAACTCGTTCTCTACATGCATGCGATGATGATGCAACACTTAGTATTTTACCAACAGCAGCTCCTAAATTAAGAATACACATGGTAAACTACTAAGCTAGCTCTAATGACTAAGATACTAAGCTAACTATCATCTTCATCAAGTAAAGTGTTGGGTTCAACTAACAAACACCTAGCTTAACAAATGAAGGATATATCTTTATTTCTACTAATAATTTAATGTATATTTGAAACAAAGAGCATTTAACTACCCTTATGTTAAGTCTATTCTAAAGCTACAAAAACTATAGTAAGCACATAATATTACCATGAAGCTACTGTAAAATTTTCAAAGTTAAAGCTATCACCATTTTGCCACAAAAATTCCTACAATTTTTAACCTAATAATATTAAGCACTCTCAAATGATTTAATAGTTCCTGGTATCAACAAATATATATATGAACTAAATTCACAAACAGATAGAGCATAATTCTAGGAACTAACAAAATCAGTTTCACAAACATGATTTTATATGATTTACCAAAGTTCAGCTCAGAAATACAAATGAAAAGCTATTTCTATTCTCCACGAAAAAGCTAAACTGATTTTGGCCTAACGCGGCCCACACGCGCGCAGCGTGCGCGTGAGCGCACGGTGGCCCACAGGCAAGGCATGGCTTGCGGCGAGGAAGCCCGCGCGCGCTAGCAATCTTGCAAAAATGCCCTCGTGTTATCAGAAAATAGCATGAACACTACACATACTATTTCTATAGAGAATGACTTTACAACGGAATCCTCGGATCTTCTCCTCTTTACAATGGTAGGGCCCTTGTTTGGGACCAACACTAGGGTACCCAAAGAGGAAGAGCTAATAACCATCAACATTGATTCATTCGAGCAGTCAAGAGCATGACTACAGCTCCAACTGACCCCAGGTGCGCAAGCTCCGCCTCGCTCAGCCTCTATGGGCGGGCTCCGCCTCGCCCGACACTATGGCCATGGGCTCCACCTCGATCGACCTCTGAGGGCAGGCTCCGCCTCACCCGACACCAAGGCCGCGGGCTCTGCCTCGCCAGACCTCTGAGGGCCAGCTCCGCCTCGCCCGACATCGAGGCCATGGGCTCTGCCTTGCCCGACCTCTAAGGGTAGGCTCCACCTCGCCTGGCCTCTGGGGGCGGGCTTCGCCTCACCCGACATCGAGGCCATGGGCTCCACCTCACATGACCTCTGAAGGATGGCTCTGCCTCGCCCATCCTTTGAGGGTGGGCTCTGCCTCACCCGACCCTTGGGTTTGCGCTCCGCCTTGCCCTAGCTCTTAGGGCGGGCTCCACCTCGCCCGACACCGAGGCCACGGGCTCCACCTTGCCCGACCTCTATGGGCTGGCTCTGCCTCACCTGGCCTCTGGGGATGGGCTCTGCCTCGCCCGACCCTTGGGTTTGTGCTCTGACTTGCCCAACCTCTAAGGTCGGGCTCCACCTTGCCCAAACACCGAGGCCACGGGCTCTGCCTCGCCCGACCTCTGAGGGATGGCTCTGCCTTGCCCAACACCGAGGTCGTGGGCTCCTCCTCGCTCGACCTCTGAGGGTTGGCTCTGCCTTGCCTGACACAGAGGCTGCGGGCTACGCCTCGCTCGACCTCTGAGGGCTAGCTCTACCTCACCCAGCCTTTGGGGGTGGGCTCCGCCTCACGCGGCCTCTAGGGGGGACTCCGCCTCGATCGATCGCAAGGCCGGGAGATCCATCTCGCCCGACGAAGACCCATACCACCGCCAACCACTCTACATCCAAGCGAATAGGCCTGGGTCAAAGCTTTGACACTAGGGAGGTGACCGTCACACTCCAATATAACCCGTGGCCATGACGGGCCATACATGAGGATTCACATTAGGAACAGCATCAGGGCGTACCGATGATGTTCTGCCTAACCCTCATACAAGCACTAATAGGCACATTAGTTCACCATGACGTCTGCCAGGACAGAGCGGAGCGCTAGGACCGGGAGATGATGCCTGTGCATGGTGCCAATGATGGACAGGGCCACGATATGGAGATGTCCCTGTTGACATCTACAGGGTCAACGGGATCCACGTGAAGGAAAAGAAGGACCCAGCAATCCTAGAGGACTTCTTCTCCTTCTCATTCTCCTCTTTTCCCTCCACTATAATCCGTGCTTTCCCTTGGCCTATAAAAGGGAAGGCAGGGCGTCCCATAAGGGGCATCGCAACACATAGCATTGATTCAAACTAGAACCCATCAAACCCTGAACCGATCAGAACATATAAGCACACAGTCAGGAAGCAACCGAGCTCTCAGCATCCGTTCGCTCGCCTCATCAGAGACTTGGGACCCGTCCCTCTCTCGACCGTTTGTAACCCCTACTATGAACTTTCAGTGCTACTAACACGAGCAGCAGCAACGAACTGGACGTAGGGACATTCTACCCTAACTAGTATAAACCTCATGTCCTCTTAGCACACCATCCGAGCCAGACGTGCAATATTAGACATTTACCATCCGAGCCGACAACCCTTAACCATCCCCGCGCATGCCGGCGTGGCGAACGGTGGCACTAGCGCTTACGCCGGCCACAGAGGACCCCTACTGACCTATCTACGAGGCCAACATTCACCTAGGGTTTGACGTGAGATGATGGGCGGCGGTTGCACGAGCTGGGACACCATAGAGGGACCTCTCCACGACGACGGGCACCCTACGGTAATGGCAACGGCGTTCACGTGAGCCGCAGTAATAACAAGGTGGTAGGGGTAGCGAGTGAGCAACGACCACTCACCAGTGACCTTACCGAGAAGCCGGCTCGAACGGAGATGACCCGAGCGAGGCTGGCCGTGTGCACGTTGCGAGGTGAATGGCAGACCGCAAAGGCACGACCACGTCAGCAGTGAGGAGGTGGCACTAGAGCTACGACTGGCATGCACACGATGAAGAGGGAGCCAAGGCTAGCTAGTGGTGCAGAGGAATTAGCGCGGGATGAAGTGGTGGGGACTGGCCACGATGCAATTATTTGGAAACTTCCACTACCAAGAGTTCTACTACACAGACAGACAGATACAGTTAAAGCTGAAAACAGGCGTTTCTTTGCGGAAGCCATAGACAAATCTATTTGTGATGCCCTATCAAGCCGCAATGAAGCTTTCGTTGACGCATTTCACAACGCCATGAAAGAGGCGATTCATGGAATTCTAGTTAGTCAGGTTGGATCGACTTGTTACAACATTCCAGATCCGTTGACCCAAGGGACTAATCAAGTCGGCACTAGCCATCAAGAAGCAGCACCAGCTGGTAATGGTGACGTCCAGGCACTTCAAGGTTCATCTGAACAAACTCCAGGTACTACTATGAATTAGATACAGTACAATCCTGGACCGTCAATACAGCATGTGCAACAGCCAGTGGAGCAGAGTCAGAACCAGATGATCAATTTCGGTACATCAAGCCACATACCATCGTCGGCTCAAAAAATAGCACCATCGATTCAAAGGATCCGTAGAGATATAGATCCTTATGTCTACAATCAGAGACTTCAAGCAGCAAGCCAGCAGATTGAGATTCCACAAGGGTATCAGTATGGCACAGATTATAACACTCTCCACATTATGCCAAATCTAGGATATCAGGGCACGTGGGATTTTAATCCACAGATGGGTCAGCAAGTACCGAGAAATCCAAATCCGCAAGCTGACGAGATGTTGCTGAAGGTGACCGAGATGATGAAGAATCAGTTCGGCCTGAAGCCAAAAGGGCTGACCTTTTCATACAAACGCCCATATCCAGAGTGGTATGATTTGGTCCCTCTTCCTACAAAATACAGGCTCCCAGAGTTTGCCAAGTTCACTGGTCAAGACAGTACAAGCACGATAGAGCATGTTAGTAGGTATCTTACACAATTGGGCGAAGCATCAGTTGAGGATGCCCATCGAGTTCGTTTCTTCTCCTTATCCCTGTCAGGGCCAGCCTTCACTTGGTTTTCATCACTACCAGACAACTCCATTGCCAATTGGGCTGACTTAAAGAAGAAGTTTCATACATATTTCTACACTGGGACTGAGAAAAGAAGATAACCGATTTGACAACCATGAGACAGAGGACTAACGAATCATGCATTGAGTTTCTTCAGAGATTCTGAGAGACTAGGAACTTGTGCTTCTCATTGAGCTTGGCAGATGATCAGTTAGCTGCTTTAGCCATTTAGGGAATGCTGCCAATGTGGAAAGAAAAGTTGCTAGGGCAAGAGTTTGATACCTTGGGTCAGTTGGCTTAACGAGTAGCAGCGCTCAATAGCCAATTCTAGAGTATGCACAGAGATACCCGATTCCAGAAGAGTACCACCATAGCCGAAGCTTATGATCCATACTCAGTCGATGACGGCTATGAGGACGAAGAAGAAGAGGTTGCTGTAGCTGAATGGAATTGGGGCAAGAAGACAGTGATGGTGCCAAATCCTTGGGGAAGAGGAGTCGAGGAGAGCTATGACTTTGATGTCATAAAATCGGACAAGCTCTTTGACTTCTTACTTGAGAAGGGCTAGATCAAATTGTTGGACAATCATGTTATGTTGCCCCCTGAACAATTAAAGAATAAGAAGTTCTGCAAGTTTCATAATGCTACTTCTCATTCCACCAATGAATACAGAATTTTCCGGCAGCACATACAGAGAGCTATTCAGCAAGGAAGGCTCAAGTTTGATACGCCTCAGAAGATGAAAGTTGATGATAATCCTTTCCCAGGAGATCAAAATATGGTTGATGTTGGGCTATTCAAAGGAAAAACTAAGGTTCTAACATTGGCCAAATCAAGAGAAGCTAGAACAGTTGATCCCAAGATGCAAATATCGGCCGATGAATACAGAGAGATTAGAAAACGTCGTGATCAGCAAAAGAGCCGATATGAACGGGGGGAAGCGTCAAAGGATGGGGCGACAAAGCCACGAGTTACATCTCGAATCTTGTTGAATAAGTGGCAGTGGCAGAAGGAAAAAGATTATCAGCGATGGTTAGAGGATCAAGAATACCACCGTCAACTAGAACAAGAGAGGTATGAAAGGAGGCAAGCCGAATCGCACTGGAATTGTCCTTTCTTCAGATACTGCTAGAATGAAGGTTTGAAGTTGCCTACCGGACATGACTATCCAGAATGCAGCAATCAATATTGGGAGTTTAGGCAATCTCAGATCAACCACCGGTCTATCCATGCCTAGGATGCATATCATCATAATAACATGGATCGGCGCTTAAAAAATAAAAGTATTCATGATCGGCTAGGAAAAAGAGTTGTTGACCAAGACTGGGCTGATAATGAAGAAGGAAGCAACCAAAGGGAGCATGTCTGGCAGGAAGGCCAATGGTGCCCTAGAGGATTGATAAGAAGCCAGAAGAGAAGGGTGCAGCGCTTAAGGAATAAAGAGTTGGAACAGGCTCAAGTATCCGGTAAAACTCAAGTATGGCGTGCCAAGCAAATAGCCGATAGAAAGCAACCATCGGGTAATATCCAAATGGCTTTTCTGTTGCCATCAGAGTTTAGAGCTCCGGCAAATCAAGAAGTTTATTCGGATTTCAATGAATCGGAGTATGAAGAGATAGTTGCCAAGTTGACGGTCGTGCAGCAAGCAATATTTGACAGACCAGTCAAGCATCGGCATTGAAAGCGTTATATATGAAAGGTCTTGTTGATGGAAAGCCGATGAGCAAGATGTTTGTAGACGTGGGTGCTTCCGTCAATCTTATGCCTTACACTACTTTTCGTAAGCTTGGCAAAGGACCAAAAGATCTGTTGGAGACCGACATGATGCTTAGGGACTTTAGAGGTAACACGTCTAAGACCCAGGGGGCAATAAACGTCGAACTAACAATTGGAAGCAAGACTCTGCTCACCACATTCTTCGTCATTGATGGAAAAGGATCGTACAGTCTGCTCCTCGGTCGTGATTGGATTCATGCGAATTGCTGTATACCATTGACCATGCATCAATGTTTGATTCAATGGCATGGAGATGATGTCGAATTGGTTCGCGCTGATGAATCCGTGTGCATTGCAACAGTTGATCCAGTCTTTTGGGAACTGGAAGATTTCGAATGTTTCTCTGGCAAGACATGGGAAGGAGGCTTCATTAAAATCAGCAATGAAAGCCAACAGCCGATGCAAGCGATCGGCTCTGAGAGTTTGTTTTAGTAGAAAAGTCACAGCTTCACGTCGGCCGTTGGATCAAAGGAAAATGAGTATTAAGTCTTGGAGATGGGTTTAGGCCGACGTATGTGAAGGCTAAGTTAAAGTGTAAATGTGATTCAGAGTTAATGGATTTCTTAAGAGAAGTTCTATTTCGCTTAATAGGACACTTGACCTAGGTTGATTACTCGTCTGACCTTTTATATTGAAAGTTCTACGGGACGTTATCCTAGCATCTGATCAACGCTTGGTAGCTAATTCATTCTTGGCTCTAATAGCCGGTACCAGGAGGGTATCGCCTCTAGTTCAAAAAGTAGACATCTTCAAAGACAGTAATAGCCGATACAATATGTATCGCCTATAGAGCAAAAAACAAAAAGAGCAAGAAACATTCACAGTCATACACAAAGGCATTTCATTGAAACACAATCATAAAGGAATAGGAGTCTTCATTCATTGGTTTATGCTAAATGCAAACTAATCGAAGACCTTGTTCACCACATCCTGAGCGGGTGTACTGTCCACGATGGCCTCTGCCGCTGCGGTGAAATCTTCTATCAGATCTTCATGTCCCTCAGGGCCATCGTCGGTTGGAAAGCCAACCTCTATGGTATGGAGATCATGCCCGGTTTGGACCTACGCCACAGTTAGCGCCACCGCCGCACCATGACGAACGCCATGGAGAGCAATCTCTTGGACGCGGGCTAGAATGTCTTGGAGATGAACGTCAATGGGGTACCCACTTGCATTAACGGCGTCCGCGGCCGCATTCGCTGCCGATTGAAGAGATTCCAGTTGCACCATTTGAGCTGGCAATTGCAGAAGACTATCAAGATAAAGGCAACGGAAACCAGGATGGAAACATTCATGAAGCTCCTCTTACCTGCTACCGCGGCGTCAGACTCAGCCAGCCGCGCTCGAACAGCGTTGGTCTCCTCCTCCACCACATTAAGAGCAGCCTGGAGGACTACCAAATGAATCTCCAGCGGACCATTGTTCAAAATCGCCTTGGAATAGCAGTCCTCGGCCGCCCTCCATTCTCGGAAGAAGCGTCGGGCATCATCATCGTCATATGAGTTGGAAGAACCCGATGATGAAGCCGGCGTGGAAGATGCAGCGTTAGCGGGATTGTCAGTCCTGAAAAAAGGGTGAATGCTGTTGTTCACAATGAGCTTATAGGCAAGTCGGAACAGACCATCATCATGAACAGGGGTTGCCAATCTTACCTTATGCGTCGAGGACGCTGGTTCATCGGCATGTCTTCTGCCGGGATTTCCTCTGTCGCGCGCTTGCCTCGATTACCTTCGCCGGCCATGAGGAACGAGTGAATCTATAGAAAAGAGGAGTGGAACCGCTGCAAGGTTTTGGCAGATGGAAGAAAGCGAAGGAATAGTTGTAGATGAAGAGGCGTTTGAAGCCGAAGCCCTCGGTTGGTATTTGAAAACATGAAGCGAAGAGGCGGACGCCTCGGGGCGTGCAAAAGGCCATTGCAATTAATAGAAGGTGAAACACCACTCCACAAATGTCAAAGATAATACGGCACCATATAACTGAGGATAGGAGATCGAAGGGCTCTCTTGACAAAAACTGTGTTTTCAGACCTAAGTGGTATTGAGAACGGGAGTCTAGAATCAGTTATTTACAGAAGAATTGGCTCTTTAGCCGAAGCGGATGTGATCAGTCGACTGTATTGGTTCTTTAAGCCTCTCGCCTATTCGAATGCCCCTTGCTCAAAAGGGGTTTGCAGTCAAACAAACTCCTCTGACCCTGCTTCACCCTTAGGACCTGATCTTCAAAAAATATAAAAGGGAGACAAAACTCTGGAGAAGGCTAAAAATAGGTTGCCCATGATGACCAAGAGCAAAGGAGCTAATGTGATCACCTTATGAACTCGTGCATGGACACAATGCAGTCTTTCTTTGAGAAGTTCAAACTGGATCAAGGCATGTCGCGCTGCAAAATGATTTGTCAAGACGAAGTCTACCAGAATTTTGGGATGGATGACTTTAAAGATTTGAGTTGCCTTCGGTTGCATGCTCTTGACAAACATTGAAGCCAATAAACTGAGGATTGCGAAGTATTACAATTAAAAGGTCAAGATTAAGCAATTTTCTGAAGGAGACTTAGCCTGAAAATAAAATCGCCGATCGGGGCGGAGAACAGCAAGTTCGGTGGAAAGTCACCCAATTGGGAAGGGCCTTATTGGATCAAATGTTATGCGCCTAGTGATACTTGTATTTTGGGGTTACTAAGAAGAGAAGGAAAATTCGGCAGAGCAATCAAATGGGAAATATTTGAAGGAATATTACCCTAGCATTTGGATTGATACTTAACAACCGATTTGCTCGGCCATCAGTTTTAGTAGCCGATGCTGGAAGGGTATCGTTGCTAGCGAGAAAGTAAACCCGAAGGGGTGAAAGCCAGTACAATATGTATCGATCATGCCGACAGAGTGATGCATACAATATGGAGTACAAAACAAAGGAGAAATCACTCAAGACGAAGAAATTGTTTGCTAAATACCACCTATTACAAGTTACGGGCCAAAAAACACTTTGCCTACTATGTCATCGGCCAGGGTATTGAAGGCCACGGAGTCGGCGGTGCTAAGGAAATCTTCAGTCAGGCGCTCATGATCCCCAGGGTGCACCGTATCTGGGAAACTATGAAGAAGAAGCCGAAGATTGTGGCCAGAATGTGCCTGTGCGGCAGCCAACGTCGTGGCAGCACCATGACGAACGCCATGAAGAGCGACCTCCCTGACGCGATTCGGGATGTCATACAGGTGAACTATTGGGACGGCACCTCTGGCATTGACAAATCCTGCCGCATACTCCGCAGCTAGTTGAAGGCTCTCCAGTTGGGCAGACAAATCTGAAAGGTTCAAGAGAGAGATGATCAGAATCCTGAAGGTGAAATTGAAAGGAAACAAAGGTTATGATATCTCACCCATAATTCTAGCCTCGGCTTTGGCCAATTTGTCATCCACTGAATCAACCATGGGAGGCGATCAGCATCGAGCCATGGCCAAGGTTGATTCCGTGAGAGAAAGACATTCGGCAAGACCCTGGCCGTGATTGTCGATGGCGGCGAGCAAGTCATCATTGCCAGTCTGCCACCTCGGGTAGCAAGGAAGCTGGCAATAAACTATCGACAAGGAAGACCCTAGAGGCCGAACGGAGTCAGCCCTATAACCTGAGGCAGTGGGCGCATCATGGGCTGCACCCTCTTGACGATGAAGGCACTGGCGCGATGATGCAGATCCGTCGAGAGCCCCCTCAGCAGACCTTTTGCTGTTCTCCATGATCTCAAGCTTATGGAAAAAATAGGGACTATACTGAGGGTGCCGAGGGATTGAGACGAAAGTGGGTTGTAGCTCGACCCTCAGCCGTAGCTCGTATATATAGCCCGGGGAGACAAAATCGGTTCCGCCAGAGGTATGGAATTAAAATCAGAGACAGAAACGGATCGACACTCCAGGAATTCAGGGGATGGATAACGAAGAGGTAACAGATTCGAACTTATCACTTCCCTAAGTTACGAAGCATCGTGGGACGGATATAAAGAATTTGCATGGATTAGAGATCAACCCACCAAGGCTTCTTTTGGATTGAAGGGAGTCTGGATCCCCACAAGGCCGAAGATCATCATAAACCAAGTTACATCGGCCCATTAATAAGATTGTGCCAAAGGAAGGGGGAAGCCGCCTGACTAGCAGATGCCCAGCTGATTTCTCTGTGACTGGGAAACCGCTGGAAAGAAGCTTGTGGTTTTCCCGATAGGCATTTGATGGAACAAACAAGGGAAAAGTGTCCACACACTCTAGCCCTTGCAAACACTAGAACAGCTCTGCGAGCCTGGTGAGAAGACACAGGCGATATCACAAGACTTCTTCTAGCCACAGTAGCTGATTCTTTTGCTCGACAAGGTGCTAGAATGAGCGACATAATCACCCTATGCACAAGAATTCTTCTAACCGCTCAAGATCTTTATTGCAAAGAGATATGCCATGGTGGGTCCAGCGGAGTTGGGAACAGTCGGAAAGACGGATGGAAGAGAAACATGGCTGAAGTAGTGAGTTGCTCTCGCCAAGGTCGGATAAGCATTTTATAGCTGGCCCGGGAAGATGAATCCAAATGCCCATGAAACAGTGGTGCTCTTGCAAAAGTTTTGAGACATAGGCTCGTGAATGGACGCAAGCAGCGACGAACGGTGGACCCCAGATCAAGGTTCTCTAACCGTGACTGTGGACCAATCAGGGATGCAGATAGGATAATTTTGGAATAAAATTACTTTTATCCCAAAATTGGGGGGCATGTGTTTACACCGGAATTTGGAGGGGGGATCTCTGAAGCTTGAGAGCTCCCAAAATCATGTCAGCAAGGAATCAATTACGTGCGAATCGGAACAAGCTAATTTGGATGCAGCACTAGAATCGGCTTTCTTCAAATAGCGCTAGCAGATAACGACAGAGGCTATGATTGGTGCTGGGATGAGACATGCTGGAGTCTGCAAAAAGGGAAAAGATTAGAGTCCAAGTTATCTTAAATTAGGAATGTTTTCATATTTATGCCAAAGGTTGAAACAAATCATTCTTGAGTAGGATTCATGTTTAGACTCCGGGTATAAATACCAAACCCCGACTATTGTAAATCATCAACCAATCAAATACAAGTCAATTTACTTGTTTTGGCTCCGGCCACCCCTTAGAAGTAGGAGTAGAGTAGATCTCGGCGAGTTCTTCAGCGAGTACGGCTGCATCGATCCGGTTGACCTCCACTGCTTGTCTGTAAGTACCGTCATGGTTTATACCTCTGTTTGTATGGCTACATCGATCCGGTCGACCCCCACTACGACTCTGGTATAGGCTAGTTATCCACTCTTGTCTAATTCAAGTATGGCCTGTGTGATTCTGCCTCACACCCCACTGCTTGAATTAGATCAAGGTTAAGTTATCGGCTCTACCTTAGAATAGCAGTCTTTGGTAGATTCATTAAGTTACTGATATTGCTTGTTGCTTTCATTGTTTATCTCATTACAGTAATATCACTCTGCCCGATTGAGATTGATCTGGATCGGCCTTATATCTTATTTAACCCATCGTTTGCTAATTTAAAACTAATTTAATCTACACCTTAAACGATGAGTTATGTTTTATCGAATGTTTTATATCAATCTTAATCGTGTATAGCGTGCGGTTAAGGCATGTTCGATCTTGAGTAGATCTATTGGTTAGCGAGAACCGTTTCATGGCCCGTTATCATGGCCTATGGGATTCTGCCTCTCACCCCACTGTTAGCATCATGGAGTGAGGATTGTTGGTTGATAGATCTGTTCCTGAGAAGGCATGACCTTAACTGTGCGCTATGCCTGAATCGGCTGTTTAGCTGATATCAAGTGCTTTCACGAACAGTTCAATCAACTTATCAAGAGATGTAACCTTAACCTCTTTCATTGGGTCTTCCTCAGGAATTGGCTATATTTTAGCATTTAGAGAATGAGTAATGGGTATAGAGAGTTTAAAGTTTTTCCCAAGTCTTATATTAAATTTCCCCGATTGTCCTTCTTGGATAAGTCTTTCAATTGGTTGTCCTATCAACAGGTCGAACTCCATAATATCAAAGATATAGAAGCTTAAATGAACTTTGGTTCCTTTTACCTAGATAGGAAGGACATACAATATCCCCAAACTCAGGAGAATGTGTCCTAAAATAGAAGGTATAGAGTTAGTATCTGTAGGGATGCGATGGGTGCAAAGAGCGGGGCTAATTCCCTTAAGGTCTTGGAGCGAGTAGCCAAAAGCAGAATAATGCTTTTCTAAGATAGTTATCAAGCATAGGGATTCTTCCTAAGAGAGTTTATCACTTATGATCATAGGAGAATCCTGATCATTATTGAGAAAAGCATATCTAAGACTAGAAGGTAGGGGTCTAAGCTCAATGGTGGGCTGTGGCAGAACCTCCTAAATTATAGGGCCCACATGCACATGTCACTGTCCGACAACCTCTGACAACTATGCATATGTTCCTGGTAACTTAAGAAGACTATCGGGTGTCCTCGGGGAACCCCGAATCATCCACGATTTCCGAGCAGGATCACATTACAGAGTCATTGCAGTATTACAACATTTATTCAAATATCTACACCAGGGTAAAACAGCGGAAGTCATACAATAACTTAGTTTACAAAACAGTAGTTTCAAACCTTACAACTAAGTTCGATAAATATTACAAACCAAAGTAATGGAGTGGCATTATAACATAATACAAAACACACAATTAGACTGCCCTACCCAAGGGCCACGCATTTACTTATCATCATCGCATTGAACAACAGTCATGCAGCACGGCCCAAAACAGACCTGCTCATGAGGCTCACCTGCAACAAGGGTCAACGAACCTTGAGTACAAAAGTACTCAACAAGACTTAACCGAAATAAAATTGATAGAACTCAGGAATGTAGGCTCAGAGATTCAAGGTATGGCTTTAGCAAAAATCAAAGTTCTTTTGCGTAAAAGCTCTTTAACAAAATTCTTTATATCAACATTTAAAAACTTCATAAGATCATAAACAAAGCTGACATGATCCGTATTGAGATCATGAAACTTCATATCAAACTCTTTCTCAAACCATCCTCAAATTCCAGTTATTTAACTACGATGATGAACAGTGAGTTGAGTCTCCATAACTGAGGAGCAACGACGATTTGAGCCGATTAAACCCAGCTGGGAATTCCAGACCACACGACATATGTAGGTCCCCGACCTACATATATCAACCTACCCTCGGATCCTCTAAAACAAGAACGGGTCTGCGCCACCCGAGAATACAGTACTCCACCAATCCAAATTTCATTGCCACGTGGGTACACGCTATTCCCGCCATCTCTCCACTCCCGGTCTTGAGAGTAACCATTCTCATAATAGAATAGCCAAGTTAAGGCTTACCGGAGTATGTGGTTAGTACTACAAAGTCTCACCTCATGCAATTCAACAACGGACGGACCTTAATCAACACAAAGTGAAGAACCCGCTCACAAGACCTCCATGTCTTGTGGCTCTCACACACCGAGTCCGCCCGGTCTAGATTTATTACTCCACATTCCCATATCACATGATAACATAAGTAACCAAAGTTCCATTTAAAACTTGCAGATGACAGGTAATCACCCGACTTTCATCGTTCTAAGCATAGCTAAGCACAGCTAGGCATATACGAATTAAAACTGGTAACAGGGTAACTACGGAAAAACAAGGTTGGTAATGCACAAATTCGGTTTTCACTTAACTCCTAATCAGTTAATGCAGTAAAGAAAAGCAAAAGCAAAATCAATTTGTAAAACACAAGGTAGGTTTAAATGCATCCGGGGCTTGCCTTCGTTGACGGAAAAGTCCGGTTCCGGAGTCGTTCCACAATTATCAAACCCGACCTCAACGGATGGATTAACCTCCTCAACCACTTGATTAACTACCACGTGCTCACCTTCGTTTACTACACGTAGTAACAATGCCATGTTTAACATAATGCGAGATATAAAACATGATGCTTGATGATGGATGCAAAATTAACAACTTGAATACAACTTTCCTTCGCGATACAGTTACAAGTCAAACTAACTAAACTTTTTTGTAACACTTACATCAATTGCCAAGGATCATTACCAACTAATGACCCAAGGTCATCGCTCAATCCAAAATTCAATCAAAACCTAAATCATTAAAGGTTACTATTTGCTTTTATGAGTTAATTATTTAATTAAAAATTATGAAATAAATCAACTTGTTCCAATTGAGCTCAAAATTTTTGTAAATGTTCCTCACATGATAACTAAGTAGCAAAACAATTTTCATAATTTTTGGACAAATAAATAAGCCTCGAAAAATCATGGAAACTCATTTATTAATTAATTGAGCAATTTTTATCACATTCAAAAAGTACTGAAAAACAATATTTCATACTTTTCCTAAATAATATACATCACAGAGAGGTCATACAAAAATTTTCATAATTTTTGGAGCTCTAAATAAATCTACACAAAATAACAAAAACATACACTATTCATTCATTTCTGAAAATAGAAAAATTCATTTTGAAACCCACGGTCACTGACACCTTGACCCCACCTATCATCCCCGACCTCCCGCGTTTGACCACAACGACTACGCGCTGACCGGCGATTTCTCGCCACCGGTGAGACCAACGGCGACGGCGAAGACACCAACACGTTCACCATGACTAGGCGCACCTACTGATGTCCCTACTTGCACCGATTACGGCTCAATACTAGCTCAACGCCGGCCATGGCGGACACGGCCGAGCGGCTGCACTACGCCGGCGAAATAAGTGCGGTAGCGGTTAAACAAACAGCTCAGGAAGAACCAGAAGCTCACCCCGAATGCGCTGGAGTAGGAAGCTAGACCGGAGAAGCAACTATGAAGCAGGTCGACGTTCACAGCAATCACGGCGGAGTAATCTTCGACGACGGCGATGCTCCGGTGGCTGCGATGGACAAAACGGTCAACCAACTGGGCACAAAGCACCACGACATAATGGCGAAGCTGAAGGCATGCTCATCAAGGGCAGAAACGCACTGAAGAATGCTGGCCACGGTGATGCGGACTCGACGGCGGTACTGCCGGCCACGCGGAAGAAAGCGACGCACAGCGAGTTCCCGACGAAGTCAGGTGACTAGAGCTAGCTGGCTAGGTGCGCAAGGACTAGGCGGAGTTGTGTAGTGCTTTGCTGAGATGGTACAGTCGCTAAATCGACGGCGAAAGCTCGACGGAGCTACGGCGGCGGCGGCGGGAAAACAGAGGAGGAGAAAGGAGACGAACGGCGACGGCACAAGCTATATAAGACGGCCAGGAAGCAAGAGGAAGCCACGCAGGAGTCTTCTTTGCGCCAGCGCGACGCCAAAGACAGCCACGCGCGCGCCTGGAAGCAGCAAGAAGCTCGCCGGCGGTGACAGTTGCCCGCGGGTACTGTTCCTCAAAATTACAAAATTGCCACTCGGTTTAAAACACAAATTACTCCCAAATTTATGCAACAACTCAAAAATCTCCAAAAATAAAAGTTGTTCAAAATTTAAAGTTCTACAACTTTTCTTTTATAACCACCCCGTAATTCGGTCTATATTTTGAAATGCAAATTTGAATTAAAAAAGTGGACATTTAAAGAATTACGCCTTTTCAAATTACTTCAAATTTTTCTAAACAACTTTGAAAACTCCAATAACCAACTTTGTACAACACAACAAGCTCTACATTTTTGCTTTAAGGCTCAACCCCAAAATGTTCTTTGATTTTAAATTAGGTTTTTTGGGGTAAAACAAATCACTGGAAATCAGGGTTTTCGGAAATCCAATTCAACACAACTTTGAGAACTTGATTCAAACAATACAAGTCAACACATTCAACACAATGGTAAACTTGTTTTAGTGAATGCATATCAAATTTTTCACCAAGGCCAAATGCTTTGCAAAGCATATGATGACATGGTAGGTTTTAGTATTTAAAACACCCGAGGTGTTATATGGGCTTAGGTGGTTCTAGCAATTCATCTAGAGGCTCAGGGTCTATGGGATTTTCATCTTCCTCCTCGATGAAGAACTAGGCATCATCTTCAAGGTTGGGTTCAATCAAGTTATCAAGAGATGCAACCTTAACCTCTTCCATTGGGTCTTCCTCAGGAATTGGCTTAGTCTCAGCATTTAGATAATGAGTAATGGGTACAGAGAGCTTAAAGTTTTTCCAAAGTCTTATATTCAATTTCTCCGATTGTCCTTCTTGGATAAGTCTTTCAATTGGTTGTCCTATCAACCGGTCGAACTCCATAATATCAAAGATATAGAATCTCAAATGAACTTTGGTTACTTTTACCTAGATAGGAAGGACATATAATATCCCCAAACTTGGGAGAATGTGTCCTGAAAGACCTTTCAATAACTTTGTTGTTGGGGTTAATGCATGTGTTTCAATAAATCATGAGTAAAAGATGCAGACATGATATTAACACCCACCACTGGATTGTAAAGAGCATCGAAAGGAGCTTTATTAATTTGACAATGAATGGATATAGAAGGTGAATCTAAGTGAATCACATCAAAGGAAAGCTCTGATTCTTCTAGCCATTCATTGCTTATAATAGATACTAGCTCCTTCGTAGTCTTTTTAAGGAAAGCTTCCTCAGAAGGGTCTAAAGGTTCTTCATTAGATGATGATTTCCTAGGCTTTTGAGGTCTTCTCATTGTATGGTAATTCGAGGTATTACCATATTCATCAAAAAGTTCATCCTCGAATTTGAAATTGGAGTTTCCTCCTTTTCTAGTGGTTCAGGATTTAGGATAGCTGAGGTTTGTGATTGGTCTAGCAAACATTCGAGTTCAGCTATCTAGGATTCTTCCTCTAATGGCTTCTCTTCTACTTCTTCAGGGATGTTCTCTAAGATTTTTGTAAGAATGCTCCTCCCCGAATTGGCGGAGACATGCAAGAATGAACCTCCTGAGGCCGTATTAAGAAGCTTCGAGGTTTTCCTATCAAGACCAATATAGAAGTGTTGAAGAAGAATGGGGTCTTGAATGGCAAGGTCAAGGCCAGTATTAATGAGAGTATTAAAGCATTCCCATGTCATGCCTAGAGATTCTTTTTTCTTTTGTCTAAAAGATAGAACCTCTGAACGAAGTCTGACTACCCTAGAGATAGGAAAGAATTGCAAGCAAAAGCTAGAGCACAGGGCTTCCCAATCTCCTTGTCTACTCCCTATGATGAGGTTGTACCAACGTTTAGCTTTTCTCATCAAAGAGAAGGGAAAAAGCTTCCATTGTAAGGTTTCGTCTAACATGCCTGCTATGCACAAGCATGCACAGGTCTGCTCAAACTCATTTAGGTGGGAATATGGGTTTTTATCATCTTCGCTCAAAAAGGGTTTATCCTAAACCATGTTAATTAAACATGGGCGCAGCTCATAGCCAAGTGTTAGAATAGGCTTTGAAGACTCTTATGGTTGTAGGCGTGTGCTTGTGGGTGCACCATATTGGTAGATAGGGGTGGATTCTAGATCCATGGTAAAAAGGAAAGATAAAAGATAAAAGATAAAAGAATAATGATACAAGGATAAGCTAGGTTTGAAGTCAACTCAGCAATTGTTTCCCTAGTAACGGCCAGAAATGCTTGTTGGTATAAATTAGTGCACACGGAATAATCCGCAACCGCATGGATATTATACCAATGTAGCACTTCATCGGGAGTACCCAATTTTATATTGAACTCAAGGAAACATGTGTGAGAATAATCAAATCTAGCTTAACCCAACTTCACAATCAAGGCTAGATAATAGGAGCATAGAGGAGATTGCTAAAGTCTTCTAGATCTAGCTTCAGTAAGCTTTGTCTTCTATTATTCAATTCTGGGGATATTACTAAAGAAAACACAGACAAAGTATGTTTCCTATAGCAACAAGGTCCTGCTAGGCCTACTAACGGGAGATGGACTACAAATGATTCAACGAGGCTATAAGAGTCGCCCTCGCGAGCTACCACCGATCCGGAAAATAGGGTACATCCACGAGTAACCGAGTCTAAGCACCATGCTTACACTATGAATACTACTTTAACCCAGGAGCTACAAGGATTAAAGTACTCAAAAGAGAGTCGCAAACCTAAAGAACAATATGAACAAGATGCTTACTTGAATTAGAAGTCGATTATCAAAGAAATCTCAGAAGCAAGCTCAAGAAGAACTTTATTCTGCAGGGTACAATCCATAGAGAGAGCATTGACAGGCCAGGACTCCTACAAACTCTTCCCTCTCACTCTATCTCACTATCTCTAATACAAGACTAGATCCTATCGAGGACTAATCTTCTCTTAATTGCTAGCTCTAGATCCTGGTGGACCTATGAGTTAGGGTTTCTGGCTTCTCACCTCTCAGGATCTGACTTGGCTTAATTGCTCTGAGGGGGGTTGTAGGCAGGTATATATAGCCCGGAGCATCAATCCTGAGCCCTTGGATCAAACCGACTTGAATAAATGGCGTAGATGCATCATTGGCGGTTTTCTAATTAAATCATGCTGAAGAAACAGATTCAACAAAACTCGTGGAATTTGTCAGTTTAAACCCCTAAGTCTATGTTGGTGATTCATTTTAGCCATTTATGCAAGTTATATTGATGGTTTGTGATATATGTTAACTACCGTCAACACACTCCAAAGATACAATCCATGTAAGTGTATGAGTGGAGAGGCTCTAAGTATGCACAAGTATGTGTATGAGGATTATGAAGTGTTCAAGATAATGCCCATGGCTAGCCAACCCAAGTATATATGGCCCCAAACACACAACTAGTTATGACCTTACTAGGCACTTTTCATGTGCACCAGATAATTCCAGTGTGCACAATTGTTGGTATTTCTTATGCTCAAATAGAATATTCCACAAGCGCAAATAATACCATTGTAGCACTTCATCAAGATGTATTCCAAGGTATCACTGTTTATTTAATCCATAGGGAAAGCGGTGCTTAGGAATAATAATAAATGAAAGATCTTAGTTATACCAGAACTAAGAATTTGAACATGACACCAATTGAGCAGAAGTCAAAGAGCACAAAAACTCCATAATAAAAAGCCTACAACCTATTTCATGCACATGCCAAAACACTTCCCACCCTATAGCTTTAAACACATTTTCAAAATAATCATCCATCCTGTTTTCAGAAGAAGGGTCAGGTCACATACCTTGGTGTGTTCATATGCCGATCTTGGATGGACATGTATGTCGTTTGGTCACAGTTGCCGTGAAATTCAATTTGTGCTTTCAAGTCTAACACACATGCCGGTGATGGCACATGAGCAAAACCTTCACTTGCAATGTTCTCGGTTGAACCCGAGTGTTGTATCTCGGTGTAGTATGAAAATTGATTATGTCTTCTCTCTTGCCCAGTTTGGTATAAGCTCTATACTTGTATTTCATTCATTCTATTGCTTGTGTAGTGCTTGTTGCTTGTGTAGTTTAGTACCGGTAGCTCTCTTGTTTAGTAGTAGCACTAGAGTAGTTAGTTCTCATTTCTAGTTAGTTAATCTCTAGTGTTTCCTAGTTGTAGCTAGTAGCTTGTGTGGTGAAGCGGTCTAGTTAGAAAACAACAGCTACTAGACTTGTGTAGGGGGCTTGCTTAAAGTGAACTAGAGCTAATGCTTGTAGTTGCTACTAGGGTCACCTACTGTACTAACTACTTTGGTCTAGTGTTTTTTGAATCGTAGAAGAAACTTTTGTAGGCTTTAAAACCCCCTCTAGCCATCTAGATCCTTTCAACATTCATCCTTGATACATCTATTAGCCAAAAAAAGGTATATCCTTAGATTTAGCTAAAGTTCCAAATTTATGCATGCATGGATGCATACATTTTGTTACAAAAATTACCTACATACATGTCACTTGTTTTGAGTAGAATGGATACAATGTCCAATAATAATCAATTCCAAATGCCAACAAATGAAATAAAAAACAACTATAATTTAAACAGGTTGATAACCTCCAATAAAATAAGTAGCCATATTTACTAGAGAATTAAACTAACAAACTATCCCAAAAACTAAATGATTGCTAGATAATAGCCTCAAATTAAAGTACATGTGTCACATGGGTTCATCAAGAATTGGTGGCCCTCGTGAATAATTGTATTCTACACTAATTAAAATATGTTCATCTAATTAAAATGGAGAAAGTACATGGACCAACTAAACTGTCATGAGAATCAAAAGCAATCTAATGAAGCAAACTAGCTAGCTACAAATTAAATGAGTACACATAGGACCAACTTTAAGTTACCAGTAGCAAATGGATTCACCAAAATTCATAGGCCTCCATGAAGAATGATCTCTAAATTTGTAAATAACAAGCATGAGAATCAAAGACAATATAACCAATAAAACCAGCTATAAATTCAAAGGATTACTAGTTACCCACCTTAAAGCAAGGAGACCATGTTAATCCTTCAAAAAACAATCCCTTCCCTAAGCAATTTAGTAAAAAAATGGCTATAGCAATGGAAAGATTGGTGAGGAAAGACACCTCCTTGGATGCGTGTGCTTGGGCTGGGCGAGAGGTGAAAGAAGGGGTTTGAGGTTTCATAATGTAGCTAGGACACACTGTCAAGTCAAGCAACAACCCGAGAGTGATGTTGTCACACTAATAGAGATATGCACTTCTATGATGAAAATCTTAATGACGAATCCGAAACTGTCATAGAAGATCGCTTTCTATGACGAATATTTTTATTTTGTCATTGATCATTAGTGACGATCCTTTGGCCCTGCCTATCTATGATGAAATCAAATATCATTGTCGGATCAAGGCATGACCCCGCATTAGTATGTCACTGTTGGCTGGTGTTAACAACCGATAGTGATGATCCAACTATCTCTCTTAGGTACTTCTAATGACCAGGTCTAAGCTATTATTAGATGCTACGTGGAGGAGGTAGAGATGAAACATTTGAGCAAACATGGGAAGAGAAGAACTAAGCTCTTTGCACATCTATCTTTCTCAATAGGAGAGAGAATACATGAATAAAAATACATAATATATGGGACATATAAGATGAGATTACATCTCAGAGTTGAAAGTTGATAGCTGGATCTTACAATTGAAGGTACACTTATTGGGTAGCACTATTGTGAGAAATCATTATATTGTGTACAAAATCTTAATGTTGGAAGATTTTATATTGGTTGGCAGAAGGAAAATGCTATTGTAATCGACATTGCTTCACTCATTTCAAATGCAGCTCATTTTAGTTTCATACTATGTCAAAATTTAATCAAATTTATAGAAGAATAGACCAATATCTACAACATAAGATAAGTTTATTAAACTCACCACAAAATACATCTTTGAAAGGACTAAGTTGATGCCCAGTGTGAGGTGAATAGGCTCTACAAAATTTTCCTGCACAAAAATAGATTAAAACACACAGTCTGCATAAACTGGCTTAGCCGATTATGTTTTTTCCTTGAAAACCTATGGTGAATTAGAAAATAACCTTTTTTCTTTAGTGTTTATGGGTGTTTTATAACTTATGCAAAGTGTGCCTACACCTGCAGACAAGCACAACCGAGTATACACAAGCGGAAGCACAAATATATGAAATATATGCAATGTAAATATGAAAGTGAGGCAAACCAAAGATGGAGACGCAAAAATTATTTCCTAGAGTTTAGATCCCCACTTGGATCCTACGTCTCTGTTGTGGAAGCCATGAGCGACCACCCATAGTAAAGCTCTAGCCAGATTTCTTTCAACCACTTTCCACACTTGGATCTACAATGCCTAAAGGGGGATGAATAGGCTAAAAATTCTTAAACACAAACTTGAAACGGCGGCTCAGTGACTGTCAGAAGTTCCAACGCAAATTCATTGTAACTTCCAACGCTCATAAAGGGCTATGAAATCAGAGATAAATGGACTTTAAATTCAAAACTGTTGATAACCCAACTTCCTAAGAGATAGATGAAGATGTTGAGATGCTTGCTTGCCCTTAGAACACCACCAATTTGTAGATCGGGACCAATACCCAAAAATGGATAAGGGGAAGCAGACAACCAAAAACAAGTAATTCCAAACAATCACAACAACAATAAGCACACGGGACACAGTGATTTATCCCGAGGTTCGACCACCCCACTAAGGAGTGCATGCATCCTTGTTGTCAAGGTGACCACAAAGATCAGAGTCTCTTCCACTCCTTGCCTCTCTTAAGTAACCACAAAGGTCAACTTGAGTTCTTCACTAGAAAATCATGGTTAATACAAACTTCCCAAGGTTCTCCCAAAGATCAGGAGCTCCTGGACAATGCCTAGCTAGCTAGGGGCAAAGCTCAAGAGTAACAAATGTAATTCCAACTAGTTTGATAAAGAAATCAAGTGCTAAAGCTTGCTTCGATGTTTTTCTCACCAAATCCCATCTCTTAACTCAAACTCTTGCAAGATTTAAAGCTAGGAGCAAGGAGAAGAAGAAGAGAGGGCTTCAAATGCTAGGGAGGAGCTTTGTCCAAAGGTTGGTGTAGGGTCGAGATGGCGGACTAGAGGGGGTGAATAGTCCTTTCTAAAAAAGCATGTCGGCTAACCGAGATAAATGCGGAATTAAAACTATAGGTCTAGCTAGGACTACACCCCTCTATATCTAAGTTCTCAAGCACCTTATAAAAGATCATAATTAAGCAACTAAGGTGCTAGGCTAGCTAGAGCTCACCTAATCAATTCTAGTAGCGAGGTCACACAAACCAATGCAACTAGTACTTCAAGCAACGGGGAGCTCCTATAGAAACTAGTATGCAAAAGCACAAAGCCTAAGCTCACTAGCAGTGCTCAATAACAAGGCTACTCAAGCCAAATTAGAGAGCTCAAATTACTTAGCTACATAAACTAAGCAATGTAACTAGCAAAGCTACTCAAACCAACTAGCTAGTTACGCAAGGGAGCTACTTCTATGCTACACAAGCAAGGAAGATAACTAGCAAGCTACACAAGCTAACTAATTACAAGAGCAACTACAACAACATAAGCATAATATATGAATAAATAAATACAAGCTTGCGTTAGGGGATTGCAAACCAACGGGATGAACAAGGTTGACATGATGATTTTTATCCTGAGGTTCACTTGTTTGCGAACAAGCTAATCCCCGTTGAGACAAGCTCTAAGGTTGCCGCTGGTCCTCTTGCTAGTGGTGACCCGCAACTCACACTCTCCCATGTGGAGTGTTTACCACAAGCTCTAGCACTTTGACATGGCTAGACCACTTGTCGCTCTTCTTGTCTCGCTCTACTAGAGTTGCTCTTCGTGGCTCCCGCGGGGTGAGCACAATACCTCTCACAAGCTTCTCCGGAGCACCACACAAGCTTTCTTGCGTGCTTCGACGGAGATCATGCCACCAAACCATCTAGGAGGTGGCAACCTCCAATAGTAACAAGCACCACCGGCTTACAACTCGCTGACCTAGTGCCACTTGATGCAATCTCTCAATGCAATTGCACTAGAATCACTCACTCACAATCGATTCGCACTCTTGCAAGCACAAGTGAGTTAGAGGGCTCTCAAGCACTCTTAAGCATGGATACTAAGTCCCCCAAGGTGCTCAACCTCATCCATGCCCGAGTACCCCTTCAATTTATAGCCCAAAGCCTCAAAGGAGCCGTTGCTCAAAAGCTGGCTCGAGGGGTCTAGACCGGACTCACTTCACACTGACTGAACCCACACTATTCACAGGTTCTAGTCCACCAATGGATGCCACATGTCAGCCACATTCGAAGCCGACCGTCGGAAACCAATAGCTACTTCACCTGCGCACTTCGCCTTTGGACTGGACTCTCCTGACAGCGTCCGGACCAACGCGAAGCCAGAGTCCAGTCTACTCCAGAGAGCTCAAAAGTGCTCCAGACTCAGTGCGGTTCCACCGATCCAACCTAGCTCCTGAGTCTGGTTTGCCCTCACTCACACACTAGTGCGCCACGTCGCTCGACCAGATGCGCGTACAACGTCAGCGGCGCGTCCGGACCCGCTCGACCCTAGGGTCTGGTCCAAACAACATAACCACGCCACTCTGGGGTGATGAACTAGACTTGCCTGGGATGGTCTGGACGGTCTACCGCATAGAGTACGGTCCAATCCACAGGGATGTGCCACCCTAGGGTTTGCCACCGGCACCGACAAGTTAGAGTCTGGTCCAAATGCCACAAGAGTTCGGTCGCCCTAATCACTTCCTTTTCTTCTCTAAGTCACTTCCAACTTAAACTCCTTTGTAAATGTGCCAACATCACTAAGTGTACACCATCATGTGCAAGTGTATTAGCATTTTGTTAACACCAAATTTTGGAATAGATACGTAAGGGCCATAGATTTTGGGATTTACTAAGGAAACCAAAATATCTGTGGGGTCAGCTAACTGGATTGTTATCGAAATGGGCTAAATAATGGTGATGTCATCATCGTGTCGAAGATGGATCCTACTGACTAGAAGATAACGATGGTTAGAGCGAGAAGGCATGTCGGACTTCATAGAAGGGAAAGATTGGAGTCCAAGTTATCTTAATATAGGATGTTTTTCTTCTATTCCAAGTTTGTAACCGGTCTTGTTCGACCAAGACTCGTCTTTAGGCCTCGGGTATAAATAATGAACCCCGGCTATTATAATGGACATCAATCAATCAAACACAAACCTGTTCCTTTACTTTTCAGCTATACGCCAACCCTAGGAGTAGGAGTAGAGTATATCTCGGTGAGTTCTTCAACAAGTAGAGCTACATCGGTCTGGCCGACCTCCGATTTGTTTGTGAGTACCGTCACGACTTATATTATTACTTGTAAGGCTGCATCGGTCTGGTCGACCTCTTACTAGTCTTAGTATAAGTTAGTTATCGGCTTTTACCAACATTTTGTAAGGCTACATCGGTTCGGCCGACCTCTTACAGATCTTGATACGAGTTAGTTATCGAATCTATTAAAATTAGTAGGGTTTCCTTGTTGCTTTAGTGGATTAACAAGTTATTGATCTTGCTACAATTGATTTCTTTATTATTTGTAGCAAAATCACCTTTTTACCTGATTAAGATTGAGATGGATCGGTATCATATCACATTACTCTGTCGTCTTTTTGATACAACACATTTAGATCTTTCTTTGACGATGGTTTCGGTTAAATCGATTGTTTTATCTCAATCTTGATCGTACATAGCATGTAGTCAAGGTACGTTTGAGCTTAAGGATGTCTATTAATTAATAAAATTTGGTCTATAGTTTGTTATTATGGCTGTCTCGATCCGGTTGATCCCACTGTTAGCACTGTAGATTGGAAATTGTTAACAAGTAGATCTGCTTATGGTCAAGTATGACCTTTGATTGCCAACTATGTCTGCATCGACTGTTTAGCCGATTGCCTATACTTTTATGCTCATAATATGTGCTCATGATTCTGTTAGAATATGAATAGATCCGTTTACTTTAAGGATTTAATCTGTTATCATTATTACGGCTGCCATCGATCCGGTCGAACCCCCACTGTTAATGATGATAGGCTAGATTTGATGTGTTTATAGAACTATTTATATTAGGTGGTTAATTGTCTACACGTTATGACTCTGTTTTCACCCCATATCGGCTATTTAGTTGATAACTTGAGCTCTCACGCGTGTAATATGCTTTCATGATTCCATTGAAATATGAGTAGAGCTGTTTACTTTAAGAGTTTAGTCTATTGTCATTATTATGGCTGCATCAATTCGGTCGAACCCCACTGTTAATGATGATGGGTTAGATTTGATGAGTTTGTAGATTTGTTTATATATAATGGATCAGTGTTTTCACGTTATACAACAAAACCACTGGAATCGGCTATTTAGCCGATAGCCTACGCATTATACTCGTTCTTTAATGTATTGTACTTGTTCTTGCCTTGGTTAATGAGCTAGTATAATATTCAATCAATGCAAATGCTTTCATGAAAATTATTTATTATGTTTTCGCATGTTTTCATGATTGTCGGCTGTTAGATTTACACAATTAATACCTGATAATTGTCGATAATACTTACTTCTTGATTATTTCATATCATGTGCATGCTGGATATCGACTCTTTAGTCGATAGCCTTATATCATCGGCTATTTAGCCACAAATCTAGAACTATCTAGAGTAACATCAGCATGTTCCACCTTAAATTACTGATCATTTCTTCTTCTTGTTAATTGAAGGGTCAAATTTACTGGCATGCCATTGGTCACGAAACCGACCGGCCCTGTGTTCGAAATCGAGGAGATCTTAGAATGTGCTCTGCATAGTTTCTCCCGGCTTGCTACGTGTTGAACGCATTGCCACATTTTTTGTGTCGACACATTTTCACAAATATTTTTCAAAGGATTGGCACTCTTTTCACCATACCACTAGATCCTAGCAACGATGCAAATGTTAGATTGCTCGAGTTCCACTAGATGACCGATATGCAAACAAGTTTGCCCCTCTTGATAGTACGGTCATCTATCCTAAACCCGGTCATAAACTTCTCTTCACACCTATGACTGGTAAAAATGAAATGCCCTATGATTATACCTTTGCCTTACGCATTCCATTCCATCTCCTCCAATATTGATGCAACACATGCACCAACCTCAAACACCAAATGATATGATCCATTTCATATCATCACATGACCTTATTGGTTTATCGATCTTGACCTCATTTGCTCTTCACCGTTGCCTTCGTCCATCGGCGCCAAGTCTTACTCAAGCTTCCCCGCCACGTGGTTTATCGCTTCAAAGCCTCTGACTTGCCCTTCACGCTTGCAACCGGACCATCAAGCCAAGCCTTATCTTGATCTTCTCCACCTAGTCACATGACTCTATGTCATATCTCATATGCAACAAGCTCCATCATCACATGTGTGAGCCTTGCAACATTTCCAAGCCATTTCCACCTCTATGGCATGCATTGCTCACACAAGTGTACTTGTGGACTAATCCCCTATGTATCTCACATTAAACACACATTGGTCCACCTAGGTTGTCACTCAATTACCAAAACCAAACTAGGGCTTTCAGTTGGTCATGAGTAATGGCATGGGTAACGGCTAGAAAGGTGGGAGTTGGTATTTATACCACAAGGCGAAACCAACCGTTCAGAGCGACGCCAGAACATTCAACGGACAGGTGTCAGAACTTTCGACGACTAGGGTTTTCGTATGAGGAACAATACAGACACATCTTAAGGTTGCACGAGAAGATTTGTCAGAACTTCCAATAGCTATCGAAACTTCCGACGCAACTGTCAATGACTGGCTGCACAAGCAAAACATTGGAACTTCCAAAGATCATCAGAACTTCCGATGTTCGGAAGTAAAGACCTTCCAATGACGCCTGAAGGGGCTGCGCAACTCCTCATTGGAACTTCCGATAGACAAGTCCTGTAAACTAAGCCCAAAGTGCCCGTGCTGTGTTTGAGTGTCTCTCAATTTATTTTAATTAAATACTTGAGCACTCTATCTTCTTCAGACCACCTAGATTTGCATCGCTCTTAGTAGTGCGGTGATTCCTAAACTCAAATTTAAAATGGAAAATGAATTGAAGCCACTTGAGTCCATACATCATTTAAACTTTGAATTGAGGGGTGCCATTTCCTAGAAACTTTCCTTTAAGTCTTTCAAGGGACCAGAACATGCAATGTCACACGATAAACTCGTTAGTCTCTAATTTGGGTGTCATCAATACACCAAAAACCACAACAGGGGCAAATGCACTTTCACATGGCCTTAATGTAGGGTCAAGATGGCAGACTAGAGGGGGGTGAATAGTCCTTTCTAAAATTAAATGCGCTGGCTAACTGAAACAAATGTGGAATTATAACTATCGGTCTAACCAAGACTACACCCATCTATCTAAGTTCACAAGCACCTTATAAAGATCCTAATAAGGCAACAAAGGTGTCGGGCTAGCTAGAGCTCACCTAACCATTTCTAGGAGCAAGGTCACACAAACCTATGCCACTAGTACTTCAAGCAACGGGGGAGCTCCTACATATGCTAGTGATGCAAAAGCACAAAGCTCCTAAGCTCACTAGCAATGCTCAATAACAAGGCAACTAATGCTAAATTAGAGAGCACAAATTACTTAGCTATACAAACTAAGCAATGTGACTAACAAGGTTACTAAAACCAAATTAGCCATGCAAGGGAGCTACTTCTATGCTACACAAGCAAGAAGGTAACTAGCAAGCTACACAAGCAAACTAATTACAAGAGAAACTACACAAGCGCAATGTATATGAAAGTAAATACAAGCTTGTGTAACAGGGATGCAAACCAATGGGAAGACAAGGATGACATGGCAATTTTTCTCCCGAGGTTCACGTGCTTGCCAACACGCTAGTCCCCATTGTGTCGACCGCTCACTTGGTGGTTTGGCGGCTAATTGGCATCACTCGCCAAGCCCACACATCGAGCACCGCAAGAACCTACCCACAAGTGAGCGTAGCTCAATGACATGCTCTACTAGTGTTGCTCTTTGTGGCTCCCGCAGGGTGAGCATGGTACCCCTCACAAATCCTCCTCTGGAGCACCGCACAAGCTTCTCGCGTGCTTCAACGGAGTCACAAGCCATCTAGGAGGTGGCAACCTCCAAGAGTAACAAGCACCACCGGCTTGCAACTCGATCACCTAGTGCCACTTGATGCAACCTCACAATGCAATCGCACTCACACTCAATCAGATGATCACTATCAAGCGTATGTGAGTTAGAGGGCTCTCAAGCACACCAACACAAGCCACCAAGGCTTAAGGGTACTCAGCAACCAGCCCAAGGCCGAGCTCCACCTCTATTTATAGCCCACAAGCCAAATAGAGCCATTGAAGCAAAGCTGCTGGTTTGTGCGAGGGCATCGGACACGGCAGTGCCCTCCTCAACAGTCAAATTCCAATGCCGGACACTGGGTGGCAGTGCCACCGCCACAGGAGGGGCGGTGCCCCAGTCGGCCAAGTCCTAAAACACCCCCTCTCTGGAATTTTAGGGCGGTGCACCGCCGTCACCATGGCGGTGACCCCCTCACGCAACCAACAAAACAGCCAGTCTTGAGAAAAGTGGGGCGGTGCCACCGGATAGGGTGGCAGTGCATCGTCACGCCTGGGGTGGTGCACACCGCCACTTCCGGTGCCTACCCTCACACGCTCTCGGCCAAGGCCAGGTGTTCACCGGACACATGGGGGCGGTGCCACCGCCAGGGCAGGGCGGTGCCACCCTAACTCCTTCTTCTCGGCCTCCTCCGCCGGTCACGGTGCACTGGACAGGGGGTGGCGGTGCCACCCAGGCAGCACCCCGAGCCTGGTTTTGCCTCCTCTTCTTCACCAATTTCTTCACCTTTGCAAATGTGCCAACACCACCAAGTGTTCACCAACTTGTGCACGTGTGTTACCTTTTCAAAAACATTTTCCCAAAGGCTTAGCACTCTTCTTGCCATGCCACTCGATCCTAACACTTATACAAAGTTAGATCGCTTAAGTGGCACTAGATGACCGATATGCAAACAAGTTTGTCCCTCTTGATAGTGCGGCCATCTATCCTAAACCCGGTCATGCACTTCTCTACACAAGCTTTGACCGGTGAAATGAAATGCCCTAGGTTATACCTTTGCCTTGCGCATTCCATTCCATCTCCTCAAATGTTGATGCAACACATGCACCAACTAATCACAAATGATATGATCCACTTTATATCATCACATTACCGTATTGGTTCATCGATCTTGACTTCACTTGCTCTTCACCGTTGACTTCGTCCATCGGCGCCAAGTCTTGCTCAAGCTTTACCTCCACGCGGTCCATCGCTCCAAAGCCTCCAACTTTCCCTTCACGCTTGTAACCGGTCCTTCAAGCCAAGTCTTGTCTTAATCTTCTCCACCTTAGTCACATGACTCAATGTCATGTCTCATATGCAATAAGCTCCTTCATCACATGCGTGAGCTTTGCAACATCTCTGAGCCATTTTCACCTCTATGGCATATGTTGCTCACACACATGTACCTGTGGACTAATCACCTGTGTATCTTACATTAAACACAATTAGTCCACCTAGGTTGTCACTCAATTACCAAAACCAAACAAGGACCTTTCACTTAAGTTGAACCACCTTGAGCTATGACTTCAGATATCTCCAACCATTTGATCAAGACTACACCTTTTATCCAAAAGACATCTTTCTAGATAATTCAACAATGGTTTGACCCTCCACATAAATATGACTTTGCATAGCTTTACTACTAGTACCTCGACTCAATGAAAATACTCTCTTCTTCACCTCAGTCTTGGTCCCTCGGTCTCTAAGCCGTTGCTTGCCCTTCACCTTCGCTCAATCCCTCGAAGCCCTTTCCTTGCTATCTTCACTCAATCAAGCCATGAAGTCACATATTGCTTTTAATCAACTTTAATCATTCATTAAAAACTATTTCATTTACATTGTTGTCTTCTGCTTTAACTAGATTGTTTCCATTGATTTCCTTCTCCATAATTTTCATCTAAAGACTATTCAAGCATTAACAACCGACCACCAATATGAAAAGCATTTTCAATATCTTTGGTTTCAACTAGCAAGCTTTTTATGAGTGAGACCAATACATGTGCAAACTCTCATGTCCCATCTTTAATATCAATGCACTTGCTCGCCAATTCATGAATCTTGAAACCTAGATTTTAACCTTGCATGATATGACCAAGCTTGACATTTAGAGACCAAAGAATATCCATCAAACCAAGTCTCTTTTGTTATATTCATCATCACATGCGTGTCATTCATGTAAATCTCATGAAATATGAGCCCGGTCACATATCAATTATACCTATGAGTAACACTAGTACAGAAACAAGATGTACTCCCAGTTAGGAAACCCCTTCAGTTCCGGTTTCCCAACCGGGAGCATGAATCCGGGACTAAAGGGCCCCTCCTTTAGTCCCGATTTCTCGCCCGGGACTAAAGGTCCACCTTTAGTTCCGATTGGTATTACCAACCGGGACTAAAGAGGCCTCCCGGCCTGGCCACGTGGGCCGGCCCTTTAGTACCAACCAGGACTAAAGGTTTTCTTTTTTTTTCTTTTTTTGTTTCTATTTTCAATTGATGATTCGTTTTGGTATTACCAACCGGGACTTCCAAAAACCGTCGCTGGCCATGTAAACAACTACTAGCAACCACACTGTGGGTTGCGAGCTCATCACTGTAGCCGAAATCCATTGATGCATCCCCCGCACAAAGAATTGACCAATCTGCATAGAAGGATTAGCGCAAAGAATTAACCAATCTCCCCATAAAAAATGAATAATCTTTCTTGCTCTTCCCATTAAATGTTTCATTCATTCATGCAACCCCAACAAGAATATAAAGGAAAAAATACATTACTCTGACAAAGTTTCAAAGTTTTGACCAACAAGATTAGGAATTTTACTGATGTACTCACCTCACTTATCCAAGCATGACTTCAAGGCTCCACGGGGTTTTGTCTTCCTGACTTGCCGCAAGCGCTGCATGCATGGACTCAAGAGAGAGCGACCACACACACACATCACTTGGCGGAAATAGCGGATCCGCTACACCTAGAGTGCCATTGGCTGCAAGAGCTTGCGCCATGAACTCATTGGAGATGCAACTCCTAGGCCAGCGTGACGCCACCGCCAAGACGGCCGGTCAGCCCTGGCCGTTTGCTGTCGTCAACCGTCGTCGTCAAAACTCGGCTCGCACAATGGTGCACGACTTGGAAAAGGAGATCCGGTGGATTGGAGATTGAAGAGAGAGAGTGAAGATCGAAGAGAGGATGAGATGATAATCATGCGTGAGGATGTTGAGAAGATAAAGATGAAGAAGATGAGAGAAAACTGTTGGGCGGTAAAATTTTTGCCAAGGAAATTTTTGGAAGTCCCGCGTTCAACATAAATTGTTAGAGACGACAGAAGGGACTAAAGGTCCCTTTCTAGTCCTAGACGGAGCCTTGACCGGAGTAGACTTTTACTCTCGGTTGGAAGGACCAATCGGGAGTAAAAGGTAACCTTTAGTCCCGGTGAGCTCTCAAACTGGGACTAAAGGTCCCCTGCAGCAAAAGCTTGCCGCAGTAGCCGTTGGGTAGGGACCTTTAGTCCCAGTTAAAGCTACCAACCGAGACTAAAGGTTTCTCTAGTCCCGAGCGCGAAAAATACCAAGACTAAAGCCAAATTTCGAAGTGAATCAAAAGTCGTTTCTCTTCTAGTGTAAATACATGTAAATCTCATGAAATATGCTGGTCCTTTGATTATGCTATCATTCAATCTACCCAAAACTCACTTAGGCCTAGATGCACTTTCAATCTTCATAAGTATATCTATTTGGTATTTGTATATTTTAAAGTACATATTCTATGTATCTTTTATTTTCTTTAAATACGTAAAACTAAAAATAACTTGCATTTTGGAAGGAAGCGAGCAATACGTAGCTAGAGTTGTAGGCATAGCATCGCTCGAATAACTAATGGTTCCTGAGAGCCCATTTCCTCGGTTTTTTTTTTCTTTTGTCAGTAGTATTGCTACAGATACAGCGGCACCGAAAGCTGTCGCGGTAGGCGCGGATTAGCGAAACCAGTTGTTTACCGCTAATACAGCTGTTAGTAACGTATTATCAACGGGCGATTAAAAAAAGGTTTGTCTTTTTTGGCGTGCACGGGGGGAGGAATCAATCGGAGGGAGGGCCAAATTGTTGTTTTTTGCGTTTTCTTTTGCTTGCCTTCGGCTTTCAGCTTTCTTCTTCTTTCCCCACTCCCGCCATCTCATCTCTTTTTTCTTTCTCGTCGTCACCAGTTTTTATTTCGCGCACGCAGAGAAGAAAAAGAAGAAAAAAAAGGGGGCGGCGTACAGTACTTTGGAGGGACACGTACCAGCGCGGCCATTCGGCGGGCGGCCGAGGTGCGCCCCACCTGGGCCCGCATGGCAGGGAGGCAGAACGCGCGGGTATGGCGTGAGCGAGGTGCGCACGGCGACGAGTGCCGCTGGAGGCTGGCTGGCTGGAGCGCACGCATCGGTGGCTGGTCAGTGTCAGAGTCTCAGCAGCGAGAGGGGAGCGGCGGGCTGGTCAGAGGGAGCAGGAGCACACGCAGAGAGAGAGAGGGAGAGGGGAGAGCTGCTGGCTGGCTGGCATGTGGGCCCCGGTGCCGCCCGAGGCCAGTCCAGGAAGCCACGATTCCAGGGGCTGTCACGTGACCGGGGAGCCCGCCGAGGAACATGTGTGGGCCCCTCTGCCGGCTCGGTTTCCGAGGATGTAGGGCGGGCTGGCCGGCCGGCCGGCCGGTCACCCTTTACCGCTGCGAGTGGGGCCCGGCACATCCCGCCAGGCCGATCACCCTTTACCGCTGCGAGTGGGGATCGATCAAGCTGGGGTTTGCCTTGGCGCTCAAAAAGATGCGCTCGTGCTCAGGCAGGCAGGCAGGCAGGCTCCGCTCGGGCCTCGGTTACATTGGGTTAGGAATTATTATTTGTATTTGATAATTATTGTTTAATTATGGTCTAACTAGACTTAAAAGATTTGTCTTTTAATTTACAATCAAACTATGTAATTAGTTATTTTTTTATCTACATTTAATACTCTATGCATATGTCCAAAGATTTAATGTGATGAAGAGAGAGTAAAAATACTTTGCAATCTAAAGAAGGCCTCCAGGGCCAGCAGGAGCCCAGGAGAGAGAGGACTTTCCGCTCTACTGCTCCTACTACACGGAGAGGTCGAGAACTTGGCTGCTGCAAGGCATGCATGAGCATGATCCTAAAAGTGTCTTCGTCGGTTAAGAATTTGTGATTATCGCTGTCGTTGTCGACAGGGGAGCGGAAGGGGGGTTCCGCTGGCTGCAGAGACCCGACGTGTGTCGTAGAGTATCTTGTTGATGCGGATGGAATTTGTTTATGTAGTACTCCGACCTGCTACGGGTCGTAGACAGAGCGTCTTTTTTGGTTGGGACACGTGGATAAGACGGCACGTGAAGCGGAAAGCGCTACACGACGGGAGCTGCAAGGGCGTCCCGTCCCAACGGTCCCCGGGCAGGTGCAGCGCAGCGCAGACACGAGACAGGACGTGCGGTGCGGGTCTCTCCACAATGATCCGAGTGTCAACAAGACAAGAAGAGCTACTGCTACTAGTACTCCGAGCAGGGAGGCCCATCTCGCTGCACGTGGGCCCTGGCGCGTTGACCTCTACTGGGGGGATGGGGGTGGATGGTCTGTCGTCTCCTCATCAGTCAGGACACGGCACTGGACGACGACCCAACCACTCTTCCTGCGACCTGTGCACTGTGCTGCCCATATGCGGCGGCTGCGAGCCTGCGACCACACGCACACGCACACACCGGATCAAACTTTTACTCTCAAAAAGGCGCGTGCATGGTACCGTACGGAGTATGTGCAACGGAGTACTTTGAGCCGCTGATGCGGGTTTTATGTGCAAGATTTGGATGGGTAAACTCCATTGATCCGCGGCCGTACTTGATCCTACAGTACTACTGATGGACTCTTACGGCGACTTGAAAATTTCGAACACCAGATGCATGGCCAGCACAATGCACAAGTAGTTCAGCCAACCAGCGTGCACTGGAGTAGCGGCAGTGTACCAGGGTACGCGAGCAAGCAGTATAGAAAGTCCAACGGGCGGCCCGGCCCGCCCGCGAACTGAGCCCGTGCGGTGCACGGCGGCCCGATGGGGTCGGGCCGGCACGCGACGTCGTGGCGTGCCACCGGGCGTCGCAGGCGGCGAACCGTCGTGACCTCGGCCGAACACGGCTTTCTTTGGGCCGTTTATTAAGGCGGCCGCCGAAGAAACACAGCTAGTCCAACGTCTTTGAGGCGGCTGGGCCCACGATGAAGTCTGGCGGCAGAAAGATGCGATGTGGCCGCCGCGACCTTGCCCTTGGGGCCCTTGACACCGGGCGAGGAGAGATGGATGGGCGCGTGCGTGCGTGGCAGCAGGTGGGAGGAAGGAGTTAGAGCGCGGTGCTCCAGATCTTTGCCCGAACGTTCCCATCGGGTCTCTGCAGCCAACGGAACCCCCCGCCGTCGCGGCCGCCGGAGTGGAGGCGGGGAGGCGTCCAGGCAACACAACGGCAGTAGCGTCCGGGCCCAGATCCAGGACCCGTCTCGCGAGGGATGCGGAGGAGAAGCTTCTGACTGCTATGCATGGAGGAATCTTGGAGGGGAGACGTTGTGGCGTCGCTTTTCATGGAGCTCATGGAGGAATGCGGAGGGGGATGGGAAGGAGTTAGGGATCAAGGGGTGGTGGGGCGGGCCGCTAAGGGAGGCAGGAGACGGCCCGGGGCCGGCTAAGGAGCAGCCCGCCTAGGGAGGGAGGGGAGTGAGGAGGGGAGGGGAGGCCGGGCCGACCGTCTAAGGCCGGGTCGTGCGTGCACAGCCCACGGGCTGAGCAGCGGCGCCCAGACACGGCCTGCTCCCTCGGATCGACTGAGTCAGCCCGAACCCGCTGACCATCTGGTCGTGCCATGCTTAGTCCGGATCAAAAATACTGTGCTTCGTGTCGGCCACCGTGCCTAGGACTGCATGGAGGCTTATAGCAAGCAGGCAGCGTAAATAAATGTGCGTGCCTCCATCACGCCACATGCATGCATGCTGACCCGTGTCTGCCCGCGCGTAAATGCCTTGCCTTTTGTGCCGGTACAGATGTGCTGCTACTACTCCTACTGTCCTACAGTACAGTATACATACTGCTACGGATCACCGCATGGCATCTGGATGCACCTACTACAAGCAGCAGGGTACCGGCCGGCCACGCACGTACGTCCGCCGTAGCCCGTAGACGTAAGGATGACCTGCAGGCTGCGGCTCCATCCGTCTCAAAATAATTACTGGTATTTTAAGGAGTCAAACAATCTCAAAGTCAACTAGTTTTATACAAAAAATAGTATTATCATTTGTATCTCTAAATAGAATTAGTATGAAATATATGATGTAATTAATCTAATGATAATTATTTGATATTAAAAAATTTAGTATTTTTTCATATATATTTAGTCAAACTTAAGTTTATTTGACTTCTCAAAATACGAGATGTGTATTTATTTGAGGAAGAATGAAGTAGTAGCTAAAAAATACAATTTTAGATACATTTTTGGTTGAAATACTTAAAGTTTAACTATATATATATATATATATATATATATATATATATATATATAAGTAAAAATATTATTGTTTATAACGGCAAATAAATATATGTTATAAAAACATGTTTCATGACGAATCTGGTGGTTCCTATTTAGTATAATAAATATTAATAATTTAGTCAAGTGTAACCTACTTTATTTAATATAGTAATGTTCTAGAAATTACCAAAAAAAAAAAGATTGAGGGAGTAGCATGTAAACGTCATGTACGGTTAAATGCATGGGTCTACCTACGGCGCCTGGGTCTGGCCGTGCTTCGTAAACTCGTCATGATACGTAGAGTAAAGCACGCATCTGTCATCTGTGTGTGCTCTTCTGCGTCGCTGCGTCTCTACCACTAGGGTCGTCGATCGGGTGAACGACGCAATCACGCAGCTTACTCAGAAACCGGCGTGTTCGGTTTGTTTTTTCAATCGAAATAGTATTTTTTTTCTCATAACAATTCAATCAAAACAATGTTTTCAGCCAGTTTTAGCCAAATTTCAGCAAGCCAAATGGGGCGTACTCACGTAACAGCAAGCAGACTGCGACAATGTTGTATCTACCCTACTAATACACCAAGTTTTCTTCGTTTGGTCCACCCAGATAAGCGTCCCCGCTGAGATGGCCATCCTAAATGCACTCCAAAAATTGTACACACAAAACCAACCACATCCGAATCAACCGCCCAGATCTGTCCTCAATATTCTCTCTCATTACTCACGCACGATCCAACAATCAGCATATTTTGTATGGTATTCCTCCTCCCCCTCCATGCGTCGCGGAAAAAGGAATATTGATGCGAGAAATATTGACGCACGAGAAATCCGCGGCTCTTTCCACGCGGAGTCCGCCTCCGCTCAATCTCCTGCCTCCGCACCTACGAAGCCTCGCCGCAGCACGTCCGCGCCGCTGTGGCCGTTCCGGCGTTCTCAATTCCCGTAAGGCGTAAGCCGTAATCCCGTGATCGTGATCCCCAGCGGGCGGCCGCAAACGTAGCGGCGCTGCGGTCCCTCTCCGTCCTTGAAGGCCTGACTCCCTGCCGCCCCGGTGGTAAGTGATTTGAGTTCATCAATATTCAGTTATAGGGCCTGGCGGTGTTTGTTTGATCTCATCTGACAACTTCAATTTTCTATTCGACCTTGCAATCCAATCCGTATAGTACAGGCATCAAGCGACCGAAGCCAATAGTTGATCCATTAATTTAATTATTTAATTCATCAAGCCACATAGGAACAGGCGTAGGCTACAGGTAATTTTTTCTAAACTCCATATTACCGTGATAGACTGATAGGGTTCTAATTTTCTAATTCAATATACTTTTAGAACATGTTAGATGTTGCCTAAGTAACATTTGTTTGGTGCTCAGAAAAGAAAAAAAGAAAACCAGAAGTTCAGTTCATAGAATCGTCAATGGCAAGGCGTGGCCGTACCTCCGCGTGCGACGCCGCTGCTACGGCTTCTGCATCCTCATCGCCAGCAACGCGCGCATCTACCACCTGTCGCTCAGCACAGTCCCCGGGCGACCCTGGCGACAAGGCTTTGTCCACCGCCGTGATGAAGGACGTGATCGAGGTCGGCAACACCACGGAGACGGACACCTTGACCGTGCCGGCGATTTGTACAGGTTATTAGTATTTCCATCTGATCTCCGTCTTATCATTTCATGCAGTCTGAATGCCCGATTAGATTGCCATTTGCAACCTGAATGCACGATTCAGGTGAATTCCTCTAAATCTTTGTACTTGTCAATTTAAACTATGTTGGTTCCTACCTTTATTAAATTTAATCTATGTTTAATTATGCTAATCTTTTAAATTTAAGTACATTATTTAATATTGCTTTGATCATATTAAGATAATGTCGAAATAGTAGAGGGTGAGGCAACAATCGAAGCCTCTAGCCAAGAAAGGCAGAACAAAGAGAATGCCGAAATAATACTTCCGCCATCCTCGCCCAAAGCTGAAAAGTTTCCGACACCAGATAACTCAGGTGAATTACTCTAAATACTTTTACTTGTAATAAATTTATAAGCTATGTTCGATTACTACTTTTAGTAAATTTATTTAAGCTATGTATGATTAATCATCATTGCAACCTCATAGATTTGGTCTCCCAAATTATTAATTATTATTAAATAATACTTTGCTCATCTGTAGAGATTAAAAAGTATATAGAGAGTGAGTCAAGAATTGTAGCCTCTAGCCAAGAAACGTTGGACAACAACAACGTCGAAATAATAGTTCGGCCATCCTCACCCGAAGGTCAGAAATATCTGAGCCTTTAATAATAATTTCACCCATTTCCTCGTTTATGATGAACTTCACTGATCAGTCCGTACAACTCACAAATTGGCTACACAAAAATGATGCATATATTCCCATGTGTACAGTCAAACGTACGGTCCGTATTGATGCATTGCCTACTTCTGGTGAGCCAAATTAGCACAACATCATCATGCTACTTTTCAATATGAAATAAGGCATTTATTTAGATGCTAATGTACTAAAGTGGAGCTATATTGATGTAGATGTCGATCAAGAAAGATGCGAAGACAAGAAGCGGAAGCGTGCTCATGAGGATGACGTACACAACGAACTCTTAAGCAACACACATCTCCTCTCATATTTTGTCCGAGTGGGCCATTGCGTACAAAATGTACAAATATGGAATCTCAAACTGATATTATATATTGCATCTGCAGATCATTATTAGGGAGGAAGCGGGAGAAGTACAGGTCAACGACGATGCCGTACAAACGCCAGTACTACAAAAGGCACAACATTTGAGTGCTGGCCGGAAAAGCAGTACGACATTAAAGAATGTAGCAATGTAAGTTGTGTTTTGTGTATTACTTTAAAACCTTTTAAATTATTTACCACTTACAGTCTGTGTGTTTGTTTATAGATTCTACTACCATATTATCAAGATGGTCTATACACTTTATTCATAATCGACATGCAAAAAATAATCGTGCATATTATGGATCCAATTCAAGATCATGTATGCTTGAAGGGGATTGATCACAGAGATTCATATATACTTACATTACGCACTATTGCTAGAAGGTTCAATCTTGCCATGGGATTGTTAAATTATAAGATGAACGACAATATTTATCACTGGAAGCGAGAATACCCTACGTGTGTAGCAAAGGTTACACATAATAAACACTGGTAATCACTTGTAATATATTTCAACTTTCATATCACAAAAATAGTTATTAGATCTATGTACATCAAATAAACAATTGATCTTCTGCAGGAATTTGGGAGGCTTTCTTGTATACAGTTTCACGAAGTCATGGGATGGCATAAGATTGCCACCGATCAACAATGTAAGCATGTATAGTACATAACTAAGTTTCATAAACTATATTGAAAAATAATAACTTATTTATTGTTACCTGCCATGCACAGCTACCAACTTCATTGAGGAGGGAATTCTTGGCCGATATTTTGACAAGTAATGCAAAAGAATGTAGCGACAACATCCATGATAATCTGCAATACATGATTAAGGAGTTAGGTAGAATCTAACTTTACAATGTGCACTTATATGAAAAGTGTTCCCAAATTATATACAGACTCAAATACAATTGTTGTGTAATAGTAATATTATGAAGAATAAATTGGTTATAATTATGAGCATCCCAAGATTAAAACCGTAGCGTTAGCACGGGCATTATACTAGTATACTCTAACGTACTGATAACTAGGGTTGATGTAGCTTATTGAAGTTTGCCTGGTTTAGTTCCTCCCTAAAATTTTACACCATATCCCATCGAATGTTTGACACAAGTATGAAGTATTAAATATAGACTAAAAAATAATTAATTACACAGATTGCGACTACTTTGCGAGACGAATCTTTTAAGCCTAAGTAGTCCATGATTTGACAATATTGTGCTATAGTAACACATATGCTAATAACAAATTAATTAAGCTTAATAAATTCGTCTCGTGGTTTACCGATGGATTCTGTAATTTGTTTTTCTATCAGTATCGAACATCCTATAATACCCTACGTAACTTTCGACGTGACATCGAAACTTTACACCTGGATTTAAAAGTCCGTAGTGGGCAAAAGCAAAACCAAGCAAAACGACTACTCCGTACAGCTCTACTGCTCTACTACCCTCTAGCGGTGCCGGTGCGTGTATGTATGGATCTGGTGGGGAGCAGGCAGTTTAGCAGGTTATACGTGGGCAGCTCCGCCGGCCCGTCAACCAAGCTCCAGGTCAGCCCAAAGAGCCCATAGACATCTTGCGAGCGCCAGCCCATCTATGACAAGACTCGAGAGATAAATGCCCAGCAAAAATCACCACACCGATACGCCCTCGAACCCAGCGGCCCATCAGGTCCATTTTGTTTTCTTAGAGTTCGCGTCCTAGTCATCGTAGACGAGTCAGAAGTCAGAACTCAAAACTAGGGGCATGAAAAGAGTGCTACATACGCGCGATGGCTTACTGAGGTGTGTAATGCACAACAACCAAGAGTCCAAATGGTTCAAATCAACTTCGGATACTGAGTCGACTACAAACCTCTTGCCAAGTCACTTAGCATTTTCTACCCCACTTCATGTAAAAGGGTTAGCCTAAGCATAGCGTGATAGGACTCTAAAAACAATATATGTTGGACTAACCCCACAATCTCACGTCAACATACTTATGAACACTAGGAGCCACATCCAAATTGGACCAAATGACATAAGATCGCTTTCAAAAAAAGTTGAGTAGTTAGAAGGGTAAACTTTTATCTTATGGTGGTCGGTTAGTTTTGATAAACTCGGTGCTGAGTAGCTTGGCCATGTTTATGATGTCTTTTTTTGAAGTACCCAAAGACGTTCTTAAGAAATTAGATTTCTATAGGTAAGCTTTTTTCTGGCAAGGTGATAACCATAAGAACTACATATTATTGAAATGGGAAATTCTTTGTTTACCAAAGAATCAAGAAGGTCTTGGTATCATGAATCTTGAAATTCAAAATGTTTGCTTACTTAACAAATGGTTGTACAAACTAGTTAATGAAGATGACATCTGGCAGGATCTTCTTAGGAAGAAATATTTGAAAAATAAAACCATTGGTGAAGTTCATTGGAAATCGGGAGATTCACACTTCTGGTCAGGCCTTATGAAGGCAAAAGACCGCTTCCTTGATCTCTCCGTTTTTAACATTCACAATGGTAGTCAAACCAGGTTTTGGGAGGCCAAGTGGCTTGGAAACTTCACTCTTAAAGAGCAATACCCGTCTTTATACAATATTACAAGGAAAAAACATATATCAGTAGCCAATGCTTTTGCTTCCACACCCCTTAACATTTCTTTGAGAATATCTCTAGTGGGGGAAAAGCTACTTAAATGGAATGAATTAGTGGCTAAAATTACATTTGTGCAGTTGGATGGTCAACAAGATTCTATTAAGTGGAGTCTTACAAGACAAGGATCTTTCACAGTCCAATCAATATATAAACACTTAATTAATCAAATTGCTATGCCTTTAAACAAATTGTCATGAAATTTAAAATTACCGCTTAAAATCAAGATATTTATTTGGTTTTTGATAAAAGTAGTAATTTAACCAAAGACAATTTAGAAAAAAAGAAAATGGAAAGGAGACGATAGATGTTGTTTTTGTGACAATGGCCCTGTCCGCTTGTCTTATAATCCATACTTTTCAGCTTGTTTTTTCAGCCGGAACAATGTTTTTCTCTCACAACAAATAAGCCGGAACAGTGTTTCGGCTTGTTTTTTCAGCGAAACGAACGGGCCCAATAAAGAAACCATCCAGCATTTGTTCTTTGATTGTCATGTGGCTAGATTTGTTTGGAGAGTCTGCCAAGTGGCTTTTAATCTCGAACCACCAAAAGATGTAACCGACTTATTTAGCATGTGGGACATACAAACAGACCAACACTTGCGCTCAATGATTTGTATGGGGGCAAGTGCAATCTTATGGTCTATTTGGCTATTTAGAAACGAAGGAATTTTTTTTATAAAAAAACGACTAATTTGCAGGTTGTTTTCAGGGCAATTTATTGGACCTGTTTCTGGAACGCCCTGCAAAAGAAGAACGACAAACCTTTTCTGAAGTGGGCATGTCGAATGATGGAGACTGTGGCTATGAAAATTTTCGCTAAGCATGAATGGTCGTCGCTGAAAAACCTTAGTGCTTAGCGTTTAATCAATTTTCCCTTTGTTTGGTTTTGCTTTTTGAAAGTTTAAAAAACAATAAGAGTTTGGATTTGTAATAAGAATTGGTTGTGTGCAAAACTCTTGCAGAGACTAGAATAAAAATCCTTTTTTCTAAAAAATAAGGTGTTTAGTTATGTGCATGCACAGTGCACAGATGCGGTGACCTTCTTATACCCGAGACTGACCAACAGGTCTGTAGCAGGTACAATGTAACCGCTAGACAGACACGAGTGAGGAGGCTTCATTCAGATGCATCGACCGTATGACGTCTCCCTCAACCTGTAACAACTCGGATTTTTGAGAAGCCAAAAATACGAACTTTTTAAATTTTTTCTGCAATATGTGAAGCATATAGATGCTAGGTCAAACAAAGAATAATTTATAAATAAATTGTTGCATACATATAGTGATGCTTGTAGGAGCTTGCCAGAGTTCCTTATTTGGTTTAGGGTTTTGTGTTGGAGAGCACAAGTCCATAGCGAATCCTTTGGACTCCTTCTGGAATCTCTCATGAACCCTTGACCTAATTTCTATAATCAACCAACTATCTTCATCAACTCAATGCCCGTGAATTGCCAACCCTTGACATGGACCCCGCTAACCCGTAGATAACCCCTAGAGGACTCCACTAGGAGCTGTACATGTTGGCAACACGTGTATACCAATTTAAGAGCTTTTGGAAGTAAATATAATAGAGGAATAAATAGATAAGGAATTAGAAAAAGGGGAAAGGAAAATAGGAAAGTCAAACCGGCCCAACCAGCTCAGCAGTTCGCCCTGCTCGCGCCAGCCTGGCCTGCCCCCTCTCTCCATCCTTTGGCCCACCCCGCCAGCGCCTTGGCCCAACCGGCGCAGCAGCCCGTGGCCTGCTTGGCCCAGCCTGGCCAGCAGCCGAAGCCGCCCCACTCCAACCCTAGGGCGCGCACGCCGCGACCCCGCTCCCACGCCGCCGCCGCTCGTCCGCTACAAGCTTGCGTGCGCGCAACGCCAAGCTCTGCACCTCCACTTCATGCGCTCCGCGTGGACAGGGAGCGCGGAACCTAAGGATCGCCGCCATCCATGACCCCTAGCTGCCCTAGCCCATGAGCATAAGTAGCCCGAGCCGCCGCCATCCTCTTCTTCCTCCAAGCCGCCGCCATTCCCTTTTTCCTCCCTTCCTCTCATCCTCGCTGCCCTCCAGTCCGGGCGCAGCGCCTGGAGCCCTCCTCGCTGGCCGTCGCGTCCACGCCGTGCAGCGCCCCATCACCACGACGTCGCCCTCTGCACCGAGCCAGCGTCGACGCGCTCTGCCTCCAGCCACCACTGCGACGCCAACCGCCAACCACCTCCTGGTCCTGCTTCGTGGACGTCGTGCCAAGCTTCGTCGCATCGTCCCCGTCGCGCCGTCCCGAGCCCCCTCGCCGACTATGGCCACGCCACCAGCCGCACCACGGACTGCCTCCGTCGACCGACGCCCACGCATGCAGCATCGGCACCCTCTGCCTCTGCCCGTACCACGACATCGAGTCGAACCGCGACGTCGCCTTGTCTCAGTCACCTTCTGCTCCATCCTCGGCTGCCGTGGACACCACCTCGCTGAGCGCCTCTTCACCCCCGTTGGGCTAATGCCTCCGCCCTCGCAAGCCAACCCCTTTTGGGCCTTTCACTGAGCACAGGTGAGCGTCCTGCGCCCTTGCTCTTCTTGCCATGGAACACAGCCTCGCGGCGTAGCGCCGTGCACGCAGCCAGCTGACCACCGCGTCCACGCACGGCTGCCTCACGGCCACGTCGTCGTTGCATGCGCACGCACCGGTCAAGCCCACACCTTTCGGCCTTGGTCGCCGTTCCTTCCCCGTCCTGCCGTCGTGCGGCTTGTAGCCACACACACGCGTGCAACCACTAGCACGTAGTGCCTTGTCGCCCATGGCCACGCCGAGCGGCCATATGCCAGCAAGCGCACGCACATCACCGCACGGCCTTGCACGAGCCCTGTGCCCTGCCCCATCCTTGTTGTGGTGCACACGCATGGCAGTGGACTGGACACTGCCTTGCCGCTGTCGGAACAGAGGTACCCCCAACCGGAGCCCACTACCGACGCTGGTCGCTATGGTTGTGCCGTGCACCGCGTCGGTGGCCACCACTGCTGCCCTGCCCACCTCACGTCGCTTAGCCCAACGGAGAGCGCAGGAGACCGGCTGCTTGACCACCTTCCTCTGTCTGACTACCGAGAACGCGAGCCAAACGCCTCAGTGAGCCACACTGGCCTTCCGTCGAGCACCTGCACAGGCACCGGGCACGCATGTCGCCGATGGCCACCCTAGGTCATAGACCGGCCATCGCGCCCACAAGCTACACTCTACCCGCCGCCGCCTTCGTCATCCGGCCTTTGGACACACAAGCACACACACACGTGACTAACCCAAGCCAAATCGAACCACCGGAGTTCCAAGAACACCGATGTGGTTGCCGACCACCATTGAAGCATTCTCTAAAGCCATGTCTCGTCCACCGTGAACCACGCCCGAATGAGTCAAGCCTTGATCGCCGTCTCTGACGTTGCGACAGAGCTCTACCGCTCCTAGACACGCCCGCACTCACTAGCACGAGACCAGACTTAGCCAAACGGATCCACGGCGTAGGAGACACCGGAAAGGACTTGTCGCCTGTGAAACCGTCGTGGCCAAGCCATGCCGCGGCGAAGAGTTACCATGACCTCATCGTGAGCCCCGAAGCCATAATTGGACCACATGGTATTGATCGCCGCATCATGGACTGCAGGATTCCCTTTTTTGGTTGCCCTGACAGGTTCCGTGGAACCCTGTGCCCATGTTTCACCACTGTTCCGGCTACCTCGAGTTACGAGAACATGCCGTCGAGATCTACCGGGACCCACACTAAGGGCCTTTTGAAGTAGTCACATTGCACGACTCACGGACAAAGCCCTGGCATACACCGCATGACCTAGCACCATGTCGTCCACCCTGGACCAGCCCCCAACTCAGCCCAAGCCTGGCCCACCTGAGCCCGTTAAGAGCCTAGTCACTGTTGACTGTTGACCAATCAATGATGACTGTTGACCAACCCCACATGTCAGTGACCAGTGCTGAGGGCCCACCTGCCAGCCACCGTTGCCGAGACCACACGGCCTCGCTGGCCGAGACCACCGTGGCCTCGCTTGCCGAGACCACCATGACCCCATCTACCGCAAGTCGTACCCTCTGGACCATGAACCCTAGTCGTATGTCTTACCGAGACCATGGAAAGCCCCATCTCGCATCTTTCCGTATACACATATCTATCTTGTTGGGCCCTATTCTTACAACCTATCTGTCCATGACTGTCTTACAGGAATTCACCTATCACCCAGCTATGGAATGTGCTACTCCATAGTCATGTCGAGTTGTTGCGTCTTTCGGTCGTGTTTGGTTCTTATCGCTGGTTGTTGGTGTTGTTGCTTGTGTGCCGAGCCTTTGAGCCGGCTGAGGGATCGTACCTTGTTCGGACGTTACGATCGCGGGATCCATCTCGCCATGACCGTGATGCCGAGTGTGACTCGACCCCTCGCCTTTTAGTTGACTTCATAGTACCACGAGTGTTAGCTCCTGCCTTCGGCCCTAGAACATGGTCGTGATGGATTCGATGTCGATACTAACATCGATGCGGATATCACCCGCACACCTTGAGCCTTCCATGACCAAGTTCTGTGGGAGAAAACCTGGGAGTAAACAATTGTGGAACGATGAATGCCAACTCGTAGGCATAGCTTGTGGCCGCGAGTTCACCTCGCCATGACCATGGAGCTACGCCTCTCTTTCGCTTTTAGTTGCTTCTTCGTGCTCAAGCCCTTGTATGCTTGTACCCCGTTTGACCATCACGTTTCTCTGATTCCCGCGGTGACAACCGCACCGCTTTGAATCCGAGAGATATCTCAGTGCCAGTGCACCCAGGTCGGGTACCCTACGAGTGGTCTGCGCACTTGGTGTTTGTCGCTTCCTCCCAATGCCCCATCTTTCGTCGTGGCATGAGTGTTGGAAGAAGTAGACCTTGTTCCGTGTTGTTCTTGCTCTTGTTGCACCGCTAGCCCGCTCTGTTCGATTCCGTCTTGCCCATGACGATTGGATCAAAGACCGGACTATTCCCTTTGGGTTAGCGAAGCTATGGTCTATGTCGTACCTCGAACCCATGCGTGTCGACCCGATCGACCGTCTAAAACCATCTTTCTCGAAGATGTGTCTGAGAACATGACATGGATGTGCCTAGCTAACCCCCGCATCTTTTGCCGTGTTGAACGACTCTCTTCTCGGCTCCCGACGTTATTATGTTGTGTGGATCGAGGGGAACCGTTGATGTCCAATCTCTTTGCGCTACCGCTTTCTACCATAGCGGGCGAGCCAAAGTACGTTGGAGCCAAGTTACAATAGTGTTAATCGTCCTTGTTGCCACTCGTGTCCAATTGTGACTTGCGGGATAAGGCTATAAGAGCCGAACCCCGTCGTTCTTCTTCTTGGGGCCCGACTTCCAATCCCCGTCGATTCAATGACACCGGATCGGAAGATCGTGAGCCGTGGTGTGCTATGGATAAGCTTTGGCTTAAACCATCTATCCTAAAGCCATACTGGCTTGGCCATGACTTAAGCTTGTGCTTAGCAAACCACCATTTGTGATTCTTGGCCCGAGGAAATCGGATAACCGCCGAGAGGGCTAAGTCATGTATCTCTTATTGCCTCATTGGTGTTATTGGATTTTCCTGCGTCTTGTCATCTTTTCAAGTGTTGAGTGCTCTCTTGCCTTGCGTGTCGCTTCGCGGAGAAGCTGACGATCGGACCAAGAGAACGTGGACAACGACAAGGACTGCGGAATGGAGTCAATGCAGGAGGAGGTGACCCCGCTAATGGAACACCAACGAATGGAGAATTGTACCACTACTACCTCTACATCGTAGGTGTCATGGCAGCACCCTCTTTTAGAGAATCCTATTAGACATTGCATAATATCTAGAACTGCTAGCGCTTTATAATTATTCCTTTGCTAGAACTTTGATGCATGCTACTACCTGAGCCATTATTATCCTGATGCAACCCACTCTACCACGTCACCCTGCTTTGCGCATTCGCTCGCTTATATATGCTTACTTGCCTGCTTGCTTGCATATTACACCACTATACTTATTATTAACTCCACTTCGCATTATATCGGGAATGTGATAATGGTGGTGCACCCCCTGGGAATGGTTTGACTATGGGTGCCGGACTTGGTGGTGTGTGAGCGTGCTGCGTGTCTTGGGTGCGTGGAGAGTGAGGGTTGTGTCGACCGAGCTGGAATAATGACGAGCCTGGGGCGAGTCTTGCCATGTGGTGCTACCTGGGCACTTGAATATGGAATACCTGTGGCGGGTAAATGGTAATTGGAGGTGGCCTTGGGTGTGAACCTCGGAGAGGTGGAGCCCGGGGTAGAGGTGATGTGGTGGCACGTAAAATGGAAACACTGATGAAGACATTCTGGCTTGGTCATCCCTAAGGACTTACTAGTACTCAGACTCACCAGGAATCATTTACATCCCACTCGCCCTATATGGTGCGGGACGGTCGGACTACTTGGTAGAGCGATGCCACTACTGCTAGGCGAACGTGTGCAAGGAGGTACGGGGTGCACGGTCCCCCCCCCCCACACCCTTCCGAGACTTCAGGAGGCCTTGTGGACCGGCTCTTGACATCCGGTGGGCCCCGGCTCTCACGACTCTCACAATGACGCCCATCCCAGACTAGACTTGGGGTGTTCCAGGACTGAGAGGTAGGGTGGCATCGTTCTAGGCTAGCAAGCGGCCGGAATCTGCCTAGACGGGGCACCGTCGAGGATGGCTATCTTATGGGTATGTGAAACCTCTGCAGAGTGTATGGTTGATCGATCGATACGTATGCCGACTTGTCGGCTATGGACCTTTCCTGGGTTTCGCTTAAACTAGATAGGAGATGAGTCCTTCCTTCCTCCCTCCAGGGTTGGGGTATTTTCCGGTCGTGAGCCTTGGGGCTGCGGGCCGTTGAGACAAGGCCGAGAGGGAGTTGGCCTGTCGACCTGAGTGTGTGAGATGAGATACGGTGTGGTGGTGTGGAGATGGTTTGGGATGGATGGTTGGTGGATGGATACGGATGGTGTGGTGGTGAATGTGTTAAAAATTGGATATTATTATTATATTACTATTGTTATTTATTTCTCATGCGCTAAGGATGCAAACAACAGCCAAATATTAGGATCGCCAGATCCCTTGTTTATCTTTTCCACTAAAGCTCATCGGTGCTGACCATGGCCTGCACACATCTGGCGGTGTGCAGATTTCCTACTTCTCAGAGATGCTGACTTTAGAAGGATTAGGAGGTCACGTGTCTACGCTCAAGTTTGGTTCGGAGATGGAATCTACGCTGCACTACGCCAACTCTGATGATGCCCGTGAAGGAGGAGCCTTCACTCGATAGTCTTCCGCTAGATTAACTCTGTAATAGGTGTGTTCCCCAGTGATGTAATATCTTGTATTCTTGTAATCTTACGATGTATGACTGTGACATCGACTGAAATATGATAATACGATGAAATCAGTTCTTGGTTTCATCATATTATAATTCATTCGGTAGAATTTTCCCTTCGCGGAAAATTGAGGATGTTTCACAACCTGCGACCCAATGACCCATCTGTTCACTTCCCAAACCTATCCCTGTTCTCAAACAAGTTCTGAGCTTGTTTATCAGCAGAGCATAAAATGAAGGTTCCCAGTCTTGAATTTCGATTGGGAACAACCAAAGCTACACTGGCCTGGCTACCGAATGTAGATTCAACAGCACTACGGCAGTACAGGAGCACCGTTTTTGTCTGTACATCCATCTTCAACTTCATCACAGCCATCTCGATCTTCATCAGCATATGAATCCATTGGAGTTCATGACATTAGCTGAGGGGAACAAATTGGATTTATGATCATGTTCACCTTTCGAACTAAAATTAAATGAAGCAGGGTCATTTGATTGCTCATAATTAATTGTAGCTGGCTCAAAGATGCCAGGTGACCAGGTGACTGCGGTCTATCGCTATTGAAGATGCCAGGTGACCAGGTGACTGCGGTCATCTGAACCCACTATTGCACATTATTTGTAGCAGGCTAGACGACGACGACGACGACGACGACGACGACAACGACGACGACGACGACGACAATAATAATAATAATAATAATAATAATAATAATAATAATAATAATAATAATAATAATAATAAAAAATAGCATCACGATGAAAACCAGATACGGATGTATTCGTCGGTGTCAAAGAAACAGCAACAGATTACAACTTGCTTATCTGCTGGAATTATTATACATACAGCTGCCCGACATCACAAGATACATGGCGTAGCAACTGGACTATTCGTTGCACCAGCGTTTATATGGTCAGTTGACGTTACGCTTCCCCAACAAAATACAACAAGGTCACATCTAAATTCTTATGTAAATCTGCAGCATGTGCACAACAGTTTATCACCAACAAACAGAGCGGCCGGTCTAATTACAGTAGCTCCAGAGCTCAGGATCACAAAGATTCCTCCGAAGCCATACCCTGCTGAGTAAATTAGAACAACAAAAAGCCTAACAGCTACGAAAAATCTACAACAATTACAGAAACTTTTCATTTCCTCTTGACCCACATCATCTTCATTGAGACGAATCTCCCTATGACTATGAGTATAGTCCAGTGACAGGCACCGTCCAAGTTCTACATGCTGGTACCTCTGTAAATATAAGCACAGTTTTCACAAGATAAGCAAGGAAATAATAAATTGAACAGACCTCAAAAGTTTGAATCAACTACGTACATGCTCATCACAGACCAGTCGGGTGCAAAATGATCTCCTTCAGAGGCCTCATTGCCAAGATAATTGCTTATATGTAGACCTTTCTGTGTCCCAACTGCCATCATGTTCCTTTCTCTTTGTTCCTACAACTGGCATTTGGTAAATTCTTCCTTGATCTTCTGCAAAGCCATGTGGGGGTGTGATCAAATTTTGTCTGACTGGTAAAGGTGCCCGTGCATCCTTTCCTTCTAAATCTATACTTCCAGGGCCTGAGTTAAGATCAAGGCCCTGACTTTCCCATTTACGACTACTGTCACGTCCACTGCTGCTGCTACCCTCAGCAAGATTTATAGCATACTGCCTTGAATGCTGGGCAGGTAATGATCCTGCTGGCCCAACAAGAGAGGGAGAGAGAGTTTGAAAATATGGAACTGCAGATGCAGAATTAGCAAATGTTGCTGATCCAACTGAAAATGCAGGTGCTTGAAGGTGGACACTTGGAGGAAAAGAAGGGAATCCTGCATATTGATATGCAGGCGGATGAAAAACCATCGCTGGAGACGTTGAAATAACTGGAGCCCTGCAGGGATCACCTCCAAATTGGCCACTGTCAGTGGTAGACGCGATAATCCTCTGGGCTCCAGATGCAGCCTCAATTTGGTACAGCTGTTCTCCTCTAGAAGGCAAAAACGATTGTATAGCTACTGGACCACAAGGGTTAGCAGAGGCAAGCCATGGTGATATATTACTCATGGCAACATTATTCATCCTTAAACCAGGAACTTGTAGGAATTGAATACTGCTTGTATTTTTAGCAGGTAGGTTCTTTGGCACAGGTTCAGTGACAGCATCATCAAGGCCTGGTCCACTATTAAGGTCAAAGTCCCTCGAGATATTCATACCAGCATTAGAGACAATTCCAGGTAACGACCTTGTTGACGACAATGGGAGTTCAACTGGGTGTGAAGCATTTGACACAAATTGGCCATTATCTGCAACTTCATCAGCTCTGTTCAGATCAAACTCAATGCCAGCGCTTCGTGATGAGCAATCTCGACTTTTCGTATTTCCAGATTCAGAGCAGGTAGTCTGTGCAGAACTCTCTGGGATATCTTCCTGGAGAGCTTGGTCACCTGCAACATTCAAATCAAAACCAAGTGTGGGGCGAGACTGCTTCCCAGCAGTATGAGATCCTGGAATTTCACGTGTGGTGCCAGGCATCTCCAAAATCTTCCTCGGTTCAGCTGGGCGGAATGCACTCGTAGCAGCTGAACCTTTCCACCCGATCTCAGGCTTTGCTCTTAGTAGGTTCTCAGGAGGAACAAAGGGTCCTTTAGCTGGAGCAGCTACTGTTATTGGAGCTGACTGCAGCCCACATGTAATAGGCGAAGCAAATGGCAAAAGCCTAGTTAAATGGACCGTTGAGGAACATATAACAGGTGAGATAGTTGGTTCAGACTGATGCCCATCATCCCCAGGTATTCCTTCATTCAAGTCGAAGTCAAGCTTTGCTGTAGCATTTGACTTGGTGTGGGCAGCTAGAGAAGAACCTTCATCTGATGAGACAAGGTCATCTTTTCCATCCTCCTTTCCACTCACACCATCACTGGATTTTTTTGAGCTCTGCTTTGCACTATGCTCACTTTGCTGAGAATGGACACCTTCAGATTTTACATGACTATTGGATTCACTTGAAGTGTCTTTTGATTCAATCCCATTTGCTGGGGACGCTGCAGCTACAACTAGTTTTGGAACATCAGCCGAAGGGAAAGAAGCATTTTCCTTCTTTTCCTCCTCATTCCACAGTATGCTACTATCGCTCACAGCATCAGCTTTTTTCACCTCTGCAGCCATCAAATCTAATTTGCCAGCCATACTGTCACGGCTATCAAAGGCTCCTGAGTGGCCTGATACACCCAGAGGCTGCTTATGATTAGTTGATGACTTCAACAAACCCTGGGCTTGTTTATCAGCAGCAGACAATGAAGATTCTCCAGCAAGAACCAATCTTGAATTCCTACTGGAAACAACCACTTTACACTGACTGCCCAATGTAGAATCCACAGCACCACCCTTGTCTGTACAGCCATCTTCAACTTTCCCATGTCTACATGCATCCCGATTTTCACCTGCAGATGAATCCATATTAGGCACATTGACAATTCTAGCATTAGCTGAGTGGCACAAATTGGAGTTCTGATCATGTTCACCTTTGGAATCAACCAAATCAGGTTGAGAGTTGCATTTGTTTGCACGCCTTCATGGATTTCAATTTTGACTGAAGATCCAACTGCTTTTGAATCTGCTAGCTCAGGAGATGGCACAGTTTGGCGTTGTTCCTCCTTTGCAGCCAAACAAGAATCACTTTTCACTTCCTTCCCACCGACAACTTTCTTAGCATCTGCTGGCCCTGGATCCTGTGATGGGCTCACATCACTTTCTACTTTAACCTTCCCAGCATTGTCACCCTCACAGCCCAATTTCTTTGCAGATGAATTTCTGGGTGAAGAAGATGGGGAAACCAATTCAGATTTTGATATTTCTCCTGCCACACTAGCAAGAAGATCCATTGCTGTGTCGTCTTCAGCATGCAAGGAATGACTAGCTTCAGAGTACTTGATTTCAATCAGAGCATTCATTGGGCTGAATGAGTTTCCCACCTTGGTTTCACTTGAACAGACGCCTTTTTCATTCATATATGATGAGGCTGACCATACAACTCGTGATGCATGTGTATCCTTAACAGAATCATCAGGTGTCCTGCTGTTGTCATCATCTAACATAGCACATGGTGATTTGTCACCTTCCTCCGAACCAGCAGTTCCTTTAATCTCATTGCTGTGCCATGACTCTGCATTAACATCAGAAGTTAAATGAGGCTGAGAATTTTCAGTTTTCATTTTCACTCTGCGATCAGTCTGTTCATGTCTATCTGCAACCACAGGAGATGAAGCTCTACCACCAGTAACAGATGGGTCCTCAAGAGATCCTCCACTTGTACTTCTAGCAGGACTACGGCCAGGATTTGGAAACCGAACAATCAATCTATGATTATTTCCATGGTCAGATGGCATGTCAACTCCTTTTTCAGAAGCTGATCCAGTTGGAGATGATTTATCTGGCAGCAAAGATCGATCAAGGGAGACACATCTTCCCACAGAAGCTTCCTTCAGGTTCCCTGAAACAAGCCCATTGGTTGCCTTTCGATGGCCCCGTGAAGCACTTCCAGAAGTTTTACTAGCACCACCAGAAACAGCAGTTGAACTTCTCGCATCCTTCGATGGCTCACTAGAGCATGAATGGCTATTGTTCGGTGACTGGCTCGAGTTGCTACTTTTCTCCTCTTTCACAGTAGGCAGCTCAGAACCACCAGTTGATTTGCAGGGCTGGTCCTTCAAGTTGGCGGCAACATTTCCTGGTTGCATATGTTGTACTTTTGAAGCGACATAAGGTACATGATTCAACTTTGCAACAGCATCTGAGCCCCCAGGTTTATCAGTCAAAACCTTTGGTGATGAAACAGTGGATGCTGGATTCTTTGGGCTGTGCTCACTTGAGCCACCTCGTTTGCTTCCAGTATTTGAAATTTCTTGGAAACCTGCTTTTCCAGGCCAGGAAGCAGATTGGCCAGTTAAAGGTTTCAAATCATTCGACTTCATTTCAGCATCAACACGTTTCTTCCAGTTCTCAACAAGACACTTAGCTTTCTTCTGTATCTCCAAATTTTTGTGGCTGCGGAGATGATTGACAGATTTTCCAATGTTACAACTTTGCAGTGCACTGAGATTAATAGGCAATTTAGCTAGTGCACGAAGTAGCGCCAAGAGAAGGTCATCAATAGGCTTATCTGCTTCTTTAGAACTACCGTCACCAGACTTCCCTTTGTGAGCCTCTTGAAGCCAACTATCCAACACGGGAAGGCCCCTTGATTGCACAAATCTGCCAAGACAATCAGGGCTCTCTGTAGCTGCAATAACATCAGCAAGCATAACCCGACCAGCAAGGTCTACCCTCTGCTCAGTCTGATAAAGTTGCATAAGATGCACAAGCTTTTCAACTGCTTCTGTGTTTGGAAGTCCACCTTTTTCAACCTTTGCTATTTCAGACTTTATACCGTCCAACTTGCTTCCAGGCTCACTGTCATCAACATGCAGACGATCTCGATCCCGCTTAGCTGGATCAATTCCTTGCTCACCTCTCCCCCTCTTCTTTCCCTTGGATAAACCACAATTCTGTGTACCATCTGTAGAAGCCTTCAGTTGCTGGGATGCTGATGAACCATTTAGCCGCTTTGGAGACCGTCCACCTGACTGCACTGCAGCATGCATTTCTAACCTTGTTCTGTATAGAAGCCGATTTACTTCTTCCTGCCGTTCCTGGTAAAAAGTTTCACGCAAGAAACATCATTATAAATATATATAAGAGTAAGAGAGAGAGAAACATGAAATAGATAATGAACCTACATTAATATAATCTCGGTCGGTAAGCCACCATAAACACTTGTTGTCAATATCGTATACACGCCAACATACAAATGAAGAAATTCCAACCGGGAGCTCAACACCTTTACGTAAAAAGGCAACTTTGCAAGGGTGCAGCAGGGAAACAGCAGATGCCTCGTCCTGGTGGAAAGAGTAGAAGAGCTCGTTTGGTGCGGCGTTCAGTTGAATGCCCTTGTTAAGCTTAATGTCGGCAGGTCTATAAAGCCAACTAACGCGTAGTTTGGGATAGCCTTCTTCCTTTTTCTCAATCCAACGTATCAATCCAATGAATGGAGGAACATCAACAGCCCCGAAAAGAGCACAATCGCCAACTTGAATCTCGCGCCCGTCCTGAAAATTAAACAGTACTTATCATTTGTTCAAGGAGCACAAAACATCCTTCATGTTAGTATGTTACAATGTGGTCTTGTTATTTTGGTGGAGGAGTTGAACAATTGCAGCCTCCCTGTGCAAATTATATTTGTAATCAAACAAGGAATGAAAAAACAATAGTTAAGCATGTAATTTCAATGAATACTAGCACGGGCATGGTATGAGTTTGGCAGAGCTCCACTTCACTAGTGAAGTCGTTATTTTTTTACTTGAGCTCTACAAGCAGCTCTACCAGAGGAACTGAAGCTGCTTTGGTTAACTGTTTGGCAAAACAGCTCTACATGTGGAGCTCCTTAAAACATGCTCTCATGGAATCCCACACAAGGCCGACCAGAGCGAGTGGGAGCTGGGAGAAGCTACTATTTTCAGCTCCATCTCCCATCCACCCTTTGTGAGAGGGCATTTTAAGGAGCTCCTCAGGTGGAGCTGTATTATTTTATCCCGTTTGGCACAAAACAGCTCCAAACAGCTTCTGAAGCTGGTGGAGGAGCTGTGCCAAATGGGGCCTAAATAATCTGTTACAACAAACATATTGACTGGACGATACTTTCCCATAATCCTTAAGCAAAATTCCATAAAGAAGCTTTAACACTCCTTGTGAAAACTAAAAGGTCTTGTCTCAACATAGCAGGTCCCAAGCCCTGGTAAAGGAGGAGGGTTGTGATAGACGTGGCGAGCCAACGTTAAATCTAGCCATTCTAATGGAGATGAAACCCGAAAGAAAACTATTGGGGCGTAACCCTCTTAACGACGCGCCATATCGGAACCCGGGTATGGTGTTAAATGGGCAAGGGCCGGGTCGGCACCCCCTTGGTGACACGCCGTGTCGCGATCTAGGCATGGTGTCAAGTGATCAAGGATCAGGTCGTCGCTTCCTTAGTGGCGCGCTACATCGGCGCCCGGGTGTAGTGAAAAATGAGCAAGGGTCTTCACATCTGAGTCGACGGGTGCGAAGAGTAAGGAAGCTAGTTGAACCAACTAGGATCTATTTAGGTAGTTGGAATGTAGGGTCGCTTAAAGGTAAGTTAAGAGAATTAGTTGATACACGACTAGGAGGCGTGTAAATATATTATGCGTTCAAGAGACTAAATGGACGGGTCAGAAGGCGAAGGAGGTGGACAATACAGGTTTCAAGCTTTGGTACACAGGGACAGTCGCGAATAGAAATGGAGTAGGAGTTTTGATTGATAAGAGCCTTAAAAATGGTGTGGTGGGAGTGAGAAGGCAAGGAGATAGGATTATCTTAGTCAAGCTTGTTGTTGGTGATATGATCTTGAACGTAATTAGTGCGTATGCCCCCCAAGTAGGCCTCGACGAGAGTGCTAAAAGACAGTTCTGGAAAAACTTAGATGGCCTGATTAGAGCTGTACCTAGTAGTGAGAAGCTTTTTATAGGAGGAGATCTTAATGGGCATGTAGGTACTACAAGCGCAGGTTTCGAGGCAATTTATGGAGGTTTTGGGTATGGTAGTAGGAATCAGGAGGGGGAGAAAGTTCTGGACTTCACGGTAGTTTTTGACCTGATGATAGCCAACACTTTCTTTAGAAAGAGAGAATCTCATCTAGTGACCTTCAATAGCGGACAACACTCTAGCCAGATTGACTTTGTCCTCGCAAGAAGAAAGGACAAACGAGCATGCTTGGGTTGCAAGGTGATACCAGGCGAGTGTGTTATTTCTCAACATAAGTTTTTGGTGGCAAACTTTCGTTTTCAGGTGCGTGCCCATAGGGATAAACAAGCTAAGATTGAAAGAACAAAGTGGTGGAAACCGAAAGGGAGACGCGTCGAGATATTCGTGGAAAGGGTTATCAAAGAGGGCTCTTGGAAGGAAAAAAAAAGGACATAAACAACATGTGGGAGAAGATGGCAACCAACATTCGGAAGGTGGCCTCAGAGGTGTGTGGAGTAACCAAAGGAAGTGGAGGCAAGGCTAAAGATACTTGGTGGTGGAACGAGGAAGTCCAAAGGGCTATTAAGGGGAAAAAAGAATGCTATAGACGCTTGTACCATGACAGGAGTGTGGGCAACATAGAGAAGTACAAGGTGGCAAAGAAGACTGCAAAGAGAGCTATAAGTGTGGCAAAGAGTAGAGCGTACGAGGATCTTTACCAACATTTGAGTACGAAGGAAGGAGATAAGGACATTTATAGGATGACTAGGGTTCATGAGAGAAAGACACGGAACTTCAACCAAGTTAAGTGCATTAAGGATGAAAGGGAGCATCTCTTGGTGAAGGAGGATGAGATCCGACATCAATGGCAAGAGTATTTTGACAAATTGTTCAATGGTGACAATACGGACACAACCTTTCAGTTGGATAACTCTTTTGATGACACCAATAGGCGCTTTGTGCGGAGAATCCAAGAATCTGAGGTCAGAAAGGCATTGAAAAGGATAAAAGGAGGTAAGGCGATAGGACCAGATGGTATCCTAATCGAGGTGTGGAGATGCCTCAGGGACATAGCTATAGTATGGCTAAACAAGCTGTTCAACCATATTTTTCGATCGAAAAAGATGCCTGACGAGTGGAGGAGAAGTATATTGGTACCGATCTACAAGAATAAAGGGGATATTCAAAGTTGTAATAATTACCGGGGAATTAAGTTGATGAGCCATACTATGAAGCTATGGGAGAGAGTTATCGAGCATCGCTTGAGAGCAATAACGCGGGTCTCTATGAACCAATTTGGTTTTATGCCCAGAAGGTCAACCATGGAAGCCATTTTCTTAATAAGACAAGTTATGGAGCGGTATAGGGAGAAGAAAAAGGACGTACACATGGTTTTTATTGACTTGAAAAAGGCTTATGATAAAATACCAAGGAATGTTATGTGGTGGGCTTTGGACAAATATAAAGTCCCAACGAAGTACGTCGGGCTCATTAAGGACATGTACAACAATGGTGTGACTAGTGTTCGAACAAGTGATGGAGACACGGATAACTTCCCGATTAGGATAGGACTACATCAAAAGTCAGCTTTGAGCCCTTATCTGTTTGCCTTAGTGATGGATGAGATCACAAGGGACATACAAGGGGACATCCTTTGGTGTATGCTTTTCGCGGACGATGTAGTGCTAGTTGATGAAAGCCGGACAGGAGTGAATCAGAAACTGGAGTTATGGCGGGAGACTTTGGAGTCCAAAAGTTTTAGACTCGGTAGAACTAAAACTGAGTATATGAGATGTGACTTCGGCACTACTACTCGGGAGGAGGAAGATATTAGTTTGGAAGGTCAAGTATTGCCTAGGAATGATACCTTTCGATATTATAGGATCAATGCTATAGAGAGGCGGGGATATTGATGAAGATGTTAGCCATAGAATCAAAGCAGGGTGGATGAAGTGGCGCCAAGCATCTAGTGTCCTATGTGACAAAAAGGTACCACAGAAGATAAAAGGCAAGTTTTTTAGAACGACGATTAGACATGCTATGTTGTATGGTGCAGAATGTTGGCCTACGAAAAGACGACATGTTCAATAGATAAGTGTCGCGGAAATGCGTATGTTGCGTTGGATTTGCGGTTATAAAAGAAGGGATCGAGTTCGGAACGATGATATACGTGATAGATTAGAGGTAGCACCAATTGAAGAAAAGCTTGTCCAACACCGGTTGAGATGGTTTGGATATGTCCAACGGAGACCTCCAGAGGCACCGGTGCGTAGTGGAATCTTAAGCCAGGATAGTAACGTGAAGAGATGCAGAGGAAGACCGAAGTTGACTTGGGTAGAGACAATAAAAAGGAGACTTGAAAGGATGGAATATACCCAAAGACTTAGCCTTAGATAGGAGTGCTTGGAAAACAGCTACTACGTGCCTGAACCTTGATTGCTTCTACTGGGTTTCAACTCTAGCCTATCCCAGCTTGTTTGGGACTTAAAGTCTTTTTGTTGTTGTTGTTGTTGTGAAAACTAAAAGGTGAAATTTTCAAGCTGAGGGTGAGATGGCCATAGAATTCAATCCAATGATACAAAATAAAGTCTGTTTACATATTAGCATGCTAGCAACTGCTACTAGAATAACCAACTCCACACATTTCATGGCACTTCTCATGCTAGTCTTTAAATTGCCAACTAGGCAATGAAATCTAGTATAGTCATACTTAACATCATAATCATCATCATCAAGTCGACGGAATTCTCATAAAGGTGAGCAAGGAAGGTGAATTGCAATACCCAACGAAGGCGCACCTTTATAAAGGAGCCAGGGGACACTGGGCGGGGAGAATCGACGCACTCCTGCTCCCGCGCCGCCACCGCCGCTAGCTGATAAGAAGTCGTCCGAGGCGGGAGAACAAAAAAACGGGAAGGAGAAGTAGCTGTTGCCGGCGATGGTGGAGCTTCTGCCTCTACGCGTGCCGCTGGCCACATGAGCCGAACAAGACGCCGCCTCCTGCCGTCGCACCCCTCAGTGCCGCGCCACACATGCATATCCGGCTCGCTGCATCTTCTCCAACGTCGCCGCCGAAACCTCCTCCTCGCCGAGCTCCGGCACCGCGCCGCAACACCATCACCAGAAAGCCGGCAGACCCTAGGCCCTCCGAAACCCTAGATCCGCGGGTCTATGCTCTGCCCGCATCCAGAACACCCGAATTCGAGTCCAATCGGCCGATTAAGACGAACCGTCTCACCGGTGGGAGCTCGAATCCGGCGGAATCGACAGGCTCCGGTCGGGCTCGATTGGGGATTTCAGGATTTCAGGTCTATGTCAGCGGAGCGGGCTGGGCGCGGTGGCTTGGACTCGATCCGAGGTGGGGCGGAGGAGGAGAGAGAATTTCAGCGATTCGGGGGAAGAGAGATCGCGTCTGGTGGAGCAGAGCAGGGCAGGGGCAGAGACGGCGAGCGAGTTCGGGTCGAGAGATGGGGAGAGACACAGAGAGAGATGATGTCTCGTCTCGTCTCGTCCTTTGCGGTGGAGAGGAGAGGACACCAGCAGTGGCAAATTCGACCATGCACAGTGATCGGAGCCCGTAATTAAAAAAACAAAAGTGATCCCAGCACGTGTTTTTTAATTAACTGTTGTGACTTCATTCCTCATGGGCTAACAAATCGTTAGTAATGATTACACAACGGCAGAGCTAGCGCCTAGACATCTGGCTCCAAGCCCGCGTATAGACGCAGCTCCGACGCCTACAACCGCGCTCCATCACATCCCACGCCAGCAAATCACGTCCGGCCGCCCGTGACCGATCCCACGCCGTTAACCGCGTCCGACCATCTACGACTCGATCCCCTTCCCACTTACGCCCCCCGCGTCAAGCCCGTTGTGCTTCTTCCCCCGCCACGCCGCGCTCTTCCCCTCGCCGTTGCGCCATGCCGCCATCCCCGCGGTGCCCCCGTCCTCCCCGCACTTTGACTCGGTTGCGCCCCTTTTCCTGTCCTAACGTCTCATCTCCTCTGCAACATCCGTCCTACCGTTGTAACATATACAGTATACTATTGAAACATACTTGTATAGTCATTACAATATCTAGATGAAACACATGAAACATGCGTCTGAAACAGCAGAACCATTTGGAACATACATTTGCAACATACGTCTAAGACAGATGAAACATGTAGAACATACACTTAAAACATACGTGTCTAGCCATTGCAACATATGCACATCAGATCCTTTTGCAACATCAAGATGAAACACATGAAACATACAGATGAAACCAATGTTTTAAATAGCCGGCTAAGGCATTTAGCTTTCTACGTCCCAAAACAGGTTATAGCCAACTATAGCGGGCTATAGCGGCAGCTAGGAGCTAACTTGTACATAAAAAAACTTAGCTAAATCTTTCTTAAAGAGCTATAGCCGGAGATAGCGGAAGCTATAGCCGGAGATTTAAAACCTTGGATGAAACACATGGAACATACAGATAAAGTACATTAAACATATGTATAAAACAACTGAAACACTTGAAACATATACTTGCAACATACGTATATAGTCATTGCAACATACATATGAAACACTTGGAAACAACTTCTGAAACACACCTGAAACAAAACATGGCGCCACCGGTGTGGCAGAACCGCCTAATCTAATGCCTCCCAAGAGTACTCGTCTTGTATTGCTATTGTTCACCGTCTCATCTCTCGTCGTGGCTCTGCATTGCTCTACATTGCAAAGCCTCCCCCATCCACCGCATCCAGACTCCCTCGGCCCGTCACCACCTACCTCGCGTCGCTTAATTAACTCCTAGCCACCATGGTGAAAGGTTCTAATGGCTAGAGGGGGATGAATAGCCTATTAAAAATTTTTACAACAACACTTAACAAACCGGTTAGACAATTATGAGGTGAAGCAAGTGTTGCGCTAGCCTACTAAAAATGCAAGTCACCTACCACAATTCTAGTTTCTACAGTTCTAACCACACAATGGCTATTTTACTACACTAAGTTAGTGTGCTCTCAAAGGCTAACTAAAGAGCCACACTAACCAAACTAACAAGCTATCACAACTAGCTACACTAAAGAGCTTGATAACTAGTTCACGGTAATGTAAAGAGAGTGAGCAAGATGGTTATACCGCCGAGTCGAGAAGTGAACCAATCAATCACAAGAATGAATACCAATGTAGACCAATCATCTCGGAATCAAATGATGACACAATGATTTTATACCGAGGTTCACTTGCTTACCGGCAAGCTAGTCCTCGTGGCGATTCACTCACTTGGAGGTTCACGCGCTAATTGGCATTACACGCCAAACCCTCAATAGGGTGCCGCACAACCAACACAAGATGAGGATCACACAAGCCACAAGCAATTCACTAGAGTACATTTTGGCTCTCTGCCGGAGAAAGGTCAAGAACCCCTCACAATCACCACGATCGGAGCCGGAGACAATCACCAACCTCCGCTCGACGATCCTTGCTGCTCCAAGCCATCTAGGTGACGGCAACCACCAAGAGTAACAAGCGAATCCCGTAGCGAAACACGAACACCAAGTGCCTCTAGATGCAAACACTCAAGCAATGCACTTGGATTCACTCCCAATCTCACAAAGATGTTGAATCAATGATGGAGATAAGTGGGAGGGTTTTGGCTAAGCTCACAAGGTTGCTATATCAATGCAAATGGCCAAGAGAGTGAGCTTGAGCTAGTCACGAGGCTTAAATAGAAGCCCCCATGAAATAGAGTCGTTGTACCCCTTCACTGGGCACAACTCGGGGTGACCAGACACTCCGGTCAGATCGACCGAACGCACCCTACCAGTGTCTGGTCAACGGATGGCTGCCATGTCATCCCTCTCTTCAAATACTGAGTGCCCGATCTCAACGATCAAGTGATGATCGGACGCAGCACAGTGCCACGATCGGACGTAGGACCCCCAGCATCCTGTCATTTCCAGTAAGCCTCCACTCGCGATCGGACGTGTCCAGTCATGTCCGACCGGACTCACCCAGCGTCCGGTCACTCTCTGTCTCCTCTGTGCACTGCCACGTCAGCAGGACCGGATGCACCCCGCCAGCGTCCGGTCACGAAGTGACCCAGCGTCCGGTCGAAGACCGATGCTTGCGTCTTCACTGCTTCTACTGACCGGATGCACCGATCCAGTTGAGGCCAACGTCCGGTCCACTTTGTGAAACACTGTCTTTTCTATACAGTTCGCCGGTGGCACCATCGGACTGTCCACACTCTACGGACGAACACTCCACGGTGAAGTTTCTAACCCTTGCTCAAATGTGCTAACCACCAAGTATATCACCTTGTGCACATGTGTTAGCATATTTTCACAAATATTTTCAAGGGTGTTAGCACTCCACTAGATCCTAAATGCATGTGCAATGAGTTAGAGCATCTAGTGGCACTTTGATAACCGCATTTCTATACGAGTTTCATCCCTCTTAATAGTACGGCTATCGATCCTAAATGTGATCACACTCACTAAGTGCCTCGATCACCAAAATAAAAAGCTCCTATCAAGTTTCACCTTTACCTTGAGCTTTTTATTTTTCTCTTTCTTCTTTTCCAAGTCCAAGCATTTGATCATCATCATGCCATCACAATCATCATGATCTTCACCATTGCTTCATCACTTGGAGTAGTGCTACCTATCTCATAACCACTTTGATAAACTAGGTTAGCACTCATGGTTTCATCAATTCACCAAAACCAAACTAGAGCTTTCAATCTCTTTCTTTTTGGTAATTGATGACAACCCTTACTCAAAGATATGAATTAAAATTTAATTGAATCCATGTTACTTGCCCAAGCATTTTTACCATGTGTAATAAGATATGGACAAGTTTCATGAACTCCAAATGGTAGCAATTGCTCCCCCTACATATGTGCTAAGAGTTTGAATTGTAGTTTGCACATATGTTTAGATAGGAAATATATGAGACAATGTCTACCAAATGATGCTAAGGTATAAAAGATGGACCTTTAAAGCGTGATACCAATCGGAGTGCACCAATATACTATCCTTAGCATCATTAGTAACTAGACATACACAAAAACTATAATACCCCGTGAGATCAACATTAGAAGTAAGGGTCTAGTTTTCATAATGTGAGCATGAGTCTAGTTACTTAAACCTATGCATACTAGTTTTTCATTTCATCATCCAAACCTACAACTAGCATTCACACAAGCATGGATATTGAAGTTTAAAACTTGTGCCATGCAAGCAAACATATGAAATGCACATTTAATATGCACCATACAAGTTCATGAGCTTGCTCCCCCTACTTGTGTGCTCAAAATTTTAATTGATCCCTTTCCTTTATCATATCTCCCCCCTATGTCAAATTCTCCCCCTATCACTTATATCTTTATTTCTCTTCCACTTTGTTGTCTTTTCACTATCTTAGTATACTAATATTTTTGTTTTTCTTCCCATAGTACTAATATCACTAATATCTTTGTTTTTCTCCCCCTTAGTCATCAATGACCACAAAGATTCAAAATGTAGATAGGTTGAGATTATCAATGTCAATCAATGGGGTAAGGATCATATTCCTAAATTTGGTCCAATCTAGAATACTTACCAAAGACATTTTACTTGGTTTGATCCAAGGACAAGCTTCTTCACACCTCCAAATAAGGGTTATCTTGTACCATGTTGAGTTAAACACTTAGAGCTCATTTTCTAGATCAAACACTAGGTTTACAAGCCCACAAACATGTCATATGCTACCACTAGATCAAGTCAAGTATAGAAGCAATAGTGGTACCATATAATCATCAAATTCATTTGATTTTCATGAATGAGTCTATTAAATGTAAAAGATGTCTAGATGCACTAAATATGTCCTTAGCAAGTATGTATGCCATGCCAATCAACTTTTACCTTGGATTGCTCGGAGGAGAGGCATGTCATATAAGTGGGGGCAGGGGGTGCATCAACACATATTTGAGAAATCCAATATATTCAACTCATTCCTTAGCTTGCAAAACCTTTTCTCATTCAATGGCTTGGTGAATATATCGGTAAGTTGATCTTCGGTGCCTACACTATCAATGCAAATGTCCCCTTTTTATTGGTGACCTCTTATGAAATGGTGGCGGACATTAATGTGCTTTGTTCTTGCATGTTGAACCGGATTGTTGGTCAACTTGATTGCACTCTCATTGTCACATAGCAATGGCACTTTCTTGAACTTGATTTCAAAACCACTTAAAGTGGCCTTCATCCAAAGTATTTGTGCACAACAACTACCGGCGGATATGTATTCGGCTTTGGCGGTTAATAATGCAACACTATTTTGCTTCTTTGATGATCATGAAACAAGTGATCTTCCCAACAATTGATATGTGCCCGAGGTGCTCTTTCTTTCAACCTTGCATCCCGCATAATCCGAGTCGGAGTAACCAACTAGCTCAAACTTTGCTCCTTTGGGATACCACAAACCAATATTTTATGTATGCTTCAAGTACCTCAATATTCTCTTTATAGCCTTTAAATGACTTTCTCTTGGTGATGCTTAAAATCTTGCACACATGCATACACTAAACATGACATCCGACCTTGATGCGGTCACATAGAGTAGGCTTCTAATCATAGACCGATATAATTTTTGATCCACCATATTGCCACTTGTATCACTATCCAAGTTGCCATTTGTTCCCATTAGTGTACTAATGGCTTTGTTTATCACTCATGCCAAACTTCTTGATTATGTCTTTGATATACTTGCCTTGACTCACAAATGTACCATTCTTCAATTACTTAATTTAAAGACCAAGGAAGTAACTTAACTCTCCAATCACGGACATCCCAAACTCATTAGCCATCATCTTTTCAAACTCTTCACAAAAATCTTGATTGATTGATCCAAATATGATGTCATCAACATAGATTTACAACACAAATAAATATTTTCCAATCTTCTTAATGAAAAGAGTGGTGTCAACCTTACCCATATGAACCCTTTAGAGAGTAGGAAGTCCCTCAATCTCTCATACCATACTCTAGGTGCTTGCTTTAAGCCATACAATGCCTTTTTCAACTTGTACACATGGTCGGGCTTCTTGTCATTTTCAAAACCAAGAGGTTGCTCAACATATACTTCTTCATTGATGTAACCATTGAAAAATGCACTCTTAACATCCATTTGATAGAGTTTGATGTTGTGGGCACAAGCATAGGCTAGCAAGATTCTAATTGCTTCCAATCTAGCAATCGAGGCATATGTTTCTCCAAAGTCAAGACCTTCAACTTGTGTATATCCTTGTGCTACCAATTTTGCTTTGTTCCTTACTACTATCCCATCTTGATCTTACTTGTTTCTAAAGACCCATTTGGTTCTAATCACATTATGTCCCTTTAGTCTATCTACTAATTCACATACTTGATTTCTTATGAAGTTATTCAATTCTTCATGCATAGCATTCACCCAATCAACATCCTTCAATGCTTAATCTATCTTCTTTGATTTAATGGATGACACAAATGAGAAATGCTCACAAAATGAAGCCAATCTTGATCTTGTTTGTACACCTCTAGAAATATCACCAATGATAGTGTCAAATGGATGATCCCTTGCAATATTGGTTGGTTGAAGGATTGGAACTTGATTGCTTACACTTGCTTGATCATTGGGTTGAGATGATGTACTAGCCACTTGATCTTGTTCATTGTCATAAGATCCACTTGTACTAGCTTGATTTGTATCATCTTGCATATTTGAGTTAGAGAGCACTTGCACTTGATCATCTTCATCATCATTCATTTGCCTAGGCCTCAATTCACCAACATCCATGTTCTTCATGGCATTTGAAAGTTGAATGCCTCTAACATCTTCTAAGTTCTCATTCTCTACTTGAGAACCCTTGGTTTCATCAAATTCAACATCATAAACTTCCTCAAGAGTACCACTATCCAAATTCCAAACTCTATATGCTTTGCTAGTAGTTGAGTATCAAGTAGGAATCCTTCATCACATTTCTTGTCAAACTTCCCCAATCTAGTGCCTTTCTTCAAGATATAGCATTTGCAACCAAAGATCCGAAAATATGCAATGTTAGGCTTTCTACCATTCAAGAGCTCATATGGTGTCTTCTTTTTCAATGGGTGACAATAGAGGCGGTTGCTACAATAGCAAGCCATGTTGATAGCTTCGGCCCAAAAAGATTGACTCATATTGTACTCACTAAGCATAGACCTTGCCATATCAATGAGTGTTCTATTCTTCCTCTCAACAAGGCCATTTGACTGTAGAGTGTACTTGGCCGAGAATTGATGTCTAATTCCAAATTTATCACACAACTCATCAATTCTAGTGTTCTTGAACTCACTACCATTATCACTTCTAACTCTCTTGATGGTTGTTTCAAACTCATTGTGAATGCCTTTGACAAATGATTTGAATGTTGCAAATACATCACTTTTGTCCACTAGAAAGAATACAAAAGTGTATCTAGTATAATCATCCACTATCACAAAGCCATATTTGTTACCACCGATGCTAGTGTATTGTGTTGGCCCAAATAAGTACATGTGCAATAATTCAAATGTTTTACTAGTGCTCATCATGCTTTTCTTAGGATGGGTGTTTCCAACTTGTTTGCCGGCTTGACAAGAGCTACAAAGCTTATCCTTCTCAAACACAACATCTTTCAAGCCTCTAACAAAGTCATACTTAACCAATCTATTCAATTGTTTCATTCCAACAGGACCAAGCCTTCTATGCCATAACCAACCCATGCTATACTTAGTGAACAAACATGTAGATAATTTAGCTTCACTAGCATTGAAATCAACCAAGTATAGATTCTCATATCTAAGGCCTTTAAAGATCAAGTTAGAGCCATTTACACTTATAATCTCTACATCATCTACCCCAAATATGCATTTGAATCCAAGATCAGACAATTGAGCCACGGATAGCAAGTTGAAATTTAAGCTCTCTACTAGCAACACATTAGAAATGCTCATGTTATTGGATATTGTAATCTTATCAAGCCCTTTGACCTTGCCTTTGCCATTGTCACCAAATGTGATACTATCATAACTATCATTGCTATTGGTGTTGATTGAGTTGAACAGTCTTGCATCACTGGTCATGTGTTGAGTGCACCCACTATCAAGAACCCAATGCCTTCCTCCAGCTTTATAATTGACCTACAAAAGAAGATTAATTTCTTTTAGGTACCAAAACTTGCTTAGGTCCTTGGAGGTTAGTCACTAAGCTCTTAGGTACCCAAATGGCTTTCTTCTTTGAGCCCATCCATGGTTTACCAATGAACTTAGCCTTTACATCATTTGCACCCTTGGTAAGCATATAGAAAGAATCATGCTTAATGGAGGATACATTAGCATTTTTGCTCTTGTTGTTGTATTCATGCTCTTTATAACCAACTTGCTTGCAACTAGTGTAAAACTAACTATTGTTCTTCACAAAACTAGTCTTATGAGAAGCAAAGGCCGCCTCTTGCCTTTCTTAGGGGTATAGCCCAATCCCTCTTTGTAGAGAGAAGCTCTTTGGCTATTCAAGCACATAAGCAAGCATAGGCCTTAGCCAAAGTGTGAGTGAGCTTATTGACCTCCTTCTTGAGGTTCTCATTCTCAACCATTAGTGAGACATCACAAGTGAGACCATTACTACTAGATGAGGTGGAAGTAGAAGTACTACAAGAAGGGTTAGCGGGAGCAACAATGATAGGCATAGATAATGATTCATCAATTATATCACAAGTTAAGCCTACATTGCAAGTCTCAACATGCTTCTTTTTATTTTGCTCATCAAGCAAAGAGGAATGAGCCTTTTTAATCTTTTTGTGAGCCTTGCCAAGCTTCTCATGGGCTTCCTCTAGCCTCTCATAAGATGCATTGAGCTCATCAAAGACTTGCTTAAGGGCTTTTAGTTCCTTACATAAGCTTTTGTATTCCCTTCTCTTAATGCCAAAGTGTTCTTTAGCATCTTCTAGCATGCCAAATAGTTCATCCTTAGTAGGTTCATCATCATCACTATCACTTTCATTTTCATTTTGATTATCTTGTTCCTCATCACTTCTATCATCACAAATTTGTACCTTAGTGGCCTTAGCCATGAAGCATGATGGAGTGTCGAAGCGAGAAGGCTTCTCATTGATAGCTATGCTTGCAAGTGCCTTCTTCTTGGTGGTCTTGTCATTGTCACTATCATTATCATCACTTGAGGAAGCATCACTATCCCAAGTGACCACATATGACCCACCCTTCTTCTTCTTCTTGGAGGTCATCTTGTCCTTCTTCTCTTTCTTCTCCTTCTTATCCTTCTTCTTGTTCTTCTTGTCATCATCTTTGTCACTATTGTATGGACATTGAGCAACAAGATGATCTTTGCTTCCACAATTGAAGCACCTTCTTGACTCTTCCTTGTTCTTGGATGAAGATTTCTTCCTTCTAACATGGTATCCTTTCTTCATCATGAGCTTCCCAAATCTTTTGACAAAGAGAGCCATCTTCTCATCATCATCATCATCCCATGAGCCATCATCTTCACTTGATATATCTTGCTTTGCCTTGCCCTTGGATGATGTGGCCTTGAATGCCACGCTCTTCTTCTCATCCTTCTTCTCATCTTTCTTCTCATTTTTTTCTTCCTTCTCATCATCATCTCTATATATATCATCGGTCATTATATCTCCCAACACTTGGTTTGGTGTCATGGTGTCCAAGCCACTCCTCACTAGAATAGTGACCAATGTGCCAAATCTTGAAGGCAAGCATATCAAGAACTTATGGGAGAAGTCCTTGTCCTTCACCTCTTCTCCAAGTGCTTTGAGATTATTGACAAGCACTTAAAGCCTATGAAACATCTCCGGCACGCTCTCATCCTCCTTTATCTTAAAGCTTGCAAACTTCTCTTTAAGAATGTATGCCTTTGCACCCTTCATGACTTGAGTGCCCTCAAATGATTCCTCCAATTTCTTTCATGCCTCATGAGCTCTCTCAATGTTCTTGATTTGCTCAAATGTTCTCTCATCCAAAGCATCATGGATGGCACTAAAAGCAATGCCATCATTTTGGAGAAGCATTTCTTCGGCGGTGGTGGGAGCCTCTTCATCATCAATCTCAATCTTGGTCTCCATCACCTTCCAAACCTTTCAATTGATTGACTTGATATAAGTTGTCATCTTAGCCTTCTAATAGGGATAGTTTGAGCCATCAAATTGGGGTCGCTTCTTGGTGTTGTTGATTTGAGCCATTTTTACACCGAAGGTTGTTAAGCCTCAAATCACGGTGACCTCGGCTCTGATACCACTTGAAAGGTCCTAATGGCTAGAGGGGGTGAATAGCCTATTAAAAATTTCTACAACAACACTTAACAAACTGGTTAGATAATTATGAGGCGAAGCAAGTATTGCGCTAGCCTACTAAAAATGCAAGCCACCTACCACAATTCTAGTTTCTACAGTTTCTAACCACACAATGGCTATGTCACTACACTACTTTAGTGTGCTCTCAAAGGCTAACTAAAGAGCCACACTAACTAAACTAACATGCTCTCACAACTAGCTACACTAAAGAACTTGATAACTAGTTCACGGTAATGTAAAGAGAGTGAGCAAGATGGTTATACCACTAAGTTGAGAAGTGAACCAATCAATCACAAGAATGAATACCAATGTAGACCAATCACCTTGGAATCAAATGTTGACACAATAATTTTACACTGAGGTTCACTTACTTGCCGGCAAGCTAGTTCTCGTTATGGCGATTCACTCACTTGGAGGTTCATGCGCTAATTGCCATCATATGCCAAACCCTCAATAGGGTGCCACACAACCAATACAAGATGAGGATCACACAAGCCATGAGCAACTCACTAGAGTACCTTTTGGCTCTCCACCGGGGAAAGATGAAGAACCCCTCACAATCACCACGATCGAAGCCGGAGACAATCACCAACCTCTGCTCGATGATCCTCACTGCTCCAAGCCATCTAGGTGGCGGCAACCACCAAGAGTAACAAGCGAATCCCACAGTGAAACACGAACTCCAAGTGCCTCTAGATGCAAACACTCAAGCAATGCACTTAGATTCACTCCCAATCTCACAAAGATGTTGAATCAATGATGGAGATGAGTGGGAGGGCTTTGGCTAAGCTCACAAGATTGCTATGTCAATGCAAATAGCCAAGAGAGTGAGCTTAAGCTGGTCATGGGGCTTAAATAGAAGCCCCCACGAAATAGAGTTGTTGTACCCCTTCACTGGGCACAACTCGGGGTGACCGGACGCTCCGATCAGATCGACCGAACGCACCCTACCAGCGTTCGGTCAACGGATGGCTACCATGTCATCCCTCTCTTCAAATACTGAGTGCCCGATCCCAATGGTCAAGTGATGATCGGATGCAACACAGTGCCATGACCGGACGTAGGACCCCAGCGTCCGGTCATTTCCAGTAAGCCTCCACTCGTGATCGGGCGCATCTGGTCATGCCCGACCGGACTCACCCAGCGTCCGGTCACACTCTGTCTCCTCTGTGTGTTGCCACATCAATAGGACCGAACACACCCCACCAGCGTCCGGTCACAAAGTGACCCAGCATCTGGTCGAAGACCGACGCCAGCGTCTTCACTGCTTCTACTGACTGGACGCGCCGGTCCAGTTGAGGCCAACGTCCAGTCCACTCTGTGAAACCCTATCTTTTCTGTATAGGGTGCCGGTGGCAAGGTCGGGCTGTCCACACTCTATGAGCGGACACTCCGCCGATGAAGTTTCTAACCCTTGCTCAAATGTGCCAACCACCAAGTGTATCATCTTGTGCACATGTGTTAGCATATTTTCACAAATGTTTTCAAGGGTGTTAGCACTCCACTAGATCCTAAATGCATGTGCAATGAGTTAGAGCATCTAGTGGCACTTTGATAACCCCATTTCTATACGAGTTTCACCCTCTTAATAGTATAGCTATCGATCCTAAATGTGATCACTCACTAAGTATCTCGATCACCAAAATAAAAAGCTCCTATCAAGTTTCACCTTTGCCTTGAGCTTTTTGTTTTTCTCTTTCTTCTTTTCCAAGTCCAAGCATTTAATCATCACCATGCCATCACCATCATCATGATCTTCACCATTGCTTCATCACTTGGAGTAGTGCTACCTATCTCATAATCACTTTGATAAACCAGGTTAGCACTCAGGGTTTCATCAATTCACCAAAACCAAACTAGAGCTTTCACTTGGCCATGTTGCCCAGAGGCCGAGACGGTGCCAGCCTCGGCACCACCACGACGTCACAGCGGCACCATGACCATGAACTGGTCCAGCGTCGATGCCTCATCGAGCCGCCTCACTACCATGGGACTCTGCCGCTCGAGCCTCCTTCGCCAACGCCTTCGCCAACCACGTCATCCGCCATCCTCGCCTGACCATGGCCGTGACTGCAACTTTGAGCTCCGCGTGGCGCCCCTCCTCGCTACGTCCGAAGCCCAGTGTAGTGACCACGACCTCACCCCGGCCTCGCCTCCTGCCTGTCCATCACGAGCCCCACGACCCGCACTAGGCCTGCTGCTCCACGGCGCCGTCCCACCCAAGCGCTCCTTCATGTGTAGCACCGGCGCCCCTCCTCTTCCTCTTCGCGTACGCACGCCACCACTGTAGGAGCACCCTTGCCAGCACCACCGCGGCTGGCATGCCCATCTCCATGGCTTGCGTGGGCAGGCTACCGAGGGGCCAGCTCTGGTCTTGCTGTGGCCAGCCGTGGCCACGCGGGCTTTCGTGCACCTCGCCGGCGGGTTTCCCACTGCCATCGTGCCTTCCTCGGTCCGAATTGACCACCAGTCGGAGCTCCTCTGCTCCTCTGCTATGCCTTAGGAAGGAGCCAAGGTGAGAATATTGAAATAGAGAATTTTTAGGGTTCTCGATGCAATAACTGACTCATATGAACAGAAGCGTACCAAATAGAGAGAAGCATGGGGTGTTTTTGCTAAATTGCTAGGCCGGTTTGGGCAGGCCACGCGTGGGTTGACTTGCTGGGCCGCTTGCGCTCACGCGCTGGGCTGGCCTATGGCTGCCGCGCCTGGGCCGCTTGCGCCACGCGCTGGGTCGGCTTGTGGCCGCCGCGCCATGGCCGATCGCGCTCGTAGGCTAGAACGGCCTGTGGCCGCCCTGCCCCGCCTGGGCTACCTTGCTTGCTAGACTAGGCCGAGCTGGGCCACTTCAGGCCCAAGGATCCTTTTTCTTTTTTGGTGTTTTGTTAATTTTAGTAATCGGCTGAATGCTTAGAAATTCATAGTAAATAGTAGAAAAATCATGAAAATGCCAAACTAGTTTTGTTAAATTTCTAAAAATGACAAGAATTGAATTGCTCAAAGTAAATGCTCAAAGTAAAGAGAGAAGGAGGAACGCGATGATGTTTTATCGAGGTATCGGAGAGTCACCACTCCCCACTAGTCCTCGTTGGAGCACCCGCGCAAGGGTGTAGCTCCCCCTTGATCCGCGCAAGGATCAAGTGCTCTCTACAGGTTGATTCTTCAACACTCCGTCGTGGTGAATCACCCACAACCGCTCACAACTTTAGTTGGGTCATCCACAAGCTCCACCGGATGATCACTAAGCTCCCAATCACCACCAAGCCATCTAGGTGATGGCGATCACCAAGAGTAAAAAGCACGAACTCTCACTTGACGATGACAAGCCTAATGAGAAGGGTGGATGCACACTTTGCTACTCTTGCTTTCACTAATGAGGGCTCTCTTTGGGATTCTCAAATCTCAATCACCTCACTAGGACCTTGCTCTTCTTGGCACTCTCAAGGGTGTTTCTTAGTTGTTGGAATGAGCAAAAGTACCCCCTCACATGAATGGAGAAAGTATTTATACACTCTATGAAAAACAAACCGTTATGTGCCTCTATGGGGTGACCAGACGCTCCGGTCAAGTTGACCGGACGCTCCAGTCAGTTCTCCCCGACATCCAGTGTTTAAGTTGTGACCGGACGCTGGACAGCGTCCGATCAGCACTGACCGGACACGTCCGATCATGATTTTCCCTCTCTGGAACCTTACTGGAGTCGACCGGACGCTGGCACCCAGCGTTCGATCGCTCACCTCTCAGCGTCCGGTCGCACCAGATGAAATCACCTTGATCAAATGAACTGACTGAACTCTGAGCCAGCGTCCGGTCAACATTTGACCCTCCATTCACTTCTAACTCTCAATCATATGTGAATGAAGTTTGCTCCATTTGATCTAAGGGCTATTTTGGAGCCACCTAGCGCTAGATTTAGCAAGTGTGCACCACACCTAACCCACTAGACTCATCTAAGTCAAGCTACCCATCCATACCCCCTTAATAGTACGGCCAAAGGAAAAACAAAGTTCTAAACTACTCTAAGTGTCTCTTCAACACCAAATGACACTTAGAACTAGTCCATCCTTAACCTTGTCGTCCATCCTTTGAAAACCAAAACAATTTCCATCGTAGGGGCATGACAATCATGATTGCCCAATCGATCTCCATTACCATGACCTAACTTAATTGCCTCTGCAAAACACACGTTAGTCATAGTAATCACGTATTGTCATTAATCACCAAAACCCAACTAGGGGCCTAGATGCTTTTAATCTCTCCCTTTTTGGTGATTGATGACAATACCACCTCGAGAATGTGAAAGAGATGAGGTTTTTAACATGCTTGGATCATATAAGCTTTTGACAATAAGAACAAAAGAGTTAGGCAAGCTTATATGATCCAAGCCAACATAATGTACTCCAAAGATATGAAATAAGCATGAGTACAAGTAATAAAGCTCATTTGCATCGGAGTAAAATGCGGAAGCAAAGCAAATGAGCATAACATAAGTGATATGACATATAAATAATTCAAAGTAGAGAGCACACATGTCAAATATCACATAAATATCATGATCACATTAATATCACGATTACGATCACACTTAAGTAGTTCAATGAATAATGTATCACACATAAAACTCCAAATATAATAGATAAGCTAATAGATAAACTCCCCGTAAATGTATCGCTCCCCCTAAGTCTAACATACTCGATCCCTCTCCCCCTTTAGCGTCAAACACCAAAACCTACGGGTCGGTTGGCGGGGCTGCAGCGGACGAGTCGGGCGCTGATTTACGAGGAGTGAGCTGGAACTGTGTGCCATCATCATCTAATCTTGAGCTCTATGCAGTCTGACCCTCTGTGGTTGGAAGCGACGCTGAAGCAGTCTGGGTCGGATCTAGAACTGGTGCCGCCTGCTTTGATGATGCAACTGAAGATGGGAGCGTCTCTATAGTCCTAGTAATAGGAGCAACTGTGGAAGGACCAGGGACATATAGCTCTAGCGGTGTAGGCTGCCCTGTCAACTCACTGAATGAAGCACCAAGGCTCCTAGAGTCTGGGGTGAGTACTAATGAACTCTAAGGCAGAGTGAAGCCCGTATGAAGAGGTGTGAACTGTGGGGCTGGCACTAGTGAGGCAAACCACTAGGACACCTGCTCTGTAGGTGAAGCAAACTGAGTAGCAGTCTGTCCCTGACTCTCAAGCCCACTAGGCTGTAAAGCTAGAGTCATAGAAGTGGTGGCAGGCTGACCAAGCTAAGGTGAAGGCTATGGTGGTGGAGCCCCAATAGCTGTCACAACATGCTGCATAAACCCAAGTAGCTACTGCTGCATGAGAAGCTACTGCTGATGCATAGCCTGCTGCTACTGCTGTTGCTGGATCGCCTGCTGCTGTCGCTGGAACTCATCTTGCCTGGTCTAAAACTGTGCAAAAGTAGCGGCAGTCTCCTATGCCTGGCGAGCCTGATCCTGCCTCATCTGCTCAAGGATAGCAAGTAGAGCGGGGTCTGTCTGCGGTGCAGGTGGAGCTGAACTGGAGCTACTGGCCTCATAGTCATGTCGTCGTAGAGGCATCTGAGGGATATCCTGGTAGTCATCATCTGAGCTGTCACTGGGGTCGCTCTCGACCATCCCCTCCTGCTGAGCATCTTACTGCTCCTCCTCTGTAGCTACTATGCCCCTGATGGTCTCATCCTGCTAGGCTATAGTCTCTGACACCTCTGGATGATGGCGTGGCTGGCTGGGTGTACTTACTGCACTATGGCGGATCATCTGAGTCATGTTGTATGCAGGGAACTCTGTAGTAGCACCACTATACTCTGCTAGCATCTCAGGTGGTCTCACAGTAACTGCCCTGTGGATCAAGAATGTAATCCAGTGAGCATATGGCAGCTGCCTGTGACCCCTGAACCCCTTTGCAATAGTATCCTCCATCTCTGATAGAAGGAGATCCCAAATGTCAAACATAGTCTGCTGCATCAGAGAGTTCAGTAGCCATAACTATATGCGAGTCAAGCCCTCGCGATACCCCATCCTCGGAAGCAGGGTCCTCCTCATAATAGCATCAAGCACTCTAGCAGTAGGAGTGAGATCACTAGGTGTCCTGCTCGACCCCTCGTTGAAAGGCTCTATGAAGCAATAGCGGACTAGATCTGTAGGGGGCACAAGACCGTCGTGAGGGCGTCTAGGAAGCATTGTCTGTCCATAGCAAACCTCATGTAGCCAGATGGGCTGCTCCTAAAGCCTGAGTATCTCTCTGACCCTAAAGCTCATCAGCCTATAATCTCTGCCTCTGAAAGCAAAGTGAATGAATCTATGATGTGGGTCAATCCAAAGTGTAGAATAGAACTCATGGACCCAAGATGGAACATATAAGCTGGTCCATCCAAGTAGATCTGTCAGCCCTATCAAATAAGATAGGTAAGGGTGAATATGCTCTCCAGCTGCTGCTATAATGGACTCAATGTTGCACACCCTCTGAGACCTGAATACTGCCTCACTATTAAGATATGCATTATAAAAATCTTCCTGCAGTGGTGTGTAGAAGCCCTCTGAAGCTTGGTCATCCCTCCTCGGTGGGAACCAATGCTCAAAGTCCACAAATCTAAGCTACTGAACCTGCTTGGCCGTGGCGGCCCTCAAATCTAAGTGAGTCACTAGAGGCGGACCCTGTGGTCTAGGAGGTGGATGAGAACCCCTTTGTTGTGTCTCTGGCCTCGGTGTGACTGGAGCATGGGTATGACCAGAGCGGCGTAACTATGGCTGAGGTGCCTACTCTGTCTCCTCGGCCTGCTCTCCCTCCTAAGTCTGCTCTGCTGGCTGTGGCTGCTGCTGTGACTCCTCCTAAGGCTAACTCTCATCAATAGCAACACGCCGTCCTCCAACCATGGTTGTCCCAGCTGGACCGCCATGACGACGCTCAACCTCCTGGACAACGGCCCTCTGAGCTGGTGAAAGCTGATCTGCAATAACAACACCACACCTAGCACCTCCTCTCTCTACGCGCTCTACGGCCTCTGCAACTACGGCTACTCTCGCTGTATCTGCATCAGGGTACTTGCACTTCTTCGTCGCTAGCTTCTTTGTCGCCTTGCCTTTTGCATCTGCAGGCTGGCGAGGCGGGGGCCTCGGATCCTCATCACCAAGACCTCCTCTGACATTCTTGACATGAGCCATCTGATGGAGCTAAAAAGAACAACTACCACTGACAAAGATCAACTGCCAACTGTCACTTCCGAGGCTTGGCCTCGATCCGTACTCGAGAGCTTGGCCCCGAGTTGACTGACAACTGCCACTGAGACCTCAGAAACACCGACTCGCTGCACGATGGAATAGATCGGATATATAAATAATTACAACATATCTAGAGATACGAAACCCTAAGAAGCAAGCATTAGGTAAGAAATTAGAATCGAGGGCTTGCTACCTGACGAACCGGTGATCCATAAAGCAGAGGAACAAATCACGAGGGCACCATAGGGTAAACGCCTAGGGTTAGGGTTCTGGCGAAGTGCGGCGGCCGAGCGATGTAATGTAGGCACTGGCGCGTGGAGCAATGTGGTAGGGGAGGCACTGGCACAAACTAGGGCTATGGCGCTTGATGGCTGGCACAGCGACGGTGTTGGAGCAGGGCACGACGGCTCGGGAGCGTGGGGAGGCGCGGCTGTGCGGCGGCGCTGATGCGGAGAGGCGCTGTGCGGTGGTGTGGAGCAGTGCAGGCGAGGTGGCGTGGGCATAGGCTAGCGGTGGAGTCACGGTGGAGCAGAGACGCGGGCAGGAAGCACGACGGCGCGACGAAGTCAGCGGGTTAGGTCAGAAACACGCACGGCGAATTGGGTTTTATGGTGGCCCCCTCGACGTGACGGATAAGGAAAGAACAAAGAGTTGGAATCCTGCACGTTATCTACTGACCGGACGCTCCGGTGGCAATGACTGGATACTGCCACCCAGAGTTCGGTCGATTCTAGAGAGGTCCAAAACCCCTTGAATCGCAACCGGATGCGTCCGGTGAACCTCGACCGGACGTAGCCAGAGTTCGGTCCTCACTGCCTTGATCGCCTTCGCTTGATCGGACGTTGAACCACCATCTGACCAGACACTGAACAGCAGAGTCCGGTCACTCCATCGCAGCAGGTTCACCTCCTATGAACTGACCGGATGCTGGACTTCAGAGTCCGATGCAGCGTCCGGTCACTCTTTTTCCAGCAAATCTTCAAAGTCCTTCGTGTTGCCTATTCCCAATCAAGTCCCAACTTCAATAAGATCCAAATAAACACCAATTGAGACTGATGTGAGTGACCTCTCTCAATCCCTCAAAATTTCAAAATATTTTGCCTTAGGCTATAATTCTTTTTAAGAAAATAGGCAATAAGAGGGCAATTGAAGATAAACAACAAAGCAACATTCATGCATATGCAATGCAATACTTGAAAGTAAAACTAGTTGCTTGTCAAGTTTGATCCAAGGTTAAGCTTCTTCACTCGCTTTTTGGCGGTTATTTTAACCATGTTAGACAAGCCCTATATGCATTGCCACAAAGTAAACATGTTGTAAATTATAATGCAATGCAAGGAACAACACAAGCTCATTTTCTAGTGAAGTTGCTAAAATCAAGAGCATTGAGCTCATTCCGCAATCGACAAAAGTCGCCTCATCTAGCGGTTTTGTGAAGATATCCACCAATTGATCATCGATCCTTACACCTTCTAATGAAATATCATTCTTTGCAACATGATCTCTAAGAAAGTGATGGCAGATATCTATGTGCTTGGTGCGAGAGTGTTGAAATAGATTATTTGTAAGTTTTACCGCACTTTCATTATCGCACAAAAGAGGTACTTTTTCTAGAACTACACCATAGTCTAGCAAAGTTTGTTTCATATAAAGTATTTGTGCACAACAAGCACCCGTGACAATGTATTTTGCTTCAGCGGTGGACAAAGCCATACTATTTTGTTTCTTAGAGGACCAAGATACAAGTGATCTACCAAGCAAATGGCACCCTCCAGATGTGCTCTTTCTATCAACTTTGCAACCGCATAATCCGAATCGGAATAGCCAACTAATTCAAATATAGCTCCTTTGGGATACCAAAGGCCAATGCTTGGTGTGTGCTTAAGATATCTAAGGATTCTTTTAACGGCAATCAAATGAGTTTCCTTAGGATTAGCTTGAAATCTAGCACACATACACACACTAAACATGATGTCGGGCCTAGATGCGGTTAAATATAACAAGCTACCAATCATAGAGCGGTAGAGAGTTTGATCAACCGTGTTACCTCTCTCATGTAGGTCGAGATGTCCATTAGTTGGCATTGGTGTCTTGATTGGCTTACATTCATCCATTTTGAATCTCTTGAGAAGATCATTAGTATATTTCTCTTGAGAGATGAAAATTCCTTCTCTCATTTGCTTGATTTGAAAACCAAGAAAGAATGTAAGCTCTCTAATCATTGACATCTCGAACTCTTTCGACAACAATTCACCAAACTCTTTGCAAGAATCTTCATTTGATGATCCAAAGATGATATCATCAACATACACTTGACAAATGAAGATATGTCCATCAAGCTTCTTGGTGAATAGTGTGGTGTCGACCTTCCCAATGGTGAAGCCCTTCTTAATGAGGAAGTCCCAAAGACGCTCATACCAAGCTCTTGGGGCTTGCTTAAGCCCATATAACGCCTTGGACAACCTATAGACATGATTAGGATATCTAGGGTCTTCAAACCCGGGAGGTTGATCAACATAGACTAGTTCATTAATAAAGCCATTTAAAAATGCACTTTTCATATCCATTTGATATAGTTTCATTTCATGATGTGATGCATATGAAAGGAGGATACGAATGGCTTATAGTCTTGCAACCGGTGCAAAGGTCTCTCCAAAATCCAAACCTTCAACTTGAGAGAACCCCTTTGCAACTAGTCTAGCCTTGTTCCTCACAACAACACCTTGATCATCTTGCTTGTTGCGGAACACCCACTTTGTTCCAATGACTCTTGCACCTTGTGGTCGCTCTTCAAGAGTCCAAACTTCATTGCGGGTGAAATTGTTCAACTCTTCGTGCATGGCATTGATCCAATCAAGATCTTGAAGAGCTTCTTCTACCTTAGTAGGCTCAAAGCAAGAGACAAAAGAGTGATGTTCAATAAATAAAGCAAGCTTTTGTGAGCGAGTCATTGCTCCCTTTGATGGACTCCCTATGATGAGATCTTGTGGATGAGCTTGTAGTAGAGGTGTATTTCTTCTTTCAACCACTTGAGGGGGAGGTTGTGGAGCATCAACATCATGTGCTTGTGTCACCATTTGCTCATGGGAGACATGAGTGTCTTCATTTTCTACTCTCCCATCTTTATTACCATCTTGTGGCACATTTGATGAAGACGGCGGATTGATCACTTGTACATCATCTTCATCATTATTAGGCTTGATGTCTCCAACTAGAATGTTCTTCACAGCCTCCCTCAATGGTTCATCACCTACATCATCAAGATTCTCATGTGCTCCTTGGGAGCTGTTAGATTCATCAAATTCCACATTATATATTTCTTCAACTAAGCCGGTGGCATGATTAAATACTCTATATGCTTTGGATTTTGATGAGTAACCAACAAGAAAACCAATATCATAATATCTTTGAAACTTCCCTAGGTGTTGCTGCTTCTTGTAGATGTAGCATTTGCAACCAAACACCCTAAAGAAGGAGATGTCCGGCTTCTTCCCATTGAGCAACTCATAAGGTGTCTTGCCAAGAAACTTTTGAAGGAATAGGCGGTTAGATGCATAGCAAGCGGTGTTGATAGCTTCCGCCCATAGAGCTTCAGGAGTGTTGTACTCATCAAGCATTGTTCTTGTAAGAGTGATCAATGTCCGGTTCTTTCTCTCAACTACACCATTTTGTTGAGTATATGTTGCGGAGACCTCATGTTTGATTCCAACTTCATCACAATAGACTTCTATGTTTGTGTTGTCAAATTCTTTACCGTTGTCACTTCTAATTTTCTTGAGCTTCACGTCAAACTCATTTTATGCTCTCTTGGCAAACTTCTTGAAGCATGATGCAACTTTGGATTTGTCATGGAGAAAGAATACCCATGATATCTTGAATAATCATCAACAATCACAAGACAATAAAGATTTCCTCCCAAACTCTTGTATGTTGTTGGTCCAAATAAATCCATGTGAATGAGTTCTAGCACTCTTGTGGTTGACATGAAAGCTTTTGTTGGATGAATATTTGCAACTTGCTTGCCGGCTTGACATGCACTACAAAGCTTGTCCTTCTCAAATTTCACATCCTTCAATCCTCTCACCAAATCATTCTTCATTAGCTTCTTGAGTGAGCTCATTCCAACATGAGCAAGTCTTCTATGCCATAGCCACCCAAGTGTTGTTTTGGTGAATAGGCAAGTCTTCAAATTAGCATCTTCGGAGGTAAAGTCCACTAGATATAGGTTGTTATATCTAAATCCCTTGAATATCACTTGATCATCATCCTTGTTAGATACAACAACTTCCTTCTCGTTAAACAAGCATTGGAAGTCAAGATTACACAATTGTCCAATGGATAGCAAGTTGAAGCTTAATGAAGCAACATATAGCACATTTAAGATAGAATGATCATTTGATATTGCCACTTTGCCCAATCCTTTAACCTTGCCCTTTGAATTATCTCCAAATGTGATTTTTTCTTGTCCATCTACTTCTTCATCTAGTGTGGTGAACATACGAGGATCACCGGTCATATGTTGTGTGCAACCAGTATCAATAACCCAATGACTTCCACCGGTCTTTTAGTTCACCTACACATAAGAGATCAAGCTTTAGGAACCCAAACTTGTTGAGGGCCCTTCACCTTCTCAACAAGTGACTTTGCTACCCAAATTTTCTTAGGCCTATTCTTGTTGGGAGGTCCTAAGAACATGACTTTCATCTTCCCACTAGAGTCCTTTCTAAGCATGTAATGAGCATTGGAAGCAAAAGATCTAGCATGCTTGGACAAGGGTTGTGGTGGTGGAGTTTGGCACTCATGGACAAAGTAGCCTTCTTGTCCACACTCAAAACACTTCTTTGGCTTTGGCTTTTGTTGTTGTTGAGCTTGAGCCTTCTTCTCTTTGTTTGCCATGTACCCAATGCCACTTCTATCTATCTTTATGACGGTGTTCATTAGTAGCTCACTTTGAAGATGCTTGCCTCCTGTGAACTTGCTCAATCAAATCTTGAGATGCTCTTTCTCTAACTTGAGTTTCTTGTTCTCTTCCTTGAGTGCATCATTATTTTTCTCTTCCTTGAGCTTCTTGTTTTCTTCTTTGAGCTTCTCATTCTCAAGAATCAAATCACCATCATGATCAAGAGTTTCTAGCACAATAGTGTTGTGGCTTTTGATCTCTTCAAGATCTTTCTTGAGATTTTCATTGTCATTCTTGAGCTTGACATACTCATCATAACTATTGGTCTCAACCACTTGCTTGCCCTTGCTACTAGAACTTTGTTCAATGCTTTCGATGATCAAATCATCACATGATGTAGCTATATCAATCTTAACAACATTGTTAGTAGCATCATGTGGCTCATTGGATAAATATTCTTGAGCAATGACAAGATTATCATGATTAATCTTAAGAGTAGTATATTCTTCTTTTAGCATGTTGTGGTTAGTGATGAGCTCATTGTGTATCCTCTCAAGTTTATCATGTTTTTCTTTAAGCTCTTTCTTAAAAGATTTGAGCTCCTTGAGTTTGGATGATATAGCATCATTTGCTTCTCTAAGCTCAACATTAGCCTTTTCCGCTACATCACATTTAGCTAAAAGAGAATCATTCTTAGCTTCTAACTTGTCATTCTTAGCTCTAGTCTTTCTAATGATCTTAGTATATTGATTTAGCAATCATAAGAAGGTGATTCATATTCATCATCATCACTATCACTATCATCATTGCTAGCATTTTCATCACCACTACTATCATCATTGTTTGATACCTTTCGTTCACCCTTGGCCATAAGGCATAGGTGTGTAGAGGATGATGGTGGTGGTGTCGGTGAAGATGATGAAGAGTCAATCACAATGGCCGCCACCTTCTCATTATCACTATCATCATCGGATGAGCAATTAGATGAATCAATGTCCGTGAGCCAATCACTGACGATGTATGCCTTCCCATTCTTCTTCTTCTTGTGGAAGTCCTTCTTCTTGCCATCTTTCTTCTTGTATGGCTTATTCTTTTTCTTCTCATCTTCATATTCATTGCTAGAATCATCTTTCTTGCCCTTGTACTTGTTCTTGAACTTGTCTTTCTTGGGCTTGGTGCATTGGTGTGCTAGATGACCAAATTCTCCACAATTATAGCAATTCATCTCCGAGATTGGCTTCCTTCTAGAGCTAGTGAAGAACTTCTTCTTCTTGCCATCAAACTTGATGCCACTCTTGTTGAGCTTCTTTAGCATCTTGGCGGTTCTTCTCACTATGAGAGCAAGACTTGCATCATCAATTTCATCATCACTTGAGCTCTCATACTCAAGCCTTGCTTTGCCCTTCTCTTGGCTAGCTTTGAATGCTAAGTCTTTTTCTTTCTTCTTTGTAGAGGATGAGCCATCTTGAGGTGTGATGTGCATGTACATCTCATGAGCATTGATCTTTCCCAAGATTTGTGTTGGTGTAGCGGTGGAAAGATCACCTTGATGAAGCATGGTCACAATATGCCCATATTTATCAATGGGGAGGACACTCAAGATTTTCCTTACAACGTCGGATGGTTGCATTTGAGTAAGTCCAAGCCCATTGACTTCCTCTACAAGAACATTCAAGTGTGAGTACATTTCATTAGCACTCTCTTTAGGAAGCATCTCAAATGAATTTAGCTTTTTCATGACAAGATGATAGTGTTCCTCACGCTCGCTCTTTGTTCCCTCATGGAGCGCACAAATATCCGACCATAGTGCATGGGCGTCTTTGTGGTTCCTCACCCGATTGAACACATCTTTGCAAAGGCCTCTAAAGATGGTGTTTTGAGCCTTTGCATTCAATTTCTCATAATTCACCTCATCGCCTTGTAGGTGTGTAGCATCCCGAGGTTTTGGGAAGCCTTGTGAGGCAGCTCTAAATATTCTAATATCTAGAGCTTCTAAGTACGCCTCCATGCGGATTTTCCAATAAGGAAAATCATCCCCCTCAAAGACCGAAGGAGGTCCATTCCCGTGAGACATCTTTCTCTAGGCGGTTAGGCCTAAATACGTGAGCACGAGGCTTTGATACCAATTGAAAGGATCAAGATGCCCAAGAGGGGGGGGGTGAATTGGGCTAATTCTAAATTTCTTTACAATAATTAAACCCTATGGTTAGCCCAATTAACCCCTTATGCCTAGAAAGTGTTTCTATTGATCTATCGCATAAAAGTTTAGCAACCTATGTTCCAATCCTACTCTAGCATAATAATTCTATGAATGTAAATGACAAGAATTGAATTGCTCAAAGTAAAGAGAGAAGGAGGAACATGGCGATGTTTTGCCAAGGTATTGGAGAGTCGCCACTCCCTACTAGTCCTCGTTGGAGCACCCGCGCAAGGGTGTAGCTCCTCCTTGATCCGCGCAAGGATCAAGTGCTCTCTACCGGTTGATTCTTGGACACTCCATCATGATGAATCACCAATAACCGCTCACAACTTAAGTTGGGTCATCCACAAGCTCCACCGGATGATCACCAAGCTCCCAATCACCACCAAGACGTCTAGGTGATGGCGATCACCAAGAGTAACAAGCACGAACTCTCACTTGACCACGACAAGCCTAATGAGAAGGGTGGATGCACACTTTGCTACTCTTGCTTTTACTAATAAGGGCTCTCTTTGGGATTCTCAAATCTCAATCAACTCACAAGGACCTTGCTCTTGTTGGCACTCTTAAGGGTGTTTCTCAGCTGTTGGAATGAGCAAAAGTACCCCCTCACACGAATGGAGGAAGTATTTATACACCCTGTGAAAAACGAACCGTTATGTGCCTCTACGGGTTGACCGGACGCTCCGGTCAAGCTGACCGGACGCTCCGGTTAGTTCTCCCCGACATCCAGTGTTTAAGTTGTAATCGGACGCGTCCAGTCACGATTTTCCCTCTCTAGAACCTTACTGGAGTCGATCGGACGCTGGCACCCAGCGTCCGTTCGGTTACCTCTCAGCGTTCGGTCGCACCAGACGAAATCATCTTAATCAAATGAACTGACCGGACTCTGAGCCAGCGTTCGGTCAACATTTGACCCACCATTCACTTCCAACTCTCAATCATATGTGAATGAAGTTTGCTCCATTTGATCTACGGGCTATTTTGGAGCTACCTAGTGCTAGATTTAGCAAGTGTGCACCACACCTAACCCACTAAACTCACCTAGGTCAAGCTACCCGTCCATACCCACCTTAATAGTACGACCAAAGGAAAAATAAAGTCCTAAACTACTCTAAGTGTCTCTTCAACACCAAACAACACTTAGAACTAGTCCATCCTTAATCTTGTCGTCCATTCTTTGAAAATCAAAACGATTTACATTATAGGGGCATGACAACCATGATTGCCCAATCGATCTCCATTACCATGACCTAACTTAATTGTCTCTGCAAAACACACGTTAGTCATAGTAATCACGTATTGTCATTAATCACCGAAACCCAACTAGGGGCCTAGATGCTTTCACCCTGTACACCTACAGGACAGTACCCTGCGACCTCCCTGGCATGACAGAACACAAGCAGTATTGTAGGCGCTGACATTTTCTCCTATAGTGTTGTGGGCGCCATCAACTCCCATACCAGACAAACATGGTAAGGCTCCCACATGTGCCTCTAGGCGTCAACAGTATTGTGGGCGCCGGCATTTATCGTACCAGGCGAACATGGTAAAACTCCTTGCATGCCTCTGGATATCAACAGTGTGGTAGGCATCGACGTCTGCCATACCTGAAGAAGACGACGCAACCTCCCACGTGTATCCGATATTAAATAGTATTGTGGGCGCCTACCATCATCTTGTACCCACCGGCGTGGGCAATAAGACCTAGTAAGCATACGCACTCTCTCCCTCTCACTTGTAAGGCTATCCCCTTCATCTATAAAAGGGGATGCGCTCTCTCGAACACAACTCAGTTGATTCAGATCAATCAAGTTCACTAGTACACAACAATAGAACCACCAGGTTCAAACCTCTAGCACATGCTTGAACACATAGCACATAGCGGAGCTCCCATCACTCTCGGCTCCTTTGACCAGAGTCCGACCGGACCTCTTGTCCCCCCATCTTTCTCCTTCTCGTTTGTAACCCCACTGCAAACTTCGAGCACCTGGGCTCAGGAATAAAGTCACCGACCGACTCAAACTAGACGTAGGGCACGTTGCCTGAACCAGTATAAACCCTGTGTCATTGAGTGCTAGGTCACCTCCGATCACAATGTACGGCATAACTATAAATATTTACGTGTTGGTCACTTTCTGCATCGACAGCTAGCTTATAAGTTCGTAGTATGTATTCTGTTTTAAGAGTTGTTGTTGCCTGGTTAATTAACTGTTGCATCATCTTTGCATCGCATTGCATACCTTAATAGGGACGATGATGGATCGTGGAGTCATCTCGAATATCGGAAAAGATGGTGTCTCAATGATCGTGTCACCAAGATGGAATGCTAACTTTTTAGTATATATCTTACCCAGGCAAGCTCCGGTGCATAACCCCTACTTTTCTGTACTTTAAATTATATTTGTACATTAAGTTTTATGGAGTTGAATGAAACCCACTTGCATATATATATATATATATATATATATTTATCCTATGAGTCTTACTAGTACGACAGGATCATATAGATTGCTATGCTACATGACTCCGGTAGAAGTCGAGTGATTGCCTGTCACTCGTGAGAGATAGGAAATATATTATTGTTGTTACTATATTATTATCACTCATGATAAAATGGTGGAAAGAAAAAATAGAGACCGGGTAGGGATGTGGTATGGGTATTGGTGGGTGTAAGAGGTTGTGTCCTACGGCCAACAGGGCATAGCTTGATTATACTTTTTTCCTGTCTGTATCGGTTAAGGATCGGCCGTTGCATTGGGTTCTAGGCAGGTCACAGACTTATTATCCCGAGCACATACTTAGGTATGGACGCAGGGAAAACTTGTTACTTTCTTGTCATGGGTTCCGGCTCTTTCCGGACCAACTTTCAGGGTGATTTTGGGTGGAGGTCCTTACACCGCACTGAGTCCGGGACTTAGGGGCGGGGGCTTGGAGTCCAAGTTTGGACGTGGACCTGGACCCTGTGACAGGAGGATAGTGGATTGGTCCTGCTTGTGCCTGGGGTACAAGCGGGGCGTGTGTTTCAGGGTACCCAGCTGGGCACATTGATTCGCGAATCGGCGGGCAATCCGGTACGGCTTGTCTACAGTCTAGCAACGTAGTAAGAATTGGAAGATGAAAGATGATACAAACATTCTGATTACTTACCACCTGCTTGAAAGTAGCACATTTGCTTACATAGAATGGCTAGTTAATGAACTAATGATGACTGCTAATAAAAATCGAATATAAGGACGCACGTTTAGTAATGCTCCTATAGATACAATAAACCCACAAGCCAGATAGCCTTGCATATCCTTGGAGTCTTTTCTTTTCTCCTATCGGATAAGTCTTGTTAACTATAATTGAGTACTCATGGTTTTATTTTTCCCTGTTGCAGGTGACAGGTGGATGTTAGAGCTGACCCTTGTGTGTGGATTCCTCCTGGTGGGCTCAGAGATGATTCCTTTACGCTGTGATTATAGTTTTTATTTATAACTTTCACTAAATATTTTTATAAATGGAAGTTTTATAATCTGTTGTCCTAGCTTATATAACAATGCTGCATCATGCCAGAGATAGATATTTATTTTCGCTGTAATTCTGATCACATGTTTATATTCCACTGTTAACTTAAATCGTTCATAACTCTGATAACATATTCATATTCCGCTATTATAAATAATAAATATTATACTCTGATGTTACATGGAAAGGGTCATAAGAAATGGCTAAAATGTTATAAGCTTTATTCTCTTATTTGTGATCCTGAGGGAAAAATGTGGATTTTCGGGTTCTCCCTTGGAGTGTGATCGACGGAACTGCGTAATTTGATGTCCTCCCTTGAGTACTTAGTGTCTAATAGAAGACAAGTACTTCTGGGAGGCATTAGATTAGACAGTTCTATCACAGCCGGTAGCCATGGCCTACTGGTGGGAACTGCAGTAGTCAGCAAGCGGCGCCCGGGTGCAGTGGAGAGGGAGAATGAAGGCAGGCAAGCGTCTGGGCATGGTGAAGAACGCCGTGCCGGAGCAATCGCCGTGGACCACGCCGCGTCGGCTCCAAGAACTCAGTGGCGAGTAGTGAGTGCCGGTGGGGAGACAGGAAAGCAGACAATGGGGCTCGGGCGTGGTGTAGCACGCCGGCAGCGCGGTCGCGGTGGAGCAAGCCACGGCGGGCGCGGAGAGATGGTTCGAGAATGGATGGGGAAACAGCGACGATTCGAGAAGAAGGTAAGAGCGGCGAATTTTTTATTTTTATTTCCGTGCGAATGATAGTGGTGCCTGTTGGGCCGTTCGGGCGTCGAGGCCCACTAATGCGCGTCCGGACGAAACGAACGCCTTACTCACAGCATTACATTATCATGAGTGGAGGGCGTGTACTGCTCCTCTCCTTCAGCGCAACGAGAACCCAGCACAACCAATTCATAAGCTGCCTTGTTACATTCTCTATACTAGAAGACACAATTAAAACTTATGACATTTAAGGCCGTTAAAGACTTGAGTTCCTCGATCAGGTTCCCCACCACCATTCCAGCGTAGTTGTCGGTCTTGATCGCTTGCACCACCATCAGAGTGAAATCTATACCTAATATTGAACCATGACAAGTTTTTTAATTTTGGTCCTTGTTTTGCTTTTTTTTTCCCAAGAACGTTGAGTCCCTGTGCCTCAGGAAGAAGAGTTGAGTCCTTGTCGGTCACACTTTTTTTTTTCATGATTTCCTTTTCTATTTGAATGTTTTTTTCATGTCTTTTTTCAATTTCTTTCTTTCTTTTTCTCCGGTTCTAGTTAGGTTCAGTTACGTCTTCTTTTTCCATTCTGTTTTCTTTATTTTTCACAATCAACTAAATGTGTTTCCATTCCATTAATTTTATTATTCATGTTTAACTAAATGAGCTGGATAAATATAATACTGATGGGGATGAATCAAATGAGCTGGATAAATATATTGCAGATCCAAATGTGAGATGTAGTGGTCAGTTTGATATCTTGGCATGGTGGAAGAACCAGATTCAAGAATTTCCTATTCTCTCATAAATAACGCGTGATTTGATGGCTGTTCAAGTCTCAACCGTTGCTTCTGAATCTGCATTCAGTGTTGGCGGCTGTGTAATTGACCCTTTTCACAGCCGTCTTGACCCTGAGATAGTTGAAGCTTTGATTTGCTTGAAGGATTGGGTGCATGCATAAGAAGAGGTAAGAAAGCATCCTTTTTTTTTTGTTTCACCTCCATAAAACTCCTCATTTGCTGATTTTTTATGTCTTCTTTTGTCAGATAAGAAAGTTGGTTCCATTGTTGGTGATCTGAAAGTTATTGAGACCATTGCATAAAAATTTAGAGGTATGACTTTCACAGTGCTTGTTCAACACATTTGCCATTATCTAATTCTCCCACAACTTATTCTAATGTTTAACCAATAAATGAACCATTGTCATTTGAGAGAATTCCTTATTTGACATCAGACAAATGACTCGTTCTTTTCTTGGCCCTCAAAAAATTTATGTTCCCTATTTAACACCAAGTTCAACTTTCATTCATTATACGACACTCCGTTGGATTTTCCATCCGTGAACCGTTAACTGCCATGTGAAAAGACGATTTTGCTCATGTGGGCCCCACCACCCTTCTCCCTCCTCTCCTCCCTTTCTCCCGACGTGTCCACACCCGTATAAGGTCCCTCTCTCTCTCTCGGTGTCGATGGCAGACGCAAGGGCGACCTCAGAGGACGCGGACCCAGAAGAGGGCCGCACGGCTCGAGGTCCATCACCGCCGGGGCTTCTCGGCGCCGTCTGCTCGCTGCTGGCATTGCAGGCGTCTGCCATGCCAGAGGAGCCGCCGTGGTTGCCGTCGATCGGCTCGCTGCGAAGGCGGGGCCCGCCGTTTGCTTGGCCGCTGGCATCCGCGTCGGCATCCGCCGGAGGTGGCCGAGATGGCCTCGTCGGCCGCTGCGTCGAAGGCGCCGCTATGGACGCGTGCTCTCCAGATCCGGCACTCACGCACTTCCCTAGGGCGACCACGGCCGCGGATGCGGTGGCCACGGCGGCGGGGACGGGGACGGGGAGGAGACTCGCGACGAGGCAACAGCGGAGAGGTTGAGGGAGGTGGAGGGGAAGGGAGGGAGGGGCGCCGGTGCTGGCCAGCGCCGCCGCACGGCAGCGGCGTTGGGGAGATCGGGGCCGCCGGGCTAGGGTTGGCCACCTCGGTCCGTTCGTCGTGAAACTGCGAGCTGGCTTCAGCGGGAACGGTGGGGGAGTTGGAGGGGGAGGGGGAGAAGGGGAGGAGAGGAGGGAGAAGGGTGGTGGGGCCCACAGGGATAAAATCGTCTTTTCACATGGCAGTTAACGGTTCACGGATGAAAAATCCAACGGAATGTCGTATAAGGAATGAAAGTTGAACTCGGTGTTAAATAGAGAACAAATTTTTTTGAGGACTAAGAAAGGAACGGATCATTTATCTGGTGTCAAATAAGGAATTCTCTCTCGCCATTTCCCTTGTTGTAGGATGATGAAGTTGCTGACAACGATGAAAAGGTGGAGGGGCGCAACGCAAGAGACCTGGCTGGACTACAGCTTTGACTAGGCTGTCAAGTGTTGTCTTGTGATGTTGTCTTCTGGCTTCACCGAGAAAGAATGAGATGGAGCAGAAGTGCTCGACTGCGGGCTATTTTCTTATTAGCATTTGCTATCCCCAATTTGGATTAGACTTTGGTTGTTTACTTGTTTGCCTGTGCGACAAGAACTGGAACTTGTTAGTTATTTGGAACTGTTAAGTGTTATTTAATATTTTCAGTATGACCAGTAAGCTATTGTTATGTCCATCTGTAATGGACCTTTTTTTTTATTATTAACGTGATTATTGAATCTGCTGTGACGAGCTACACATGGGGGTGTTTTGTTCTTTAGTCGCTCCATAAAATTCATGTCACATCGAATATATAGATACTAATAAAAAACATTAAATATAGATTAATTATAAAACCAATTACATAGATGAAGGCTAATTTGCGAGACGATTTTTTAAACCTAATTAATCTGTCATTAGCACATATTTACTGTAACACTACGTTGTCAAATCATGAACTAATTAGGCTTAAAAGATTTGTTTCATAAATTAGTCGTAAGTTGTGTAATTAGTTTTGTAATTAGTTTATATTTAATACTCCATGCATGTATCTAAACATTTGATGTGACATGAATTTTATGAGCGTACGTAGAAAGCAAACAGGGCTTAAAATGGTTACATGAGTCAATGTTCCTGATTTAATTTTTCCGATCGTTATGGACGTGAATCCGATCGCACTATATCGTTCCCGACATCCTGAATATCTCGCTTTCGTTTTCCGACCGAGTATTCCCGGTTCCAATTTCATTTTAATATAAAAAATATGAAATAAAAGATGGTTAGAGGATTTTCCAGACCGTCCCAACCGTTTTCATCCTGCACTCCCTTTATAAAAAGTGCAATCATCCCCTTTTAATGAATCAAATAGTAATTTTAAATTTAACTAAATCTATAAAAAACAAACTTTTATAATATCAAATAGATATTATTAGATTAATCATATAATGTATTTTAATAGTTAAATTATATAAAGATATAAATATTAATACTATTTTATTAAAATTTAGTTAAATTTAAAAGTATTAACTAGGTTTAAATATAGAATTATATATTTTTTAGATAGACGGAGGGGACGTAGGTGCAAATTCGACGCGGGTCCATCCCACTCGCACTCGGAGTTGGGACGAGACGTGTCCATGTCGCTCGGCCATCCGTGCCTGTGCCTCCGTCACCGTGGACTCGTGGAGGCCTCGACCAGTCGACCGTGACCGAGCCAGCGCCGGCAACTATTCTCTCTCCTCCCTCCTTCCCCTCCCTCCTCCCTCCGCTGTGCAGGAGCACCACCACCCGTTCCGGCCTCCGTTCCTGCAGCAGGCCCGGCAGTGTAGAGAAGAACTGCCGTGACGGAGGGGAGAGAAGCCGGCGGCGCCCAGCGAAGTCGCCCCCGCGTCCTCCTCTGTCGTCGGCTACTGCCCATACCCGGCCCTCGTCATCGTCGGCGTTCAGATCTGGTCTTCCTTTGCCAAGGTAGACCCTAGCAACTCTAGTATTTGATTTCCCATTATCCGATATACGTATGATGTTGTTTGCATGAGATGGTATTGCTTGTCAATTGGATCACAATAGATACATTTTTGTCAAGTTTGGCGTACCAACAGACTCAAATTGTTAATGTTCCTTCCCATAAAGGTAGGACTGGGATATATTTCACTTGGGATCGGGCACTGCAATAATGCAATTCTCACTGACAATAATGTTTATTTTGAGGTAGCGTTTAAATGTTGGAATTTTCTAATGTTTGGATCCATCTAAATGATCAGTAAATGAAATTTCAGCCTCAGTGCTAAACCGCAGCTTATCCTTATCTTACTGCTGCACACTTCTGGAACTGAGAGAATTTTGTTGGGTTGAGGGGGGCTGAGGCGCAAGGCTGGTTGACAGGAGGAGGGGGAGGAGAGCCGTCGAAGATGATACTGCTCCAGTCCCCATCGAGGTTCCTGCTCCAGATCCTGCAAGACCGTGTTCTCAGGTATGTCGCTCGCTGCCACCTTGCTTTCGCTTAGATAGAACAGAACCACATCTTGCTTCTGGTGGCATGGTTTTTTGCATTAATCTCATTTAATTTCATTTCATGCGATGTCGGTGCGATGCAGCGGTGAGAAGGGCATGGACATCGACTGTCACACGGTAGAGTTCGATGATGTCCGGTATCATATCCAGGTGAGTTCTATCGCATAAATTTGCGTCCAAAGCAGTGGCCACTGTGCCAAGTCTCGGCAACAAATGGATGATATACTTACACCACCATGGTGGCAATGGCTTGACAGATTTTGGCATCAATCCTAATCAGTGTCAAAATCTTAGGGTAGCTAACTTTTGGCGAGGTTGGTTTTGGTACAAATTAAACAGTTGATCCTAAGGTGGCTATCTACTCAATGTTTCAGTCCAAAAAATATATACAGTTTGCAGTGTTAATCCTGCAGAATATAACAACAATCAGTAGTTAATTGGTCTACTCTTCCCAGTTTGGTATGTTCCATTTGATAGCATTTCCCTTTTAACCTCGAATTACCTATTTGCTCACAACAACAGTAACAACAAGAGCAGTGAATAAAATGCTGTCACCTTCTTACTTATTGAGTTTTCCATATACTGAATGGTTGCCATAACACTACATACTAACCGTATAATTAGTCACAAGCACTTAGTGGTGCAAGTAAAGGTTTCGTCTGCCTTTCGTAATATAACAAATATGGACTTGCTAGTGTTTGAGCATTGCTATTTCAGCTGAAAGTGTGTTCAAATTTATAGGTTGATATTGTTCTACTTTAAGCAGGTTTTCATCTAATTTTCAAGTTCTTGGGTGTGGAAGCTGCATTTTCTTATTTTCTGAAATGAATATGGACATCACTCTGTCATGTACACACTAGACATTAGGATTATCACCTGTCTGATGCTCAATATCACAATTCTAATGAATCTGGGCTTTGGTTTCAGTTTTCTATGAGGAATCCAAAGGTAATGGTGTTGTCAGTTGCTTTGCCTCTGCCACCTCCTGAAGCGATTCTGTATGAGGGGCTTCCACTTGGTGCCATTGAAGCTATAAAAGCAGCTTATGGGCCAGTTGTGCAGATTCTTGATCCTCCAAAGGATGGGTTTGATCTCACAATGAAGATAAGTTTGACAAAACTTCCGCTAGATGAAGGTTCTAGAGTTCCCTTCTCAAGGTTATTAATTGTCTTGTTGTGCTGCATGATCAAATTGATTGATGCTTCCTTGTATCTTTAAGTTTCTCTGCTAGTAGATTTCAATGTAGTGTAACATTTCCAAGGTTATAGCTGTCTTGCCGAACAACATGTTCAAACTTGCTGATGGTTTGTGTATCTTTAGATGCTATTCGTTGGGTAAAATTTCATTACTAGTTAGGCCTTGTTTGGATACTCTCGTATTCATCTCAGTCCACATGTGTTGAGGTGGATTGGGGGTGTAAATTAGTTTAAGTTCCACCCCAATACAGCCCAACACATGTGGATTGAGGTAGATACAAGCGTATCCAAACAAGACCTTAGTTGGAAACATCTTCCTCTGTATATGAGTAGATGCTTCTGATGTCATGCGAATGTACGATGCGGTTAGTTGTCTAAGATTTGCATTGATTTAAGTATCCTTTGACTAGAGTAAGTAACTGTTACCTCAAAGAAAAAAAGGTAACAAAGAGCTCTAGATAGGTCTATTCAGTTTGTTCTTTACATTTTTTTACAGATGCTTGTTTTATTTAATGTTGATTGCATCTTTCAATTTGTTGCACAATGCCATCCCAATTATCTTAACATTTTTTGCTCATCAATTGTTATTCTTAATTTATCATTGCAGTTAAACTAAAATATTTTTCTGTTTATTGGAATAAAACTGGCTTTGCACTGCTGAAGTATTGTGGTGTTTTTCCAGGCCATCATAATAGGTTTATCGATGTCCATTTCGTTACATTTATTTGATGATGATGTGGGAGTTTTTATATTTCTATTTTTCATCCATCACATTTACATTTAGGCGCTTGTATTTCTCTTCAGAATGTAGAATTCGGTCAGTGAGTACTTGATCTGTGGTGCTTCCGTTTATGATAAGCCTACCAAAGCCATAGACATCTCCTGAAATGTGATCATTTTTCTATTTAAGTCATGTTCTCTGTATTTGTAGCCTCTAACCATTTGTTTATTTACTATATTCCAGAGCAAAGGAATGCTATCTTGACACAAATTGCATCTATTAGAGAGGTGGTGCTGGGTGCACCACTGAAGCTCCTGCTGAAACATTTAGCCTCAAAGACAGTTGCGCCTAATGTTGACAAGCTTGTTGCTCTTGTTCACCGGCCTAATGAATCCTTTTTCCTTGCTCCCCAGGTATAACTTTAGGAACAGCAATATCACATTATCACTTAAGTGTGCTGTACTAATTTTATTGTGTGCAACAAATGGGATTCACTGTTGTTTTTTCAGGCAGATAAAGTTACTATTGTGTACCCAATGAGATTCCAGGACTCCATTGATATTGTTTTAGCAACTTCCTTCCTGCAGGTATTTTGGATGCTTCCTTTTATTTCTTTCATCAGCTTCCTGGCCTAGTGTTCTTCATGGTCTTTTGTCTTTCATGGTTATCGTATCAACTACATTTGACACTAAAGAACAATTTAACCTATCATAATGCTACAATTCATACTGCAATGTATACATGCAGCAACCCATCAATTAAGGAGTTTTCCAAGCCCAAATAGAACTCTTACTTTCTGTTGGGCACTTCTGTAGTTCACTAGTTCTGTATCTGTTGGCTGTAGCTCCAAAAGACCAGTCCTACTCAGCCTTGGGTAAGACTCAATTGATGGGAGCATTGCTTACTCTTTTTCTTCTTCTCGTTTAAATTTAGGAATTTGTGGAGGCAAGACGAACGGCTGCACTTAATAATGTTCCTTCTTGTATGTGGTCTCCGGCACCACCTCTTGAGTTAAAAGGAGTATCTGCTGATGCACTAAATGCAAATGCTGGCTTTGTTACTTTCGGTAATTTTCACTTTTCCTAGTATACCTTGTTCCTCCATGAAACTATTTTGCCTCACAGACTTTTGATTTGTGCAGTTGTTTACCCTCGGCATGTTGAGGGTAGAAAGCTAGATAGAACAGTTTGGAATTTGTTGACATTTCATGCTTATGTAAGCTATCATGTAAAGGTAAGACCCTTTAATGTGTCATTTGGTTATATAGAATTACTGAGTTACTACCAGCAGCTTCCCTTGAATATCTGGGAATTTACTAGTCATGGTGAATCGGAATATTTCATATGAATGACTGGAACTGAAAATTGATTTGTTTGCTTCAAATGACATTATTGTGGCCTATTCCAAGTAATATGTGACACTCTTCTTTCCATGCCTCGAATCTACCCAAAGAAACACACAACACTGTCTCTTGATAATGATTGTGCCATATATGAAAATACAAATTTTCAAAATAAGTCCTGGGATTTGAGCAAATAATCTGGAAAAAAGTTGTTTCAGATGGGGGCAGAGAGGAAATTTTGGGGGCAGTGTATTTTCACAGCGTACACTTCATCTTCTGAGTCAGAACAATAGAACCAAAGGACTCTTCTTTGATCCCGTATTACCTGCGGGCTTGAGTGGTGATACAACCTACTTCTGGATCAATCTGTAATTGCAGATGGCTATCTTGGGAGAAATTGGGAATAGTTTCCTTAACCATACCTAGCAGTCTCAATGTTTGAACAGCACTCTATTTGGGAACATCTGATATTTGTGTTGCTTGTGCATTGTGTTGGTTCTCGGCTGCTTACCAGTAAGCATTCAATACTGTGCATCTCGAGTACCATTGGCTCATACTCCCTCCGTCCCCAAAAGAATGCAATTCTAGAACAGTGTCATGTTTAGTATATCAAGTTTGACCAATTATAGATAAAAAGTATAAATATTTATAATATAAAATAAATATCATTAGATTAATTATGAAATATATTTTCATAATAAATTGATTTTGAGCCATAAATGTGAATACTATTTATTAGAACTTGTTATTAGATTTACACTAAGCCGTTACTTATAATTTTGCAAGTTCTCAATTGCTATGGTTTCCTGTATCAGTGTTCTGAAGGATTCATGCATACCAGGATGAGGCGCAGGGTTGAGTCACTGATCCAGGTAGACTTAAAATATTCTTTTGTTGGATCAGGTCATTCTAGAGATCTTGTACTTCCTATGGTCGTAAATATAAGTGCATCTATGCTTGTATTTTAGCTTTGACCATCAATATCTAAATTCGGTAAAGAGTGATAACACAAGATTGAACATAATAGATTCATTGTGGTTGTCATAATATATAACTTTTTTCATTTAAGATACTCCCTTGAAATATAAGGTATCCTAGGAATTCTAGGACAAATTGTGAGATAAAGTAAATGGCGCATGTAACCCTCCTTTAATTGTAGAGAGATATTGTGATTACCATATGAGTTGGTTATGGACATTAATGCTGCCTTTAATATATTTTATAAATATTCCTAGTCAAAGTTAAAAAAAAGTTTGACCTAGGACAAACTTAGATAGACTTATATTTGTGATTGGAGGAAGTAAATACTTCAATATCTCCACTAACCTCAAATTGTTCATTCATAAATCATAAGTCTTAGTATCCTTTCAGGATGAGTTGTTTTAGCAACAGGTGCTACTTGCTAGTTTAATGTAAGCATACGATGGTGGTCTGATGGAAGCTACTCATCGGGCAGGAGTCATAAGGGATAGCAGAAATTCAGTATCGTCTAATGGATGGATACAATGATCTGAAACAAAATGTCTAGGAAATAACATAATATGAAAGAAACTAAGGGGCCGTTTGGAACCCTTCATTTTAGAGGAATTGAAATCTACTTAATGGATTAGACTATTTGGCTTAGAATTTGACATTCCATAACTTTTCTAAGCTCACAAATAAGCCTATTTCAAATTCATAGGGTGGGAGATGGAAATGAATTCTATAAATCACTATGCTATAATTCTACTTTTCAACTTATAGCACATTCTTTAACTCACTTCCCTACGATAGAAATGCAACATATAAGTATGTACCTTGTATGTCTAACAATAAATATACAAATATATTCTATATACAACTATATTAGCTTAATTAATCTATGTCTAAATGATCCAAACGGGTCCTAATTGAAATCCTGATTGCTATTGCACCATGCAATGTTTTCCTGACCTGCTTTGTACTGCAGGCGTTGGACCGAGCGAAGTCTGATGCAGAGAAGCTGAAGAAGTTGGTACACGGTGGATCTTTCAAAAGGCTGGTTTGTACTTCATGCAAATAGCTATCGTTTATGTATTATCTTATCAATCATTGATTCATACCATCCTCGCAGAGCCTGACGAATGAGGGCGACTCGCGTTTCTGAAGGGAATTGACAAATGATGTTGTTTGACTGTACCCGATGGATACACTCTGTACCATTTGGTTAATGACTTATGTTGTGGGAAGCTTACTTCCGATCAGTTTTGGGAGCAAAGGCTCGGAACCGGTTAAATCCATGGCATTGAATTTTAGTGTGACTAGCAAATATGTCCGTGCGTTGTACCGGGAGAAAATAAGTTATTCAATTTTCATGGAAGACGAGAACATAAATTTTACTGGTCTATCCGCTGATGATAATGACGGGATACCTCTCTCAGTTTTCTACCTCTCAGTTTTCTACGTTGCGGTACTCGTCGAGGGTTACATTGGTGCATTCACACAGTAGAGACACAAATTTGTTTAAACCGAACTAACAACAAACACCTCAAGATATTAGTTCGTGTTTAATTAGTTAGACCATCAGTTTAACCAGGTTCATATAAGACATGTTTTGTTTTTAATCAAAATTGTATCAATAACTTGACGTTAAAACTTATTTTCAATGAAAAATTAAAGGTTCAAAATGCCTTTATTTATTCTTTATTTTATATTTGTTTGTCGAAACGTGATGAAAAAGATAAAAAAATGTTAAAATTAAAACTACAATAATAGAAACGGATGAAGCCAATGGGCCAGAACCGACTCTTTGTGATTTTTAACATCTTCATTCAGGTTTTACTACAGCTTGTTGGACAACGCGTCCAGCCAAGACAGGGAGGGGGAAGGAGGTCCATTGCCTCAGCATCATCGCGGCCCACTTCGACGCTGTCCTCCACGAGGTGAGATCATCCCAAAAGCTGCGACCATACGGTGCCAAAACTAGTGAACTACGTGGGACTATTTCTTGTATGAGACAGGCACGGCGCGGCCGTCGTCGCTGCTGAAGCTCCCCGTCTGCTACGGCAAGGAGAGAGCCAGAGCCAGCACCTCATGAACTTAAGGTGGCGTTTGGTTGCTTGCATCAGGCCTCAGCCAGGCTCTGTGGATGCGAGATCAGACGTTTGTTTGGTTCGCGTATCTGTCGGGCCAGGCTCTACGCGTGCAAGGAACCTCCCTCACCCAGGCTCTGGAGGAACGCAGAAATCAGCTGTTTCTACCGGGCCAGGCTCGCATGGTGCGGGTAATTAGCCATCTAATGACATTATTAGTGCATTATTAGCACATATTAAATGATATTAACATATTTCGATTAATATTAATGAGTAATAAGATAAACTAAGAACTATAAGATAATAGTTGCTCATAATAAATGTCATGATGATGATTTATATATTTTTATCTCATGCAACCTGTCCTCATGCGAGCAATCAAACGCGATCTCAGAACAACCTGGCTCGTGCAAACAAGCAACGAAACACCACACTCTTGCATGCATTGGGCCTGGCTACTGGAAGCCAGGCTCCTCCCATGCGAGCCAGGTTGAGTTCATACGCGAACCTAACAGGCCGTAAGTGACACTGGCCTCTTGCGTTGTGTCGAGGATGAACTCATGCCGGTGGCCCAGCTCGAGGTATCCAACGACAAGCCCCATACAGGGCTGACCGCTGCATCCTCCGCGTCGGTTAGGAGTGGGAGCTCACTCAAGCAAGCGGTGTCTATCATATTTGACGATCATCAGGGACAGCAAGGGCGATGCGGTGATGCGGCGGTGGCAGGCATACTCGGCTGTCTCCGTAAGAGACCGGTTCCTGTGCTGGGTCGACTACCTACTCGGCTTCATCCTTTGCGACATGGCCGTGGACGACGCGAGCCTTAAGCTCTGGCCTCCGGTACGTGACACGCCGGTGCTGCCTCCCGACGAGGTGCACTGCTTCGAGTCTTCGACAGCCGCCGGCGCTGGCGATGTGAGGTTCGTCAACATCGAAGCCCGCTGCTGCGGCGGCGACCATGGTAGGAGCACGTGCGAACACGTCCGCTTCTTGTTCACCGTGACCACCTGGACCTGAGCCTCAGCGTGGACGAGCCTTTGGAGTTGGTGAAAGACGGCCTGCTCGACTGCGACGAGCTCTGGACGCTCTAGGCCTACGAGGGCCTGTCGCAGGTATCGTGGAGTTCCCAATCTTGAGCTTAGACAACCCTGACGTGATTGGTAAGAGGAGTTGATAAAAGCATCATTATCAAAGATAAACTATTTAGAAAAATATCAAAAATAGCAAATCCAGTTGATGATACAAAGTATAGTAGAACACAAAATTATGTGGTAAGATTAGAGGTTTTATTTTATTACATATTAATTTCCTATGGAAATTATGCCTCTTTATTATTATTATTATTATTATTATTATTATTATTATTATTATTATAAGGCAATAGATATATTTGTTTATAACTATCCAATTCTATTCAGTCTGGGAAGCCAATTCTATTTTGGAATGTGAAATTAAACTCAGATTTTGTATACTATTTTTGGTTTAACTAGATATATGCCCGTGCGTTGCAGAGGGGTCATAATTTTTTGACGACGATGCATGTGGCTTACGGCTTAGACGAATATACACGTAGGACACGCTTTTTGACGGAGGGGCGAGTGGGGCGATGAGCGGTGCAGACGATAACAATTCATATTTTTTTTATAGTAGAGAAGAGACAGAGATTTATCGACGAGGCATAAGAGGAGTCCCAACCCTAAAACTACAAGGCAATCTCTATAGTGTGGCCACGTCAACAAGAATCCGGCTCGCTAAACCGCGGGCCTGCTTGGTTCTGAGCGGACTGTGTGTGGCCTCACCTAGTTGCACCGATGTAGGTAGCGAGAAAATTTCCCGTTCGGACGAGTCGTTTTGGTTCTCCCTTCAGATCAAGCTAAACCTTGCTCGAACAATCCCAAAAAAGTTGAGCTGAGAACCAAATAGACATTCTTACTCGCTATCCTTGCTCGGTAAAGTGCCACAGTGCGTGGCGAAGGATCTAAGGAGACCCATCTCTCAACGCCCATAGTTTCTCTTGAGTCCCATAGCACTAATTGCTATCTATCAGTCATATTTTCTCTTCGCATCTTTTTCTGTCTCCTTCCGCGGTCTCGAGTTGGGTGCCAGCGACGTGCTTGCCAGGAACGACGGCCAACCGGAGGCCGAGCTGCATGCCTAAGTGCTTGCGAAGGGGGCGACATCGGCACGCGGCTGGGCTCTCCGCGAGCAGTGTGGCTGCGCGCGGCAGGGCTCTCTGCGACCAGCGTGGCTAGCTCAAGCTTGAGTGGCCGCGTCGACGTGGACCACCGAGCTCGCGAGCGTGAGCGCCCACGACGACGGTGGTTACAATTGCGTGCGCGGCCAGGTTCGTGGGCACAAGCTGCGACGGTGCCAGTGAGGACGCGAGTCAAGCAGTGGTTGTGGGGCGGCGAGACGCGACTGCAAATCAACCCAGCCTGTGCCGCACGAGCCGCGAGCAACGTCGTCATCACGAGCTCGAGCATCTGTGATGGCGCGGGGCACCCAGCTGTTGAGCCATTGAGCACGAGTGGCCATGATTGGGTTGCCGCGGCGGGGACGGCCGGTCTTGCGAGCGCATGGTGCAGCGGCGCCAGCGAGGATGCGCTTGAGGTGAGGTCGCGTGCGTGTGTACGCACGCACGTAAACGCAGCCGACGATGAGGTGTGGTCACCGAGATGCGGATGCCCGCTCGGAGGTGCGGCCGGCGGCAGTGCGAGGTCGCGTACAGGTCCTGTTGGCGCAAGGACAGCCCAGCGCGTGATCGACGACGACGACGGTGGTGACCACGGCGAGGTTTTAGTAGATAGAACACGAACTCAGAGAGATAAGATTTGGTGCTGCCAAGTTGCCGCAGCTTTTTGGTCTCTATTCATGCTCTTTATATATAGATGTAGATACACGCTTGGCCTTGATCTCCGAGCCTCCCCACGCCACACCGCGTACCGTGCGCGACGTTGTTTCACCGTGATGCGCGCCGCGTGCGCAATACTCGCTGTGGCGCGAACCAACTAGACCGACTAGGTTGGATCGTGATCTAGCACGCCACCGATCATGTCCACCCCTAACCTACTAACTGAAGCAAGATCTTAACCGAAACAAAGATTACAAGCGTGCCTATCAATTTAGCTAACATTTCTCCCCCTAAACTTGATGCACCTTGTCCACGCCGAGCGCTCTCCTCAGCTCCAGGAACCTGGCACGCCCCAAGGCCTTCGTGAAGATGTCTGCCAGCTGGTCTGCCGTGCCGATGTGATCCACCTCCACCTTGCCTTCTTCTATACACTCACGAATGAAGTGAAACTTGGTATCTATATGCTTACTTCGATCGTGGTGTACCGGGTTCTTGCTCAGGGCAATCGCTGACTTGTTATCCATGAGCAACTTCACCGACGCTTCTTTTGTTCCCAGCAAGTCTCCTATCAGTCGACTCAGCCAAACACCCTGACAGGCTGCTGCAGCTGCTGCCACATACTCTGCTTCACATGATGATAAGGCTACTATCTTTTGTTTTTGTGAAGTCCATGTGACAAGGTTACTCCCCAGGAAATACACAACTCCAGTAGTGCTCCTCCTGTCTTGAACATCCCCGGCGAAGTCACTGTCGCTGAACCCGAGCAAAAAGGGTTTCAGTTTAGTGTCTCTGTCATATTTGCAACCATAACCTGTGGTGCCTTTCAAGTACCTTAAAATTTGCTTCATAGCACCCCAATGAGCCTTTGTTGGAGCTTCCATGAACCTGCTAACAACACCCACCGAGAAGGCTAAATCTGGTCTAGTGTTGACAATATATCTCAGGCTTCCTATTATGCTTCTATAGGCTGTTGGCCTCACAACTTCATCCTCCATCCTCTTGCTTAGCTTGAGTCGTGCCTCCATTGGGGTTGCAGTAGGATTACAATTCAGCATCCCTGCATTTTCCAAGATCTTGACAGCATAAGCACTCTGACTCAATGTGATCCCATCATCCCCTTGCTTCACTTCAATACCCAAGTAATAGCTGAGAAGACCCAGATCACTCATGTTGAATTTTCTCATCATCTCTTGCTTGAATTGTCTGATATCACTGACACTCGGCCCAGAGATAACCAAATCATCAACATATACTCCCACAAGCAGGAAAGAACTCTTGTTGCTTCTCCTGTAAACTGCATGCTCCAACTTGCTCCTGACAAAACCAAGAGCTATCAGCTCTTTGTCCAACTTCGAATTCCAGGCTCTAGGAGTCTGTCTCAAACCATATAGTGTTTTTCTCAACTTCAATACTTTATCACCTTTTCCAACAATGAAACCAGGAGGCTGTTTGACATACACATTTTCAGTCAAGTCTCCATTCAAAAAGGCCGACTTTACATCCATGTGGTGAACTTGCCATCCACCCTGAGCTGCTAAAGCCAGTATTACTCTTACTGTTTCAATTCTGACCACAGGTGCAAATACCTCATTGAAGTCCACTCCTTGCACTTGAGCGTAGCCTTTCGCTACTAGTCTAGCCTTATGCTTGACTACCTTGCCACTAGGGTCTTTCTTGATTTTAAAAACCCACTTGAGGCCTATGGCCTTCTGCTTGTCAGGCAAATATGAAACATCCCCAGTTTTGTTAGCTTCAATAGCCTTCATCTCGGCCTGCATTGCCTCTCTCCAGCAGGGCTCTGCCATAGCCTCCTCAACCGAGCCTGGTTCTTCTGCTGCTACTAAACACAGCCCGCTGTACTCCTCAACAGGTACTTCATCTGTTGAATCAAGCAAATCAAATACAGTTCTGTACCTCAACGGAGCCCCGTCTGAATCTACTAAACCACCTGATGGGGGCATGGCCCACTGAATCTGTTGTACTGCCGGTGTTGATCCCGATGACCCAGAGGATGGCGAGTGCGGTGGTGTAGCTACATCACCCATGCTGCCCTGGGATGGAATTGACGCCACAGGAGAGGCCGGAGCACCGCCGTCTGAAGAATCAGCGCCCAACTCTGAATCGTGGTCTGTTGCCGGACCATGAACAGTGTCTGGGAGCTAGACAGAGAATGTGTATGGTGCTGTCACCTCAGTGCCTTGCTCGACGCCATCCTCCCCCCAATTCCATGCCTTCTTTTTATCAAATAGCACATCTCTGGAGATCATCAATCTGTCCTTCGCTGGATCATACACCCGATAACCATTCGTGCCAGATTCATAACCGAGAAAAACTCCCGGTACCGTTCTATCTGTCAGTTTGGTCAGACTAGGTCCAAGCTTCTTTGCATAAGCCGTGCACCCAAATGTGCACATGTGCCTGACCCCCGGTTTCCTGCCAAACCATGCCTCAAACGGCATCTTGCCATTCAGGCTTTTTGTCGGTGCTCGGTTCAAGAGATACACTGCTGTCTTGACAGCTTCTCCCCAAAATTTGCCAGGCACTTTCATCGTTTTCAGCAGACAACGCGCCATCTCTATGATGGTCTGATTTTGTCGTTCAACCACCCCATTTTGTTGAGGCGTATATGGTGTCGTAGTATTGTGCTTAATGCCTTGATCATTGCAGAAAGTCACAAAGGTCCCTGAGTTGAACTCTCCACCACGGTTAGTCCTAAAGGCTTTGAGACGTCGCCCTGATTCCAGCTCGGCTGCAGCCTTGATCTTCTTGAACTGAGCAAAAGCTTCATCTTTTGTTTCCAACAATTCGAGGCACATATACCTGCTGTAATCATCGACTATCAGCAGGAAGTACGACTTGCCTCCAGGTGTGGGCGGCGCGATCTACCCACATAGATCTGACGGGACGAGTTCCAAAGTAGCCTCGGCATGATATGCCGTGGCGCGAGAGAAGGGTGCTCGGTGCTGCTTCCCAAGTGCACAACCATCGCACACTTGCTCCACCGCACGAATTCGTGGTAGTCCCTCCACCATGTCCTTGGAGCCAAGCTCCTGTAAAGATCTGAAATTCAGATGCCCATACCTTGCGTGCCACAGCCACGCAGTTTGTTCCATGCTGGGCATCAGACACACGAGGGAGGCCAGCTTGACCTTCATGACGTACAGCCGGTTCCTCCTCTCTGCGCGGATCAGAACGCTGCGCTGCCGATGCGTAGCCTGCCGGCGTTCGAATATCTCCATGACGCCATTGTCGATCTCGACACGACATCCCGCCTCTTCCAACTACACAAGGCTAACAATGTTGCACTTCAGAGAAGGAATAAAGTATACCTCTGTAAGTACACGATGTTCATCATGCTTCCCAGCAAGTGCTACTGCACCGATGCCTTGAATTTCCACAGTGGAGCCGTCCCCGAAGCGCACAGCTCCGCGCACGGACTCGTCGAGACTCGCCAACGCCTCTCGACAGCCCGTCATATGATTAGTTGCGCCCGTATCAAGGATCCAGGCTCCCTCGTGGTACTCTGCCGGGAATACACGTTCCTGATTCAGGAACACGCTTGGCGCTCCTACGATCGGTGTTCTCACCACCGAGCACACCTGTGCAACCAGAAGAGCTCCTGTCTCGACGTCGCCCGCTGCATGGTGTGCGGCATCTTGCTTTTCCTCCTTCATCTTGGTCTTGCACTCTTTTGCAAAGTGCCCATAGATTTTGCACTTGTTGCACCTGCCTTTACGCCTTGGTGTTCCCATTGATGTGAGCCTCACTCTAGAGTCACTCGTGTCACTGCCACCGCGTGCCCCGGACTTGTCCTTCTAGACATAGCGACCACCGTCCTTCTTCTGGCTCGACGAGGAAAACGAATCTATCACCATACGACTCTTGTTTCTGACGTTCCACTCCTCCTCTGTCATCAGGAGGTTACCTGTCTTCTCTATGACCTTTTCAATGGTAGGCTCAACCGATCCTCTGCAGCTCTCAAGCGCCCGATCAACTCCTCAACGGTGAGTGTGTCTAGATCACAAAACATCTCGATTGCCACAACCACTTGATTGTACTTCGTGGGCACAACTCTGAGGAACTTTCTTACCACACGCTTGTCATCGATGCTTTTGTCTCCAAGCCCTTGCAAATCAGTGGCGATCTTGGTGATGCGCATGGCGAAATCCTCGATTGTTTCTCCTATCTTGAAGTTGATCGACTCAAACTCCACCAAAAGCTTCTGAGCATTGACCGCCTTCACGCGATCTGCTCCAAGGCGCATCGACTTGATGGCCTCCCAAGCCTACTTCACCGTCTTTTTGTTCAAGAGCATGGCATGCATCTCGGTCGGCACACCGCGAAGCATGGCCCCAAGAGCCAACCTGTCCCGGCGACGCTCAATCTTGTCGTCGGTGATCACATCCCAGAGGAACATCGCCTCCAGATTGCACTGAACGTGCGATGCCCACTCCTGATAATTCGTGCGTGTCAGCATCGGCCAGAGTAGGTTCCCGGCCGCTTGGTTGAACGCCTTCTCCATCGCGTCCTTCTCTCTGCTGGTTGAACCCATCTCCGGCGACTCTCGGCTTCTCCTCTTCTTCGACTCCGGCGGCTCTCACCACCAGCAAGCACCCCGGCACCACCTCCTCGGCTCTGATACCAGTTGTTGGTGCAAGGACAGCCCAGCGCGTGATCGACGACGACGACGGTGGTGACCACGACGAGGTTTTAGTAGATGGAACACGAACTCAGAGAGATAAGATTTGGTGCTGCCAAGTTGCCGCAGCTTTTCGGTCTCTATTCATGCTCTTTATATATAGATGCAGATACACGCTTGGCCTTGATCTCCAAGCCTCCCCACGCCACACCGCGTACCGTGCGCGACATCGTTTCACCGCGCCGCGCGCCGCGTGTGCAATACTCGCTGTGGCGCGAACCAACTAGACCGACTAGGTTGGATCGTGATCTGGCACGCCACCGATCACGTCCACCCCCTAACCTACTAACTAAAGCAAGATCTTAACCGAAACAAAGATTACAAGCGTGCCTATCAATTTAGCTAACAGGTCCATCTCCAGGAACAGAAGTGGCTATGAATCATGCTTTTCTGGAGTTAAATAATCTGATGAGATGAGGCGCTTTTTCGGAATTAAATAATGTGATGAGGAGGTGGAGGCCGTCGACCGTTCTCCGCACGGACTCCGTTGGGGCCGAGGAACGCGTGCTTTCTAGACGGACGGAGGAGAACGGGGCGGCAAGACGAATAACCCCCCTCTATTTTTTTAGGTGTAGATAGTTGTAGAGATAATAGTTCTTGTATCTCATTTTTATTTTTATTTAAAGTATTTTCCTGCCCCTTCCGTCCGTTGCGAGCTGCACCTAATCCCTGTTTTTTCTCTTCCCTTATTTACCATTGGAGTCTGTCTCATACTAATATTTTTTCCTGATTTTTATCACGTGAGGAAATGGACGCAGATGATAACCATACTTATTTTTTAGGTATAATATATAATACTAGGTCAGTAGGCGCGCTTCGCCGCGCCCGGATTCTTTAACACATATGAGCAATTTTGGTTGTTTTGATCAACAGGAAAGCGTCTCACTTTAGACATAATTTAGTCCAGATGAAAAGAACGAATAATGACTTAGATGGTGAATGAGGTATATAGCACCATTAGAGTTGTTATGCTAAACAATAAACATACACAAATGCTGGAGGAAACAATTAGCGGCAACTGACCATACAAATGAAGAAGTAAACAATTAGCAGCAGTTGAACTGCTATTTTGACAAAGAATTTGAAGTAAAATCTCATAATTGTTGTTTACATGAATGTGCTTAACATGATAATACATTATTTAAGAAAAATATACGGTCCTTCGCTCTTGGTAGAATGAGAGGACAAGTTAGATAAGATTCATCTATGCAATGGATGCAAGTACAACCATGCTGCGTGGCTCCATCCTGCAATACTAAGGTCAAAGTTGACAGTGTAAATTTCTTTTACAGATGACGTGTAGCTTTGACAACACAGAAGTGTTTGTCATGATCATCAGCAAAACTACAACTTTATCTACGATCAACATATGTGATGTGCAGTTTCTTGGATCGAGCATGAAGATATATGTAAAAGAGATCAGTGAGCAGGGTCATTAGTACCCTTCTATGTTGATAGCAGAAAACGACCATGACCAAGTACTCAAGCAGCTTAGTATTTTAAACACGCCATGATAGCAGTATATGAACAACACGAGTCTCAGTGGTTTTATTTGCAAAACTGGAAATGCATGTGACATCTAGCAAAGTAAACCCAACAGGACTGTACTTATCATAGTGAAATGCTCATAATCTGTAATAAGTTTCGGTGTTAGGGGTTGAAATCAGAAAGGCAAGATGAAGGAGGAATGACGCTAAGAGGAGATATAAGGTTTGTTAGGGGCTTCAATGTGGCACCAGAAAATGTAGACAGTTTGTTCTAGCAAGCATCTACTGATGATTGAAGGCAACAGAGTCTTACAACTTTTGTATATGAACAAAAAAAATATAGAAGAAATAAAATCAAAATATCATTTTTATTTCCTTACCGTCTATAGTTTCTTAAGTACTGATTAGAAAACCAGGAGACTAATTAGGGAACTCATAAGTAACAACAGTCATCCAACAAGAAAATTAGCAATGCTCATATTATTACCTTGTTGTACCCAACCTTGAAATTGAAATAGGAATGTTCTGCTTTTTTGGCAAGCACGATATGATTATGCACCAGATAAATGATGTGTTTGTGAACATTAGCTCTCTGTGGTTCATAAAATGGCATAGTTTGTGGATCAACCAGTAGGCAAAATCTAACAGTAAGAGTGTCTAAAACTCATATGAGATTAGTTACACATCATACCGACTGAACATAGAAGCAGAACCATGGATGGATCGATAAGATTCGTATTGCAGCTAAAGATATCCGGTACCTAATTGAACAATTGAAAGATCCTAATGGCTACAGGGGGGTGAATAGCCTATTAAAAATTTCTACAACAACACTTAAGCCAAATGGTTAGACAATAAGATAGTGAAGCGAGTGTTGCGCTAGCCTACTAAAAATGCAAGCCTCCTATCTATAATTCTAGTTGATATGATCTCTAATTCACACAAGAGGCTATGTCACTACTCTCTAAGTTAGTGAGCTTTCAAAGACTAACTAAAGAGCCCCACTAACCACTAGACAAGACACAAGCTTGCTCTCAAAACTAATTACACTAAAGAGTTTAGCTACACTAGAAATGTAAAAACAAGAGAGGTAGTGAGTTATACCGCCGTGGCCAGAGATGATCAATCAATCATAATGAATACCAAGAAATCCTCGGAGACAAGATGACACAATGGTTTTTTATCGAGGTTCACTTGCTTACCGGTAAGCTAGTCCCCGTTGTGGCGATTCACTCACTTGGAGGTTCACGCGCTAATAGACATCACACGCCTAACCCGTAATCGGGTGCCGCACAACCAACATAAGATGAGGATCACACAAGCCACGAGCAATCCACTAGAGTACCTTTTGGCTCTCCGCCGGGGAAAGGTCAAGAACCCCTCACAATCACCACGATCGGAGCCGGAGACAATCACCTTCCTCCGCTCGATGAACCTCGCTACACCAAGCCGTCTAGGAGTCGGCAAACTCCAAGAGTAACAAGCGAACCCCGCAGCGAAACACAATTACCAAGTGCCTCTAGATGCAATCACTCAAGCAATGCACTTGGATGCTCTCAATCTCACCAAAGTGATGATCCAATCAAGCTAAGTGAGTGAGAGAGTGTTGGCTAGGCTCACAAGAGTATATAGGCAATGCAAATGGCCAAGAAGGCCAACACACTTAAATAGGGAGCCCCAACGAATAGAGCTATTGGCCCCTTCACTGCACAAAATTCGTGGTGACTAGACACGTCGGTCAGGGTGACCGGACACACGCTCACCAACGTCCGGTCGCTGGATCTGTGCCACGTGTCACCTCCTTCAAACGAGAGTTGCTAATCTCCAACGACTAGTCACAGTGCGCCCAACGGTTAAGACAGGACGTAGGACACCATGACTGGACGCACCAACGTGGCGTCTGATCGAGCATGCACCCCTGCCAGCCACACAGTAACCGTACGCGCTGCTTTCGCACCTGACACTGACCCCACGCAGAGTCAGGTCGATTCCAGAGAGCATCCAGAACCGCTTTTTCGTGACCAAACGCGTCAGCTTAGGTGTGACCGGAGTCAGGCCAGAGTCTGGTCCTTCGTCTCCTTTGCGCGCCAAGCTATGCGACTGACATCAGCATACGTTACCTCATGACTGGATGTAAGCCCTACGCGTCTGATCCTCCGCCGCCAAACCCTAAGCATCGCAGCTCCTCCACCACTGACCGAACGCACCACCAGCGTCCAGTGCAGCGTCCGGTCCACACTGGACAACACCTCGACTTCTCTAACTTCACCACCATTGATCAAATGTGCTAACCACCAAGTATATCACCTTGTGCACGTGTGTTAGCATATTTTCACAAATATTTTCAAGGGTGTTAGCACTCCACTAGATCTAAATGCATATGCAATGAATTAGAACATCTAGTGTCACTTTGATAATCGCATTTCGATACGAGTTTCACCCCTTTTAATAGTACGGCTATCGATCTTAAATGTGATCACACCCAATAAGTGTCTTGATCACCAAAACAAAGAGTTCCTATGAATATCACCTTTGCCTTGAGCTTTTTGTTTTTCTCTTTCTTCTTTTCCAAGCCCGAGCACTTGATCATCACCATGGCCATCACCACCGTCATGATCTTCACCATTTGCTCCACCACTTGGAATAGTGCTAACCTAACTCATGATCACTTAGAGCAAAGGATTAGCACCTAGGGTTTCATCAATTCACCAAAACCAAACTAAAGCTTTCAATCTTCCCTTTTTTGGTAATGGATGACAACCCTTTTATAAAGATATGAATTGAAATTCAATTGAATTCATGTTGCTTGCCCTGGCATATTTACCATGTGTAAAAGGATTTGGACAAGTTTCATGAACCCGATTTGGTAGCATTAGCTCCCTCTACATATGTGCTAAGAGTTTGGATTGAAGCTTGCACATATGCATTGATTAGAGTTGTGGGAGAATAATGTTTAACAAATGATGCTAAGGTATAAGAGATGGACCTTTCAAGCGTGTTACCAATCGGAGTGCACCAAATATACCATCCTTAGCACCATTGTTGGTTAGATACCACTTGGAATTACTTGCGACACAAATACTAGATACCTCATGAGATCAACATTATATGCAAGGTTCTAATACCACTTGAAAACCAAACAAGTAAGCAAGGTATATCTAACTATCAACCTATGCATGCTAGTTTTTTATTTCACCATTCAAACCTACAACTAGCATACACCACACAAGCATGTATATCAAATTTAAACTTGACAAATGCAAGCAAGTATATGTGAATGCACACTCAAATGCACCGTACAAGTTCATGAGCTTGCTCCCCCTACTTATGTGCTCAAATTTTAATTGATTCTCTTACTTTCATATTTCTCCCCTTATGTCAAAGTTCTCCCCCTTTGTCATCTTTTCTTTATCTTTGTTTCTCTCCCCCTATCTTTGTGAATTACTTCTCCCCCTTTGTCATCAATGACTACACAGGTTCAATTTTAGATAGGTTAAGATTATCAAAGTCAATCAATGGGGTGAGGATTATTTTCCTAAATTTGGTTCAATCTAGAACACTTGCCAAAGAAATTTAACTCGGTTTGATCCATGGACAAGCTTCTTCACACCTCATTTCAAGGGTTATCTTGACCATGTTGAGTTAAACACTTATAGTTTGTTTTCTAGATCAAACGCTAGGTTCACAAGTCCACAAACATGTCATATGCCACCACTAGATCATATCAAGCATAGAAGCAATAGTGGTACCATATAAGTATCAAATTCATTTGATCTTCATGAATGAGCCTATAAATATGAGGAATGACTAGATGCACTAAACATGTCCTTAGCAAAGAATGTATGCATGCCGATCAACTTTTACCTTGGATTGCTCGAATGAGAGGCATGTTATATAAGTGGTGTGCATCAACACATATTTGAGAAATCCAATATGTTCAACTCATTCCTTATCTTGCAAAACATTTTCTCACCAAGTGGCTTGGTGAATATGTTGGCAAGTTGATCTTCAGTGCCCACACTCTCAATTGAGATGTCCCACTTTTGTTGATGATCTCTAATGAAATGGCGGCGGACATAAATGTGCTTTGTTCTTGCATGTTGAACCAGATTGTTGGTAAGCTTGATTGCACTCTTATTGTCACATAGTAATGGCACTTTCTTGAACTTAATTCCAAAGTCATTCAAGGTGGCCTTCATCCAAAGAATTTGTGCACAATAATTACCGGCGGATATGTATTCGGCTTTGGCGGTTGATAATGCAACACTATTTTGCTCCTTTGATGACCATGAAACAAGTGATCTTCCAATAATTGACATTTGCCCGATGTGCTATTCTTTCCACTTTGCATCCCACATAATCCGAGAAGAAGTAACCAACTAGCTAAAGCTTTGCTCCTTTGAGATACCATAAACCAATATTTTGTTTATGCTTTAAGTACCTCAATATTCTCTTTGTAGCCTTCAAATGACTTTCTCTTGATGAGACTTGGAATCTTGCACACATGCACACACTAAACATGACATCCGGCCTTGATGCGGTCACATAGAGTAGACTTCCAATCATAGAGTGATACAACTTTTGATCTACCATGTTACCACTTGCATCAATATCCAAATTGCCATTTGCTATCATTGGTGTACTAATGGCCTTTGCTTCATTCATGTCAAACTTCTTGAGCATGTCTTTGATGTATTTGCCTTGACTCATAGATGTACCATTCTTCATTTGCTTGATTTGAAGACCAAGAAAGTAACTCAATTCTCCAATCATGGACATCTCAAACTCATTTGCCATCATCTTTTTAAACTCTTCATAAAAGTCTTGATTGGTTGATCCAAATATGATATCATCCACATAGATTTGCAACACAAACAAGTCCTTGCTAATCTTCTTGGTGAAAAGAGTGGTGTCAACCTTCCCTATTGTGAACCCTTTAGAGAGTAGGAAGTCCCTTAACCTCTCATACCATGCTTAGGTGCTTGTTTCAATCCATACAAAGCATTCTTTAACTTGTATACATGGTTGGGCTTCTTGTCATCTTCTAAACCGTGAAGTTGCTCAACATATACTTTTTCATTGATGTAGCCATTGAGAAATGCACTCTTGACATCCATTTAATAGAGCTTGATGTTGTGGGCACAAGCATATGCTAGCAAGATTCCAATAGCTTTCAATCTAGCAACCAGGGCATATGTTTCACCAACGTCAAGACCTTCAACTTGAGTGTAACCTTGAGCTACCAATCTTGCTTTGTTCTTTACTACTATCCCATCTTGATCTTGCTTGTTTCTAAAGACCCATTTGATTCCCATCACATTATGGTTATTTGGTCTCTCAACTAATTCTAATACTTGATTTCTTGTGAAGTTGTTCAATTCTTCATGCATAGCATTCACTCAATCAACATCCTTCAATGCTTCTTCAATCCTGTTTGGTTCAATGGATGACACAAATGAGAAGTGTTCACAAAATAAAGCCAATCTTAATCTTATTTGTACACCTCTAGAAATATCTCTAATTATAGTGTTCAATGGATGATCTCTTGCAATATGAGTTGGTTGGAGTATTGGAACTTGATTGCTTGCACTTGTTTGATCATTCTGTTGAGATGATGAACTAGCCACTTAATCTTGCACATTGTCATGAGAGCTATAAGTACTTGCTTGATTTGTATCAACTTTCACATTTGAGTTAGATAGTACTTGCACTTTATCATCTTCTTCATCTATTACTTGTCTAGGCCTTAATTCATCAATGTCCATGTTCTTCATGGCATTTGAAAGTTGAATGCCTCTAATATCATCAAGATTTTCATTGTTATCTTGGGAATCCTTTGTTTCATTAAATTCAACATCATGTACCTCATCAAGAGTACCACTTGCAAAATTTCAAACTCTATATGTTTTGCTAGTGGTTGAGTATCAAGCAAGAATCCTTCATCATATTTCTTGTCAAACTTGCTCAATCTAGTGTCTTTTCTCAATATGTAGCATTTGCAACCAAAGACCCAAAAATATACAATGTTGGGCTTTCTACCATTCAAGAGCTCATAAGATGTCTTTCCTTTCAATAGGTGACAATATAGGCGGTTGCTATAGTAGCAAGCCGTGTTGATTGCTTTGGTCCAAAAGGATTGACTCACATTGTACTCACTAAGCATAGACCTTGCCATGTCAATAAGTGTTCTATTCTTCTTCTCAACAAGGTCATTTGATTGTGGAGTGTACTTGGCTGAGAATTGATGTCTAATTCCAAAATCATTACATAACTCATCAATTCTAGTGTTCTTCAACTCACTACTATTGTAACTTTTAACTCTCTTGATGGTTGTTTCAAATTCATTGTAAATTCCCTTGACAAATGATTTGAAAGTTACAAACACATCACTCTTGTCCACTAGAAAGAATGTCCAAGTGTATCTAGTATAGTCAACCACTATCACAATGCCATATTTGTTTCCACCGATGTTAGTGTATTGTGTTGGCCCAAACAAGTTCATGTGCAATAACTCAAATGCTTTACTAGTGCTCATCATACTTTTTTTAGATGGGTGTTTCCCACTTGTTTGCCGGCTTGACATGCACTACATAGCTTATCCTTCTCAAATGTGACATCCTTCAATCCTCTAAGTCATGCTTAATCAATCTATTCAATTGTTTCATTCTAACATGACCAAGTCTTCTATGCTATAACCAACCCATATTAGACTTAGTGAACAAGCTTGTTGACAATTAAGCTTCACTAGCATTGAAATCAACCAAGTATAGATTCTTATATCTAAAGCCTTTGAAGATCAAATTAGAGCCATCTACACTTGTGATCTCTACATCATCTACTCCAAATATACGCTTAAATCCAAGATCACGCAATTAAGCCACAGATAGCAAATTGAAGTTCAAGCTCTCAACTAGCAACACATTGGATATGCTCATGTCATTGGATATTACAATCTTACCAAGCCCTTTGACCTTGCCTTTGCCATTGTCACCAAATGTGATACTATCATAACCATTGCTATCATTGGTGTTGATTGAGTTGAACATTCTTGCATCATCGATCATGTGTTGAGTGCACCCACTATCAAGAACCCAATGCCTTCCTCCGGCTTTATAATTGACCTACAAAAGAAGATTGATTCTTTTTAGGTACCCAAACTTGCTTGGGTACTTGAAGGTTAGTGACTAAGCTATTTGGCACCCAAATGGCTTTCTTCTTTGAGCCCATAATTGGTGTACCAACAAACTTAGCTTTCACTCCATTCACACCCTTGGTAAGCAAATAACAAGAATCAAACTTAATTGAGAATACATGAGTGTCCTTGTTTTTGTTCTTGCAATATTGCTCTATATGCCCAACTTGCTTGCATCTATTGCAAAACTGACCATTGCCCTTTGCAAAACTAGTCTTGTGAGTAGCAAATGTCGCCTTGCCTTTTTTGAGGGTATAGCCCAATTCTTCTTTGTTGAGAAAAATCTTTGGCTACCCAAGCACTTTAGCAAATGGGCCTCACCACCATAGGCATTGCCTAAGGCGCGAGTGAGCTCATTTATCTCCTTCTTGAGGGTCTCATTCTCAACCATTAATGAGGCATCACAAGTGAAACCATCACTACTAGATGAGGTAGAAGTGGAAGTGCTACAAGAAGAGTTAGTGGAACCAACAATGATAGGCTTATAGAATGATTCTTCAATTATGTCACAAGTTAAGCCCACTTCACATGTTACAACATGCTTTTTCTCACTTTGCTCATTAAATAGAGAGGAATGAGCTTTTTAAGCTTTTTGTGAGCCTTGCCAAGCTCCTCATGGTCTTCCTTTAGACTCCCATGAGATGCATTTAGCTCATCAAAGGCTTTCCTAAGGGCTTTTAGTTCCTTAGTCAAGGCTTTGCATTTCCTTCTCTTAATGTCAAATAGTTAATCTTTAGTTGGTTCATCATCATCACTATCACTTTTATTTTTATCATGTTCCTCATCACTCTCATCATCGGATTGTACCTTAGTGGTCTTAGCCATGAAGCATGTCGATGGAGTGTCAAAGATTGAAGGCTTCTCATTGATAGCAATGCTTGCAAGAGCCTTCTTCTTGGTGGTCTTATCATCATCACTTGAATCATCATCACTTAAGGAAGTATCACTACCCCCCTTCGTTTTCTTTTTGAATGTCATCTTGTCCTTATCTTTCTTTTCCTTCTTCTTGCTCTTTTTGTCATCATTATTATCATTATTGTAAGGGCATTGAGCAACAAGATGATCCTTGCTACGGCACTTGAAGCACCTTCTTGATTCTTCCTTGTTCCTTGATGATGACCTCTTCCTTCTAGCATGATAGCCCTTCTTCATCATGAACTTGCCAAACTTCTTCACAAAGAGAGCCATCTTCTCATCATCTAACTCATCAATGCTCATGTACTCTTCATCCTCACTTGATGATTCTTACTTTACCTTGCCCTTGGATGAAGAACCAGCCTTGAATGCCATACTCTTTCTTCTCATCCTTCTTCTCATCTTTCTTCTTATTATTTTCTTCTTTCTCATCATCATCTTTATATGTGTCATCGGTCATCATATCTCTCAACACTTGGTTTAGTGTCATAGTGTCCGAACTGCTCCTCACTAGCAAGTGACCAACATGCCAAACCTTAATGGTAGGCATCTCAAAAACTTATGAGAGAAGTCCTTGTCCTTCACTTCCTCACAAAGTGCTTTGAGATCATTGACAAACACTTGGAGCCTATGGAACATCTTGGCACACTCTCATCATCTTTCATTTTGAAGCTTGCAAACTTTTCTTTCAGAATGTATGCTTTTGCGCCCTTCACCGCTTGAGTGCCCTCAAATAATTCCTCCAACTTCTTTCAAGCCTCATGAGCCATCTCAATGTTCTTGATTTTCTCAAATGTTTTCTCATCAAGAGCATCATGAATTGCACTAAGAGCTATGTCATTGTTTTGGAGCAATATCTCTTCGGTCGCTGTGGGTGCCTCCGAATTAGCAACCTCAATCTTGATCTTCACCACCTTCCATATCTTTCTATTGATTGACTTGATATGTGTGGTCATCTTTGACTTTCGATATGGATAATTTATGCTATTAAATTGGGATGGCTTCTTGGTGTTGTTGATTTGAGCCATTTTAACACCGTAGGTTGTTAAGCCTCAAATCACGGTGAATAAGTCTTTAGTTGGTTCATCATTCCCTTCTCTTAATCTTCCGAATAAGTCTTTCACAGGCTTTGCAACCAAAGAGTCTACTGCCTACGTTTCTGTGCAAGTAGCAGGCATCGGCGTGCTTGGGAAGTCTTTGCCTCATCTTTGCACATGTTAGGTTTTTCCATGATGTGTACTTCATCTGTCCTTAGATATATGTCGTTTTCGCTTTTTGAGAAACAACTTTGACTAAACATATATATATATATATATATGGTATATAATTAATACCATTAGATAAATATTTGAATCTAGTTTTTTAATAAATTTACTTGAAGATACCAATGTTGCATGTATTTTCTATAAATTGAGTCAAACTTTTGGCATGGAAACCAACGACGACAGTTAATTGGGGACATAAAGAGTACACATTGTAATCAAGTTTTTGTTCATTTTATAAAATATGGACACATTATAAATTGATATGGACACATTGTAATCATTAGAAGCCTATATGTTTTTGTTCATCTTATAAAATATTTTTTCCTATATACTAACGTTTTTCATTTAGTTAAATTATAATTTTCTCAATTAATCAAGTAATATATGAGTTTGTTAGTTATAGCATCATTGTTGTTACTGTACTAATTTATCATCAATAATGCTACCTACCCGACGTCCGTCCGCATCGGATGCAGCCCACGTCCCACTAAAAACAGTCCACCGCTCATTTCCCTCTCTTATCTATTCGCTCTATTATCTATTCTCCATTCACTAGAAGCTAATCCCACGCCACGCCATGCATCAATCATGCGCCACGCCTCAATCCTCGCGCTCCCGCCTTGCTTGATGATTGGGCCACACACCTCCTCAACGTCCCTAAACTTCTCCTCATAGTCCTCTACCATTCATCCTGTAGCGCCATCCTGCTCCTCCTAGCGCCTCCACAAGGGCGGCCTCCATCCGCAGCTACGACGCTCTGGTCGTACTCGTGCTCTGGTGATGCCGAGGCCTGAGATAGAGGATGGCCTCTCATTTGCCTCCTAGACCATAGGGTCCGCGTCCCGTGACTCACCTTGACTTGAGGGCAGCCATAGCCAAGCAAGTGCGGCAACTCCACTTCATGCAGTTTGAGGACTAGTTTCCGCTAAGGTGGGATGAGCGTGCTTCAGAGCACTTCTATACACTACTGTAGGAGGATTTCTATAATGCTTATTTGAACAGTGGAGATGCATTCAGATCTCAGAGAGTCTGCTCCATTAAGTCACTTGTAGCTGCAGGCGAGCAGATTCGTCCCCATCTATCATATCTGCTAGGGTTGACAGACCTTCTTAGATGGACTAGCCACTATGTTCCATAATGGGTCCATGAGTTCTACTCTTCACTTTGGATTGACCCAAGGCACATATTCATACACTTTGCATTCAGAGGCCATGACTACAGGCTACAGAGCTCGAGGTTAGAGAGATTCTTAGGATTCTAGAGTCATCCATTTGTCTTCATGAGGTTTGCTATGGTCAAATAGAGCCTCCTAGACGCCCTCATAGTGGGCTTGTGCCACCCACAGATCTAGTCCGACCATGCTTCATAGAGCCATTCGGTGAGGGGTCGAGCAGGACACCATGAGACCTTACTCCTACAGCTTGGCTTCTTGATGCTATCATGAGGAGGACTCTACTCCCGAGGATGGGTTACCACGAGGGATTGACTTGCATTCAGTTATGGTTGGTGAACTCTCTAGTGCAGCAGACAGTACTTGATATTTGGGATGTCATTCTTTCAGAGATGGAGGACACTCTTGCAGATGGGTTCAGAGGTCACAGATAGCTGCCTTACGCTCACTAGATTACCTTCTTGATTAGAAAGGTAGTTACATAGAAGTCTCCAGAGATGATGGCTGAGTACACAGGTGCTACTATAGAGTTCCCTCCTTATAACATGACTCTGATGCTCCACCACAGTAGTGCGAGGACACCTTGCCAACCGAGTCATCGCCCAGAGGTCCTAGAGACAGCATCCTAGTAGGATGAGATCATCAGGGGCATTGCAGCCACAGAGGAGAAGCAGCTAGATGCTTAGCAGGAGGGTATGGTCAAGAGCGACCCTAGTGACAGTTCTGATGATGATCATCAGACTATTCCTCAGATGCCTCCTCGACCACATGATAGAGAGGCCAATGGCTCCAGCTCAACTCCACAGCCACCGTAGACAGACCCTGCTCTTCTAGCTATTCTTGAGTGGATGAGGTGGGATCAGGCACGCCAGCCCAGGAGACCGTAGCTACACTAGCACAGGTGTAGGGTCAAGATGGCGGACTAGAGGGGGGGGGTGAATAGTCCTTCCTAAAATTAATCGCGTCGGCTAACCGAAACAAGTGCGTAATTAAAAACTATCGGTCTAGCCAAGACTACACCCCTCTATCTATGTTCTCTAGCACCTTCCAAAGATACTAAAAAAGCAACAAAGGTGCCGGGCTAGCTAGAGCTCACCTAACCAATTCTAGAAGCAAGGTCACATAAACCTATGCCACTAGTACTTTAAGCAACAAGGGAGCTCCTACACATACTAGTAAGCAAAAGCACAAAGCCACCTAATTCTCACTAACAATGCTCAATAACTAGGCAACCAATGCCAAATTAGAGAGCACAATTACTTAGCTACACAAACTAAGCAATGTGACTAACAAGGTTACACAAACCAAATTAGCCACGCAAGGGAGCTACTTCTATGCTACACAAGCAAGAAGGTAACTAGTAAGCTATACAAGCTAACTAATTACAAGAGCAACTACACAAGCACAATGTATATGAAAGGTAAATACAAGCTTGTGTAACGAGGATGCAAACCAATGGGAAGAACAAGGTTGACACGGTGATTTTTCTCCCGAGGTTCACGTGCTTGCCAACACGCTAGTCCCCGTTGTGTCGACCGCTCACTTGGTGGTTCGGCGGCTAATTGGCATCACCCGCCAAGCTTGCATGTCGGGCACCGCAAGAACCTACCCCAAAAGTGAGGGTAGCTCAATGACACGCTCAACTAGAGTTGCTCTTCGCGGCTCCCGCGGGGCGAGCACAATGCCTCTCACAAAGCTCTTCTCTGGAGCACCGCACAAGCTTCTTGTGGGCTTCGACGGAGACCACCACCAAGCCGTCTAAGAGGTGGCAACCTCCAAGAGTAACAAGCACCACCGGCTTGCAACTCGATCACCTAGTGCCACTCGATGCAACCTCATGATGCAATCGCACTAGAATTGCTCACTCACACAATCGGATGATCACTATCAAGTATGTGTGAGATGAATGGCTCCTAAGCACTACCACACAAGCCATCAAGGCTCTAGTGTGCTCAGCTGCTGGCCCAAGGCCGACCATGGCTTCTATTTATAACCCCACGAACAAATAGAGCTGTTACCCCTTCACTGGGTAAAAGTCGAGACGACCGGACACTCCGATCCGATCGACCAGACGCTGGACCTCAGCGTCCGGTCACGTGATACTCGCCACATGTCCCCTCCTTCAAACGCTGTTCATCCGATCTCAACTGTCATTTGACAACCGGACGCAGCAGCTTCAACTGACCGGACGCTGAGCCTCCAGCGTCCGGTCGTTTCTAGTAAGGTTCCAGAAACAACATTTTACGACCGGACGCGTTCGGTCGATCACGATCGGACGCAGCACTAGCGTCCGGTCACTCTCCAGCTTCTTCTCTGCCTACGTCACCATACGTCAGCTCTGACCGGACGCATCCTGCCAGCGTCTGGTCACTTCTAGAGCCAGCGTCCGGTCCACTCTATGAGACCCTATCTTTTCTATATAGGGCGCTGGTGACACTCCGTCGGTGGGGTTTCTCCTTTCGCCTCCATTTCTTCATCGAGTTGATCCACATCAACTCCAACTTCATCTTCTTTGTAAATGTGCCAACCCCACCATATGTACACCACCATGTGTATGTGTGTTAGCATTTTCACAATCATTTTCCAAAGGATTAGCCACTCAACTTGCCACGCCACTCGATCCTAGCGACGATGCAAAGTTAGATCACTCGAGTGGCACTAGATGACCGATATGCAAACAAGTTTGCCCCTCTTGATAGTACGGCCATCTATCCTAAACCCGGTCATAAACTTCTCTACACACCTATGACCGGTGAAATGAAATGCCCTAGGTTATACCTTTGCCTTGCGCATTCCATTCCATCTTCTCCAATGTCGATGCAACACATGCACCAACATGATCGACAATGATATGATCCACTTCATATCATCACGTGATCATATTGGTTCATCAATCTTGACTTCACTTGCTTTTCACCGTTGCCTTCGTCCATCGGCGCTAAGTCTTTGCTCAAGCTTCACTGTCACGCGGTCCATCGCTCCAAAGCCTCCGACTTGCCCTTCACGCTTGCAACCGGTCCATCAAGCCAAGTCTTGTCTTGATCTTCTCCACCTTGATCACATGACTCAATGTCATGTCTCATGGGCAATAAGCTCCTTCATCATCACATGTGTGAGCTTTGCAACATCTCCAAGCCATTTTCACCTTCATGGCATATGTTGCTCACACACATGTACTTGTGGACTAATCACCTGTGTATCTCACATAAACACAATTAGTCCACCTAGGGTTGTCACTCAATTACCAAAACCACACAAGGACCTTTCAACATGTTCAGGCTAGACAGGACGAGTTCTAGAGACAGCAGCAGGCCATACAGCAGCAGCAGCTCCTAATCCAGCAGCAGTTACTTGGTTTTATGTAGCATATCGTCACTGCTATTGGGGTTGCTCCGCCATAGTCTACACCTCAGATCGGCCAACCTACCACCACTTTAGTGACTCAAGCTATATAGCCCAGTGGGCTTCAGAGTCAGGGACAACCAGCTACTCAGTTTGCTTCACCTATAGAGCAGGTGTCCTAGTGGTTTGCTTCGCTAGTGATGGCCTAGGGTCCTCACTTCACACCTATTGTTATGGGCTTCACTCCCCCTCAGAGTTCCTTGGTGCTTATGACTAACACCCCAGTTTACAGGAGCCTCGATGCCACTTTCAGCGAGCTTATAGGGTAGCCTACACCGCCAGAGCTATGAGTTCCTGCTCCTACCATAGTTGCTCCAGTTACTGGGACTACTGAGACGCTCTCATCATCTGTTGCATCATCAAAGCCACTGACTACAGTGATATCTCTAGAGTCATAGGCCACGCCAGTCCCAGAGCAGACCCAAGACCGCTTCAGCTTCACTTCCAGCGATAGAGGGTCAGACCGCTCAGAGCTTAGGGTTAGAGGATGATGCTGCACAGTTCTAGATTTCTCACCACACCTCAGTGCCCGACTCGTCTGCTCCTGCCCCGCTGTCTGACCCTTAGGTTTTGGTGCTTGACGCCAAAGGGGGAGAGGGATCGAGTATGTTAGATCTAGGGGGAGCGTTACATCTAGGGGGAGCATATGATTTATTTCTTTTGGCTCTTTATGTGTGATACATTATGCATTCATGTTTACTTTCATGCATTGAACTACATACGTGTGATTGTGATACTTATGTGATATGTGTGCTCTCTACTTTGATTTATATACATGCCATGTCACTTGGTTATGCTCATTTGCCATGCTTCCTGTCGATGTTTTACCACCGATAGCCTGCCATGGGGTTACCCGGGACAGTATGTTCGGGCTTCAGCGTATGCAGAACTCGACGGTGAACGCAAGAGACAGTCGATTTATCCTGGTTTGGGCCCTCGATCGTTGATCGAGTAATAGCCCTACGTCCAGTCGGTGTTAGCCTCTGCATTGTATTGATCGTAAAGTGTTGTTGTGTTGTTACCATTGTTCTCTAGGATCCTGCCCTCCTTTATATAGTCAGGAGGTCAGAATCCTAATCAGTTTACAATGAGAGTTCCTAGTAGGATTACAGAATAATACTACTACTAGGATTACATGGGGAGAATCCTAGTTAGACTAGATCTTCTCTCTTCCTTGCAGGGTATCCTATGGGTCCCGCACCGACAAGCCCCCGAGCACTTCATGGTTGTGCTCTGAAAGCCTCGTCTTGTTCTTTTAGGTCTTGTCGAGCAAGAACAAGCGTCGTCTGAGTGCTTTCTTGAGCGAAACCGTGTAGCGCTCTATGAGATCTTCGCGTGGTGTGTACCTTTTTGAAGAAAAAAGTACTCCCCTTTGGGTGTAGCCCCCGAGCCTCTTGCTATTTGGTACAAGGAGCTAGAGGGTCTTGTCTTGAAATCGCTCTGATCCTTCGTTGAAATGTTCCTAAGCATGTACCCGTGTTCTTTGTCAAAAAGAACTCGGATATATCTTGGTCCAGCTTCTTTTTGTCATGAGTCCTTGAAGTAGTTTTGTCTTGAAAAAGCCTTTTGAGTGACGTGCGCTTTTTTGAAGAAAAAAGTGCACTCACTGAGTGTAGCCCCCGAGCCTCTTGCTATTTGGAACAAGGAGCTGGAGGGTCTTGAATCTTATGTTGTCTGAAAATTGCTGTCTTGAAAAAGCCTTTCGAGTGACGTGCGCTTTTTTGAAGAAAAAGTGCATTCACTGAGTGTAGCCCCCGAGCCTCTTGCTGTTTGGAACAAAGAGTTGGAGGGTCTTGAGTCTGATTTGTTCGAGGAACTAAAATCTTCCCCTGTTGCAGCCTCTGAGCATTTATCCGGGTTCTTTGAAAAAAGAACTCGGATGCATTGTCTTGGCGTATTCTCTGGTAGTCTGTCGTTTGTCAGGTGTAGTTGTATGGTGGTGGTTGAGAGTAAATGTTACATGTTCACGGGTTGTACAGTGTCGGCATATTCTTCCGAATATGCTCGTCTTCGAGTACTGTTCCTTCTCGCCTGAGCTTCCATTATTGAGTCCTGTCTTTTCACTGTGTCCTTTGTTAGGCTTGTTTCGTTGGTACTCCTAGTCCATGTGCGCTGCTCCTTCGATCTATAAATACCCTTCCGGAGTGCTTGTTTTCATCCATTGAACATTTTGTTGAAGCCTTTGTGGTCATGAATATTGTAGTTTGTGAACTAGAGCAGCCCCCGGGCGTATTTTGTAGTTCCTGTGCGTCTTGTCATAGCTGGAGGAAGTCTTGTGATAGGGATTAGAGGTAGACTAATCCCGCAGCAGCATTGTACTTGGAAGTACGTGGTGGTAGTTGGATGAAGTCTTGTGATGTGGGATGCGTTCCTTCATCCAGCAGTCTAGGTTGATCTTCCTTGCCCGCCCTGCGACTGTCCGGTGCAGATCAACACTTGATCCTGCATCACGTTGGGCTTGGGTAGACAGATGCCTGCCGACTTCCCCTGGTCTATGTTGTCCCGCCGTGCTGCTGATTTCCCCCTTGGATGCACTGCATCCGTCCTTTGAAGAAAACAGTGTAGCCGAGTGCGGTTTGTTCTACCGGGTAGCAATTTGGGACACATAGTCGTTCCAGAGCCTAGCTGTGTCCGGGTTCCTCTTTGCTACCTTGATTGTCATAGTACCGAGTTCATTGGGTCTTGTAAGATGTGTAATCTTCTATTTTTTTAAGCCACTTGTAATGGAAAGAATCTTGTCTTCTGAGTTGTCATTCATTTTTCTGCTGTAATCCTAGTTGTTGATGAGATTCCCGAGTTCTTTCTGTAAGAACCGTGTTCTTATGTTCCTTGTGAGGTAGCCCTTTGTTTCTTCATGGTTGACGGGTTGTTCTTGTAGTAATATGATAACTCTGCCGTGGTGCTAGATGGATATGTCTAAAATCTGCTCGTTAAACTGTACCGTTGTGTGGATTTGTGTCGTCCGTCATTTTAGCTGTGTCACTAAATGGACCATTGCGTTCCCACACCGTGTTTTTATAGGCCTGGTGGGCCATTTTTATCGCTATAAAATCTATTTAAAGACCTTTTATCTTCCTTTTCTTTACTGCCCTACTCTTGCCTTAAAACCCTAGCTTTCAGAAATCCGCCGCCGCCATTGTCGCCGTCACCCGAGCGCCGCTGTCCTAGCTTCATCTTTCCTAGTGCCTTTTCGCTTTCGCTAGTTCATGGGTAGGAAGAAAGCCATGAACAAGTCCCAGGCAGCCTTCATGGATGAGGAGTCGTCCCTATCTTTGATGGAGAACCAAGAGTTCATGGCCATGAGGGCTGCCCAGAAGGTTTGGCCGGTTCCAACAACTGAAGACCAGCTTCGCGAGCTTGTCAGCGACGGCTTGATCTAGAGCAAGGACATTGCTGAATGGGGAGCTCCAGGCGAGCATCGGGTCCCTGCTCTAGGTCCTGGTGAGATCGTCATCTTTGTCTCATTTGTCCGTGCTGGACTCTGCCTTCCTGCTTCTGTCTTCCTCCATCGATTCCTTAGTTATTTTGGGGTTACTTTGAACCATCTTACCCCCAATGCTGTCCTCCATCTTTCTGTCTTTGTTCATCTTTGCGAAACCTTTCTTGGAATTCCTCCTTCTCTTTCCCTCTTCCGTTTCTTCTTTCGTCTGAAACCACAACCCCGCCGTGATGACACTTCTGTTCTTGGTGGGTGTGGGATTCAGTTCCATCAGGGTCTCAAAATTAAATTCTTTGATTATGACTTAGTTGACTTTGTGAGGGATTGGCGTTCCGAGTGGTTTTATTCCGCCAACATGATTCCTCCTCTTTCCGTTCATTCTTCTTCTGGTCCCACAGTTAACGATCGATGGGAAAAGAAACTCTTGACGGAGGATGAGAACCAGACGATCAAGCCACTTGTTGAGAGGATAAGTACTCTGAAACAGCAAGGTTTGACCGGCCTTGGTATTATTTCTAGTTTTCTTCGCCGTTGAGTCCAACCTCTTAAGGAGCGAGAAAACTTTGGTTTTGAGTACTCTGGGGCAGAGGATCCTTCTCGTATGGTCCCTGCCCTTGAGTTGACCGACGAGGAGGTGCTCAAGCATCTTTGGAAGATGCTGAAAGGAGTGAACGTTATTCCTCACGCTGTTGATTGAGTATTGCGCTAAGAACCCTCCTCCTACTATGAGTTGTTTTTCTTTATTCGAGTACCTTTTGAATTTCCTTTGTCGTCTCCACCTTTGTTTAATCTTTCTCATCTGGTTGTTTTACTCTTCTTTGTAGGAATTGGGGCGCAACTTTATTGACCCAATCCCCCTTGATGTCCTCCCTGCCGTGGTGAATACTGGGGAGGATCTTGCTGGGGCTTCTGTAATTAGAAAGTTCCAAATCACCACATCATTTCCTGGAGTTTCTTTCGGAATTGTTGATGTATATGAAGAATATGTTCCTCGTCTAGTACCCCGAGGTCCTCGTAGCGTCTCGAAGAGGGGGTGGGCGGATGGTTCTTCATCTGGTTTACCTATTTCTAAGAAGTCTCGCCAGCCGAGTACTCATCCAGGTACTCCAGTTATAGGTAGCGTGCTCCTAGGTGAGCATTTTAATACGTTCGGTCTTTCTGTTATTTATTTGTGCCTTTGACTGAGTTCTTCTCTGTCTTTTTTTAGATGGCGCTGTAGCTGTCTTGCTGGAGACTGAGGAAGATGAGGACGATGATGTGCCCCTCATTACGCATCAGTGAGTTGTTTACTTGTCTTTGTTTTGTTGAGCGCTTTTTCTTGTTCTGACTTCGTCTTGGCTCTTTTGTAGCAAGCGGTCATTGGGCTCGAGTTCTTCTGGGGTTCCAGTATCGACCATGCCACCCCTGTCGCAGGGTGGTGGTGATGTTTTTGCTACCGTTGTTCCCCCTGCGAGGCCTTCTTTTTGTTTTACGAAGAAGAAGATAGCTGGGTGAGTGAATTCTGGTTTCGTCTCTTTGCTTCTGTTCTCCTTTTCTCTTGTTCTTATTGGTGGGTTTCTTTATCACCTTTCAGGCCTTTGTCTTCTCTTGACCCTCCGTCGACTTCTTGCCCGTCCTCTGGTGTTCCACCGAGTACTGAGCCTCAGGACTCGGAGCGCACGGTCGGTGAAGTGGTTGTGGGGGAGACAAGATTTTCTGGTGATGATGCTGCTGCTGGCTTGGTCGCCCCGGAGGTGACCATGGCCATGGTGGTGGATTCATCTAGGGAGGTAGCCGGGACTTCCCATGATGTGTCCCTGATCTTGCCATCTCTGCATCAGCCGTCTTCTCCCTCCGCTCCTCTTTCTACTGAAGATGTGGTTCATCAATTTGATGCCACTCATCGGTTGTCAGAGTTGACCGCTTCTTGGGGAGACTTTGCGACCTTTGCAACTTCTTTTGGAGAAAAACTCCAAGTAAGTTTTCTGAAGTTCTTTCTTTGGATGTTCATTTTTCTCCTGTTCTTATGCCTTTTTTTTCTTTGTTCTTGTTCAGTCCTTCTCTCGGGACCATACTGGCTTCTTTTTCTCGTCGAAAACCGAGAAGAAGTTGTCTTCTGAGTTGAGCGCCTTGAAGGCAGATCTTGGTCTCTGCCAGGCCGAGCTGGAGGCTGAGCGTCAAATGCACCAGAAGGAAGAAAAAGCTCTTCGTGCCTAGGTTGTTGAGGCCGAGAGTCAGAGGGATGCTGCTATCCAGGAGGCTTTAAAGAACTCGGAGGCTATGAAGAACTTGGAGGCCACGAAGAAAGAGTGCAATGGTATGGCGGGTTCTTTTTGTTTCCTTCTGTATTCAAACTTTCCTTTCTACTGACTTGTTGTTTGGTGCCTTGTCCAGCTCTCCTAGTTGAAAAGCAGAAGCTTTCAGAGAGTATTAATGAAATGAAGATTCTTGTTCGTTCTAGTCACAACAAGGCTGAGGAGGTAATTACTCATGCTAAGGAAGAACTCGTGCTTGCTAAGTTGATTAGGCGTGGAGCTGATAGAGATCTTGTGCAGGCTCAAAAAATAATTGAAGACTTGTCTGGCAAGTTGGCGACGGCTACTGAAAACTAGAAAGCTTTGTGGAAATCCTTTCGTTCAGTAGCCGACGCTCTCCGAACTCTAGCGGATGATGGGCAATCTTGGGCTCAGTTAATTCCCCGAATTCTGACTCGCTTTTAAGAGTTCGTGAAGAGGTGCGCCCAACTGTGTACCATGAATGTCCTGACCCAGGTCCGGGTTCTTGCTCTAGAGGCGCCTTTGTCCAAGATAGCAGAGGAAGCTGATAGTCAAGAATACATTGATGCCGTTGAGAGGATGGAGCCTGAGGTCGAAGACTTAGCCAGTAGAGTTGTAGATAATCTTAATATTGTTATCCCTTCTCCTGATGATGACGCTTGATGTAATTGACCTTTATGCTCGTGCCTCTTAATATGACATTATACGTCCTTTTCAATGAAGATTTTTTGTTGATGTCTTCTCTGCCTGGATGCCTTGTTTATTCTTTGGATGGGTTATCCAAGTGATCAGAGTTATTTGACTTGCTGAGTACTTTGTCTTGCTTTCGTCTTTGCCATGTAAACAACTCTGCGTGTTATCTTTGTGTTGACAACCTTTCTTGATCTGTCGAGTGCTTGTCTGGCCTTCGTCTTCGCCATGTAAACAACTCGGTGTAGTCCGTTGTCTTGACAAACTTTCTTGATCTGTTGAATGCTTGCCTGGCTCCTGTCTGCGCTGCATAAACAACTTGGTGTAGTCCGTTGTCTTGACAGACTTTGTGATCTCAAGTGTCTTCAGTGTAGCCCCCGAGCCTCTTGCTATTTGGAACAAGGAGCTGGAGGGTCTTGACTTGAATTTTTCCTGATCCATGCTCAGGCTTAGTCGTTTTGCTTTTTGGTCCGGGTGTTAGCTTGTTAGCCACCCTCATCGGCGTGCTCAAGCATCTTTTCAACTATTTTGCTCTCGGCCGGTAGGCTCAGGCATGTTTCAGCCATTTTGCTCTTTGGTTCGGGTGTTAGCTTATTAGCTACCCTCATCGGTGGCTCAAGCGTCTTTTCAGCTATTTTGCTCTCGGCCGGGATGCTCAGGTGTATTTTCAGCCATTTTGCTTTTTGTTTCGGGTGTTAGCTTGTTAGCTACCCTCATCGGTGAGCTCAAGCGTCCTTTCAGCTATTTTACTCTCGACCGGGATGCTTAGGCATATTTTCAGCCATTTTTCTTTTTGTTTCGGGTGTTAGCTTGTTAGCTACCCTCATCGGCGAGCTCAAGCGTCTTTTTTCAAATTATTTTGCTCTCGGTACCGGGATGCTCAGCGTATTTTCAGCCATTTTTTTTGCTTTTTGTTTCGTGTTAGCTTGTTAGCTACCCTCATCGGCGAGCTCAAGCGTCCTTTCAGCTATTTTGCTCTCGGCCGGGATGCTCAGGCATATTTTCAGCCATTTTGCTTTTTGGAAACAACTTGGGGTTAGCCATCATAAGACATATGTTGCCAAAAAACCATCTTTATTGATCATGATCGTTTGACAAGCCATAATACATATTTTGTCGAGGAACACCATCTTTATTGGCCGTGAACGTTGATCTCTTGTGGTTTGTACATGTATTCTCCCTTGAGTTGTTTTCATGCGTAGAATCTTCTTAGTTGGCTGATGTGCCATGTATTGCTGACTTCTTTCCCATCTTCAGTTATTAACTTGTACATGCTTGGTCCAGTGACTTTTGAGATAATAAAAGAACCTTCCCATGGGCTGAGTAGTTTATGGCGTCTATCAGTTTTTTGTATTCTTCTTAGCACTAGGTCTCCAACTTGTAGTGATCGAGGCTGGGTATTCTTGTTGTAATGGCATCTTAATCCTTGGAGGTATCTTGCTGATTGAAGGGTAGCATTTACCCTAACTTCTTCTGTACTGTCGAGTTCTAATCTTCTGGTGTGTTCTGCTTCTCCTTCGTCATACTGTTATATCCTTGGTGACGTCCAAATCAAGTCGGCAGGTAATACGGCTTCTGATCTGTAAACTAGGAAGAAAGGCGAGTATCCGGTGGCTCTGCTTATTTGAGTTCGTAGCCCCCATACTACTTTGGGTAATTCTTCAATCCATTTTGATCCATAGTCTGCTAGTTCTTCATACAGTCTTGGTTTCAATCCGGCTAGTATGAGTCCTTTGGCCCTTTCTACCTGTCCGTTGGCTTCTGGATGTGCTACTGATGCGTAATCTATGCCGAAGCCACAATCCTATGCCCAACTTTTGAACTCTATGGCTATAAAGGGAGAGCCTAAATCTATGATGATTCGATTGGGCATGCCGAAGCGGTGCATAATGTCTTGGATGAACTCGACTGCTTTGGCTGCGCTGTATTTTGTGAGTGGTTTGTATTCGATCCACTTGGTGAACTTGTCAATTGCTACAAAGATGTACTCGAAACCTCCTTTTGCTTTTTTGAGAGGTCCTACTTGATCTAGTCTCTAGCAGGAGAATGGCCAAGTGGGTGGGATGCAGATGAGATTGTGAGCTGGCACATGAGCTTGTCTTGCGAACATTTGACAACCTTTGCATTTTCTAACAAGTTCTTCTGCGTCTTTCAGAGCTGTTGGCTAGTAGAATCCAATGTGGAAAACTTTGCCAACTAGTGTTCTTGAAGTGGTATGATTTCCGTAGCAACCTGAGTGTATTTTGTCTAAGATCTCTTTGCCTTCTTCAAACGAGGCGCATTTTAGGAGTACTCATGACGATGCAGCTCTTCTATAGAGCTTGTCCCCTACTAGGACGTAGTTTTTGCTTCTGCGAACAACTCGGGTAGCTTCCTCTTTATCTGCTGGCAACTTATTCTCTTTAATATAATCAATAAAAGCCTGTGTCCATGAAGTGTTGATTACCAGAATCTGGTTGCCTTTGTCTATGAGTTCTGGGCTTGTCCCATCGGGTTGTTTGATGGAAGGAGCTGATAACTCCTCTATGAATACGCCGGGTGGGACCTTTGCCCTGTCTGATCCAAGCTTGGCGAGGACATCTGCTACAATGTTGGAATCGCGTAGGACATGTAGAATTTCCAATCCTTGGAAATGTTTTTTGAGTTTTCGGATTTTAGCGCAGTAAGCACCCTTGTTTTCTTTGGTGCAATCCCAATCTTTGTTGACTTGGTTGATGACTACTGCCGAATCGCCGTATACGAGTAATCGCTTAATTCCGAGAGTAATTGCCACTCGTAGCCCGTGGATGAGAGCTTCGTACTCTGCTTCATTGTTGGTAGCTTGCCATAATATCTGGAGGACATACTTGAGTTGTTTTTCGTCTAGAGAAATTAGGAGAACGCCTGCACCGGCTCCGCCTAGCTTGAGTGATCCATCAAAGTACATCTTCCAGTGGTCAAGGATTGTATTTGACATAGGTTGTTGAATCTCTGTCCACTCGGTAACAAAATCGGCAAGGGTTTGAGATTTGATTGCTTTCCACGAGGTGAAATCGATGTTGAGAGCACCGAGTTCAACTGCCCACTTTGATATGCGCCTTGTTGTGTCTCTGTTGTATAAGATGTCTCCGAGTGGGAAATCTGTCACCACGGTAATCTTGTGGCTTTCAAAATAGTGGCGAAGCTTGCGTGAAGTGATCAATAGGGCGTAGAGTAGTTTTTGCACATGCGGGTACCGGATTTTTGATTCTGATAGTACTTCGCTGATGTAGTATATGGGTCGTTGTACTTTATACATGCGCCCTTCTTCTTCTCTTTCTATGACTATCGCCGTGCTGACCACAGTAGAAGTTGCTGAAATGTATAGCATCATGTCTTCGTCTTTCTTTGGAGGTGTGAGAACTGGTGAGGATGTGAGGTATGCCTTAAGTTTCTTGAAAGCTTCATTGGTTTCTTCCGTCCACTCGAACTTGTCTGTCTTCTTTAGTAGTTTAAAGAAAGGTAACCCTTTTTCGTCGAGCCATGAAATGAAACGATTGAGTGCCGCCATGCAGCCTGTTAGTTTTTGCACATCTTTGATGTTTCGGGGTGGCCCCATCTCTGTTATGGCTCAAATTTGTTTGGCGCTTGCTTCGATTCCACGGTGACTGACCAAGAAACCGAGTAGTTGTCCTGAAGGAACTCTGAATACACACTTGTTTGGGTTCAATTTCCACCTCCATCTTTTCAGGTTCTCGAAGGTTTGTTTTAAGTCTTCAATCAGTGTATCCAGGTTATTTGTTTTTACCACCACGTCGTCCACGTATGCTTCTACGTTTTCGCCGATCTGATCACCAAGGCACGTTTGGATAGCTCTTTGGTAAGTGGCTCCAACATTCTTGAGTCCAAACGACATGGTCTTGTAGCAGTAGGCACCGAACGGAGTGATGAAACATGCCTTGCTCTTTTAATGCGATCTAGTGATACCCTGAATAGCAATCAAGAAAGGATAATAGGGTGGATCCTGCTGTTGAATCAACTATCTAATCAATGCATGGTAGCCCGAACGGATCTTTCGGGTAGTGCTTGTTGAGATCTGTGTAGTCGACACACATGCGCCATTCGTCCGTGTTCTTTTTCTGTACTAGAACTGGGTTTGCTAGCCAATCTGGATGAAGGATTTCTCTGATGAATCCAGCCGCCATTAGCTTTGTGATTTCTTTTTTAATCACTGCCTTCTTGTTAGGTGAGAATCGTCGTAGCCATTGCTTTACAGGCTTGGAGCCTTCATTGATATCGATTCTGTGCTCATCCAACTCTCTTGGGACACCTGGCATGTCGGTCGGCTTCCAAGCAAAGATATCTTTGTTGTCCCAAAGAAAGTTGGTGAGCGTGAGTTCCTATTTTGCCGAGAGGTGGGCGCTGATGGTTGCTGTCTTGGATGGATCACCAGTGCCCAGGTCGATTTGCTTGACGTCGGCTTCTTTTGGTGGTGCGAGGATGCTGGGCTTTTTAGCTGGTATCTCTAGTTCTTCTTGGCTTATTTCTGCGGCAATAGTGGCTATTTCTTTTCTACCATTGTCGGCTGGTGCTTTGGCTGTGATTTGGATTGCCTGAATGTCGCAGTCAAAAGCGCGCTTCAAATCACTTCGAAGAGAAAGGACACCGTTGGGTCCTGGCATCTTAAGTAGTCGGTACGGATAATGCGGTATTGCCATGAATTTTGCTAGTGTTGGGCGCCCGAGGATTGCATGGTATGATGAATCAAAGTCCGCAACCTCAAACTTGATGAACTCTGTACGGTAGTTCGAGGGAGTTCCAAAAGTAATGGGTAGAGTAATTTGTCCAAGTGGCATGGCTGCCTTGCCGGGTACTATGCCATAAAAAGGTGTACTTGTTGGTGTAATCATCTCGACGAGTTGCAGTCCCATCTTCCTTAGCGTTTCTAAAAAGATGATGTTGAGTCCGGCTCCCCCGTCGATTAGTACTTTGGTGACAGTCATACCGGCAATGGTTGGATATAGAACCAGTGGGTAATGGCCTACGTTTCCCATGCTAGTCCATTGGTCTTCTCTTGAAAATTGGATTGGATACTGTGACCAATTGAGATATCTTGGAGTAGCCGGTTCTGCTGCCATGATAGTTCATAGTGCTAATTTTTCTTGATGTTTTCTTCTAGAATCTGGGGCCCCGGAGAAGATCACTGCTACCGTCCCCCTGGATTTTTGGAATCCCTTGTCTTCGTGGTTGTCCTCATCTTTTTTCTGATTGTCTTCTTTAGTGTTCCCCTTACTATCTTTTCTTGTGTATCGATCATTGAAGGTGTAGCAATTTCTGATGGTGTGCTTCCCATTAGGGTGCAATGGGCAACGTATGTTTTCGATGTCGTCATATCTTCTGGGTTTGAAAAACTTCTTTGATTTGTCAGCCATTGCCACGGTGTTGTCTGGTCTGCATTTTCTTTCCTGATGTCTGCTATTTCGATGATTTTGCTTGTCCGGGTTGTCTCGGCTGCTTCTATCCGGGAACTTCTCTCGTGTCTTCTCTTCCGCAGTAATCATATTTTCTACTGTTCGGTTGAATTCTTCATTGTTTCTTAGATTTTCTTTCCAGAAGTCTTGAAATTGCCACCTAGCCATGATTTCGTGAGAGAAAGCTTCAATTACTTCTCGTTCGGTGATGTCATGCACTTGAACTCATAGTTCGCCGAATCGTTGATAGTAATCTCTGAGACTTTCACCTCCCTTCTGCTTGAGTCTTTTTAACTCTACGTGGGTGATCGGTTGTGTAATGATCCCTGCCAAATTTTCACAGAAAGCCCTTTGCAAGTCCTCCCAATTTCTGATTGATCCTGGATTCAATTTGTCGAACCATTGGAGAGGCATGGTTTCCAGGGCCATGGGAAAGAACAGGGTCTTGATATTGCCGTTTCCTCCGGCTAGTTCAATTGATTGCGAATATATCCTGAGCCACTGCCTTGGTTTAGTTTTGCCATCATACTTAGAGTGGTTGGATGGTTTGAACTTGTGAGCTAGTCGTATTGACGCAAGTCTATTTACAAAACAGGGGAATCTATCGTGTGTTCCGGCTTCTTTGAATTCCGATTCGGCACCTCCTTCTGGCCAATTGTTGTTTTGATGAGAGTACTCCTACGAGACTGTCTGGGCAGTGCCCTGCTTCTAGTCTTTCTTGGTTGTTCAACTCAGTGGCTCTGACTATGGTCCCTTCTACTTTCTCTATTATGACTTCCACTTGGTCCAAGTCTCTCGAAAGCGGACTTTCTTTGATTTTGATCTTCTTGCCTATGGGTCATTGATCTAGCAGGTAGTCTTGAGTGGGTCCTTTCTTCATGCGTCCTCAGGGCTGCTGACCGGAGAAAGTCCCGGAGCTGTTCTTGTTTTTCACTGGGATGTGGGGTCGCTCTGAGTTCTTCTAATGCCTCTTGGATCTTATCGTAGGGCGTATTTGCCGTGTGTCTTTCTTTGACTTCTCATTGTGATTTTCTTCTAACGTACTCGGCCAACTCTGACTCATATCTGATCTAAGATTCCTTGCGCTGCCTAGCACGGTGTTGGCGTCCTCGCTTCAACTTGTTTTTTTCTTTCTCTGGCTTGTTTCTGATTCTCAGTCTCACCATCATAGCCCTGGGCAAAGGGTGATATGTTGGATTCTAATTCATCCGATGACCTAACATTGGGCGCTTCTAGGGGAACCAGTGGTGATCGAGGATGGTGAACCATGAGTACTTCCCGTGTGTGAACTGTTCTATTATTGGCGTTAGTTTCCACACTGTCAGAGTTGCTGATAACTTTAGTAGAGGCCTCGAGGTCGTAGATCGAGTCTCCTTCTTGGTAGGGTAGAATTGTTGTTGTCATCGTGTCGTCCAGTCGGGTACTACTATCTTTAGGAACAGAGCCCGGCCAGTGGACGATGCAGTCTTGAGATGTTATAGTTAGTACGAGACCTTCCTGAGCTCCCTTCAGTGGCATTCTAAGCACCGGATAGAGGAATCCTCCGGGCCATGTCTGATAAGATGTTGCAGTGTTGTGGAATCCAAGCGGAAAAGGATCTTACTTCTTGAAAAGATTCTGCGTGTACTCTGAGTTGTATTCTTGATAGGTCAGGGCCGTGTTCTTAAGCCCCACCAGAAAAAAACTCGGTTTCCCGAAAGAACTCAGATAAGACTCTATCTCGGATGCGGAGCCCGAGTTTGAGTCGGATGCGCAAAGCCGCAAAACTTGAGTTGAATCGGACATCATGAGCTGCGTGAATCTTCCGGAGATTTGATCTGTCGTAGTTGCCGAAATAGAATAGTTTTCATGGTGATTCGAATCTTTGAGGAGACGGCTTTGGAGCTTGCCATTGTCGTCCTCCTCGTAGATCCATGAGCCGAAGATGAAAGTTGATCCCACCGAGAAGATCATGCTATCGAGGTTCATCGAGCTCTCGGATGCAAATTCGCCGAAAGCCCCTACCTGGCGCGCCAGCTATCGATGTTTTACCACCGATAGCCTGCCACAGGGTTACCCGGGACAGTATGTTCGGGCTTCAGCGTATGCAGAACTCGATGGTGAACGCAAGAGACAGTCGATTTATCCTGGTTCGGGCCCTCGATCATTGATTGAGTAATAGCCCTACGTCCAGTCGGCGTTAGCCTCTGCGTTGTATTGATCGTAAAGTGTTGTTGTGTTGTTACCATTGTTCTCTAGGATCCTGCCCTCCTTTATATAGTCAGGAGGTCAGAATCCTAATCGGTTTACAATGAGAGTTCCTAGTAGGATTACAGAATAATACTACTACTAGGATTATATGGGGAGAATCCTAGTTAGACTAGATCTTCTCTCTTCCTTGCGGGGTATCATGTGGGTCCCGCACCGACACTTCCATGTTTTACTCTGATTCAAATTAGCTTTATTTCTTGTACTCATGCTTATTTCAAATCTATTGAGTACACCATGTTGGCTTGGGTCATATAAGCATGTCTAACTTCTTTGTTGTTATTGTCAAAAGCTTATATGAACCAAGCATGTTGAAAACCTAATCTCTTTTACATACTCAAGGTTATATTATCATCAATCACCAAAAAGGAGGAGATTGAAAGCATCTAGGCCCCTAGTTGGGTTTCAGTGATTAATGACAATACGAGGTTACTATGACTAACGTGTGTTTTGCAGAGGCAATTAAGTTAGGTCATGGTAACGGCAATTGATTGGGCAATCATGGTTGTCATGCCTCTACGATGAAAATCGTTTCGGTTTTCAAAGGATGGACAAGGTTAAGGATGGACTAGTTCTAAGTGTCGTTTGGTGTTGAAGAGACACTTAGAGTAGTTTAGGACTTTGTTTTTCCTTTGGCCGTACTATTAAGGGGGGTATGGACTAGTAGCTTGACCTAGGTGAGTCTAGTGAGTTAGGTGTGGTGCACACTTGTAAAATCTAGCACTAGGTAGCTCCGGAGTAGCCCTAAGATCAATTGGAGCAAACTTCATTCACATATGATTTCGAGTTGGAAGTGAATGGAGGGTCAAATCACTGACCGGATGCTGGTCTGGTTATGACCGAACGCTGAAGGGTGAGTCCGGTCAGTTCATTTGATCAACTGGAGCCATCTGGTTGCGACCGGACTCTGAGTGAAAAGTGACCGGACACTGGGTGCCAGAGTTCGGTCAACTCTAGAGAGGTTCCAGAGAGGAAGATTCCTGAGCGGACGTGTTCGGTCAGTGCTGATCGGACGCTGATCAGGATCCGGTAACTGACCGAATGTTGAATAGCGAACTGATCGGACTCTAAGTGCCAGTGTTCGGTCAACATCAGTAAGGTCCTAGAGAGCATTTTCCATGACCAGACATAGGTCAGAATTCGATCAGAACTTAATGGCTCTTTCTGACATAGTGGCGGGGATAACTGACCGGAGCGTCTAGTCACCTTGATCGGAGCGTCTGGTCACCCCGCAGAGTGATGACTCAACCTCCAAACATTATGTTTTGAATGAGGGCGTATAAATACTTACTCGACTCATCCAAGGGAGGTCCCTTGCCCATTTGTTCAACTGAGAAACACCTTTGAGAGTGCAAAGGAGAGCAAGAGCCTAGTGAGGTGATTGAGATTTGAGAATCCAAGATTAAGGTCTCATTAGTGCAAGGAGAGTAGCAAGTGTGCATCCATCCTTCTCATTAGGCTTGTTGTAGTCAAGTGAGAGTTCGTGCTTGTTACTCTTGGTGATCGCCATCACCTAGATGGCTTGGTGGTGATCGGGAGTTTGGTGATCATCCGACATAGCTTGTGGATGACCCAACTCAAGTTGTGAGAAGTTGTGGGCGATTCACCGCGACGGAGTGTCGAAGAATCAGCCTGTAGAGAGCACTTGGTCATTGCACAGATCAAGGTTGAGCTACACCCATGCGTGGGTGCTCAACGAGGACTAATGGGGAGTGGCGACTCTCCGATACCTCGGCAAAACATCACCGTGTTCCTTCTCCTCTCTTTACTTTAAGCAATTACATTTGAGCAATTCATTTCTTGTCTTTACATTCTTGGAATTGCCATGCTAGAGTAGGATTGGAACCTAGGGTGCAAAACTTTTGTGCAGTAGAACAATAGGAACACATTCTAGGCACAAGGGGTGAAGTGGACTAAGTGTAGGGTTTAACTATTGCAAAGAATTTTAGAATTAGCCCAATTCACCCCCCTCTTGGGCATCTTGATCCTTTCACATATGTATGTTTCAAGTGTTTCATCTATATGTTTCAAAAGAAGATCTAGGGGAGCACATGTTGCAATGGAGCCGGTGGCTGGCGTAGTGTTTTCTGGTGTTTCAGACGTATGTTTCAAGTGTTTCTTCTGGGTGTTTCAAATATTGCAATGGCTATATATGCATGTTACAATCGTATGTTTTAAGTGTTTTAGATGTATGTTTCAAGTGTTTCACCTGGATGTTGCAGAAGTATATCCAGATGTTTCATAACATGCATGTTTCAAGCGTATATTTTCAAGTGTTTTAGGTGTTTCATACATCTGAAAAGTGCAATCAAGCCCTAATTATGAGTTTTGGTGATAATGACCCCGCAATTAGAGAACTAATGAGATTTATTGAGATAACAAGCAGGGAATCTATAATCGAGGATGTTATACGAAATGTAGGAGCCCCCAATTACAAATGTTGATGGCTTCAAATTCAAAGGAGGTTTAAATTCTTTTATATTTTGAATTTGAGTATAGAAAAAGCCGTACTATAAAGGATGACACAATGCTTAAACTAAAATGTGCTATCAAGTGCTCAATCCTACACATATATCCTCAGTTTCATAGCCAAGATAGCCAGCACTTCACCTTACCCTTGTTGTCTTGCCTGGTGCGGCAGTGCTGCACTTGGAGAGAGGCACTGCCGTAGAGCGGCGCTACCTCACCTGAGCCACGGCACTGCCATGACTTAAGTGACCATTGGGGGCTGGGGGTATTTATACATTTCCCCTTCCTCCCCAACATCTCTCTCTCCTTCCTCAACCATTCAGCTTGTGCAGAAATAGAAAAGTGCTTCTCTCTCTCTCCTCCATTGGTGACCTTGAGCTCTCAAGCTTCTCCATTGATTTCCCCATCAATCCTTAAGAGAAAAGGGTGCCAAACTCGATTAGAGTACAGATCCACTGACTCCCAACCTCTAAAGAGCACTTGGTTCACGTTTTCGATGGCGGTTGTGTTTGTTACTCTTGGAGCTTGCCTACTAGCTGGCTAGAGCATCGCCCGTGGAGCTTGCCAACTTGTGTGGCAGCCCCGGGAGGTTTGTAACCAACTCTTGCAGCTATTAAACTCACCCCTCATCTCAAGAGTTAAGTCTCTTGACTTGAGAATGAGGAAGGGCTGGAAATCCCTAAGCCTTAGTGGCTAACCTCAACAACGTGGACTTAGGCAAGCCTTAGTGGCGAGCTGAACCATGAGATAAATCATTGTGTCACCTTGTGCTTGCTTTACATTAGTGTGATTCATATTGTTGTTGAGGTAATTTCTAGGGTTTGAGGTCAATCTACTTGTGTGTGGTGTTCCTACCACTTCTTCCTGTCGATCTGTGTTCAATATACCTGCAGGGACCTCAGTAACCTCTTGGATCCAAGTTTCCTTTTATAGATTTTGAATTACATCATGAAGTTGTCAGTAGGTGCGATAGTGTTGCTGTTCTAGCTCGACAGTGTCGCAGGTTGAATTTAACAAAAGTTCAAGTTTTATTTTAACAGGCCTATTCACCCCCCTTAGGCTAACCAGAGATCCTATAAGGGGTATCAGAGTGGGTTACCTCATGTGCGCTTCACCGCGTGAGGTATGGAGCCCGAAGGAGGAACTAGTGGCGTGAAGCCGATGGATGTCGATCCGGACTAGGTTAATCTGCACGACACCGACAGCAGCGAGTTGAGCGTGTTAATAGCAAGCAACACCATGCTACCACATCTTGAGGCTACCGATGCTGAAAGAGCTCTCAATGATGACGAGAGAAAAAAAGGAAGGAAGGAAGAAAGCTCAAAAGAGAAGCAACACGGTTAGAAGACAAGAAGCAAATAAAAGAAGAAAGAAAGCTCAAAATAGAAGCAAGATGAAAAAAAGAGAAGCTAGGAAGAAGAAGGAAGAAGAAGAGAAGGCAACAAATGCATCATCAAGTGACATATCAAGTAGTTCCAAAGATGGAGATGATGATGATGATTCCTATCAAGTGTCGAAGGGGGCAAGAAGGAGAAGAAAGGAAAGGGCAAAGCCGACAACAACAAATATGCCATCGTATCCTTTAACTATTCTTCTATGCTTATGACTACCAATGATCGAAGGTCTTTTATCAATGTGCCCGCGGGCAAGCTACCTGATTTCGATGCAACTAACTTTACCAAGTGGAAGCACTTGATGAGAGCCTATCTTATAGGTCTTCACCCCGTATTTGGGAGATTGTTTGCAATGGATTTGAGCCACCGGTTGATCCCAAGAACCCAACACTAGAAGAGATGAGAATCATTCACCTTAATGGTCAAGCCACAAGTGTGTTGCTTAGTGCTTTGGATGGTGATGAGTACAATAGAGTGATTGGGGTTGATGCTACCAAGCAAATATGGGACACTTTGCACCTAGCACATGAAGGGGTTGACAAAGTGAGAAAGACAAGAATTGATTTGTTGATGTCAAAGCTCAACCGGTTTGTAATCTTGGATGGAAAGGGGCCACAAGAGATGTTTGATAGGTTGATGACAATGGTAGGCAAGATTAGAGGCTATGGTTATGATAAGCTAGATGATCACAAAGTTATCAAGATTATGTTGGAGGCTTATTCACCTAGAAATGAGACCGTAGTGACTCTAATTAGAGACAAGAAGAAGTTTGAGTACTTCACACCAAATTATATACTTGGGAGGATCTTGACCTTTGACATGCAAAGAGAAGAGGCTTGGAGAATTGCAAGCAAAGCTAGAAGGCGTCAAGATCAAGGAATCAAGCAAACAAGGCTCTATAAGCAAGTCCAAGATCAACAAGCAAGCTTCAACTAGAAAGCCCAAAGCAATCAAGCAAGTCCAAGAAAGAGTAGAAACCACATCATCCTCAAGTGAAAGTGAAAATGATGATGATCAACATAAGAAGGTTGATGATGTTGCTCTCTTTATGAAGATGTTTCACAAGGGGCTAAAGAAGCAAGGCTACAAGGTAGTGAAGAGAAAGTTTCCAAACAAGAAAAAGAGGACATGCTACAATTGTGGTAGCACCAATCACTTCATTGCCAAGTGTCCATATGAGATCAAGGACAACAAATACAAGAAGGACAAGAAAGAGGACAAGGCTGACCATAGAAAGAGCAAGAAGTATATGGGAGAGGCTCACATTGGGCATGAATGGGACTCAACTAAAGAGAGCACAAGTGAAGAGGATGAGAAGGTTGCAACTGTTGCTATTCACAAGTCATCCCCTACACCAAGGCTCTTCAACAACATGTCCGACGATGACTACTACTCCTCTCATATTTGTCTTATGGCAAAGGATGAGAAGGTAAAATCCAAATCGAAGGCCAAACCTCCACCACCTCCTAGTGATATCTCTAGTAGTGATATTAGTGATAGCTCTAGTGATGATGAATCTAATGATGAAAAAATTGATCAAATAACTAAAAATTTGGATGGAAAGACCAAATTATTCATCACTACGCTAATGGAGGATTTAGAGAGTGTCCAACTGAGCTAGAATCTAGAGAGGAGACTCTTATTCAACAAGAGGATCTCTACACTGCTAGCAAAGAAGCTCTTGCATTAGAGAGAAGTGAGGTGGAATCCTTGCGCAAGGCTTTGACCAAAGAGCAAGAGGACCATGCTATTACAAAGAAAGCAAATAATGCTCTCTAGAAAAAGTATTGTGACCTGAATGAAAAGCACAAAGAACTTGAGCTGTAATATGGCATTATTTGGGATAGCAACTCATATCCCTCTAAGGCAAAGAAAACCTCTACTCCCTCCACTAGTCAAGGTTGTGGAAAATGTTATTATCTTGTTTTGAATACCTATTCCACTAACCTTGCCAATATGGAGGCTATGAGAAAGGAGATTGCAAGGCTCAATGAGATCATTGGTAAAGGGTGCATGATTGACAAGGCTCAAACCAATGGCAAAAAGGAGGAACAAAAAGGGCCACAATACAAGCAAGGAAGGCATCCCTTAATCAAGCATGGACTTAGACACACAAAAGGAGCCAAGACAAATGGAAGAAGGATAGTGAATGGCTATGAGTGTGTGGAGTTTGAGAGAAAGGGCAGAATTGGTATACATTAGCCTGCACAGCCCATGGTAGTGCAGCGTTCTGAGCGGTAGTGCCACGGTGAAGGGCGGCAGTGCCGCACCCTCAAAAAATGGGAAGGCTACCAATTCTATTCTTGATCAAACTAAGCTCAACAAGAAGGTGTTTCAGTAGAAACAAGTTTTCTAGAAACCTAAGGAATCAATGTGGGGCACCAAGAACAAGTATGCCTATCATCCAAAGACCCATGCACCTCGACAAAACTTGACATCATGCTTTGTTTTGAAGAACAACAACAGTGGAAATGTGGTTGAAAAATATGTTGGAAAGGAAACTAACATATATAGGAATATCTCTATTTGGATTTCTAAGTTTCTTGTGACTAACATACAAGGCCCCAAGTCAAGTTGGGGACATAAATCTAGCAACTAAACTTGTTTTGCGGGCATACTCCTTCGGTGGATCAAGTTGGGTGCTTGATAGCGGATGTACAAATCATATGACCGGAGAAAGGAGTATGTTCTCATCATATTCTCTAATGACACTCAAATGAAAATATTGTTTTTGGAGATAATTCAAAGGGGGATGTGATTGGTCTCGGTAAAGTTGCTATAACCTTTGAGTATTCAATTACAAATATATTACATGTTGATTCGTTAAGTTACAATTCGTTGTCCGTTTCTCAATTGTGTGAGATGGGCTACAATTGTCTCTTTACGGATAAGGGTGTGGAAATCTTTAGAAGGGAGGATTCCTCTATTGTCTGTACGGGTCGATTAAAGAACAAGCTTTACTTAGTTGATTTCAACAAAAGTAAAGCTAAGCTTGAGACTTGTTTAGTGGCAAAATCTAGCATGGGTTGGCTTTGGTATCGCCGACTAGCACATGTTGGGATGAGAAACTTGGCCAAACTTCTAAAAGATGAACACATCCTTGGACTAACAAATGTTCACTTTGAGAAAGATAGGATTTGTGGCACTTGTCAAGCTGGAAAGCAAGTTGGCGTACCTCACCCACCGAAGAGCATCATGACCACCAAGCAACCATTGGAGCTAATACATATGGATATCGTTGGACCGGTCGCCTGTCTAAGTCTAGGGATAACAAATATGGTCTTGTTATTGTTGATGACTATTTCCGTTTCACTTGGGTATTTTTCTTGTATGACAAGTGCCAAGTTCAAGAGAATGTGAAGATATTTGTTAGAAGAGCTCAAAAGGAGTTTGATCTTCCCATCAAGAAAGTGAGAAGCAACAATGGGACCGAATTCAAGAATACTCTAGTTGAGGAATTTCTTGATGAAGAGGGCATCAAGCATGAGTTTTTAACTCCATACACCCCTCAACAAAATGGTGTAGTAGAGAGGAAGAATTGTACACTCATTGACATGGCAAGGACAATGCTAGATGAGTACAAGACACCGGATCACTTTTGGTGCAACGCCATCAACACCGCTTGCCATGCATCAACCGCCTCTACCTACACAAGATGTTGAAGAAAACCTCATATGAGCTTCTAACCGGTAACAAGCCTAAGGTGTCTTACTTTAGAGTATTTGGGTGCAAGTGTTTCATACTTAACAAGAAACCCAAAACCTCTAAGTTTGCACCTAAAGTTGATCAAGGTTTTCTTGATTATGGATCAAATGAGTATGCCTACCGTGTCTTCAACAAAACCTCCGGGTGAGTTGAGATTGCGGTAGAAGTGACATTTAATGAATCTAATGGCTCTCAAGTGGAGCAAGTTGATTCAAGTGTTGTAGGAAAGGAGGATCCACCATGTGAAGCAATCAAGCAATTGTTATTGGTGATATTAGACCACAAGAAGATGAAGTCACTGAAGTGGAGGTTCCTCAAGTTGTTGTTGCACCTATTTTTGCTGACATACCTGATGCTGAACAACAGTAGACCCCTACTATAAAACCTACATGCAGCAGTGCCGCGCTTACATAGTCAACAGCAGCTGATTTGACTCCAGCTTGTGGAAAAGAACTACAATCCATATTTGAGCAAGAAGATGATGAAGGTCCAAAGATGAATAAGTGGCTATTGAGTATCCAAGGCTAAGGCAAACAATACAATGGGATCATCCAGTTGATAACATCCTTGGGAGTCTTTGAAAGGGGGTAACAACTCATTCACATTTAGCAAACTTTTGCCAATATTACTCGTTTGTTTCCTCTTTGGAACCTCTTAAGGTAGAACAAGCACATGGAGACCCAGATTGGGTGATGGCCATGCAAGAAGAGCTCAACAACTTCGAAAGAAACCAAGTGTGGACCTTGGTGGAACGACCCAATACCAATGTCATTGGCACCAAGTGGGTCTTCCGCAACAAGCAAGATGAGAATGACATGGTGACAAGGAACAAAACAAGATTGGTTGCTCAAGGTTTCACTCAAGTAGAGGGCTTGGACTTTGAAGAAACATATGCACCGGTGGCAAGGTTTGAAGCAATCCGAATGCTTCTACCCTATACCGCTCATCACAACTTCAAGCTATATCAAATGGATGTGAAAAGTGCATTTCTCAATGGTCCTATTCAAGAACTTGTCTATGTTGAGCAACCACCGGGCTTCGAAGATCCCAAGTTCCCCGACCATGTCTACAAACTCTAAAAGGCGCTCTATGGGCTTAAGCAAGCACCAAGAGCATGGTATGAATGCCTTAAGGAATTCTTACTTAAACAAGGCTTTGAAATAGGCAAAGCCGATCCTACCATTTTCACTCACAAAGTTGGCAAAGATATATTTGTGTGCCAAATATATGTCGATGACATAATATTTGGTAGTACTAATCATTCTTTCTATGAGGAATTTAGTAGGATCATGACTAAGAGATTTGAGATGTCTATGATAGGTGAATTAAAGTTCTTTCTTGGATTTCAAATCAAGCAACTGAAGGATGAAACTTTTATTAGCCAAACGAAGTACACCCATGATATGCTCAAGAAGTTTGACATGGTGAATGCCAAGCCTATCAAAACTCCCATGCCAACCAATGGACATCTAGATCTCAATGAGGAAGGGAAAGCCATGGATACCGAGGTATATCACTCCATGATCGACTCTCTGCTTTATTTGTGTGTATCTAGGCCTGATATTATGCTTAGTGTGTGCATGTGTGCTAGATTTTAAGCTAATCCAAAAGAGTGTCACTTAGTGGCCGTTAAGAGAATCTTGAGATATTTAGTACACACTCCTAACCTTGGCTTGTGGTATCCTAAATGCTCTAAGTTTGATCTACTTGGGTATTTGGATTCCAATTACGCCGGTTACAAAGTAGATCGAAAAAGCACCTTGGGGACATGTCAATTCCTTGGACGGTCCCTAGTGCCTTGGAGTTCTAAGAAGAAAAATTGTCTAGCCCTTTCTACCGTTGAAGCCGAGTATGTTGCAGCTGATGTATGTTGTGCTCAACTACTTTGGATGAGGCAAACCCTTCAAGATTTCGAATGTCGCTTCACCAAAATCCCACTCTTGTGTGACAATAAAAGTGCCATAAAGCCCGCAAACAATCCCGTAAGCCACTCAAGAACTAAGCACATAGACATCCGACATCATTTCTTGAGAGACCACGAAACCAAAGGAGATATAAAAATTCGCCATGTGAGCACCGAAAAGCAACTAGCCAATATCTTCACTAAGCCTCTTGATGAGTTAAGGTTTTGTGCTTTGTGTAGTGAGCTAAATATACTTGATTCTCATAACGTAGTTTGAACTATAGCACACCTTGATTGATGAACTAGCATGGATAGGAGAAATAATTTGCAAAGGTTTAAATATTGTGCTTCAAAATGATTTATCAAAAGCTACAAGTACATTATGATTGAAAGCATCTAGGCCCCTAAGTGGATTTCGGTGATTAATGTCAATACAAGATTACTATGACTAACGTGTGTTTTGCAGAGCCAATTAAGTTAGGTCATGGTAATGGAGATCGATTGGGCAATTGAGGTTGTCATGCCCCTACGATGGAAATCATTTCGGTTTTCAAAGGATGGACGACAAGATTAAGGATAACTAGTTCTAAGTGTCAATTGAAGTTGGAGAGACACTTAGAGTAGTTTAGGACTTTGTTTTTCCTTTGGCCGTACTATGAAGGGGGGTATGAACGGGTAGCTTGACCTAGTTGAGTCTAGTGAGTTAGGTGTGGTGCACACTTGTTAAAACTAGCTCTAGGTAGCTCCTATGAATGCCTAAGATCCTTTGGAGCTATCTTCATTCACATATGATCGAGAGTTGGAAGTGAATGGAGGGTCAAATACTGACCGGACGCTGGCCGCAGGGTCCGGTCAGTTTATTTGACTGAGGAGAACAAGTCTGCAGTGACCGGACGCTGGAAGGTCGTGTGACCGGACGCTGGGGGCCAGCGTCCGGTCGACTCCAGTAAGGGTCCAGACTTGAGAAAGTGTGACCGAACGCATCCGGTCAGTGGTGACCGGACCCTGAGTATCCAGCGTCCGGTCGTTTACAGTAAGCATCCAAGATCGACCGGACGCGTCCGGTCAGTGCTGACCGGACCCTGTCAGCGTCCGGTCATCACTTGGAAACTGTTGCGCGGGTTGAACTGACCGGAGCGTCCGGTCAATATGATCGGAGCGTCCGGTCATCCCGCAGAAGCTCATAACGGTTCGTTTTTCAGGCTGCCTTATAAATAGAAGCTCCACTCGAGTGTGGAGTGACTTTTGCTTATTCCAACAGCTGAGAAACACGTTTGTGAGTGCCAAGAAGAGCAAGGTCCTAGTGAGGTGTTTGTGATTTGAGAATCCAAGAGTGAAACCTCATTAGTGAATCAAGAGTAGACAAGTGTGCATCCATCTTCTCATTAGGCTTCGCGTGGTCAAGTGAGAGTTCGTGCTTGTTACTCTTGGTGATCGCCATCACCTAGACGGCTTGGTGGTGATTGGGAGTTTGGTGATCACCCGGCGGAGCTTGTGGGTGACCCAACTCAAGTTGTGAGCGGTTTTGGGTGATTCGCCGTAACGGAGTGTCGAAGAATCAACCCGTAGAGAGCACTTGATCCTTGCGCAGATCAAGGGGGAGCTACACCCTTGCGCGGGTGCTCCAACGAGGACTAGTGGGGAGTGGCGACTCTCCGATACCTCGGCAAAACATCACCGCGTTCCTTTCTCTCTCTATTTACTTTGAGCACTTACTTTGAGTATTTACTTTGAGCAATTCAATACTTGTTTCACATCCATAGAATTGCTTGCTAGAGTAAGTTTGGAACATAGGTTGCGAGGTTGTTGTGCATTAGTTTGATATAAACACTTTTCTAGGCACAAGGGGTTAATTGGGCTATCCGTAGGATTTGATTATTGCAAGAAAATTTAGAATTAGCCCAATTCACCCCCCCTCTTGGGCATCTTGATCCTTTCAATTGGTATCAGAGCCTCATGCTCACATTTTTAAGCCTAACCCCTTAGAGCAAGATGTCTCACGGGGATGGACCTCCTCCTATCTTCGAGGGGGATGATTTTCCATATTGGAAAATTCGCATGGAGGCTTACCTAGAAGCTCTAGATGTTGGAATTCTTAGAGCCGCCTCTCAAGGGTTCCCAACACCTAAGAATGCCGCACAACTTCAAGGCGACGAAGTAAACTATGAAAAATGGAATGCAAAGGCTCGCAACACCATCTTTAGAGGCCTTTACAAAGATGTGTTCAATCGTGTAAGGAACCACAAAGACGCCCATGCACTATGGTCGGACGTTTGTGCGCTCCATGAGGGAACCAAGAGTGAGCGTGAGGAACGCTATCATCTTGTGATTAAAAAGCTAAATTCTTTTGAGATGCTTCCCAAAGAAAGTGCAAATGAAATGTATTCTCGTTTGAATGTTCTTGTAGAGGAAGTCAATGGGCTTGGACTTTCTCAAATGTCACCATCCGATGTTGTGAGAAAGATCTTGAGTGTCCTCCCCATTGACAAATATGGGCACATTGTGACCGTGCTACATCAAGGTGATCTTTCCACCGCTACACCGACACAAATCTTGGGAAAGATAAATGCTCATGAGATGTACATGCACATCACGCCACAAGATGGCTCATCCTCTACAAAGAAGAAAGAGAAGGACTTAGCATTCAAAGCTAGCCAAGATAAGGGCAAGGCAAGACTTGAGTATGAGAGCTCAAGTGATGAAGATGATGAAGAAAGTCTTGCTCTCATGGTGAAAAAGACCGCCAAGATGCTAAAGAAGCTAAACAAGAGTGGCATCAAGTTTGACGGCAAGAAGAAGAAGTTCTTCACTAGCTCAAGAAGAAAGCCAATCTCTGAGATGGATTGCTACAATTGTGGCGAACTTGGCCACCTAGCTCATCAATGCACAAAGCCCAAGAAAGACAAGTTCAAGAACAAGGGCAAGAAAGATGATTCAAGTGATGAAGATGAAAAGAAAAAGAATAAGCCATACAAGAAGAGAGATGGCAAAAAGAGAGACTTCTACAAGAAGAAGACGAGTGGCAAGGCCTATATTGTCGGTGATTGGCTCACGGACATTGATTCATCAAGTGGATCATCCGATGATGAGAGTGACAATGAGAAGGTGGCCGCCATTGCTATTGATCTTGCATCCTCACCGCCACCATCGCTATCATCATCTACACACCTATGCCTTATGGCCAAGGGTGAACGCAAGGTAACTAAAAGTGATGATAGGAGTGATGATGAGCAAGCTAGTGATGATGATAGCGATAGCGATGATGATTCACCCACATATGATGATCTTGTCAAAATATTAAGAAAATACACTAAGATCATTAGAAAGAGTAGAGCTACAAATGAAAAACTTGATGCTAAAAATGATTCACTCTTAGCTAAGTGTGATACATTAGAAAAGACTAATGATGAGCTCAAAGAAACAAATAATTCTATATCATCCAAACTTAAGGAGCTCAAATCTTCTAAGAAAGAGCTTAAAGATAAACATGATAAACTTGAGTGGGTGCACAATGAGCTTATCACTAGTCACAACAAGCTAAAAGATGAATATACAACTCTAAAGATCAATTATGATACCCTTGTTATTGCACAAGAATTCTTACCAAATGAGCCACATGTTGCTACTAATCATGTTGTTAAGATTGATATAGCTACCTCATGTGATGATTTAATTGATGAGAGCATTGAGCATGGATCTAGTAGCAAAGGCAAGCAAGTGGTTGAGTGCAATGACTATGATGAGTATGTCAAGCTCAAGAGTGACAATGAGAAGCTCATGAAAGATCTTGAAGAGATGAAAAGTCACAACACCATTGTGATAGAAACTCTTGATCATGACAAAGATTTGATCCTTGAGAATGAGAAGCTAAAAAAAGAAAACAAGAAACTCAAGGAAGAGAAGAACAATGATATTCTCAAGGAAGAGAACAAGAAGCTCAAGATGGAGAAAGAGCATCTCAAGGTGGGATTGAGCAAGTTTGCTAGAGGCAAGCATCTCCAAAGTGAGCTACTCATGAATACCGTCATGAAGATGGATAGAAGTGGCATTGGTTATATGGCAAGTGTAGAGAAGAAGAAGGCTCAAGCTCAACACCAATAATCAAAGCCAAAGCTAAAGCCAAAGAGATGTTTTGAGTGTGGACAAGAAGGTCACTTTGCTCATGAGTGTCAAACTCCACCACCACAACCCTTGCCCAAGCATGCTAGACCCTTTGCTTTCAATGCTCACTACATGCTTAGAAAAGATTCTAGTGGAAAGATGAAAGTCATGTTCTTAGGACCCCCCAACAAGAGTAGGCCTAAGAAGATTTGGGTGGCTAAGTCACTTGTTGAGAAGGTGAAGGGCCCTCAACAAGTTTGGATCCCTAAAGCTTGAATCTCTTGTGTGTAGGTAAACTACAAGACCGGTGGAAGTCATTGGGTTATTGATAGTGGTTGCACTCAACATATGACCGTGATCCTCGTGATGTTCACCTCACTAGATGAAGAGGTAGATGGACAAGAGAAAATAACATTTGGAGATAATTCAAAGGGCAAGGTTAAAGGATTGGGCAAAGTGGCAATATCAAATGATCATTCCATCTCCAATGTACTCTATGTTGCCTCATTGAGTTTCAACTTGCTATCCGTTGGGCAATTGTGTGATCTTGGCTTCCAATGCTTATTCACCGAGAAGGAAGTTGTTGTATCCAAAGTAGATGACAAACAAGTGATATTCAATGGATTTAGATACAACAATTTATATCTAGTTGACTTTACCTCCGAAGATGCAAACTTGAAGACTTGCCTATTCACCAAAACAACACTTGGGTGGCTATGGCATAGAAGACTTGCTCATGTTGGGATGAGCTCACTCAAGAAGCTTATGAAGAATGATTTGGTGAGAGGGTTGAAGGATGTGAAGTTTGAGAAGGACAAGCTTTGTAGTGCATGTCAAGCCGGCAAGCAAGTTGCAAACACTCATCCAACCAAAGCTTTCATGTCAACCACAAGAGTGCTAGAACTCCTACACATGGATTTATTTGGACCAACAACATACAAGAGTTTAGGAGGAAATCTCTATTGTCTTGTGATTGTGGATGACTACTCAAGGTATACATGGGTGTTCTTCCTTCATGACAAATCCGAAGTTGCATCTTGTTTCAAGAAGTTTGCCAAGAGAGCTCAAAATGAATTTGAAGTGAAGCTCAAGAAGATAAGAAGTGACAATGGCAAAGAATTTGACAACACAAACATAGAAGCTTATTGTGATGAAGTTGGAATCAAACATGAAGTCTCCGCAACCTATACTCAACAAAATGGTGTAGTTGAGAGGAAGAACCGGACTTTGATCACTCTTGCAAGGACAATGCTAGATGAGTACAACACCCCCGAAGCTTTATGGGCGGAAGCAATCAACACCGCATGTTATGCATCCAACCGCCTATTTCTTCAAAAGTTCCTTGTCAAGACACCGTATGAGTTGCTCAATGGGAAGAAGCCGGACGTCTCCTTCTTTAGGGTGTTTGGTTGCAAGTGCTACATCTACAAGAAGCGGCAACACCTAGGGAAGTTTCAAAGATATTGTGATATAGGTTTTCTTGTTGGTTACTCATTGAAGTCCAAAGCATATAGAGTATTTAATCATGACACCGGCTTGGTTGAAGAAACATATGATGTGGAATTTGATGAATCTAACGGCTCCCAAGGAGCACATGAGAATCTTGATGATGTAGGTGATGAACCATTGAGGGAGGCTATGAAGAACATTCCGGTGGGAGACATCAAGCCAAAAGATGATGAAGATGATGTACAAGTCATTAACCAACCTTCTTCATCAAATGTACCACAAGATGGCGAAAAAGATGGGAGAGTGGAAAATGAAGATACTCATATCTCTCATGAGCAAATGGTGGTACAAGCATAAGATGTTGATGCTCCACAACCTCCTCCTCAAGTGGTCAATAGAAGAAACACACCTCTCCTACAAGATCATCCACAAGATCTCATCATAGGGAGTCCATCAAAGGGTGTAATGACTCGATCTCAAAAACTTACTTCATTTATTGCTCATCACTCTTTTGTCTCTTGCTATGAGCCTACCAAGGTAGAAGAAGCTCTTAAAGATCCGGATTGGATCAACGCCATGCATGAAGAGTTGAACAACTTCACTCGCAATGAAGTTTGGAATCTTGAAGAGCGACCAAAAGGTGCAAGAGTCATTGGAACGAAGTGGGTGTTCCGCAACAAGCAAGATGATCAAGGTGTTGTTGTGAGGAACAAGGCAAGACTAGTTGCAAAGGGGTTCTCTCAAGTTGAAGGTTTAGATTTTGGAGAGACCTTTGCACCGGTTGCAAGATTAGAAGCCATCCGTATCCTTCTTGCATATGCATCACATCATGAAATGAAACTATATCAAATGGATGTGAAAAGTGCATTTTTAAATGGCTTTATAAATGAACTAGTCTATGTTGATCAACCTCCCGGGTTTGAAGACCCTAGATATCCTAATCATGTTTATAGGTTGTCCAAGGCATTATATGGGATTAAGCAAGCCCCAAGAGCTTGGTATGAGCGCCTTCGGGACTTCCTCATTGAGAAGGGCTTCACCATTGGGAAGGTTGACACCACACTATTCACCAAGAAGCTTGATGGGCATATCTTCATTTGTCAAGTATATGTTGATGATATCATCTTTGGATCATCAAATGAAGACTCATGCAAAGAATTTGGTGAATTGATGTCGAAGGAGTTCGAGATGTCAATGATTGGTGAGCTTACATTCTTTCTTGGTTTTCAAGTCAAGCAAATGAAAGAAGGCATCTTCATCTCTCAAGAGAAATACACAAAAGATCTTCTCAAGAGATTCAAGATGGATGAATGTAAGCCAATCAAGACACCAATGCCTACAAATGGACATCTCGACCTAGATGAGGGAGGTAACCCGATTGATCAAACTCTCTACCATTCTATGATTGGTAGCTTGTTATATTTAACCGCATCTAGGCCCCGACATCATGTTTAGTGTGTGTATGTGTGCTAGATTTCAAGCTAGTCCTAAGAAAACACATTTAATTGCCGTAAAAAGAATCCTTAGGTATCTTAAGCACACGCCAAGCATTGGTCTTTGGTATCCCAAAGGAGCTTTATTTGAATTAATTGGCTATTCCGATTCGGATTACGCCGGATGCAAAGTTGATAGAAAAAGCACATCCGGAGGGTGCCATTTGCTTGGTAGATCACTTGTGTCTTGGTCCTCCAAGAAACAAAATAGTGTGGCTTTGTCCACCGCCGAAGCGGAATACATTACCGCGGGTGCCTGTTGCGCACAAATATTATACATGAAACAAACTTTGCTAGACTATGGAGTAGTTCTAGAGAAAGTACCTCTTTTGTGCGACAATGAAAGTGTGGTAAAACTTGCAAATAATCCAGTTCAACACTCTCGCACCAGGCATATAGATATCCGCCATCACTTTCTAAGAGATCATGTGGCTAAAAATGATATATCACTAGAAGGTGTAAGATCCGAAGATCAATTAGCGGATATCTTCACAAAACCGCTAGATGAGGCTACATTTTGTAGATTGCGGAATGAGCTAAATGTACTTGATTTTAGTAACTTCACTAAAAATTGAGCTTGTGTTGTCCCTTGCATTCATTGTAATATACAACATGTTTAATTTGTGGCAATGCACATAGGGCTTGTCTAACATGGTTAAGATAACCGCCGAAAAGCGTGTGAAGAAGCTTAATCTTGGATCAAACTTGACAAGCAACTAGATTTACTTACAAGTATTGCATATGCATGAATGTTGTTTTGTCGTTTTGTTCCATTTGCCCTCTTGTTGCCTATTTTCTTAAAAAGAATTATAGCCTAAGGCAAAATATTTTGAAAAATATGAGGGTTTGAGAGAGGTCACTCACATCATCCCAATTGGTGTTTATTTGGATCTTTTTAAAGTTGGGACTTGATTGGGAACAGCAAATGAAGGAAGGTTGGAGGTTTGTTGGAAAAGGTGCACCGGATGTCTGTCATCCGGCGTCCGTCGATTCACGAGGTGAATCTGCTGAAGGGAGTGACCGGACGCCGCGTCATCGTCCGGTCGGTCAGGAAGGATTCTGCGTCCGATCGATCGAAGAGTGCACAAGTTGTACTGACCGGACCCTGCCTGCGTCTCCCGGTCATGGACCACCGGACGCGTCCGGTCCCGATTCCAGAGGATTTGGACCTCTCTAGAATCGACCGGACGCTGGGTGGTAGCGTCCGGTCGCTACCACCGAAGCGTCCGGTCAGTGGATCTCGCTCGACTTCAGGACTCTTTTTGGTTTCCTTTTCTGTCACGTTTTGGGAGATTATTTAACCGCAGTCGTACCCTGTTCGTCCTCAACTTTTCTACCCTAGCCCGAGCCGCCGCCTCCACTGCTCGCCGCCGCAGCCTTGCCGGGCGCCACCTTGACCGTGCTCCGGCCACCTCGCGCCCGCGCCACCGTGCCCCTGCCTCGCCGTGCCATTGCAGCATCACGCCGGCCACCTCGCGCCTGTGCCGCCGTGCCCCTGCCTCGCCGTGCTATTGCAGCATCACGCCGGCCACCCCACGCCATCGCCGCCGTAGCTCGCCGGAGTCGCCCTGTCCATGCCTCTGCTCTGCCTCTTGCCATGTGCCCTAGCCTCATCTCCTCTCGGTAAGGCTAGCCCCTTGTTTCAATTTCAAATTGAGTAGATCAATTTGCAATACAATGCACTGATTTTTCAAATACTAGGGCCACCAGTTCATCATTGCTCCGTGTAACCCTAGCCGGCTCCGTGGTTCCCCAGCGTGACATCTCATCTTTTCACGGATCATTGTTAAATCGGAAAGCCATTCGATTCATTTTCGCATCTACATTGCTTTCTCTATTAGGGTTCCGCATCGATTAGCAATATGGTATTTATTTGTATATCCATCTATTCTATCGTGCAATGAGTCGGTTCCGTTGTGGTTCTTGTGGCGGTTAGGCGGTCATCTTGAGCCAAGCTCATGAGTAAGGATCGAGGCCAAGCCTCGAGAGGTTCATTTGTCTGTTGATCCTCATCGCGTCGGTTCACCATCTTGTCGGGATTCAGATGGCCCGCACCAAGAATGTTGGTGGTGGCCCGAGTGATGATGATCGAGGCCCCGCCTGCCACCACCGGCCGGATCGAAGGGCAAGTCAACCAAGCGGTGACATCCAAGAAGCGGAAGTACCCCGCAGAGAGACAGAGAGAGCAGAGCATTGCAGAGGCCGCAGAGCATGCCGAGAGAGGTGGTGCCCGTAGCGGAGTTGTCATTGCAGATCAGCCAGTTTCACCAGCATTCAGAGCTGCGATTGAGGAGGTTGAGCGTCGTCACGGTAGTCCAGCTAGGACTGTCATGTTTGCAGGACGACGGGTTGCCATTGAGGAGGGTCCGTCAGCACAGCAGCAGCCCCCACAAGCAGAGCCTTAGCAGACCCAGGAGGCCGAGGAGACAGAGCCGGCACCCCAGCTTCGCCGCTCTGGACGGATCCGTGTACCAGTCTCACCGAGGCCGCCGACACAGCGGAGGGGATCACGTCCTCCACCTAGACCATAGGGTCCACCTCTAGTGGTACACCTCGACTTGAGGGCCGCTACCGCCAGGCAGGTTCAGCAGCTGCGTTTTGTTGAGTTTGAGGTTTGGTTTCCCCCGAGGAGGGATGAGAGAGCAGCTGAGGGTTTCTACACACCACTGCAGGAGGATTTCTACAATGCTTATCTCAACAGTGGGGTAGTGTTCAGATCTCAGAGAGTCTGTCAGATAGAGTCTATTGTGGCAGCAGCCGGAGAGAGCATTCGGCCATACTTGTCATATTTGTCAGGACTGATAGATTTGATTGGACGGACGGGGATATATGTACCATCTTGGGTTCGTCAGTTCTATGCTTCACTCTTCATCGATCCACATCACATGTTTATTCACTTTGCTTTCAGAGGCAAAGACTACAGAGTGACGAGTGGCAGGGTCAGAGAGATACTGAGGCTACAGGAGCAGCCTATCAAGATACATGAGGTCTATTATGGATAGCAGGAGCCTCCCATGCGTCCTCACGGAGGTTTGGTGCCTCCTACAGATTTAGTGCGACATTGCTTCAAGGAGCCTTTTGGAGAGGGTCGAGGAGGAACCCCAGTGACTTGACTCCCACAGCGAGAGTGCTAGAGGCTATTATTAGGAGGACACTGCTTCCCAGGTTGGGATATAGAGAGGGCCTGACTCGCTTACAGCCTCGGCTTCTTAATGCCGATCAAAGAGACGATGTTTTGATATCTGGGACCTCCTTCTTTCGAGATGGAGGACACTATAGCTGAGGGATTTAAGGGTCGCAGTCAGCTTCCTTATGCGCACTAGATCACATTTCTTATCCATGAGTAGTGCTTGATAAGCCCCCGGTATGATGGATGAGTATACAGGTGCCACCACGAGTTCCCACACAACCTATCATAGAGGATCGGACACACCACTCCTCAGGCACCCAGACAGCCTAGCCATCGTCCCGACGTGCCAGAGTCCGCAGCTTTCGGAAGATGAGATCATCGAGAGGATTGCGACCAATGAGGAGGAGGAGCTAGAGGCACAAAGCAGGAGGTGAGCAGCAGCAAAAGGATGGCAGCTCGACAACGACTACCAGCCTATACCTCGAGATGCCTCCACGCAGACACGATGTAGAGGCCGGTAGCTCCAGTTCTGCTCCACTGCCTGAGCAGACCCGCTCTCATTGCTATTCTTGAGCGGATGCAGCAGGATCAGACACGATAGGCACAGGAGACAACCGCCAACCGCATGCGATTTGAGCTTGTCGGGGCGAGTTCCGGTGGCAAGCAGCAAGCAGCCTCCTTCAAACCACCAATTACTTATTTATGTTGCGGCGGCAGCTCATGGGATTCATGCAGCATGTAGTGACAAATGCATTGGGGTTCCATCGCCACGCCTTTCGCCCCACTTGCACAGCCTCATACCACTTCGATGACTCCAGCGAAGACAGCCCGGTGGGCTCCAGTCGTCGGACCGCCTCAGCTTCGGTTTGCTTCACCGCCTATCAGTGTCCCAATGGTTAGCCTCACCGTGGTAGCCCCAGATTCACTCCACTTCGACGGGCTTCACACCGAGCGCAGCTTCCTCGCTATTCGTACTGAGACGTCCGGTCTCAGAGTCTTGAGCATCCTTCAATGAGTTGACCGGCATGCCTACTCACCTCATATGCATACCACCGATCCGTCTTTGGCAGCTCCATCGCAGCGACTACTCGAGAGGCTCCCTCGTCATGTCGCCTCGTCGATCCTCACGCAGACATACTAGCAGCTTCACAGGCAAAGACCAGCTCCACTCAGACCCAGACCGCTTCTGACACTTCCGCCACATGAGAGGTCGGTCATTCCAGAGCTCATGGTCGAGATGATGATGGTGCTGGTTCCAACTTGCCACATCGTTCTTGGCCTGCTTGGCTCGTCCAATTTCCTCACCTCGCCGTCCGACACCTAGGTTTTGGTGTTTGGCGCCAAAGGGAGAGGGTGTTCGAGTATGTAGTCTCGTGGGAGCTACATTTAGGGGGAGCTAGTTATCTAGTATTAGCCTATTATATACATTTGGAGTTCTATTTGTGTGATACACTATTACTTGTGCATTCGTGTGTTTACTTTCATGCATACTATTATATATATGTGATAGTGCTATCTACGTGATTGTGATATTTGACATGTGTGATTTCTACTTTGCATTATCTATATGTCATATCACTTGTGTTATGCTCATTTGCTTTTGCTTCCGCGTTTATACTTCGAAGCAAATGAGCTTTGTTACTTGTACTCATGCTTAATTCATATCCTTTGAGTACATTGTGTTGGCTTGGGTCATATAAGCTTGCCTAACTCTTTTGTTCTTAACGACAAAAGCTTATATGAACCAAGCCCGTCAAAAACCTCACTCTTTAACATACTCGAGGTGGTATTGTCATCAATCACCAAAAAGGGGGAGATTGAAAGCATCTAGGCCCCTAAGTGGATTTCGGTGATTAATGTCAATACAAGATTACTATGACTAACGTGTGTTTTGCAGAGGCAATTAAGTTAGGTCATGGTAATGGAGATCGATTGGGCAATTAAGGTTGTCATGCCCCTACGATGGAAATCATTTCGGTTTTCAAAGGATGGATGACAAGGTTAAGGATAACTAGTTCTAAGTGTCAATTGAAGTTGGAGAGACACTTAGAATAGTTTAGGACTTTGTTTTTCCTTTGGCCGTACTATGAAGGGGGGTATGAATGGGTAGCTTGACCTAGTTGAGTCTAGTGAGTTAGGTGTGGTGCACACTTGTTAAAACTAGCTCTAGGTAGCTCCTATGAATGCCTAAGATCCTTTGGAGCTATCTTCATTCACATATGATCGAGAGTTGGAAGTGAATGGAGGGTCAAATACTGACCGGATGCTGGCTCCGGTGCGACCGGACGCTGGCCGCAGGGTCCGGTCAGTTTATTTGACTGAGGAGAACAAGTCTGGAGTGACCGGACACTGGAAGGTCGTGTGACCGGACGCTGGGGGCCAGCGTCCGGTCGACTCCAGTAAGGGTCCAGACTTGAGAAAGTTTGACCGAACGCGTCCGGTCAGTGGTGACCGGACCCTGAGTATCCAGCGTCCGGTCGTTTATAGTAAGCATCCAAGATCGACCGGACGCGTCCGATCGGTCTTGGCGACCGGACCTGTCGTCGTCCGGTCATCACTTGGAAACTGTTATGCGCGAGTTGAATCGGACCGAGGCGTCCGGTCAATATGATCGGAGCGTTCGGTCATCCCGAAAGCTCATAACGGTTCGTTTTTCAGTGCCGCTTTATAAATAGAAGCTCCACTCGAGTGTGGAGTGACTTTTGCTTATTCAACAAATGAGGAACACGTTTGTGAGTGCCAAGAAGAGCAAGGTCCTAGTGAGGTGTTTGTGATTTGAGAATCCAAGAGTGAAACCTCATTAGTGAATCAAGAGTAGACAAGTGTGCATCCATCTTCTCATTAGGCTTCACGTGGTCAAGTGAGAGTTCGTGCTTGTTACTCTTGGTGATCGCCATCACCTAGACGGCTTGGTGGTGATTGGGAGCTTGGTGATCACCGGCGGAGCTTGTGGGTGACCCAACTCAAGTTGTGAGCGGTTTTGGGTGATTACGCCATGACGAGTGTGTCGAAGAATCAACCCGTAGAGAGCACTTGATCCTTGCGCGGATCAAGGGGGAGCTACACCCTTGCGCGGGTGCTCCAACGAGGACTAGTGGGGAGTGGCGACTCTCCGATACCTCGGCAAAACATCGCCGCGTTCCTTTCTCTCTCTATTTACTTTGAGCACTTACTTTGAGTATTTACTTTGAGCAATTCAATACTTGTTTCACATCCATAGAATTGCTTGCTAGAGTAAGTTTGGAACATAGGTTGCGAGGTTGTTGTGCATTAGTTTGATATAAACACTTTTCTAGGCACAAGGGGTTAATTGGGCTATCCGTAGGATTTGATTATTGCAAGAAAATTTAGAATTAGCCCAATTCACCCCCCCTCTTGGGCATCTTGATCCTTTCAATGATCATTGTTTATATTGTTTACCTGTTGCTGATCATAATGTGCCTGAGATATGTGTCCATATCCTAGCTATTTCTCGTTGTTCTGGGTTGTGCGGCAGTGCCGCTTGTGGCAAGCGGCAGTGCCGCGCTTTGAATTCCAATCAGAATTCAGCCCACAACGGCAGTTACCGAGGGGCCCATCTCATTTACTCCTTTCCCTATCTGGCCCACGGTAACTCTCTCTCCATCAATCTCACCTAGACGCCATCGCATGCATGCGCTCTCTCTTCCTCGCGTCGCCGCGCCAGCCGCCGGGTTTCTCCCTCGTCGCCGGTGCCCACTAAAGCTCTTGGGCGGAGCCCTTTCACCTCTTTCCTCCTTAATCCATGAGAACCAAGGTGAAACCCTAAATCCATCTCGATCTATGCAATGTGGCGATTCCAGTTGTTTTAGATATTTGATTAGAAGGTGGATAGTAGGATGGATGGTGTTTTGAGGATTGATTGATGTAGAAACTGTGATTTAACTTTGGAGCCAAAGAAACTACTGTGGCAGTGTCGCGCCCTCTGCCCGGTAGTGTTGCACCTGGGTGTTGTTTCAAGCAGTTTTCATTGCTTTGGTTCCTTGGTTGACTCACTCTTTCTATTTCAATCAGCTCCCAAGATCAAGAATTCATATTTACTAAGCCTTCTTCTAATCATACTCAATTGAATCATTGACATAGATAGTTTGGTACTTGCTGAGATTGTATAATGGGGTAGGAGTTAGGTTATAGAATAAGTTAAGTAGACATAAAGATGTAGAGTGGAGTCCTGGTGAAACAGCTGGTGCGGCAGTGCCACTCCTAGGCACGGCAGTGCCGCATGACTAGGGACAGTGCCATACTAGCTGCTTCCCTCGCTTGCATTTTGACTCTTCTCGATTACTTAACTTGTTTTATAAGTTAACCTCTACTCCCTATTTATATAGTTTCTGATCTTGCCCTATGTTTTTGCATAGATGGTCTTCGAAGGTGAAGATGACCGGAGGGGGAAGAGGAAGCTAACAAAAGCTCATGACAAGCCCGTGCCTCATCGTGGTCATGGCAGGACAGCAACTGGCAGCAGCAGTGCAGCAGCAAGAGGGGATGTCAAAGACTGGGGGAGGGGGGATCAGTTGATCTAGGAGGAGAACTTGGAGAGGGTTGGCCGCACCGTTCCTCCTGGTGCTTGCCTAGATACTTGAAAGCTCTAGTTTGGTTTTGGTAATTTGATGAAACCCTAAGTGCTAACCTAGTTCATCAAGTGATCATGAGATAGGTAGCACACTTCAAGTAGAGAAGCAAATGAAGATCATAACATGACAATGGTGATAGCATGGAGATGATCAAGGGCTTAAACTTGAAGAGAAGAAAGAGAAAAACAAAAAGCTCAAGGCAAAGGTATAACTTGTAGGAGCTATTTTATTTTGGTGATCAAGACACTTAGAGAGTGTGATCACATTTAGGTTTGATAGCCGTACTATTAAGAGGGGTGAAACTCGTATCGGAATGCGGTTATCAAAGTACCACTAGATGCTCTAACTCATTGCATATGCATTTAGGATCTAGTGGAGTGCTAACACCCTTGATAATATTTGTGTAAATATGCTACCACATGTGCACATGGGATTCGGCGCTTTTGGGAAAATGAAATGTCTATTTTCTATTGCGCCGGATGCAAAATTCTTGGTGGTTGGCACACTTGAGCAAGGGTGAAAAAGTAAGAGTTGAAATGGAGTTGATCGAAATGATGCTAGCGTCGGTCTACTGACCGGACGCTGGGTCACTCAGCGACCGGACGCTGAAAGGCTGCGTCCGGTCGAGCAGTCAGACGGCTCAGTGGCAAGGGTTGAGCACCGGACGCTAGCTGCGTCCGGTCAAGGTGGACCGGATGCGTCCGGTCGAAAAAACATGCCTCGGGGAGCTTACTGGAAACGACCGGACGCTGGGGCTTCAGCGTCCGGTCAATTTTACCGGAGCGTCCGGTCAGCTTCGCAGCCGTTGAAATCTGACGAACAGCATTTGAAGAAGGGGACATGTGGCGTGAATCACGTGACCGGACGCTGAGGGCCAGCGTCCGGTCGATCAGACCGGAGCGTCCGGTCACCCTGCGTTGTGCCTAGTGAAGGGGTACAACGGCTCTATTTTATTAGGGCTCTATTTATAGCCCCATGGCCGGCTCAAGGGAGCTCTCTTGCACATTTTCATTGACATAGCAACCTTGTGAGCCTAGCCAAAGTTCTCCCACTCATTTCCATCATAGATTAAACATCTTTGTGAGATTGGGAGAGAATCCAAGTGCATTGCTTGAGTGGTTGCATCTAGAGGCACTTGGTGATTGTGTTTCGCTGCGGATTTCGCTTGATACTCTTGGTGGTTGCCGCCACCTAGATGGCTTGGAGCAACAAGGATCGTTGAGTGGAGGAGGTGATTGTCTCCGACTCCGATCGTGGTGATTGTGAGGGGTTCTTGACCTTTCCCGGCGGGCGCCAAAAAAATACTCTAGTAAATTGCTTGTGGCTTGTGTGATCCTCATCTTGTGTTGGTTAAAGCGGCACCCTATTGAGGGTTTGGCGAGTGATGCCAATCAGCGCGTGAACCTCCAAGTGAGTGAATCGCCACAACGAGGACTAGCTTGCCTAAGAAGCAAGTGAACCTCGGTAAAATCATTGTGTTCATCATTTGATTCCGAGGTGATTGGTCTACATTGGTATTCATTATTGTGATTGATTGGTTCCTACCACTACACGGCGGTATAACCCTCTTGATCACTCTCTTTACTTTACCGCAAACTAGTTGACAAGCTCTTTAGTGTAGCTAGTTGTGAGAGCTTGCATGCTTGGTTGGTGTGGCTCTTTAGTTAGCCTTTGAGAGCACACTAACATAGGGTAGTGTCATTGCTCTTGTGTGAATTGACACTATCGAAACTAGAATTGTGGTAGGTGGCTTGCATTTTTGAGTAGGCTAGCGCAACACTCGCTTCGCCTCATAATTGTCTAACCATTTGGTTAAGTGTTGTTGTAGAAATTTTATTAGGCTATTCACCCCCCCTCTAGCCATTAGGACCTTTCAATACTCCTCCTCACCTTGAGGAATTTGATAGAGCCTATATCACCGAGTATCCTGAGGAAGTGATTGTCAGGCATCCAGTTGACACCCATGCTCATCCCGTGCTCAATTATGCGAGAAAGCAGAAGATGGTACAAGAAGCACGTGAGAATAGGGACGGATCCAAAAGGGGGCTGTCGGGGCCACAGCCCCCCTAGTGAGCCTGATTTCTTCATTAGACCATGGTTACTTAGCCTCAAATCACCATTAATCTCTATCCCTAGCCCTAAATCTTCATTATTTAGCCCCCCTTTGTTCCCATCCTGCATCCACCACTACGTGAGAACAATCCCTATGAGCAGCCAAAGGATTTGGGGGTGGACTACAGATTTTGGAATGAGTTTCATTCCAACTTTTATGCCTCTGTGATCTTCAATTCCAAGAAGTCCAAGATTGTCAAGATGCAGTATGTTGGCTGGGAGGAAATGAAGGAGAAGAATGAGCCTGAATTCAATAGAGCAATCAAGGCTTGTGAGAACTTTGGCCTCTCTGATCTCATGAGTTTCAGGTATAATTGGAATAAGGAAGTGCTAGCCTAGTTCCATGCTACCTTCTTCTATGACATCTATACCAATGAGATACACTGGATGACTGAGGGACGGCACTACCATGTTGACTTTGTGACTTTTATCCAGATCCTTGGCTTTGGTGAGAAGGAGTGAGGCTTCACTTATATCCATGATGAGCCTAGGGTAGAGATCAGAGACATTGCCTACGTGTGGATTGACAGGAGAAGCGCAAATGGCAAAGTTAGTGGCTTACAAAGCTACTACTACATTCTGAACAATCTGATCAGGCACACAATCAATCTCAAGGATAGAGCAACTTTAGATCTTAATGGCTATGTGAGGAATATGCTTGCTAGGTTTGCTCCTAGAGGTGACAGGTTCAATGTCCCTCGCTTCATGTGGCGTGAGCTGAGGAATGCCATGGATGATGGGAGAAAGGGGCTGCCCTATGCCCCCTATCTCATGTTCATGATTGAGAGGGTCACCGGTTACAAGTTTGACAAAGATGGTTGTCGGTATTTATAAGTGCAAATAGAATATGAAGGATTCCGCAAGCGCACATAATACCATTGTAGCATTTTACCGGGAGTATTCCATGTATCGTTATTTATATTTTACCATAGAGAAACAATGGAATAAAGATTTGTTGGGTAACAAAGGAGTCTCTATTAACATACCAACATAGCTAGAGCAGGGGATAAATATAATGATAGGAGTAATTATAAATGACACTCAGGGGATAAATCTATAAGATAATGTAAACTAGTCAACTCGGAAGAACAACGGGTAAGATAGATTCCTATGATATTCTTATTACAGGATCAAAGTATATATATACCCGACTATAGCTAAGACTAACTCTACTCTTGTGCACTTTGGGACGTCGCTTAGACGGTAGAGTACACACAATACATAACTCTACCGAACGCTACTACGGTCCTACAATTTAAGAACCTGCTCAATTCAAAGTGGACTACAAAGGATAGACGGGGCTGTCACCTCTCGCTGCTACCACCCAACCAAAGAACAGGGGGTACTCATAGGCAGAGCATCGTATAAGCACCATGCTTACACGAAGCTCGCTACTTAGCCCAATCGATAAACTAGCAGGCTAAGCGCTCTATGAACCCGCACATAAAAGTATGATAACCTCGACTAAGCAAGATATATATTAAAAGTAAGCATAGCATGTAGATAGGAATATGATGAATTTATAATAAGTCTTACAAGATGTGGAACTGAAGATATAAGGCTTTGCCGAGCCTCCAAGACTAGATCTGGAACTTGAGCATGAGCCCAACTCGACCCTCACTCCCGAGCTACTAATCTGCTACATTAGAGAGCTCTAGATCTAATCCTCCTGGTGTGTCCTACCAAGTGTCGAAGGGGGGCAAGAAGGAGAAGAAAGGAAAGGGCAAAGCCGACAACAACAAATATGCCATCGTATCATTTAACTATTCCACTATGCCTATGACTAACCATGATCGAAAGTCTTTCATCAATGTGCCCGTGGGCAAGCTATCTCATTTCGTTGGGACTAATTTTGCTAAGTGGAAGCACTTGATGACATCCTATCTTACAGGTCTTCACTCCGGTATTTGGGAGATTGTTTGCAATGGATTTAAGCCACCGATTGATCCCAAGAACCCAACACTAGAAGAGATGAGAATCATTCACCTCAATGGTCAAGCCACAAGTGTGTTGCTTAGTGCTTTGGATGGTGATGAGTATAATAGAGTGATTGGGGTTGATGTTGCCAAGCAAATATATGACACTTTGCACCTAGCACATGAAGGGGTTGACAAAGTGAGAAAGGCAAGAATTGATTTGTTGATATCAAAGCTCAACCGGTTTATAATCTTGGATAGAGAGGGGCCATAAGAGATGTTTGATAGGTTGATGACAATGGTGGGCAAGATTAGAGGCTATGGTTGTGATGAGCTAGATGATCACAAAGTTGTCAAGATTATGTTGGAGGCTTATTCACCTAGAAATGAGACCGTAGTGACTCTAATTAGAGACAAGAAGTTTGAGTACTTCACACCAAATGATGTACTTAGGAGGATCTTCACCCTGTTCATTTGGGCATGTTTGGCTGATAAGCCTTGGCTAAAAGTACTGCTGGCTGATTTGGTGTGAGAGAAAAATATTGTTCGTTGGCTGAAAAAATATGGCTTATAAGCCAAACAAGACCAAACAAACAAGGCACTTGACCTTTGACATGCAAAGAGAAGAAGCAAATGAGAGGAAGAAGCTTGGAGAATTGCAAGCAAAGCTAGAAGGCATCAAGATCAAGGATATAGCCCTCAAGACCAACAAATCAAGCAAACAAGGCTCTATAAGCAAGTCCAAGATCAAGGATGTTGCAAGCGTATATTTTAAGTGTTTCAGATGTATGTTTCAAGCGTTTTATCTGTATGTTGCAGAAGTATATCCAGATGTTTTATAACATGCATGTTTCAAGCGTATGTTTTCAAGTGTTTTAGGTGTTTCATACGTATGTTGCAAGTATTTCATTTGGATGTTGCAAAAGTAGATCTGGATGTTCCATATGTTGCTATGGCTATACACGCATGTTTCAAGCGTATGTTTCAAGTGTTTCATTTATTTTTAGACGTATGTTTCAAGTGTTTCATCTAGATGTTTCAAAAAAAGATCTAGGGAGCTCATGATGCAATGGAGCCGGTGGCTGGCGGACAGCGTCCTGCCGCAACTGTCTGCTGCTACTGATGGGGCACCGTCGTGGGTCACAGTGCGGGTGCCTAAGGCCGATAGACACCTATGATGCCTATGTGACTAGGATCGGTCCCCATGTGCATTTGGGCGCGTGAAAGGGAGCGGGCTTCCTGTGGGCGCGCGTGACAGAGGAGGCACGGGAGCTGCATCGTATGGACCGGGCTCGGCTGGTCCCCTCGTACTCCTGGGTGTGGGCAAGCGAACCGCGCGGGCACACATGATGGAGGTGGCGCAGGAGCTGCGTCCGGACATGCCGTCCGTCCGGACGTCTGGGCGTGAGCCCTTCCCATTTATCATTTGTCATAGACATATTGTTGTCAACATTTAGATATCTAATTAGAAGCTGGCGGTTGCGGGCATGGTGTTCTTTCCCCCCAACAGTGAAGAGATAAGGATGGATAAGCGGTGAAGAAATATCCAAAGGAAAGGGACCACGCTTGCAGTTTCACGCCAAATATGCACACACGCGCCAAAGTTACGCGCCATTTTTTCCCGGGCTGAACGCAGCTCGCGTCGGCATGCCAGAGTTGCGGCAAAGGAATCGTTCGCCGCACTATCGGCAAGAAATCCTGTGGTAAAGCACTGCAGCACCGCCTAAGATTGTTTGGCAGCCTAACCTAGGGTAGTAAACCAAATAGCTACCTAACTCGGTTTGGCATGCCTAAGGCTATCTCCAACAACAACACACAAAATACAAGACATATTCGTCCTTTTGGTAGCACTACAGGCAAATGGTTCAATACCTATTAGACATCTTCTGCAATAACAAGACTCAAAAAAACCCTTTCTGCAAATGGGTTTCCAGGAGAGACGATGTTCATATTTTGGTTGTGCGTCTTAGGCAACCAAAAATAAGTCTCCCGTATAGGTACTCTGTTGGAGACTGATTTTTGGTCTTTTATTACCCATTTTGAGTTTGGGTTCCCATATGAATTTCTTGTTGAAGACAGCCTACAATACGGCTCGGCAGATTCTGAACACTAACCAAACGGACCCTTAGACATCAAGGACCCTTAATATATCAATACAGCGTGGAACCAGGTTTATACTCCGGGGCTTCTAATGATATACGGATACAAGTTAAGGATCCTTAATATCAGTAAAAGATATTATCTACGTTTTCATATGTAATTAGGTTTATTATAAAAAAAAATATTTTATGATTAATCTAATAATATTTATTACACATCATAAACATCAATACTTTATTAAATATATTTGGTCAATAAACATCAAAACTTTTTTTATATATATTTGTTCAAAAATAAAGATCTTTGATTTTTTGGGAAACGAGATTTACATTCTTTTTGGAAAAGGGAGAGTAACACCAATTTCATGACTCACACATAGCTCAACAACCTTGCAAAAAAAAAACATTCCCATCTGTCGTCTGATCTCATCTACTGTATTCTAGAAGAACTTACCTGGAGTGCAGAAGGCGTATGGCATTTAATGTCTTGTCTTTTCTTCTGTAAAGGTTGACCAAGTTATTCAGTTATCTCCGGTATTTCTCTCATCATACATAATATTGGTGGGTATTACCTTCTATGGAAGATAAATCTTCGATGAGTTTTGCAGTGGGTCTATCAATTTGCTCTGTGACCCGTTCGGCTTACCTTATAAACATAAATAAACACCAGCTTTGTCCTGTAAATTCTTCATCTCTTTCCGCGAGTTGCGAGCAAACCGGATCAAGGAACTAGGCTTAGCAATATCTGTGCAATGGTTCTACTTTAAATGAAATCGGCAAAGTTCATGAACAGTGCAAGGGACCTAAGCAGGCAAAGTTGAGTATTTGTTGAGAAATGACTAATAACTAATACAAAAAGGACAATTGCATAGTTAACTCATTATTCCACTTTTAAGAAAATAAGCAAAATACTGCAACTCATCTACGACTATATTACAGAAACTGTCGTTCCTGACTCCAACCCTCTCGTTTTTTCCTAGATGCAGCAGCACTTGAACTGTATTATTTTAGGCTTCAAGCTCGCTTCTTATTCATCGAGCTTAGGGGCTGTTCGGATGAATTAGGAGTAACAACTAGTAATATTAACTCCTATAAGTGAACCAATAAATTAACAACTAGTCTATAACTAGTGGATTAAGAACTAGTCCGCCTGTTTGATACTTAGGGACTAAACATGAGTAACTAGTTGTTACTTATTAATTCTAAGGATCAAACAGGGCCTTAGTGTCTTAGACCCTATTATGATTTATTATCTGCTAATAGTTAGCTGGCTAATAGCTCATATCTAATATTAGCTAGCTAACTATTAGCTACCTATTAGTTGGAGTGTTTGATGCACAGCTAATGAAAAATGCTACTAAGATAACTATTAACTGCTATTCAGCATGTAGTCATGGCTTATCAGCCAACCAACAGTGTTTTTCTCTCACAGTAAACCAGCACCAGCCGGATTTATCAGCCTAGAAACCCACCAGCGAACAGGCCGATTATCTGATTTGCTTCCACCAGTGAGGTAATTACTATTTAGAGGTCCAACTAATAGTTAGCTATTTTATTAATTACATCTATTTAATCCAAAAGAGATAACTATTAGCATATAGCTACTATGTATTATCTACATGGATCCGAACAAAGTAGTTGCTCTCTATGCAGCAAAAAATAAGTAATGTTGAGGATCACCGAGCCGCATGCAGTGAAGCTTTCAAATTTAATAGCTATTGTGTATCGTCTGTTGGAGACCTGTTTTATACCAAATTATCCAAATCCAAATACACATAAGCAAATAGAAAGTCCGTTGGAATTGCTCTTAGATTTGTCTCACAACACACTGTTAATATTGTATTTTCTAGGTTTATAAATAAAGTTATAATAGAAACTACTCCCTCTTTTTCTTTTTAATTGTCGTTCTTATTTCTAATAAGTCAAACTTACTTAACTTAACAAAAAATATATTAAAAAATATTAATATTATATAATAACTCACTTCAAGAAAGAATGCAATTATATCCGTCACCTACACGCCTTGCGGCTTGCCTCTTGTTGGTTGCCTCTCGCCGGCAGCCCTGACGCGATGACGCCAAGTGCTGCGCCGGCAGCTCGCAACGGTGCAGGCTCTCCACTGCCCTGTTCGTTGGGCCTGATTTGGCTTATAATTCATGGTTGAAAGTGCTATTGGCTGGTTTGATATAAAAAAAAAATACTATTCGTTGACTGATAAGTTATGGCTTATAAATCAAATACGACCAAACGAACAGGCTGCACATCGAGCAAGTTGCGCCACCACCGCATCCATTTGCTGCTGCACCGTGGCAACCAGGACCACGATTTCGATTCCAAGAAAAAAAACGACCACAACGCCGGATACTGTTGATTTATAAATATTTTTTTAACGAGCATACATCTAAATAAATCTATAACTTATACATGATTCAATAAGTATGAAATTTTTATTATAGTTCAAGCATACAATAATTAGCCCATCATCGAAATTTCATCACAATTAGACAATAAAAACTGCAGTTATGAATTAATTATAGAAAAACATATATCTAAACCTACAGCAAAAAAATTATACTAAAACATATCATATTATATATTCAGATCTAGATCTACTCATGTGAGTCAAAAAAATAGATTTTTTATTTTATGATTTTCTGTGATATACTATGATTTTTTAAAAGATTAAGCTAAAACAAATAAAAAAGAAAAAGACAAAACCATTTTTAAAACCTGAACGGTTTTAAAATTTCAGGAAGGTGGTTTATTCGGTTTTATAGTCTATGGTAAAAAACAGACTTTTATAAAAGTTAAATGAGGTAATATGGAATTTTTCCTTTATTTTAGTATTTATAAAATTGCCGGACGCTGGCCCATCTCTACTCTTGCCTCCTAGCTGGCGAACTTCCAGAGCCCAGGCACGAATGAAGGGTGGCAGACCTATCAGACCATCTTCTCATTCGTCCGTACGTGCCCCCACCTGTCCATCCCCCGAAATTCGAACGGCCAAGGGCCAGCGCGATCGCAATCGCTTCAGCTCATCCCACCTGCTTCTCATTTCGGCGGGCGCCTCCACGCCCTAATCGCGCAAACCCGAACCTCTTTTGGTTTTGGAAACTATCGCCATTCTGCATCCTTGAAATTCCAATCGCTCAAACCAGAATCTCTTTTGCAAAGTATATGTGTTATAAGCATGATTGTAAGCATAATAGCTGTTAAGCATGATTGTAGAAACGATACATCTCTTTTGGTTTTGGAAAGTCCTCCAAAATCAATTAGCTGTAAGCATGATTGCAGCAAGCGATGATTCTAGAGATTTCGCCAAGATTCCAGCGTCATTTTCAAAAAATCCCCAACCTTTTTCTAAATCCAACAAAATCAACCAATCTAACAATTGAACAGAGCCGATTAGAGTTGGCAGTCAAATATCCACACATAATGCGATGTTAGGATCCTTCTACATCCCAACAAAATCAACCAATCCAACAATCGACAGAAGCCAGAAATCATGAAATATTATAGCTGAACTTGATGTTCATCATACAGGCAGGAGCATGACTACTACCGCTGATACTCATGCCGGAGCTACTGGCGAATCTAGAGCTACTGACAAGAATGGATCAAAATCCAGGTAGAAAGGAGGGGGAAAATCTATAGGCGGAATGGGGAGCGAGGGTCTCGCCGGAGACCAGGCAGGCAGCCTACTTCTTGGCCTTCCTGGCTGCGCCCTTCCTGGCCGGAGCAGCGGCGGCGGCGGCCTTCTTCGGGGTGGCCGCCTTCTTGGGCGTCGCCACTGCCTTCTCCTTCTTGGCAGCGGGAGCAGCCTTCTTGGCCGCCTTGGCGGGGGAGGCCTTGGTGGAGGTTTTGGCAGCCTTGGGAGGGCGCCCGCGGGGCTTGGTAGACGCGGCGGCGGGAGCGGCCTTGGCCTTGGCCTTGGGCGAAGCAGCCTTGGGCTTCGCCGCGGTCTTGGCCTTCGCCTTCGGCGACGCCTTGGGTGCCTTGGTCTTGGCGGCGGGCTTGACGGCCTTGGGCTTGGCGTCAGTGGCAGGGCGGGCGGTCGGCAGCTTGAAGGAGTTCTTCACCTTCGCCAGCTTGCCGGCTGCAGCGAGCTTCTTCAGCTGCACAGTCAACTGCTTGCGGAAGTTGGTGGGAAGCTTGCCGCCGTGCTTCTCCTCGACGTACTTGCCGATGGCCACCGAGCTCGACCCGGTCCTCTCCTTCAGGGCAGCAATTGCCTCTGAGATCATCTGCAACAAGACCACCAAAAAAATGCATCTCAGACTCGAGATCGAATTCGCGAACATGAACAAAAGCCAGCGATAAAACCAATCCAACAGATTCCTCATCAAAAGTGCACAATCAAAAAAACAACCGCTGCCGGACTAAACCACGAAGAACAAGGAATCAGCTCGCAAGTCGCAACGGACTAAACCACCGGCGCTCTCACCTCAGCGTAGGGAGGGTGCGCCGCCGGCTTCTTCGCCGCGGATGGCTTCTTCTCCTTGGGCGCCTTCTTCTCCTTTGGTGCCTTTTTCTCCTTTGGTGCCTTCTTCGCCTTGTCCGTCTCCGCCTCCTGGGCCGCCGGGGCCTCCGCCTCCACCTCGGTCACCGGGACCTCAGCGACAACAGCCTCTTCCGTCGACATCGCGACAATTACTGCTACTCTCCCAGGTCCCTACCCACTCCGGAACAGTGCGTGCACTACTGCCTTCGCTCGCTGTGTCGTCGGCGGCGGCGGCGGTCGGTGATGAGACTGGAGGCGAGAACGAGGCCGCTTAAATAGCGGTGGCGAGTGAAACGGCTCAGGGACGTAGCGCCACGCTGTGATTGGTCGATCGTGTTCACACGCGGATCGATCTACCCCGCCGCGGCAGCAGCTTCCCGCGGGCCGTCGGATCCGCCCAGATCCAACGGGTGGGGACGCTCGCGGCGCGGTGGCTCGGATGCTGCCCTCCTGGGTCGACGCCAGCGGACGCGAACCTGTTCAATCTGTGCTTCTCTTTCGAATCCTCGGGTTCACCTCTCGCGACGTGATCCATAGTTCCCATTCAAACTCAGTGTGTTTGTGGGAGACTAAATTGTCTTTCAAATGCGAGTGGTTTCGTCTAATTTGGTATAGAATTCATGGAGAAATTGGGAGTTCGGTGAGGACAGGTCTGTTTGGGGGAAATCTCCGTGCGAGTGTGTTTCTCTTCCGACTTTGGGGCACGAGTTCTCCGGTCATGATCCACCGTTTTGAACCAAATTTCGTGCGCACATGGATCCCAAAATTATCTTTCGAATGGGAGTGGTCTTGAGCGGATGCAGGATAGGAACAAAGGAGGCTAAACAATGAAGATTTAGGGCTAGAGCTAGAGATTAATACTGATTTGAGGCTAAATAATCGTGGTCTAATGAGAAATCAGGCTCACTAGAGGGAGGGTTGTAGCCCGGCGGCCTCCTTTGGATCCGCCCCTGGTCTCGAACGACTTGCAGCAGGTTCGGTTGGCTGGTTCGTATCGTTGCTGGTTCGTGAAGAAATACTGCTGACCGATTTGTGTGAGAGAAAAATACTATTTCGATTAGAAATTTACGATCATTTACGACAAGCCACGACCAAACTAACAAACCGTTGGTTGAGAATCGGACTAGAAATAGTCGATCAAGCGATGGCAGGTATGGGCGGTGATTCTCGTGCGTGCGGCTGTCACGATACAGTGTGCACGGCTCGTTTTGCCATGTGTGGTATCCAGAGTGTAAGTTCAGTTACAAAAGCCAAAAAAACGAGATCGAGGCTGGTCACGTACTAGTATTTAGGCACCGTTAGCTCCGTTCGCGGGTATGAAATTGGGCTGAAAAACACTATTCCGACTAAATTTTTATGAGAAAAAAATATTGTTTGACTAATTTGATGAATAGTAAATTGAAAGGTGAAGCAGCTTGCTGGCTGGTCAAACCAAACCAGCGAACTGCCCCGTTATCAGAATCAAACAAGAAGATAGCAGTGACTAGTAGACTCAGCACAAAAGGTGAACACTGATCAAGTTCTATAAACATAAAATTTTTCTTCCAAATTCCCAAAATTTTCAAACAAAATGGATAATTGGCATGGTGATTTCAAATTGAAAACAAAATAAATGTAGAATGGAAATTAGATCTATCAATCAAGAACTTGTTTATAAAGAAGTGGATCGGAGTTTCTTACTTCGGTAGCGAAGACAGCGGATTTCCATGGCAAAGCAGGCATCTCCTGCTCTTTATCGGATGCCTTCGTTTGATCATCATAGTTGAACCCTGGTTATCTCCTGCCAGAAACAAGACTTTCGACTAGTTAGCAATGCTAAGTGTGGCATCGGAACACAAGTATATACTTTGAGCAGTGGCGGACCCAAAGGGTAGTCCAGGAAGAGCCAGGACTACCCTGGAATATGGCCCAAAAACTTTTTAGTAGTCAGCATTTTCGATCTTTTAGCCCATAAAAAAATCTGGCCCAAGAGAAAGAACCGAAAGAAGCCACATCCCGTCCCGAGTCCCTAAGGCTGCGAGTCTGCGACACTTGACCGTGAGGCGGATGGCGTCCCTGCGGACTCCACCAGCACGAGCGCCGCCGTCCCCGAGCAGCGAGGTCGAGCTGCCCAAGCGCGGAGCGCAGCACACCGCCGGCCAGCCGTCGCCCGCCACCCGCCGCCCCGCCTGGCGGCTGGGCCTGGCGCTAGTCGCCGTTGCCGAGCCTGTGCGGCACAACCGTTGGTGTGCTGAGGCATCGAGCAGTGCGGGACCCGCCGTGGCGCGAGTCCACGGCAGTGCGGGAGCTGATCCTGCGGTCTAGGCGGCGGCGGTAAGATGGTGATGGTGTCAGGAGGCGAGGGGAACGCGTGAGCGAAGGAGATGACCATCCGTCACAGCATAGCCAGCTTGTGCGCTCCACACCCTGATGCAATCTCTCTGTTCTTTGTAAGAAAATGGATTCTTTTCTATCAAGCTGCTAACTACCATTATCCGTATGGATTTGGGTTCAGATTCAATAAGACGCAGGAACACTTCCCTACTCTGAAGGACTACGGCGATTTGAACCTTTCAATTATATTATCTCAATTTGGTTAATTTATAGCCATTTTACCGAACTTTTTCTTTGAATTTTATCGTGTTGCATATGAAATTTTTTTACCAGGACTACCCTGGTTTCAAATTCTAGGTCCGCCACTGACTATGAGAGGAATGAAGTGAACATATCAAAGTGTAAAATATCCAAAGATAAATAAACATCCATATTCCTTTTGATGGAATGCTCGAGTGACTAACAGAGCATATCCATGCTAGATATATATAGAATGCCGAGACATCTTTCAAGCTTCTTTCCATACAAATACAAGCCCGTCGGCTCTGAAGCCTGAAGTGCTCATCAAAATAGGAGTCAATATTGTACCAAAGTTTGCTAATGCCGTAAGGTAGTGAGAAATGGAATCATATTAGGAAAACATTGAAGCATTCATGTTAACGTCACCTGTAAGCCTTTCAACGTTTTTGCTCCTTTTCTTGTAAAAAACAGTTTTTCTCCTTTTTTAAGCATGCTCGTGTCAAACAGGGAGATGTTGTGACAAAGTTGAGTTGTTTTTATGTAGATTGTTGTGAAAAAACATGACTAGGCTGAACACACTCACCCCTAAAAAAAGAAAGAGAAAAAACAGCAATTTGTAATTCAATTCATGTCCTTCCTCGCCGCCGACCTCAACCACTTCTAGTTGGCCAATAATGCCTTCAAGGTTGAGCCACCTCACCCACCTCCCGCTATCACCCTCCACCTTGCCCTCCACTGACCGAGGCAATAGGTCGCTCCCACTGTTGACCCTCCTAGCCAATGGCCTTCCATCGTAATTCACATGGTGTCGTCGTTGTCTAGCCTAGCTACCTACCCTGACTGTCTGAAAGCTCTAGTTTAGTTTTGCTTAATTGATGAAACCCTAAGTGCTAATCTAGTTTATCAAAGTGATTGTGAGATAGGTAGCACTACTCCAAGTGATGAAGCAATGGCGAAGATCATGACGATGATGATGGCATGGTGATGATCAAATGTTTGAACTTGGAAAAGAAGAAAAAGAAAAACAAAAGGCTCAAGGCAAAGGTATAAATTATAGGAGCCATTTTGTTTTGGTGATCGAGACACTTAGTGAGTGTGATCACATTTAGGATCGATAGCCGTACTATTAAGAGGAGTAAAACTCGTATTGAAATACGGTTATCAAAGTGCCACTAGATACTTTAACTTATTACATATGCATTTAAGATCTAGTGGAGTGCTAACATTCTTGAAAATGTTTGTGAAAATATACTAACACATGTGCACAAGGTGATATACTTGGTGGTTGGCACATTTGAGCAAGGGTGAAGAAGATAGAGTTGAAAAGGACTTAGTCGCGCTGGTTATAGAGTGACCGGTGCGTCTGGTATGGTGACCGGACACGTCCGGTATTTGGCGACGAACTCAGCGACCGGACGCGTCCGGTCGCCATACCGGACACGTCCGGTGTGAATTAGAAAAATGGTGTTCGGCTGTTCAGTTGATCGGACGCTGGCAGCGTCCGGTCCGGAGTGACCGGACGCGTCCGGTCGAGCGTGGGTGCTTACTGTAAACGATCGGACGCTAAGGCTCAGCGTCCGGTCAGTTTCTAACAGACGCGTCCGGTTGGCCCTGGTGGCTTACTGGACTCGATCGGACTCGGTGGCTCAGCGTCCGGTTATTTATGTTTCAGCATCCGATGTGAGAGTCCGGTCGTCAGCCAGTGTGGTACAACGGTTACTTGGGTTTGAACGAGACACGTGGCGGCCTGGGAGCGACCGGACACGTCCGGTGGGCCGACCGGACGCGTCCGGTATTCACGGTCGGGGCGTCCAGTGCGTCTGACCGGAGCGTCCGGTCGATGCGCAGTCAGCCCAATAATTGAGCCAACGGCTCTATTTCATGGGGGCTTCTATTTAAGCCCCATGGCCGGCTCAAGCTCACTCTCTTGGCCATTTTCATTGACATAGCAACCTTGTGAGCTTAGCCAAAGCTCTCCCACTCATCTCCATCATTGATCCATCATCATTGTGAGATTGGAAGAGAATCCAAGTGCATTGCTTGAGTGATTGTATCTAGAGGCACTTGATATTCGTGTTTTGCTGTGGATTTCGCTTGTTGCTCTTGGTGGTTGCCACCACCTAGATGGCTTGGTGCAGTGGTGGAGGATTGGCACAAGTTGGTGATTGTTCGTGGCCATCTCCGGTGATTGTGAGGGGATTTGTACCTTCTCCGGCGGAGCGTCGAAAGGTAACTCTAGTGGATTGCTCGTGTCATTGAGTTACCTCACTTGTGGGTAGGTTTTTGTAGTGACCAATCGTGTGGACGAGGTTTGTGAAACACCTCTTAGCCGCCGAGCCACCGAGTGTTAGTCGACACAACGGGGACTAGCGTGTTGGCAAGCACGTGAACCTCGGGAGAAAATCGGTTGTCTCTTGTCATTTGTATTCTCCCGGTGATTGGCTTAATCTTCATCTTGTGATTGGTTTATTCCTCTACACGGCGGTATAATCACTCTACTCACTCATTTATATTCTTGTAAACTAGTTGTAGCATGCTCTTTAGTGTAATTAGAATTGAGAGCTTGCTTTGTTATTCAAGTACATCTAGTGGAGCTCTTTAGAGTAGAAACATTGAGAGCTCTTAGTGAATAGTATTATAGCAAGTCGAGTGTATTAACCATTGCTACTAGAATTGTTGGATAGGTGGCTTGCAACCCTTGTAGAGTTAGAGCAAGTTTGTTTTTCGCTATTTGTCATACTAATCAAATTACTCTAGTCGATTTGTAGATTTTTAAATAGGCTATTCACCCCCCCTCTAGCCATATTAGGACCTTTCAAGTGGTATCAGAGCCGTGGTCACCGTTTGATTAAAGGCTTAACAACCTCGGTGTTAAATTATGGCTCAAGTTGTGTTCAACCATGTGGGGGGCAAACCACCGTTCTTTGATGGCACAAGCTATGATTATTGGAAGAGAAAAATGAGAATGTATCTTGGTTCAATCAATGATCAAGTATGGAAAGTGACCGAGAATGATTATGCTATCATTGATCCCGACAATCCCACCAACCAAGATAAGACCAACAAGCAATGCAACACAATGGCTCTCAACACCATATACAATGCCATTGATTTCAATGTGTTTGAGCAAATCAAAGACTGTGAAAGAGCAAATGAGGTGTGGAGGAGATTGGAGGAAACATATGAGGGCACACCGGCGGTGAAGAGTGCCAAGTTGTATATCCTCAAGGACAAGTTGACAAGCTTCAAGATGAAGGATGATGAGAGCATTCCGGAGATGTTCCATCGGTTACAAGTAATTGTCAATGATTTGAAAGCTTTGGGAGAGAAGATCAAGGATGATGATGTCTCTCATCGGTTCTTGATGTGCCTACCTCCAAGATTTGAGATGTTAAGATTGCTTATCATAAGAGGAGGATTGGAGGAGATTACCACCAACCAAGTACTAGGTGATGTCATGACCCAAGAGACATACCGTGTGGAAAGGGAGGGGGATGACAAGGATGATAAGAAGGAAGAAGAAGACAAGAAGAAGAAGAGTATAGCATTCAAGGCTAGCTCATCATCATCCAAGAACAAGGGCAAGTCCAAGAAAGAATCAAGTGATGATGATGATCTTAGTGATATTGATGATGAAGCTATGGCCCTCTTTGTCCACAAGATGGGAAAATTCATGAAGAAGAAGGGCTATGGTGCAAGAAAGAGAAGAGATCACACCAAGAGCAAAGAATATGTGAGAAGATGCTACAATTGCAAGAGCACCAATCACGTTGTAGCAAATTATCCCTACAATAGTGACAATGATGAGGATGAGAAGAAGAAGAACAAGAAGGACAAGAAAGAAAAGAAGGAGAAGAATGAGAAGACAATGTCCTTCCAAAAGAAGAAGAAAGGTGGAGGCTATGTGGTCACATGGGATAGTGATGGCTCTTCGGATAGTGATAGCTCTAGTGATGATGACAAGAAATCTATCAAGAGATCACTAGCAAGCATCGCCATCAACGACAAGCTCTCTATCTTCGACACTCCATCGACATGCCTCATGGCAAAGCCTACCAAGGTCAATTATAAAGCCGGAGGAAGGCATTGGGTGCTTGATAGTGGGTGCACACAACACATGACCGGTGATCCAAGAATGTTCAATTCAATCAATGAAAACAAGAGCAATGGGATTGATAGTATCACATTTGGTGACAATGGCAAAGGCAAGGTCAAAGGGCTTGGTAAGATTACAATATCTAATGACTTGAGCATTTTCAATGTGCTACTAGTAGAGAGCTTGAACGTCAATCTATTGTCGGTAGCTCAATTATGTGATCTTGGTTTCAAGTGCATATTTGGTGAGGATGATGTAGAGATCATAAGTGTAGATGGATCTAACTTGATATTCAAAGGATTTAGATATGAGAATCTATACTTGGTTGATTTCAATCCTAGAGAAGCTCAATTGACAACATGTTTGATCACTAAGTCTAACATGTGTTGGTTATGGCATAGAAGGCTTGGTCATGTTGGAATGAAATAATTGAACAAGTTGATTAAACATGACTTAGTTAGAGGCTTGAAAGATGTCACATTTGAGAAGGATAAGCTATGTAGTGCATGTTAAGCCAGAAAACAAGTTGGTAACACACATCCTAAGAAGAGCATGATGAGCACATCTAAGGAATTTGAATTGATGCACATGGACTTGTTTGGACCAACCACATACACTAGCATTGGTGGAAACAAATATGGATTTGTGATTGTGGATGATTTTACTAGATACACATGGGTATTCTTTCTTGTTGACAAGAGTGATGTGTTTACAACATTCAAATCATTTGTTAAGGGCATTCACAATGAGTTTGAAATAACTATCAAGAGAGTTAGAAGTGACAATGGTAGTGAATTCAAGAACACTAGAATTGATGAGTTGTGTGATAAATTTGGAATTAGACATCAATTCTCGGCCAAGTACACTCCACAATCAAATGGCTTGGTTAAAAGAAAGAATAGAACTTTGATTGATATGGCAAGATCAATGTTGAGTGAGTACAATGTGAGTCATTCATTTTGGGCCGAAGCAATCAATACGGCTTACTATTATAGCAACCGACTCTATTGTCACCCCATGATGGAGAAGACGTCTTATGAGCTATTGAATGGAAGAAAGCCCAACATAGCATACTTTTGGGTTTTTGGTTGCAAATGCTGCATATTGAAGAAAGGCACTAGATTGAGCAAATTTAAAAAGAAATGTGATGAAGGTTTCTTGCTTGGTTACTCCACTACTAGCAAAGCTTATAGAGTTTGAAATTTGGCTAGTGGTACTCTTGAGGAGGTTCATGATGTGGAGTTTGATGAAACAAATAGTTCCCAAGAGGAAGATGAGAATCTAGATGATGTAAAAGGCACTCAATTGGTCAATACAATGAAAAACATGGACATTGGTGATATAAGGCCTAGAGAGGTGATTGATGTTGAAGATGACAAGAATCAAGTGCTCTCTAACTCAAATGTGCAAGCTAGTGATTCTCATGATCAAATTCAAGCAAGTACTAGTCATAGCAAAGTGCAAGATCAATAATTGGCTAGTTCATCATCTCAACCAAGTGATCAATCAAATGCAAGCAATCAAGTGCAAGTGCTTCAACCAATCAATGTTGCAAGAGATCATCCATTGGACACTATCATTGGTGATATTTTAAGAGGTGTGCAAACTAGAACAAGATTGGCTTTATTTTGTGAGCATTTCTCATTTGTGTCATCCATTGAACCTAAGAAGATAGATGAAGCTTTGAAGGATGTTGATTGGGTAAATGCTATGCATTAATTGCTAAACAACTTTACAAGAAACCAAGTATGAGAGTTAATTGAGAGGCCTAAGGACCATAATGTGATTGGAACCAAATGGATCTTTCGGAACAAGCAAGATCAAGATGGGATAGTAATAAGGAACAAAGCAAGATTAGTGGCTCAAGGTTACACTCAAGTTGAAGGTCTTGACTTTGGAGAAACATATGCCCCGGTTGAAAGATTGGAAGCAATTAGGATCTTGTTAGCCTATGCTTGTGCTCACAACATCAAGTTATATCAAATGGATGTGAAGAGTGCATTTCTCAATGGGTACATCAATCAGCTTGTATATGTAGAGCAACCTCCCGGTTTTGAAGATGAAAAGAAACTCAACCATGTTTACAAGTTGAGAAAGGCTTTGTATGGGTTGAAACAAGCACCTAGAGTATGGTATGAAAGATTGAGGAATTTCCTACTCTCTAAGGGATTCAAGATGAGAAAGGTTGACACCACTCTCTTCACCAAGAAGCCTGGAAATGACTTGTTTGTAGTGCAAATCTATGTTGATGACATCATATTTGGGTCAACAAATCAAGATTTTTGTGAAGAGTTTGGCAAGATGATAGCAAGTGAGTTTGAGATGTCTATGATTGGAGAGCTTAGTTACTTCCTTGGTCTTCAAATCAAGCAAATGAAGAATGGCATATTTGTGAGTCAAGGCAAGTATATCAAGGACATGCTCAAGAAGTTTGGAATAGATGATAGTAAAGCTATTAGTACACCAATGGGGACAAGTGGAAGCTTGGATAGTGATGCTAGTGGCAACATGGTGGATCAAAAGATGTATCGGTCTATGATTGGAAGCCTACTCTATGTGACCGCATCAAGACCGGATGTGATGTTTAGTGTATGCATGTGTGCTAGATTTCAAGCCTCACCAAGAGAAAGTCATTTGAAGGCAACAAAGAGAATATTGAGGTACTTGAAGCATACACAAAATGTTGGATTGTGGTATCCCAAAGGAGCAAGATTTGAGTTGATTGGATATTCGGACTCCGATTATGCGGAATGCAAAGTTGAGAGAAAGAGCACATCGGGCACATGTCAACTATTGGGAAGATCACTTGTGTCTTGGTCATCAAAGAAGCAAAATAGTGTAGCACTTTCAACCGCCGAAGCGGAGTACATTTTGGCCGGTAGTTGTTGTGCTCAATTACTTTGGATGAAGGGTACTTGGAGTGACTTTGGAATAAAATTCAAGCAAGTGCTATTGCTATGTGACAATGAGAGTGCCGTAAAGCTCACCAACAACCCGGTGCAACATTCAAGAACAAAGCATATTGATGTTCGCCATCATTTCATAAGAGATCACCAACAAAAATGGAACATTTGCATTGAAAGTGTGGGTACCGAAGATCAACTTGCTGATATCTTCACCAAGCCACTTGATGAGAAGAGGTTTTGCAAAGTAAGGAATGAATTGAACATACTTGACTTCTCCAATATGTGTTGATGCACTCCCATTATATGACATGCCTCTCCTTCGAGCAAAGCAAGGTAAAATTGATTGACATGGCATACATCCTTGCTAAGGACATGTTTAGTGCATCTAGACATATTTCACATTTGAAAAGGTTCATTCATGAAAACAAATGAATTTGATACTTGTATGGTACCACTATTGCTTGTATACTTGAAATGATCTAGTGGTAGCATATGACATGTTTGTGGGCTTATAAACCTAGTGTTTGATCTAGAAAATAAGCTATAAGTGTTTAACTCAACATGGTACAAGATAACCCTTATTTAGAGGTGTGAAGAAGCTTGTCCTTGGATCAAACCGAGCTAAATATCTTTTGCAAGTAATCTAGATTGAACCAAATTGGGAAATTGAACCAAATTGAGAAAATGATCCTCATTTCACATGGTTTCACCCCAACCTATCTATAATTTGAGCTTACCTTTTGTGCTAATTGTTGACAAAGGGGGAGAGAAATTCACAAAGATGGTAAGATAGGAGGAGCAAACAAATGAAATGACATTATAAGGGGATAATAAATTAAAATGCACACAAGTAGGGGGAGCAAGCTCATAAACTTGTATGTTGCATTTGAATGAACATTTCATATATTTTAAATTTCAATATCCATGCTTTTGTGGTGTATGCTAGTTGTAGGTTTGAATGATGAAATGAAAATCTAGCATGCATAGGTTATCTAGTGATTTCATTTCCAAGTGTTTCCAAGTGGTATCGAGCTAACCATGGTGCTAAGGATGGTATAATTGTGCACTCCGATTGGTATCACGCTTCAAAGGTCCATCTCTTATACCTTAGCATCATTTGGTAGACATTGACTCATATATTTCCTATCTAAGCATATGTGCAAGCTTCAATCCAAACTCTTAGCACATATGTAGGGGGGAGCAATTGCTACCATTGGGAATTCATGAAACTTGTCCATATTCTTTTACACATGATAAATATGCTTAGACAAGTAACATGGATTCAATTAGATTATAATTCATATCTTTGTGAAAGGGTTGTCATCAATTACCAAAAAGGGGGAGATTGAAAGCTCTAGTTTGGTTTTGCTTAATTAATGAAACCCTAAGTGCTAACCTAGTTTATCAAAGTGATTGTGAGATAGGTAGCACTACTCTAAGTGATGAAGCAATGGCGAAGATCATGACGATGATGATGGCATGGTGATGATCAAATGCTTGAACTTGGAAAAGAAGAAAAAGAAAAACAAAAGGCTCAAGGCAAAGGTATAAATTATAGGAGTCATTTTGTTTTGGTGATCGAGACACTTAGTGAGTGTGATCACATTTAGGATCGATAGCCGTACTATTAAGAGGGGTGAAACTCGTATTGAAATACGTTTATCAAAGTGCCACTAGATACTCTAACTCATTGCATATGCATTTAGGATCTAGTGGAGTGCTAACATCCTTGAAAATATTTGTGAAAATATGCTAACACATGTGCACAAGGTGATACACTTGGTGGTTGGCACATTTGAGCAAGGGTGAAGAAGATAGAGTTGAAAAGGACTTAGTCGCGCTGGTTACAGAGTGACTGGACGTGTCCGGTATGGTGACCGAACACGTCCGGTATTTGGCGACGAACTCAGCGACCGGACGCGTCCGGTCGCCATACCGGACACGTCTAGTGTGAATCAGAAAAACGGTGTTCGGCTGTTCAGTTGATCGAACGCTGGCAGCGTCCGGTCCGAAGTGACCGAACGCGTCCGATCGAGCGTGGGTGCTTATTGTAAACAACCGGACGCTGGCCCTGGTGGCTTACTGGACTCGACCGAACTCGGCGGCTCAACGTCTGGTTATTTATGTTTCAGCGTCCGGTGTGAGAGTCCGGTCGTCAGCCAGTGTGGTACAACGGTTACTTGGGTTTGAACGAGACACGTGGCGGCCTGGGACCGACCGGACACGTCCGGTGGGCCGACCAGACGAGTCCGGTATTCACGGTTGGGGCGTCCGGTGCTGCGTCCGGTGCGTCTGACCGGAGCGTCCAGTCGATGCGCAGTCAGCCCAATAATTGAGCCAACGGCTCTATTTCGTGGAGGCTTCTATTTAAGCCCCATGGTCGGCTCAAGCTCACTCTCTTGGCCATTTTCATTGACATAACAACCTTGTGAGCTTAGCCAAAGCCCTCCCACTCATCTCCATCATTGATCCATCATCATTGTGAGATTGGGAGAGAATCCAAGTGCATTGCTTGAGTGATTGCACCTAGAAGCACTTGGTATTCGTGTTTTGCTGCGGATTTCGCTTGTTGCTCTTGGTGGTTGCCACCACCTAGATGGCTTGGTGCAGCGGTGGAGGATTGGCACGAGTTGGTGATTGTTCGTGGCCATCTTCGGTGATTGTGAGGGGATTTGTACCTTCCCCGGCGGAGCGCCGAAAGGTAACTCTAGTGGATTGCTCGTGTCATTGAGTTACCTTACTTGTGGGTAGGTTCTTACAGTGTCCAATCGTGTGGACGAGGTTTGTGAAACACCTCTTAGCCGCCGAACCACCGAGTGTTGGTCAACACAACGGGGACTAGCGTGTTGGCAAGCACGTGAACCTCGGGAGAAAATCAGTTGTCTCTTGTCATTTGTATTCTCCCGGTGATTGGCTTAATCTTCATCTTGTCATTGGTTCATTCCTCTACACGGCGGTATAATCACTCTACTCACTTATTTATATTCTTGTAAACTAGTTGTAGCATGCTCTTTAGTGTAATTAGAATTGAGAGCTTGCTTTGTTATTCAAGTACATCTAGTGGAGCTCTTTAGAGTAGAAACATTGAGAGATCTTAGTGAATAGTATTATAGCAAGTCGAGTGTATTAACCATTGCTACTAGAATTGTTGGATAGGTAGCTTGCAACCCTTGTAGAGCTAGAGCAAGTTTGCTTTTCGCTATTTGTCATACTAATCAAATTGCTCTAGTTGATTTGTAGATTTTTAAATAGGCTATTCACCCCCCCTCTAGCCATATTAGGACCTTTCACTGTCTCCTAGCCATCCTCTTTAAGCCCTTTGTCCTTCCAAAACCTAAGACCGCTAGTTTCCAACCCCCAAACCCTCCAACCCTAAATCTAGGGTTTCTTCTTCAACTCCGATCGAATAGCCCCTAAGTCCAGGGCCTCTTCTTCAACTCTACATTGCAAGATCTAACTTCTTATTCAACACCAAAGTGCCATGCCCCCAATCTGGGAGTGAGAGGGAAATAGAGAAGGGAAGGAAAAGAGAAGGTTGACTTGCTTGGGGATTTTTCATAGCCTGCAGCTGCTGCCACCGAAGATTGTGCTACTTGCCCTCATCGTCACCAGATCTGAAAGGGAGAAAGAGTATAGATATGAGAGGAAGCGCGTCGGTGACCCTATGAAGAGTTAATAGGTTAAGGCGTCACTAGGTCTAAGAGGTTGACTTGCCTAGGGGGCCACCATAGTCCATAGTCGCTGCCACCAAAATCCATGCCACTTGCCCTCGTTGTCACTGGATCTGAAAGGGAGAGTCTGAATATGAGAGGAAGTGCATCGGTGACCCTCTAAAGAGATACTAGGTTAGGGCGTCACTAGATCTGAGATGTTGACTTGCCTGGGATCCGTTGTAGTCTGCAACCGCTGCCACTAAAGTCTGTGCTACTTGCCCTCGCCATCACCAGATCTGAAAAGGAGAGAAGTTTAGATCTGAAACAAAGCGCATCGGTGACCCTGAAGAGTTAATAGGTTAAGGCATCACCGGATCTAAGAGGTTGTCTTGCCTAGGGATCACCGTAGTTCATAGACGCTACCACAGAAATTTGTGCTACTTGCCTTCGCCGTCACCAAATCTAAAATGCAGAGAGTTTGGATATGAGAGAAAGCGCAATAGTGACCCTATGAAGAGTTAATAGGTTACGGCCTAACCAAACCTGAGAGGTTGACTTGCCTAGGGATTCGTCATATTCTGCAGTCGCTGTCACCGAAGTTCATGCTACTTGGCCTTGTCGTCACCAGATCTGAAAATGAGAGAAGTTTAGATCTGAGAGGAAGCGCATTGGTGACCTTGAAGAGTTAATAGGTTAAGGCGTCACCGAATTTGAGAGGTGGACTTGCCTGGGGATCCGTCGTAGTCTGGAGTCGCTGCCACCAAAGTTCGTGTTACTTGCCCTCGTCGTCATCGGATCTAAAAGGGAGAGAGGGTATGGATATGAGAGGATGCGCGTCGGTGGCACCGTGAAGAGTTAATATGTTAAGGTGTGGGCCCTACCTCGTAGGAGGAAGGCTAAACACGTGATCGGTAGCAATTAAGTCTTACCAAATAAAAGACATAGGATTGCTAGCCCATATCCAATGGGCACAAAAAAGCTTATCCTGACTCACTTGTATGTTTGTATGTAGTAATTTAGAGCTCAACTAGTGTTCCTAAATTTTCTTGAAACATTATTTTTGTTCAGAAAAAGACTATGCATTAGGAACAAACCAATACTCCAAGAGAAGATTGCATATGTATCACAAGTGCACTAAACCACTATCTATCTACTATATGCATCATCGCTCTAACAAGAAAACCAATGATGTTATCTATATGACACTTTAATCGGAGCAAGCTAGTAGGGCGGTCCTTACATGGTTATCAATAAAAATTAACATAAATTTTGCCAAGAAGGCACAAAAAGAGTGCTACAAGCAGGGCATGCATGTCATCTTCAAAGGAAGTTGTATTAAAGCCACATAGTTTATCATATTTGACAGCTTCATAACAAGTATAGTTCTACAGTCATGTCTATAGTATGATGTGGAGGTTGTGTGTTATTCTCTTAGCATATATAATTAAAAACATGTTGAATGGGATGCATGTGGTAGTAATGGGTAAAGCACATTCTTTTACAATTCAACCTGAAGTCTGGCGCCCCTGGCGTATCGAGTAGGCGGTCTCAGTGGGGCGGTTAGGGTTCTTTCTCCTCCTCGTGCCTTTGATCAGATCTCACTCTCATGATTTGATCTGGAGTCCACAACCCATCCTTCGTTTGCATCCATGTCAGATCCTCTGTTTTGGAGCCCAACCATCTCTGCTAACCGACTAGGTTTTGTGCCTCTGGTTTCTGCTAGGGTTTGGTTATTGTGCATTGTCTTGGTGTACTCACAGCCGAGTCTTTGATCATGAAGATGGAGGCGGCGAAGGGCATGCTAAGCTGGAGGAGAGGTCTCAAGGGCATGATCGGCTGAACCTCAGGCCATCGAATTTTGTAGTCTCTTTGCACATACTTCCTTTAAACCTGTGCATAAGGCCCTCTCAAAGATCGACGATTTCTTCCGAGCCTTCGTATGAGCAACGCCAAAGACTAGGATAAGTGCTCTAGATTTTTTTGTGGTTAGCATCATGATATACAAGATATTCTTGATTATAAAGATTGCGCCAAATTTTCCCAACTATATCATCTTGCTCTTAAAGCTGAAAGGAAAGTACAAGGATGGCAAAGGCCACATGTGACAACATCGTCCACACCTTTACAACCAACCGATATGAGTAAATTGACTAATGTGCAGGCACCAACACCTACACAAAAGAACTCATTTTTGAAACCATCCTCGAGTGGATCTGCCTAAATTGTTCACCACCACTGCAAGGGCATGGGTCACATCATGAGGGATTGCCCCAGCAAGCGTGCTTATGTTGTTACTGATGATGGTGGGTATATGTTAGTGCTAGCGATGAAGAGAATGAATTTGTGCATGCTTTTTTGTCAACTTGGTTTCACAAGTTGTACTTTGAGCAAATTCCAGTGGCTATGGTTGTAGATTTTCTATTTGGTTGTAGTGTTATGTTTACTGTAAATTTGCACTTGGAAGGAGATTCACTTTATTGAATCAGAAGGCTGGTTTTCTTAGTGGCAGAGCTTGGGCTAAAATGGAGGGGGGAGGGGACATGCATCAAATAACATAGGATTATAAAGGAAATTCCTACGGGTGAGAAGCCAGAGCCAGTGAAGACCCATCTCCGCAACATGATCATTGTCCCTGAGATGATTAGAAGCATTGTTGGTGTCTGCAATGGCAAGACCTTCAACCAGATTGAGATCAATCCTGAGATCATTGACCACTATCTTGTAGAGTTCTCCATCTCTTACAAGCCAGCCAAGCACGCGAGGCTCGGTATCGATGCCACCCATTCCTCGTGGTTTATTCCTCTAAAACGAGTTACCCAGCTCTGTAGTCTCCCAAGGGTCCAGTGGCATTGTTCTTTTAGCTATGCTACTTGCTTTGAACAAGTTACATACCCAAGACATTTGTTCCATTCCAGCTTTAGAATTCAAAGCCAAGAATTGCACAATTATAATGTTTTGTTGGAAGTATGTGAGTTAAATTGTATCTAAGCTATGAAGCTACGTTTTTTGTTGTTGATTTTTAGGTTGATTATTTTTGAAATTTTAAAGATGAGGCTTACAATTCGGGGGAGCTGCGTGTGGCTTGATCGAATATAAATGTGTCGATGTTAATCTATTGGGTGCCCCTTTAACATGGTATCTTGAGCAGGTGTAACATTGTGACCTTGTTGGCAATCGCTGAACTTTGTCAGCCTCAGTTGCCTCTTCTATTGATGGATTGCTGTTGGTAATTTGTAGCACCAAAAATTTTATATTTTGTTTGGTTCAACGGTGAGCTAAAAAAACTGCTATAAGCTATGTGCTGTGAAAGGCTGTTTGGTTAAAACAACTATGAAATCTAACTCAATCTCTTCATCTCCCCTAAACAATTGTAATCTCTACTCATTTAGAAAAGCATGTAGCCAAAAGCAAGGTTAATGCTATGAAAATTATACTGCACAAAATCAGCTAAAAATAGGGTTCAAGATGCTATGAAAAATGTGTTTTCTATATGTAATGTGTTTCTTTTGGTAGGTTATAGGGTTCTGATGGCACTCATCAAGAAGTTGTGCAAGGTGGTCAGTTTTCAATGGCTTAGCTTTCGTTGCATCTGTTTGTTAGTGTGGTTCGATCTAGATAACGATTGTTGCATCTGTTGTTAGTGTGGTCTGATCTAGATAACGACATGGATCTGCTCTCATGATTGAGTGATGGTTATTAGATTCTTGTCATGTTTATTCATGATTATGTCTTTCGTAGTTAGCTAGAAAAAATAAAAAAACAGAAATGTGTGTCTTCTCGAATGAATTCAATGTGTGTTCTCTGAATTAAGGATCTATGTTGTCAACCGAAAAAAGATCAATGATATATAATGTTGCATAACCTTTTTGTGATCTTGGGGATGATGTACCTTGAGCAAATTCTAGTGGCTATAGTTGTAGTGTTTCTGGACCTATTTGGGATAGCTTTTTGTCTAGATTCTAGTGGGGAAAAAATACATCCTACATTTCCAAATGTGATGATTCTAACGCAACTTCTTCTCCTTGTGACTTCCCCCATCGCGCCATTTTAACGTGAAAGCCGAATCGATTCCGAGGGAGTTGTGGGATAAATCTCCCTCGATTCTCTTCAGTCTCTCTCTACCCCAACCTTCACCTTGCCATCATCGTTGCCGTCCTCCGCCCTTGCCCCTCACCCCTTCCTCGGCCTTGTCATTGTTGTCCTCCACGTTGACGCTGGCTCCCCCTCGTTCTGGTAGCAATCTTCCTCCTCATGCCGCCACGGAGCTCCCCTTCCTCGTGCCGTTGTTGAGCTCCCTTTTCCCGCGCTGCCAGTTGTCTTCCTCCCTACGCTGGTGGTAGACTGGTAGTCTCCAACCGAGATTCAAAACAGGGTTGAAAGCTATCCCAAACAAGGCCTCTATTTGACTAAAAGTAATTTAGTTGTCACGTGACCAAAGTTCGTCAGTGTTGATATGTTTACTCGTTCTCGGAAGGAGTTACATGTAATTGAATTAGAAGGCCTCTTTCCCTGATGACTTCTCCGGTAGCTTTTTTTTACGAGACCCAGACACAGACGTTCACATACACGAGCGCACACTCACCTCTATGAACACACACACGCACACCCTACCCCTATGAGCACCTCCGAAGGACTGAGTTTTAGACCGATAAATCTCGAGATTGATGAAGTCACCTTATGCACCTCCGTAGCTTGAATGTATGCTAGCATTGAGCATAAGTAAGATATTACCTCTTCAACGTCAACGCGGGATAAATCGCCCCTCGATTAGCTATGCCACCTAAGCCTTTTTCTTCTGTTACCGCGCATCTCCTCCGAGGCTATTAGACTGTCTCCAACAAAGAATCCATATGAGCACCTAAACCCAAAATGGGTAGCAAGAGACCCAAAATCAGTCTCCAACAGAGTACCTATACGGAAGACCTATTTTGGGTTGTCTGAGAGGCACAACCTAAATATGGGCATTCTCTCTCCTAGAAATCCATTTGCAGAAAGGATTCTTTTTTGGATCTTGTTGTTGGAGAAGATGTCGAATATGTATTGAACCTTTGCCTGTAGCGCTACTTAAAGGACGAATGAGTCTTGTATTTTGGGTGTTGTTGCTGGAGATACCCTTCGATGCTACTGTTTCCCTAAAAAACACAAGAAATTTGGAGGCCGGAAGCAGCCTCTTATACTGCTCATGTGGGCCCTCCCTGCTCTATGTGTTGCACTGGATTCCATCGCCCCTGCCTCTTGCCTCCGTCCGCATCGCACCGATGTCGCACCTCGCCGCCTCCGCCCCTACTCCGTCGCCTCTTTTCCTCTCCCCCGTCTGATCCGGCAGGCGGCCTTTCCGGCGGCGTCAGCGGCGCCCGGCCCATCCTGTAGAGGCGCAGGGATGCGGCGGCCGGTCCTTCCGGCGGCGGCGGCGACACACTGAGGCGGCAGCCAGTCCTGCCGGGAGCTGCGCTCGCGACCCTCATCTTCATCTTTGCCTCCAAGCCTGGCGCTTCCCCGGGTCTACCTCGCCGCCGTCCTTATGTATCGAGGTTTGCGTCCTCCTCTTCTCAGTCTCAACTTGGGATGCTGGGGCCTGTTCGGTAGGACTGGAAAATACTGTTCCGGCTGATTGTTGTGAGAGAAAAATACTGTTCTGGCAGGACGTGAACAGTGATTTCGTGAGTGGGCTGGCCAGCCAGCCGAACGAGCTCTGGATCTAGAGGTCAGTTTGGTTACATCTTGCCTAAAATTTCTATTCCTTTTTTTCCTTTTTTCCTGAGGTCCTACACCTACCGCTGGACAGCGGTGGAGATGAGGATGCACCACCCCTCCCCCTCCGCTCTAGAGATGCAAAGAGGGCATGACGGTACAGCTGAAACATTTTGAGGTGTCATTTGGGACAGACCGGCTTCAGTGGTCGCCACCCCATGCATGTCAACAAGCATGGTACCAGCCAGGTGCCCGGCCTCACTCCCTTTTAATCTCTTCTGTGCTGTCTAGGAAACACTGTTTATGGTTTCTTCTTTTCTTAAATTTTTTAACAAATGTTTTGTTCAATTTTCACCTTCGTAGGATCTGTATACCTGTTTCTAACCTAAAAGCGATTTTCCCTGCTTTAGTATCTACATAATCTATTCTGATTGGTTAGGGACTATGATTCATGCTGCATTGCTGCAATAATTCAGAAGCTACGTGCTGATCAATTTGTGTGCTTGCTACTATTGCCTCCATGATTCTTATGAAATGCATCTGTGGTCATGAACAAGATGAGAGTGGTAAATATATTTCTGCAATCACCTCGCTCTTATGAGTATAATAACTTAGCAAATGGATGAGTCTATGTTGATAGATGTTTCTGCAGATTTATGATGACCTCATGTACATGTCTCAGGTATGATTCGTGTACCTTCGTATTTAATGTCATAGACTGGCTGCATACATGTATACTTCTTATTGCCGTCATTGGTTAATTCCCTATGTTATCCAAAGCATTTGTAGTTGATTTGTAGAAGACAATAAGGGACAAAACTTTCATCCATTCTATAACACTGTCTTTGGTTAATTCCTCTTCGTATGCATCTATGTTTCTCAAAATGCTTCCTCCATGTGCTCTTAGATACATATGCATATATACAGTGTCCACACTTATCTTCCTCAAAACAACTTTTGGTTCTTGGTTCAAAGAGGTTATTTGTGGCATGGCCTACACCTTACATATGGCAGTAAATATTTATTTTTACCATGTTATTTAGTTTTGAAAATTAAAAATGCAGTTTTTTTTACCCGCATATCTTTGTGCCCACATATGGTCATTTCTTTACTATTTTTGGTCTTATACATTTACCACTTTCTTTGTCTACATGTTTCCTCTTTTGTAGCTTATCATCTCTACGCAAAACGAGACCGTTCCTATTTCCTAACAGTACACTAATTCTGCCTTTTGATCGGAAGAGTCTTACCGCCTGTGATCGGAAGGTCCCGGGTTCGAGTCGTGGTCTCCTCGCATTGCACAGGCGAGGGTAAGGCTTGGCACTAACACCCTTCCCCAGACCCCGCACAGAGCAGGAGCTCTGCGCACTGGGTACGCCCTTTTTTTTACACTAATTCTGCCTTTTGCATTGTACCTGCCTCTTTGAGGCTCCATACAGACCAATTTTGTGCTCCATAAACTTACTGTATGAGTTTTATCCTTATAGTCAACTGGACTCCCTTACGCTATGCAATCCATGTATGCATGTCTTCTTATTAGCATTACTTATAGTCAACTGGACTCCCTTACGCAATGCAAACCTAATGATCTGCTCCATGTTTGTTAATCCATGCATTGATCTTCATGCCCACGACAAATCTCGCATTAAGAGGCAGCTCACATGTAACACTTATCCTAAACATAACTAAGTACATGGAACTACATTCAGGTTGTACCTTACATACTGCTGTTTCTTTGCACCAAACAAATTAGGCTTGCTTAGCCTATCCATGCAGGTATAAGATGTGCACAACGCCTGCTGACGCTGACCAGGTCAGCCTAACCTACCTGCTTTGCATTTTATTTGCCTTCAGGGATCCTATGATGGCCAACAATAGTACTGCCCCCTCTTACAGCTTTGCTACCAACCTACAGCATCTGCTTCTTTCGTGCAACAGATCACTTTTTTAATGTAAATTAATCGACCATTTTGTTCCTATCTAAAAGCTATTTGAGTCATTTGTTCATTTCTTTTCATAGAATATCAGACATCATGTTCTCCAATTTCTGTAAAGAAACAGTTATGGAATAAAAAGTTTTCATATTACCATAGATAAAGCTACGATCCACAGGTCCCAAATTTGCTACTCAGAACAATGTATGCAATTAAATAAGGATGCAATGGTACAAACAGAACTACAGAAGTGGTGATCCAGTGTCTTTTCAGGTGTTCAAAACAATGACATATTGTGGTTTAAACTATGCAGCACTCCGAATTGTCCCTCGTATATTTTCAGGTGTTCAAAACAAGGACAGATGTGAGCTTTTGCCGAGACAAGGCTCGTCTAACCATAGAGCCTGTGTGATGTTTCCTACTAGCTCACGAAAGGGAACTCTCATATTCCTTGCAAATTTGGTCTGTTGTTCGTTATCAGCAGTTCAAGAGTCAGACAAAAGACATGTACCTCAGTTATTTCTTCTTTCCACTCAAATTATACATATTTAGTTAAAGCGCCACACCTACTTTGTTTACCATGCTCTGTGTGCTATTGTCTACCATGCTCTGTCACTATACTTACACGCCTGTAATATGCCGGCGCAGCGATAGCGCACCTAACGTGCTAGTTTGTGATAATGATCCGGAATTTTGTTATGTCTAGCAGGAAAAACTAACTATATTTTATGGTAAAGACTTCTTCCTGGCCGTCCGTGCGTTTATCCAACCGCACGCACACGCGTCCCATCTACGCAGCGCACCGCTCAGTGCCACATCCACGCAGCGCACCCCTCCCGAATTTTTTGTTTTGTCTTTTAAAAAAAATTCACAAATATGCCTACGGAGATATTCTTTTAAAATCTAGACTCTTAACTCGGTGCCATCATTGGTGGCTTGTATGCTCGGCGCCATAGATTTTGACGCCTAGGTCTTGAGTTCGGCGCAGACGTGACGGTGACTTGACAGGCATCTTGGCGCCGTAGATCTTGGCGCCGAGCTTGACGTCGTAGATCTTGGCGTCGAGTTTGATGCCGTGGTTATTGGCGCCAAGCTTGGCGTTGTGGTTATTGGCGCTGAGAACGGCGCCGAGGTGGTGTTTTAACCCGACGCCCAATCTTCCTACCCAAATCTTCTTCCTCTTCTTTCTCCTCCATCTCGGGGTTTTCTCTCTCCATTTCACCCTACCTCACGAATCGGTATATTGGACCTTGGAAACTTTGATTTGATCTGTAAATCTTCGAGAGCAAGGTATCCTCGCTTCCTCCTAGTTTTTTTAAATTGATTCGGTATATATTAATCGGATTTTTCAACTTAAGAATCATCATTACTTAGAGTTTCATGTAATTTTAATATTTATATTATACAACCGTAGAATGCCAAGGTGTGGAAAAACTACCAAACCAAGGTAACCTCAGCGCACGTTGTTATGATATGGGTTCATTGTTGTGGATCAAATGGAAAACCATGGGTGTAGGGTTTAATGTTAACTGCTTTCGGTTCTTAGAACGAAAATGACTAAATTGGCACTGTTCGCTTCTCTTATAATCCGTCTTTTTCAGCTTACTTTTTCAGCCGGAACAGTGTTTTTCTCTTACAACAAATCAGCCGAAACAGTGTTTCGACTTGTTTTTTTAGCGAAGCGAACGAGGCCATTGTAGTTATGGCCGGATGATCGAAAATGCCTTCGACCTATTGCATCTGTCTAGTGGTGTTCTAGTGCCCATGTGCTTTTACGGCGATAATTGCAAGGCAACCAAGTCCGATGAAGAGGACACGTATAGGCAGATGTATTGGATGTGCTCCAATTTTTCGTTTGAGCCTACACTTCGTCAGCGCCGCATTAACAAGATGGTAAGGAATTGATGTTTGTGTCATATGACATCTTGCATGATTTTTTTTGTTTTGTAATAATTGCAATTTTTGTAGACCACTTCACCGCTCTGTGATTTTGAGTAGTGGATCGACACTGAGATCAAGCCTGAAGACAAGGAATGGATGCAGAAACTGTTGCGGTGGGAGGCAGAGGACAAGGAGATGATGGAGAAGAGACGCGGAGAGGAGGCTGCAAAAAAGGAGCACAAGAAAGAGGAGGAAAGGAGGCGTGTTGCTGCGTACAGGGAGGAGAGGGAGAAGAAGCTTGAGCGTGCACGCCGAGCGAAAGCAGCGATGGAGGAGAATCCCGATGCCCTGAGGAAGGCAAAGTGGCCTCGTTGCACTCAGTAGTCTCCATTACTTGTTAGTTCTATGGTTTATTCATGAACAATATTGTCTACTGTTGGATTTTTTATTGTGTTGTCATGTAATGCACTTTAAATATGGACATGCTTAGGTCATGTACTACATTATTTAGTTTGTCGACACGTACTTCTAGTATTATTGTGTTGTTTAATGTGTCATAGTATTGGACTTTTTTATTATGTAGTTGTTTTCATTATTTGTGGTCATAATATTCAATTTAATATTGCGAACGTAGTGAAATATGATCACATGCTGTAAACAAAACCTAACGAAGTAGGGCATTATATAATTCAACACACAAAACACATGAAATGTCATGTGAGTGTAAGCAAAATGGACTCTAGGCCCATTTACTTTAGATTTTGGTGCTTGATGACCAACACAACCAAATTGGACTAATGAATTTGTAAGTGATTGTTTTGTAGTTCAATAGGATGCAAGGCGTGACTTGGACAAAGGCGACGTGATGATTCGATAATCAAACACCTCAAGCAAGACCTTAGGAGCACATGAGAAGACCCAAGATATCAAGCAAAGTCCAATCATGAAGATAAGAACCAAGCCGCACGTAAGATCGCGAAGAAACGAGCTCACAGCAGCAACCGGACGCTAGACCGAACGCTGACAAAAAGCGACCGGATGCGCCGATCAGAGGCTCGGCAACAGCAGCAGCGACTGGACGCTAGACCGGACGCTGGCGGCAAACCGACCGGACGTAGGACAGCAGCGTCCGATCGAGTACAGAGAGGTTCCAGAGCGGCGAACTTGCGACCGGACGCTGGCAGCGTCCGATCAGTTGTTCGCGGCTCCAACGGTCGGGACGACCGGACGCGTCCGATCAGGACGACTCTAGCGTCCGTCAGTAGCAGAAAAGCGAGATTTCGTCCCCAACGGCTACTTTCTCAGTGGGGCTTATAAATAAAACCCCCAACCGGCCAAATAAGTTGAGTGGAGCTGAGAAAACATACCAAGGGTGTTGATACACCATTTTAGTGATCTCCACTTGCATAGTGCTTAGTGATTCATTAGGTGATTAGCATAGGTGCTTTACGAAGTGCTTAGGTTGATTAGACCATCGCTTATGCGCTTGTGCTAGGTTTAGGCCTAGTGTTTAGTGAGGTTTGCATAGCTCTTACCACTCGGTGCTTGCGCGCACCATTATTGTACATCGGAGGGGTTTGTAGTCTTGCGAGATCACACCAACCGCGTTTATGGTGTGGCCGCCGCCGTGTACTGGAGGGAACAAGGCCCACGGCGTTTCGGCCGGAAGCTTGATAGTGAAGACGGCGGGGAGCATCCGGGAGAGGCTTGCCGGAAGGCACGTCGGAGACCCACTTGCGTGTGGGGAAGGCCTGAGGCTATCCACAGAGTTACCCGACCGGGAGCTTGGCCCTTGCGAGAGGCTTCAACGAGGACTAGGGGAAAGCTTGCGCGCTTCTCGATACCTCGGTAAAAATACCTGGAGTCGTCGACGGGAGTTTGCATATCTCTACCTTGCTCTTTAGCTTCTGCATTTACATTGATTACTTTACTCCTTTTGCGGTAGAGATAGCAACACATTAGCAAAGCCGTAGTTGCACATTTAGATAGTTTATCTTTTGCATAGGTTTTGCTAAGGGTAGAAAAAGAGGCCATAGTTTAGAGTTAGAATTTTAAGTTGTATAATTCACCCCCCCTCTCTTAGACGTCATGGTCCCCTTCAATTGGTATCGGAGCCGGTTGGCTCAATTTGGACTTTTGGCTTAACCGCCGTTGAGCCGACGCCATTTAGAGTGGTTGGGATGGATACCTCTAGGCCTCTGAACTTTGACGGCACTAACTTTCCTTACTATAAGGCTAGAATAGCTTGCCACCTTGAGGCGGTTGATTTGGGAGTTTGGAGAATCACTCGTGACGGGATGAAACCCATTAAGAATCCCGAAAAACCCACAAAAAGTGATGAAAAAGAAATTCATTTCAATGCTACAGCTAAGAATTGCTTATTTGAATCTTTTAGCATGGATGTGTTTAACCAAGTATTTACTTTAAATACGGCACATGAAATTTGGTTAAAACTCCAAGAGCTCCATGACAGCACAAGTAATGTCCGTGAACAAAAACATTATCTAACTAAACAAAATTATGATTCCTTTACAATGAATAATGATGAGTTTGTTCGTGATATGTATTCTCGTTTGAATCTTATTATCAATGAGCTCCATTCAATAGGATTAATAAAGCTAGATGATGCGGACATCGTGAGGAAGATCATCTCCGTGCTACCACAAAAGAAATATGCAAGCATCATCACCATCCTTCACAATATGGAGGACTTGAGCACCATGACCTCGGGCATAGTCATCGGCAAGTTAGTGGTATTTGAAATGTCACGTAAGATGGGTCAAGAAGAAGCTTCTTCATTAAGCAAAGGCAAAGCTCTCGCATGTAGCGAAAAAAAGAAGATGAAGGACAAGCAAGTTGAGACAAGCTCAAGCTAAAGCTCCTTAAGTGAACATGAAGAAGAAGATGAGGACGATAATGATGATGATGAATATTCAAGTGATAATGATCAATCTTCCTCCTCCACCTCCGACCTTGATGAAGAATCAATCAAATTAATCAACAAGGTGGAGAAGATGATCCAAAGGCTCAATGTCAAGGGTGTGTCCATCCAAATTCAAGATCTCATTTTCTCCAATCAAAGAAATGAGCAAAGAAAGAGAGGATTCTATGGATGCGATGAGTTGGGGCACTTTGTGGAAGTTTGTCCAAATAAGCCTACACCCAAGACAAAGAAGGCATGCAAGAACCAAGCCCTCACATCAATAAGATCATGGGATGATTTTTCGAGTGAATAAGAACACCATCACAAGAGGCGAGGCCGCAAGCACTCATCATCAAGCTCTTCACGTGTGTGCCTTATGGCACAAGGTAACGAAAGCTTATCCTCTAGTGAGAGTCATAGTGATGATAATATGCCTTCTTTTGATGAAATTGTGCTACAAAATCTTAATTATGCTAAAGTTTGCACTAGTCAACAAAAGAAGCTCAAAAGTTTAAAAGAAAAACTAGATAGTTCATAAGAAGCATACAAAACTTTGCTTGAACAATATGAGAACTTTGCTAATCTCAATGTTGAACTATCTACTAAAATTGAGCAACTTAAGACTAGTGCAACAACAAATAAATGCACAATCAATGATGAGCGACTTGTAAAGAAAAATGAAAAATTAAAAGAAAAGTTAGCTAGCTCACAAGATGCTTATAAAAGTTTGCTTGCAAAAATGGAAACCATGTGCAAACATTGTGATGAGCTAACTACTAAAGTTGCTAATCTTGAAGCCGTTAATACAACTCTCTCCAAGGCATCTAAAAAGAAAAGTTCTATCTTTAACATGTCTAAAAAGGATGCCTCTACTTCTTGTAATAATCTATGTTTAGACTCACCTTTGTGCAACCAAGTTTGTGTTGAGAAAGTTGTTGTAGATACATGCACACAAAAGGTTGCAAAGGAAAATGAGCAACTCAAGCAAGAAGTAGCTCGCCTCAACAAGGACTTGACTCAAGTAAAAGGTAAGGCGAAGCAAACCCAACTTCATCAAGATAACACCGTCAAGGGAGTAAAGAAGCTTATGAAGGACAAACCGTGGTTTGTTACGTGTGCCACAAGGAAGGTCACAAGTCCTATGAGTGCAAGGTGAAGAATGGGGGAGGAGCAAAGAAGAAAGAGAAGAAGCATACAAGCAAGCTCTCCAACACCTACACCAACAAGGTGGACAAGAAGGCCTCCACACCTTATCTCTTGAAGAAAAAGAAAAATGACAAGGTGGTGGCCATCAAGGTGAACAAGCAAGCCAACAATGGGGTCAAATGCTTTTGGGTGCCAAAGTAGATTATTTCCAATATGAAGAGCACCAAGAAGGTTTGGATCCCGAAAGGGAAGTGAGAAGTCTAATGGACTTCGAGGAATTTGGAGACTTGGCAAAGTATGGGTGCATTTCATGGGGTGCATCATGATGGACAAAGACATTGCCAAGTAGGTTAGTGAATACTACGGACCCAAATTCCCCTTCCCATGTTAGGTAACTAGATTCAATTTATTTCAATTAGTATTAGATTTAAATTTTCCTACAATCGATATCTTTTAGCATCTAGTTATTCTTGATGCCTAGGTTTGCATTTGAATTACTATATCTTTTGTCATGCATACACTAGGTTTATCATATGGTAGGTTTGCTCGGTTTCATTCTTAACCCTTGGAGTAAACCTACATGATTTAAAATTAGAAGCACGGCACATAGCTTGTCCTTCAATTGTTCATCTAATATGTGTCAAAGTCCAAATTGTAGATAATTTCTCTCGAATATCACCTTCGAAAATGACTCTCACATTCATGTGATGTCATCTTTCAAGTAGTATTTTTATTCTAAAATCAATGTGCATGTTTTCTACAAGTATTCCATACTTGTGTGCACAAATTTAGGGGGAGGTTAATCTACAAGTTGGATGTTTTGAGACTAATACCCTTTCAAGTTTATCATGTGTGTAGTAATCTCATTGCAAAGAAAATGGAGTCCCCGAGTTAAGCATCATACTTCAAATATCCACCACCTATTGCTAGTGGTAGAAATCAAATTAGTTTCCACATGTGGTATTTCTAAACCAATATCATCATGTTGATTTTATTTTTGATATTTATATGCTTTCTCCATGCATTATCTAGATTAAATTCCCTTGAGCAATAATTTGCCAAATATGCATATGCCTTGCCTTCTACCATATGTATGTATATATTTAGGGGGAGCTTAATCTATATAATGTGAGAGTCAAATTTTATGACCTATTCCACTCTATACATAAAGGCTCACAAAGTTTGACCCTCCCCTGTGCTACTAAAGTCTTCCTTTCGGTGTTTGATTCCAAAGGGGGAGAATTTAGAGGACCAAAAGCAAGCATTAATTTATAGTAATGGTCCGAGAAAGGGAGGATAGTGGACTATGGATTAGCCCATGTAATGGAGAGAATTTGTAAGGGCAAGATAAGTTTTTATATAGTCTTACAAGTAGTATCATTTAGCATCATATAATCTTGCCCCTTGCATTGCATCCTAGCAAGTAGGTAGTTTTTTAATTTTCAAAATTTTATTATTTGCTTGCTTTGGTCGTGTTGTCATCAATCACCAAAAGAGGGAGATTGTAAGCAAAATGGACCCTAGGCCCATTTACTTTAGATTTTGGTGCTTCATGACCAACACAACTAAATTCGACTAATGAATTTGCAAGTGATTGTTTTGTAGTTCAATAGGATGTAAGACGTGACTTGGACAAAGGCGACATGATGATCCGATGATCAACACCTCAAGCAAGACCTTAGGAGCATAAGAGAAGACCCAAGATATCAACCAAAGTCCAAGCATGAAGATAGGAACCAAGCCGCACGCAAGATCGCGAAGAAATGAGCTCACAACAGCAACCGGACGCTAGACCGAACGCTGATGAAAAGCGACCAAACCCGCCGATCAGAGGCTCGGCAACAGCAGCAGCGACCGGATGCTGGCGGCAAACCAACCGGACGTAGGACAACAGCGTTCGATCGAGTACAGAGAGGTTCCAGAGCGGCGAACTTGCGACCGGACGCGTCCGGTGGCAAGTGACCGGACGCGTCCGATCAGGACGACTCCAGCGTCCAGTCAGTAGCAGAAAAGCGGGATTTCATCCCCAACGGTTACTTTCTCAGTGGGGCTTATAAATACAACCCCCAACCAGCCAAATGAGTTGAGTGGAGCTAAGAAAACATACCAAAGGTGTTGATACACTATTTTAGTGATCTCCACTTGCATAGTGCTTAGTGATTCATTAGGTGATTAGCGTAGGTGCTTTGCGAAGTGCTTAGGTTAATTAGACCATCGCTTATGCGCTTGCTCTAGGTTTAGGCCTAGTGTTTAGTGAGGTTTGCATAGCTCTTACCACTCGGTGCTTGCGCGCACCATTATTGTACATCGGAGGGGTTTGTAGTCTTGCGAGATCACACCAACCGTGTTTGTGGTGTGGCCGCCGCCATGTACTGGAGGGAACAAGGCCCGCGGCGTTTTGGCCGGAAGCTTGATAGTGAAGACGGCGGGGAGCATTCGGGAGAGGCTTGCCAAAAGGCATGTCGGAGACCCACTTGCGTGTGGGGAAGGCCCGAGGCTATCCACGAAGTTACCCGACCGGGAGCTTGGCCCTTGCGAGGGGCTCCAACGAGGACTAGGGGGAAGCTTGCGCGCTTCTCGATACCTCGGTAAAAATACCAGAGTCATCGACGGGAGTTTGCATATCTCTACCTTGCTCTTTAGCTTTTGCATTTACATTGATTATTTTACTCCTTTTGCGGTAGAGATTGCAACACATTAGCAAAACCATAGTTACACATTTAGATAGTTTATCTTTTACATTGGTTTTTCTAAGAGTAGAAAAAGAGACCATAGTTTAGAGTTAGAATTTTAAGTTGCCTAATTCACCCCCCCTCTTAGGCGTCATGGCCCCCTTCAGTGAGAACATGTACCGAACTAGGGTACAGAGGTCCTAAACTAAACCTAACATGCCTTAGGTAATTGAAGCGAATAACAAGCACAAGAAATGGCATGCGAGAACATGTACCAAACAAGGATACATAGTTCATTCGAGTAAATCGAACATGCCTTAGGTAATTAAACCAAACAACAAACACATGGATGTGCCCATGCTCGCGGGCATTTGAAGAAGCGACGACCTCCGTCAATCCCTTCGGTGAACATATGCACTAAGCAGTCCTCACCATGCATGCATTTTGGCCAATCTTACTTCATGTTATCGTATCCTCTGAGAGGGCACTCTTTAGCAAAATCACTCTTGCTCTCGGAGGGAAACTGATACACTGGTTCCTTAAAGAAATCAGGCCCAAGAGACCCCTCCCATATAATGGGAGTTCCCTTCGTCCCCCCCTTTTCGTTTCCCACTTCCGAAACCCTTTCCTCTAGATGACTCTTCAGACATTCAAACTCTAACGAAACCGAATACTAGTTTAATTTCCCTTTTGGTTAGCAATGCATCCTAGAACGCATATATATAGGCGGAGGCAGGTTTGCTAGCCATTGTATTGTGATGTAAATGCTCATAGAAAGTCTACTCAGAATAACTGAAAAGCCTACATCGTAGGACACTAGAGAGCCTAGATTCCATGACTGAAAAGCCTATTCGATTTCAGACTTCAATCACTATTTCAAAGGACATTGAAAAGTCTATTCGACGGTGACATGACAAATCACTGTAAAGGCTATTTTCCCTAGATTCCATGACTGAAAAGCCTATTCGATTTCAGACTTCAATCACTATTTTGAACCGAAAAAACTGATGCCGCTAATTAATACGTACTTTAGACATAAAATTTCGCCATAATTTCCCCTATTTTTTATACCATCCATACATAAATATGAGATGAATATTTAACCTCAATACAACATGTACAAACATATAAATATATGCCACATTCATCTAAAACCATATATATGAGCATATTAATAGTCCACACAGTCCATAATTATAGTCCATAGTAGTTTATATTTGATAATAATAGTCCATACAGTCCATAATAGTTTATAATGAAACTCCACAAAGTCCATAATACTACATAATAACATCTATCACAAACCCTCACTGCCTCCTAGTCTTACCCTTACCCTTGTGACCAAGAGCGTCGGTGCCTGGATTGTAAGGATCGTGGAGACGGCGTTGCCTAGTGCCTGAAGGTTGTGTAGGCTGAGTAGAGGGAGCGTCCTGGAGCTGAGACGAGCCAAACTCCTCGTGCCTCTGGTTCACTTCGTCATCATCCTCGTCCTCGTACGCAATGCTTATGGACCCTGTAGGTGCTTGGCTGGACGAACCTAAGCCTCCTCTACCTGCGGAAGGAACATGCACGTCTTGCGTCATGGCTGTCCTACAACCACAACGAGCAGCCGCACGGCGTAGCCGACGTGACAGTCTCTGTTGTACAAAATAATGTTAACTAAAAGAATTTAACGTATTAATAATATATTTTAAAGAATATTTTGAATCTTACGTCCAGGAAGCTACGTGTGTCGTCGTCCCTGACTCTCGGACTAAAGCACTCAATGTCTTCAACCGAGCATTTTAGGGTATTGCCCTGCAACAAAGTTCACAGTAAGATTGTGGTAGACATTGAAAAATGAGGACGCTAATAATCTAGTATGGAGTACTAGTTAATTCCTGACCAGTTTCTCAACTCCATCTATTGTACTGAATTATAAAGATGCTACGACTCGAAGGTGCCACTAACTAAAATAGAGACCTCAAACGCAGAATGTATTGGTATGCAACTTAACATAGAAAAATAAGATAATTGACTTACCACTCTGTCCAAGATTGGTCTTGCCTCCACCTGTCTTCCTACACGAGTAGTTTGGTCGTACGCCGTGTCTTCATCATCGGAGGACTCGATGTCGACGTAGACATCTTCTGTCCATCACGAGACAATTGAAATAGCAAAACACTTACTTGTGTAAGTCAACACCAGTCGAGAACGGAGCCGTTGGCCAAAGCTGTCTCACTCTAAATTGGCGTGCAACTCTATCTGGCAGGTGGAACTCGACAGCATAGAAACATATTAGAGGGCACCTCATCCTGTAGAAGTCTTCTTCGCACCCACACACCGAGGGACGACAGTGCCTAAAAGCCTCGACACACTGAGGGAAGCACCAGAAAGCACGAAAGAATATCTGTCTCCCATCCTTCCATGCATTTGGTTTTGGAAAGTACTCATAATTCATGTCTGGATTCACTGCTTTGATTGTATTGAAAAGTACTGGCAGCTGCTCATACCCATCCTCCCAGTCCCCATATATCATCTTCCACGCTCGCTGCTTATCCCTCCAAAATTTACCATAAGTTATCACATAACCTCCATACAATGCCTTAACAGTCCTGATAATTGTCCTAACCTTCATGTTGGGTTCTCCCTATAATATTCCCATCAACCGCTTAGCAATGAGGGTAGATGTCAACTGCCGATGCTTCAGTGTTAGCACATGGTCAGCATAATTGTGTGGCTCAACAACTTTTGTGATCTTTCATTTTTTAGTGACTTTTTGCTTCCTTGTACAAACCCTCCATGGACAGAATTTCTTGTCACACACAATTGTGTAACGGCGCTCCGCATATGAATGCAAGACCTTATAAGGTCTCTTTCGTATCACTACAAACTGCCTACAACCACCTCTTCAATGCAGGGAGGTCTTGAATACCCTACCATTCTCAATTACCATGTTAGGGCCGGCCTCAGGAGCTTCTAGGAGCTCATTATCAGGTCCTTCTGCGCACGCCTGTTCGGAATGAGTAAGATCGCTAAACTCGTGAACTCTTGGATCACAGCGGACGGAAAAAGATACGCCTCAGCATCTCAACATCACTCTCTGTTAGCTCTCCAATAGGACGATCATCATCAGAATCAAGAGCCCTTGCCATCTCATATGGCTCTGAATCATTCATAATTTCAACACTATTGAAGCTACGGAATCCATCTCTACAGTGCACTTGTGCAGCAACAGTGAGCACATCCATGTTGTCAGAAATGTCTACTGCAACATAAGTAGAAAATGAGGAAAGAATAAAAAATAGATGTAAGGAAGGGGGTAAGCTCCTAATAACCATGCGGATAAGACACTTACTCGGTTAATTCTGTGTCAAAGGGATCTCATGAGGAGGATCTGCCACAACATCATGAGTCTGACAAGCATCTCCAACTAGCTCATTGGGTGCAGATTGAGCATCGAGAACCGTAGGTGCAACCTCCACATCCATATCAGGTTCCGGGATAGGAGGGTTGAAGTGTGCCTGCTCACCCATTGGTGGGGAAAATCCATGAGGGATGGGATCAACTAACACCCGACGCACAACCACGTCCAAACTTTGAAACTGGCACTTCATAGCCGATCTCACATAGTTCTCCTACTGGTCTGCACACCCAATTAGGATCATCTTTCTTATGATGTTGGGAGGGGAATCTAGGTGAAGTACACCCTCCACTGCGATGCCATCATCATCATCAGCTCCATGGCAATGTAGCTCCTCCTGAGCCTTTGCAACAAACTCACTAAATGAAGGGTTCTCATTGAATAACACAGGCACGCTTTGTATCTTAACAAACTCAACATATCCATACTAATCTCTTTCCACGGTGCTTCTATGATATATGCTCACTAGGTTGTCCATCTAGTAGTTCAAACAAAAATTGAAATACAGTTCGTTTAGTCCAAAGTAGCTGCTATATAGTACCTCTAATAGATACTAACCAACTACACCTTAAATAACTATGTCACTAGCTATCTAACTATATTTATCTCACTAACTAAATCAACTAGCTATCTAATAACTATACTATGTACCTATGTCACTAGCTATCTAACTATATTTATCTAACTATATCTATCTCACTAACTAAATCAACTACCTACATCATCAAATTTACTAGAAACTACCAAATAATCAAAGTAGCACTACAATTCAAGCTAACTAAGTACCTACATTGCATATTCAAAAATTTTACCAGTCCAAGTCAATGCAACGATGTGTCGACGAAATATGGTCGGCAGTCTACCTAGGGGTATACCCAAGGTAGTAGATTGTCGGCAGACAGATGCGCAAGCCACAAACAAGACGGTGACACAAGACAGACACAAGGTTTTATCCAGGTTCGGCCGCCAAGAAGGCGTAATACCTACGTCCTGCGTCTGATTTGTATTGATGTATGTCAATGAGAGATGTTTTTTAGAGGGGTCCCCTGCCCGCCTTATATAGTTTTGGGGGGGCAGGGTTACAGATCTGGAAACTAATCCTAGCCAGTTACAATTGCCATATGTGGCTGGATAAGGATTCCTATTCTAACCGACCAGGATCTTGATTGATCGCCAAACCCGCCTTGACTCCTTGCATGGGACTCTGATCAGGTTAACCGGGCCGCACGTCGTCTTTTGGTGGACCGGACCCACCAATCCGGGCCGACTCAAGCTTAGCCATAAGGGTATAGGGGTTAATACCCCCATAGCTAGTCCCCGAGCACCATGTATTATGCTGCGACACACCATTTTAACCTTCTCCGACAAGTAAGGCTTGAGTCCTTGACGTCTCTAACCACCGTTGTCGCCGGAGAAGTAGGTTGTTCGAAGAATATATGGTGCTCTTAAGAAAAAAGAAAAAGATTTCCGTCCTGGGAAGTGTGCCCACTTGTATTTCTGAACAGAAATGTAAGTGCATCTTGGAGCGTAGCGTCCTTGATCATCAGAGGCGTAGGGGTCGAAAAACAAACACATTCACTGCAAGGTGAAGTGTGCCCACTTAGTCCCCGAGCCTGGTAGTAGGTGACGTAGGCACGTGGTGCCAGGGTCTGAAAAGAATTCCCAATTAAGTTGAGAACCCAATTGTCGTACAAGCAACACGAGATGCACCGGCAGGTGCATCGTACCGATGTAGTCCCCGAGCTTGCTGGAAGGAGAAGTATGAGCCTTGTAGCAAGGTCTAAATAAATGTCTCTCAACTGTATGTGAGTACAAATCACATGTAGCCGAAAAGAATGATCTCCGAGCAGTGGTCGAGATAGTCCCCGAGCACATCAGTAGCCGGAGCAGTCCCCAAGCGTGGCAGTAGTCGGAGCAGTCCCCAAGCACGGCAGTGGTCGGAGCAGTCCCCAAGCACGGCGATGGTGCAGGCGGCGCCCGAGCATGGCGATGGTCCAAGCGATCCCGAGCACGCAGCGGTGGTCTGGTCCATCATTGAGCTCAAGATATACAGCCAAAAAAAAGAATGCCGCTTGTATTATTATTTGGTGTATTTATTTATCTCCTTACTCTGTCAAGTCCAATCTGCCACGTCTGGTCAAAAAAGCAGACGGATATAACATATCACTCTGCCTTCTTACTCTTTCTGGCAAACAGTCGCTTGGCGCCAGTATGGAGGTGCGTCAGTGTGGGCCCTCTCACATTATCAACGAAGAGGCGCGTACACTAGAAACGAAGAGGCGCGTTTGTTGGCGTAGATCTCGAGGTTGTGAAAACAACCGTCTACGGCGTGTGCGCACGTCTCCCAAGAATCTCGGGCGGATGAAACGAAGGCGCCCTTGGTTATTTATAATATAGAGCTGGTAAGTTACTTTTTACCGATCCCCATTGTCATTCACCGCCGCAACCTTCTTCCTCTCGCCGAACCCTACTCCTCCGAAAATCACCACCAATCCCTCCTCCACCGCATCCACCCTCTTAACTAGGGCAGATTAATGGCGAAGAAAACGCGCCGAGAAAGAAAGGCGGAGTCATGGCGAAGGAGTGGTGGAAGTCAAGGAGCAATGAGCGACCATCGAAGACCTCGTCGCCATGGGAGTGCTCCACAACAAGGCACTTCATGGGATGGCGTGCGCCCGAAAGGAGAAAGCTTCCCGATCCACAACCGGGTGAGATTGTGGTTTTCGAGGATTTCTTCAAGCGGGGTTTTGGGGTTCCAGTGCACCCTTTCCTTCAGGGGCTCTACTTGTATTACGAGATTGGGATTTGCAATCTGCATCCCAACTCGATTCTTCTTGTCTCCACCTTCATCCATCTTTACGAAGCTTATGGTGGCTTCCAGCCCCATTTCGACCTCTTTCGCCATCTGTTCTGTCTATGAAAGAAAGGGAGCGGAGGCTCGAAGATAGCCGGAGGCGTATACCTCAATCTGCGTGACGGTATGAAGGCCCAGTACCTACACTGCCCATGGAACACCTCACTGGACGAATGGTACAAGAAATGGTTCTACATCCGCGAAGAGTCGAACACGATCACCCTGTGTGACGTGGGGTTGATTCCGGAGAAGAAGAACAGCTGGTTGGAGAAGCCCGAGCACTTGGAGCAGATCGTAGAACTGCTCCGGTTGATCCCGTGGGGAAAGCTGGATGGTCCAAGCGTGGTCGGGAACTTCATCAGCTAAAGGATCTAGCCCTGCCAAAAGAGGGTACATCCTGGCTTCGAGTACCAGGGTAGCGTAGATCCGACGAGGACTAGAAAAGAGACGCTCGACAAGATAGAAATCAAGGCCAGAATTGGGGAGCTATTCAATCTAGCCGACCCCAATTATGTCAGGTTAAACGACATCGAGCACGCCTTCAAGCTGGCCCAACCTCCCCCAAAGGTAAATGATGCCTCCTTGTACCTGTAGATTTATGTTGCAATAAAAAATTGACTATTGTCTCCTTTATGTTTCCCAGAGTAATGGTCATGACCGGGTAGCAGTGTTCGTGTCTCCGCCCCCTGGCGTGGATTGGCTGCAAATTGTCGGCTCAACCGCCCAGACCAGTGCCAATACCGAAGACGTCGACTAGGCGGTACTCGGGGTTGGGGAGGATGTAACGGCCAGGGCTGCTGGCAAGCGGCCGGCTGCCAACAAACGTTGCCAGACCATCTTCCCCCTTTCAGACGATGAAACAGAGGATGTGGACATCTTCCGACTCATCCCTCAAAAGAGGAGACAAATGGGGTCAACAGAGCAAGGTGGCTCCTCTGTGCCAGCAGTGATCGCATCACCGACCACTGCAACACAGAAGACAAGCGGGGGAAGTGTCGAGCACCAAACCCCGACGCCAGTATCGGTGGTGGAAAAAGACCCGGTAGAACCCACCGAGCACGTGGAGCAGGCGCGGTCGAAGAGACGTTCCTTCGCCACGTCATTCCATGCTTCCAAGCTGTAAGTATCTATAACTTGGATATAATCTTATAATTTGTATTGAATACTATTGTCTTCTAAACTTTCTCTGGTATATTAGGTCGGCGTCCACCGAAAATCCCGACCAGATAGCCGAGTGTGGCACGGCTTCGCCAGTACTGGCGGAAAGAACTGCTCGGCAGCCGACTGCGGAGGGACCTGTAGAAGAAATTCCGCTGGAACCTCAGCAGACGGGCGGCCCGACGTCAGTCCCCGAGCAACTGGTCAAGAAGACAGCCGAGCAAAGTATAAATGCTCCGAGCACTAACCCTGCTGAGGTGGATACCTTGGCGCCAAGGGAACCAGACCAAGCCAAGGAGCAGCAACCGAAGTTGGCACATAATATGCTTGCCGATACTACGGCTCATGGGAAAGTCATAGTTGTCGCGGAGACTACTATCTCCGGCCCAGCGCCGCCCCCTGAACAAGAGGCCGAAGAGGATGAAGTCGAAGAGATCCTAGGCCGTCCCAAAGACAAACGACAACATGTATATGTGTCGTGCAGGCGGAATGACGAGTGGGTTATGCATGAAGAAATCCCCGAGATCAAAGAGACCCTAAAAGTTGAACGAGCGGTAAAGCGTTTGGTGACAGAAGTCCAGGTATGTTTGGCTTGACCACTTGACCCTGTAATGTAGTTGAACTATCTGACTTAGCTTGTTTATATGCAGGACTTGATGAAGACCGCAAAGTACCGAAAGAGGTGCTTCAACCAGATTGAGGGAATCACGGCGCCGCCGACTTGAAGCCACCGACCAGGAGAGGACAGAGCAAGAAACACAGAACCAGAACCTGGTCAGCCAGCTCAATGACAAAGAGCGTCAAAAAACAAGTAAGTTGTCATTTTATCACATCAAGTGTATGACACATGTTGTTGCGTTGTTGGTAATGACAGCTGTAATGCAGGCTTAGAAGCTGAGGTAACCCGCCTCCAAGAGGAGAATAGTCGCGTGACCGCAGAGTGTGGTCACCGGAAGGAGGACAACGAGAAACTGGCGCGCAACCAGTCTCAACTCCAGGACCACACCACCAAAATGAAGAAGGAACTGAAGAGTAAGTATTCTAGACCACCGTTCTCATTCTGTTGCCCGCCTTGACTTGTCGTGCCTTTACATTTGATGTCTTGTACGGTGTGTAGTTTTAAAAGCCAATGCCAAGAGGCATCTAGAAGCCGTGATGAAAGAGCGTGACGGCTGGAAAGCACGATGCCTCGAGGCCACCGAGGATCGGGACACATGGAAGAACCGGTGCCAGGAAGTGGCAACTGGCATTTTGCCCATCCTCGACCTTGTCGACCCGGCGCTCATAGAGGAAGAGCCAAGGACCCCCCAGCTCGGACTGGTCGAGAGATGCAGACAAGCATGGGGATGGTTCCAGGAGTTCATGAAGGAGGCGGGTGAGTACACGGGCGCCCATGTGCTAAGCATGGTGTGTGCCCACTACCCTCTGATGGATCTCAAGCGCCTAGAGGCTAGATACCCGAAGGAGGTAGACCCAGACAAGGCGGAGGAGCTTCGGGTGGCCTAGCTGGACCTGTCGTCAAAGATAATTGGCAACATTAACCTGTGTGGAGGTGGGACAGCACCTGTACAGGGTACGCCATCGACAAGTCAGCTGGAAACGCCATCTGTTGCTAGCCAACCGACGAAGCCTGCGGTCTCGACCAGCTAGGCATCGGCGGGGCCATCCCCTTCAGCTCGACTAGCACAAGAGTCCCCGAGACTCGAGTAGGATATCGGAAGCAGCGAGCAGTAGGTGCCGCGTGCCCCGACCAGCCAATGTAATAGGCTTAGAGCTGTAGAAGGAGGACATAGTTGTGTTATTGTAAACTTGGGCCTCTTCAGGCAAGCTTGTAATAACGTAACTGTATATCATTATAAGCTTGTTTGCTTTGTATAAAGCGTATTTAAGCTTGAAACTTATGTTGGTGGAACTAAGTGAGAACATAATAACGTTCTGTTTAGTTGTACCATTTTGCTCGACACATCATCCTGAAAAGTTTGTGCGGCCCTAGTTTGGCATGTGGTCGGAGTGTGAGGTGAGTGACCTGTGCACACACAGACGTGGACAAGTCAAACCAAGGGGGGCCTGCCGATCACCTGCAATGTAGAGAGCAGATCCCATGCACGTGTTGGGAGGAACCGGAGATAGGTCCTGCTCCAAAAACCGTAGAAGGAGTGGTGGTCGGCTTTTACTGGCTAAGTTAGAATAACCATAAAAGTCGAAGTGACACATTAGAGTGGTCGAAGAAGTAATAATAGCTTTATTGAAGTAAATCGAAAATACAAGAGGGGTACATATCTCAGTAGTTAAGCATAAAAACGTCTAAGCTTGTCGATGTGCCACGAGTTTGGTACGTCCGTACCGTCCAGGTGAGCTAACCTGTAAGACGTTGGTCGTGTGACCTCCTTGATCATGAAGGGCCCCTCCCATGGGGTTGCGAGTTTATGGACACCAGCCTGGTTCGTCTTCCACTTCAGGACCAGGTCCCCGACCACAAAAAAACGCTCTTTAACGTTCTTGTTGTAGTACCTGCGCAAAACAGCAAGGTATTTGGCCGTACGTACACAAGAATCGAGCCGCTTCTCTTCTGCGCTATTCACTTCTAGCTCTCGTACTTCATTGGCCTTGCCTTCATCGAAGTTCTCTACCTGTGCTGATCTGAAAGCTATATCTGTAGGGAGGACCGCCTCAGCGCCGTAAACCATAAAGTATGGCGAGATGCCGGTGTTACGGCTGGGCTGAGTTCTGAGTCCCCAGACCACGGCTGGTAACTCTTTGAGTCATCTTCCGGGAGCCTTGTCATTTTCTCTATACACCCTCTTCTTCAACGCGTCCAAGATCATGCCATTTGCCCGCTCGACCTGTCCATTAGCTTTAGGGTGCGCCACCAAGACGTATTTTACTACTATGCTCCTTTCATCGCAGAAGTCCCAAAAAGCGTTCTCAGTGAACTGAGTACCCAGATCAGTGATGATGCTGTTCGGTATGCCGAAACGATGGATGACCTGGTAGAGGAACATGACAGCCTTTTCTGAGGATGCCTGTACCAAAGGCATGTATTCTATCCACTTAGAAAATTTATCGATCAGCACAAAGACGCATGTAAATTTCCCTGGAGCCGGTTTGAAGGGCCCGATCATATCCAGTCCCCAGCATGCGAAGGGCCAGGAGGCTAGTATTGTCTGGATCTCATGTGCTGGTACGTGGATTCTCTTGGCGAAGAACTGACAACCCTCACAGTGGCAGACTAGCTTCTCTGCGTCGGATACTGCTGACGGCCAATAGAACCCTGCTCGAAAAGCCTTGCCGACCAGCGTTCTTGAGGCCACGTGGTTGCCACAGGAGCCAGAGTGGATTTGGTCCAGGAGATGTTCGCCATCCTCCTGGGTTATACACTTCATCAAGATTTCCTCTTTTGCGTTCTTGCGCCATAGCTTGCCATCAACGAGCAGGTACTGCTTACTGTGACGTATCAGGCGCTCGTTCTCTGTCCGATCAGTGTAACCGCTGTCATCTGTTAGGTACTTGATGAAAGGTATTCTCCAGTTAGGCTCATGAGTGGTCGGAGGGGGCTCGACGGTGCTTGACGCCGGAACCGTAGCCACCAATTGCTGGTCTGGAGGCTTGTCTGCCGTGGAATCTTTCTCTTCGATGGACGGCGTGAGCAGGTCTTGGACGAATACGCCATGTGGGATTTTTGCTCGGAATGATCCTAACTTTGACAGTGCATCCGCTGCTTGATTCTTGTCCCGGACCACGTGTATGTACTCGATGCCATAGAACATGCCTTCCAGCTTTCTGATCAAATTGCAGTATGCATCCATCTTTTCGCTGGTTGTGTCCCAGTCCTTGTTGAGTTGGTTGATGACCAGAGCAGAGTCTTCATAGACGTAGAGACGTTTAACGCCAAGCTCAACCGCAATGCGCAAACCATGTAGGCATGCTTTGTACTCGGCGGCATTATTAGATGCTGGGAAATAAATCCTGAGGACGTATCGGAGCTGCTCCTTGGAAGGTGATATGAAAAGGACTCCTGCTCCTGCACCATCAATGTTGAGAGAGCCATCGAAGTACATCGTCCAATATTCGTCGGATCCGGGAGAGGCAGGCGTGCTTAAGTCTGTCCACTCGACGATGAAATCGACAAGTGCCTGAGACTTGATTGTAGTGCGGCTTGCAAATTCCAAGGAAAAGGGGCATAGCTCCATTGCCCATTTGACGATGCGCCCGTTCGCATCCTTGTTGCTAATGATGTCTCGCAGAGGGTACTCAGTCACGACCACCACACGATATCCGTCGAAGTAGTGTTTCAACTTTCGGGATGTTATCAGTATGGCGTAGATCAACTTCTGAATCTGTGGATACCTAGTCTTGGACTCATTGAGTACCTCACTAATGAAATAGATTGGTCGTTGTACCTTGTAGACGTGGCCGGGCTCGTCTCGCTCGACCACCATGGCCGTGGAGACCACTCGATTAGTAGCCACGATGTATAGCAGGAGTATTTCGTCTTCTCTTGGAGCAGTGAGTACCGGAGGTGACGTAAGGTATTGTTTTAGCTATGTGAAGGCAACGTCTGCTTCCTCCGACCACTCAAACTTTTCGGACGCTTTGAGTAGTTTAAAGAATGGTAATCCTTTTTCGCCTAATCTTGATATGAAATGGCTGAGGGCGGCCATGTATCCGGTAAGCTTCTGAACATCCTTCACCTTTTTGGGCGGCTTCATGTCCAAGATAGCTTTGACTTTTTCCGGGTTAGGGTGTATGCCGTCGTGACTGACGACGTTGCCGAGGAGTATGCCAGAAGGAACACCAAAGATGCACTTCTTTGGGTTTAACTTCCACTGGAATGTATTAAGGGCTGCAAAAGTGCGTCCCAGGTTGTCAACAAGGGTATGAGCTTCCTTGGTTTTGACAACTATATCATCAACATAAGCCTTGACGAGGTCATCTTTTATCTCATCTTTGAAGCAAGCTTGTATAGCGCGTTGGTAGGTAGCCCCGGCGTTCTTGAGCCCGAACGACATGGTCGTGTAGCAGTAGGCGCCAAAGGGTGTGATAAAAGATGTCTTGATCTGGTCATCCTTTTTGAGAGCGATCTAGTGATAACCAGAGTAGCAATCGAGAAAGGAAAGGAGCTCGCAACCAGCGGTTGAATCTACGACCTCGTCTATGCGAGGTAAGCCGAAGGGGTCTTTAGGGCAGTGTTTGTTGAGATCAGTGTAATCAACGCACATTCTCCATTCATTATTCTTTTTGCGTACAAGAACCAGGTTGGCTAACCACTCCGGATGATACACTTCTTTGATAAATCCGGCTGCCAAAAGTCATGTAACTTCTACCCTAATCGCCTCCTTTTTGTCACGAGCGAACCGTCGTAGCTTCTGCTTGATGGGTTTGGCCTTACCGTTGACATTCAAGGAGTGCTCAATCAAGTTCCGAGGTACACCGAGCATGTCAGTAGGTTTCCATGCGAACACATCCACGTTGCTCCTCAAGAACCTGACGAGCGCGTCTTCCTATTTGGGATCCAGGTTGGCCCCGATAAGGGCCGTCTTGCTGGGATCACCGTCGACCAGCTGGATCACCTTGTGCTCCTTGGACTTGATGTTCTTGTGTGGAGCCTTGAGCTCTGGGATCTCCTGGTGGTCGATGGAGGTCTTCTTGGCGTCGAGCATGGTCTCGGCCATGCGAATAGAGAGGTCGTGAGCCTCTGCTATTTTGAAACTGTCATCTTCGCAGGTATAAGCTGCGTACACATTGCCTCGGAGGGTTAGAACTCCTTTCTCGGTAGGCATCTTGAGCACCAGATACCTGTAATGAGGTATGGCCATGAACTTGGTGAGCGACGGTCGACCAAGAATAGCATGGTAGGTGCCGTCGAAGTCGGCGACCACGAAGTTGACATAGTCGGTGCGGAAGTGATCCGGGGTCCCAAACTGCACTGGTAGCGTGATCTGCCCGAGAGGTGTAGAGCTCTATCCGGGGAGAACACCCCAGAACTGTGCCTCATATGGCTTGAGGTCCGCCTGAGCTATCTTCAGGGCGGGCAGACTGTTCTTGAACAGTATATCAATGGAGCTGCCGCCGTCGATCAATACTCTGTCAAACTGAACTTTGTTGATACAAGGATCGAGGACTAGGGGAAAACGCCCTGGCTCAGGTATTGTGGCCCATTGGTCCTTTCTGCTGAAGGAGATTTTGCGGTGAGACCACGGAGGGAGCCACGGATCGGTGAGGAGATTGTCGGTGTTGGCTACGTTCAAGCAAGCGCGGGCGAGTAGCTTGCGTTCTCGTTTGGTCTCGATGGACACTTTGCCTCCGATGATGGTGTGCACGTGATCGGTTGGCTTGACATACTTGTGATGAGGGTCTACATCGTTGTCGTCGTTATCCTCGTTGTGCTGTTCCCCTGCGTCGTTAGGCTTGTCGGACGTATCCGGAGCTTGTTGACGCGTGTAGATGGACTTGAGGACGCGGCAATTCTCCATGGTATGGTTCGACTTAGGATGAAGCTGGCAGGGCCCCTTCAATGCTTTGGCGTAGTCGTCTTCATAGTTACGATGTCCGCCACCCTTTTTAACGGTGTTGACCTCGCCGTCGTCTTCCTAAGCACGCTTGCTCCTGTAATCGTCACGGCGGTTATGCCGCTGATTACGTTGGTCACGGTGGTCGCGGGAGTCGTTGCGCTGGTTGCGGCGGTCAAAATTGTCGTTCCGACCACGGTTGCCGCGGTAGTCGTCGCGATGTGGGGGGTGGTCAGAGCGCGGAACCCTTGCTGCTTCTTCAATAATTATCTTTTTAGCGTCGTCAGCGTCCGCGTATTTCTTAGCGGTGGCCAGGAGTGCTGTGACCGAATCAGGTCTCTTGCGGAGGAGCTTGTCCCTTAGGGCATCGTGGAAGCGGAGGCCAGTGATGAAAGCCTCGATTGCCTCGTTGTCGGAGATTGATGGGACCTTGATGCGCATCTCCGAGAAACACCGGACATACTCGCGCAGTGGCTCATCTTTTCGATCTCGAATACGTTGCAGATCGTATTTGTTGCCTGGTTGTTCACAAGTAGCAATGAAGTTGTCGATGAAGGCTTGCTTGAGCTCCTGCCAAGAGTCAAAATAGTTCGTCGGCAAGCTGACCAGCCATTGGTGACCCGCATGGCCAACAGCAACTGGGAAATAGTTAGACATGACGTGCTCGTCAGCCATGGCTGATCTGCACGCGGTCTCGTAAAGCATGACCCATAATTCGGGGTTTTCCTTACCGTCGTACTTCTGAAGTTTCTCGAGCTTGAAATTCTTGGGCCATATGACTTGGCGAAGGTGTGGAGTAAACTGCTTCAAACCCGGCGGGCCATGGGCAGTGTCATATTCCATACGGCGGTAACTTTCGTGGGACGCTCGATCGTCGGTTCTCTGGTTGATGCGAGCGCGCAGATCGCGTCCACCGAGGTAATGGTGGAGATCATTATTGCCATTGCGGCGATCTCGATTGCCATCTGGATTAGCCCTACGACCGTGGTTATCGCGGCGATTGTCATGGTTGTCCCGGGGGCGGTTGTCATCCTGGCCACCATCATGGCCACCGTTTCCTCCTTAACGGTTGTCTGATGGGTCGTTGTTGCGCGAGCCACGTTGGTTGGGCGGCTGTGAGCGACTTGGGTGCTGGCAGCTGTGGCTTGACTCGACCGAGACGGATGGAGCCCGAGCTTGGTTTACAATCTTCGCGGTCTGGGCCATAGCAGCCATCAGATAGGCTTGTATTTCATCGCAAACTGCTTGGGTTCTCGGGGTGTTGGGTAGCCGTTGCATTGTCGCCATGGCGACGGCTACATTGGCACTTGGAGTTCTAAAGACCTGTTTGTCCCCCACCCTGTCGAAAGCATCGTTGAGGTCACGTGGCTGGACCCTTATGCGTCGTGCCTCCTGGTCTGCTTCGGCTTTGATTTGTCGGTGATTAAACCGGTTAATATTGCGTGCTTCGCGTGCAGTCCTTTCTTGTTCTGTTTCGCCAACTGCCGGTGGTTCGTCATTGCTGACAACATGGATTAAATCCCCTCATCTTGGTAGGAAAGACGAGAATTGTGAGAACCCCGGGGCATGGTCTGGGATATCCAGATCATACTTGACGCCTTCATCTTCGTGATGCTGAAGCTCGGTGTGGACAGATGCATTAGATGTGGTGCCAGACGAGGAGCTGGAGTCGCCCTCTTGGACTGTGTGAATGGATCCTTCTTGATAATCTTCAATCTGGATCATGTTGATGAAGTTGCGTGGCTTCGGCTGAGGTCGGTGCATAAAACATAGATCCAAGCGGCATTGCAGGTTGTAGGCGTAGCTGGAGGCAGCGTTCCGTAGGCCGTAGGGCTAGACCTGGTAGTTCTCCGTCGAGGCTTCGTACTCGGAGAGCCGAAGACCCGTCGCGAAGGTTGGCCGGCGACGAGCAAAGCGCCCTTGAGGAGTAGATGTGACCATGAGATCTGTACCAAGTCGTGTAGGACGACTGGTCTGAGCTGGTCGGGTAGATCTGTTGTGGGGAGCAGTTACCTACTCATTAGGCTGACTTTGAATCGTACTTACCAGAGCTAGGGTTTCAGCGAGCTTGGTGCCGACCCAATCGATGGAGTCGAGCAGGTCGGTGTTGTCGATCTGCTTCCCTTTGTAGCGGGGAAGCGGATGACAAGTTGTCGGTGTGGCTGAAGGTGATGCAGGCGTGGTCGGAGCTAGATGTACTGTAATAACCCAAAAATCTATACACCAAAAATACCAGCTACAAAATTTTTCTCAAGAATCCCATGTGATGATGAGTGCCATGTATAGAAACCCAACCTAAGAGATGCATTAGGTCTAACCTAACCCCAGTCAACATATAAGCATGGCATGTCATTAGATGACTGTGTTTATTAATTTCCAACAAATATAATGTTGCATACATTGTTAAATTCAAAATGTGATTTGGATTTCCATTTGAGTTATGATTGCTAAACAACTCCAATAAAATAATAAACCATAAAGTTATTATTAAACAAAATTCCCTAAACTTCAATAAATAAGTCACCTCAGTTGTGAAATCAAATTTCAAACCAAATTTGAATTCAAACAAATGGAAAAGAAATGAAAAATAGAAAAGAAAGAAGAGAAGAAGGCCTCCCACCACCGTTTGCTTTCGCCCAACCCAAGACGACAAAGAATCGCCCTATACACCACCGCCCACCCCTTAGCGCTGCATGCTGACCCATGACCCGCTTCGACACGCTTGTGCCCGACTTATGACCCAAATCGCCCATAGCCTTTAGCCTCACTTGTGGTCGCTGCCACCTTGGCCCCGCGTGTCAGCCGCACGTTGCCCATGCCAGTGCGTCTCCCCGTCTCCACTTGCAGCCGTTGCTTGCTGGACCCCGCACGTCAGGGCTACTGTGCTTCTTCCCCACGCCGCACTCAAATCACCGCGCGACAGAGCCCCAACAGCAATGGCAGGGTGGGCCAGGGGTCATGCCCGGGGCATGGTCCTGTCTCCCCCTTGCGCCGCGCCCACGCAACCCAGCGCTTTGCGTTGGATGCAAGCTCATACCCGATTGCCCTTGAATTCCCAATCTGCCGATCACCGAGGCTCACGATCGATCCAGCTTCGGCTATAAGAGCCTCGGCCGAGAGCCCTAGTGCTCGTCCCGTCGCCCGCCACCACCTCGGTGGCCAACCTCAGCACACCCGAACCAAGAGAGAAGAGGGAGAAGGGGAAGAAGGGGGAAAGGGAAACGCTGAAGCCGCTACCGGGGAAGGACCGGGAGCACGCCGGAGTTCGGAGCATCGCCACGGGTCGGCCTTTGCAGACGGCTTCGAGCTACACGCCACAACTCGTCACGCAAGACCGCTATCCTCTCTTCCACAGCACCCATGGTGAGCCCTCCTTCCGATCCCTCTGCTTGCCGCCGGACTCTGTCACACCGGCCATGGCGCTCCACACCAGGAGCGTGTAGGCCAAGGCCGTCGCCGGCCGCTGGGAACACCCGCACCCACGCACACGTCTGTGACCATGCCGTGACTACCCCGCTGGAGCCCCGTTGATCACCCGCGCGCCTCGCCGTCGTCTCCATGGCGCCGTGGCCGCCGGGAAGTCCCTACCGGCCACATGGAAATGCCGAAGCCCCGCTTTGAGCCCTGGACACTTCACTGTGCCCCCACGGACTCGCGATAGTTTTTACCCGCTCGGTAGGAGCCACCCGAAGGCCGCCGCGACGACTTCACTGCTCGCTTAAGCAACTGCCGAAGCCGCCGCCACCGTGCTCAAAGACCTTGGAAAGCTCTAGCCGCCACCTTGACCCCATAGACGCGAGCTTGATTCTGCGGTCCCGGGAAGCTTTTCCCTCCCCCAATCGGACACCGAGCCACTGCATGGCTCACCATGAGCTTGCTGCAGCGGGAGCACCACCACCATGAAGAAATAGGGAACACCCCCTCACTTTGCCACCGTGCGTAGGCTCGGTGCACGTGAGCCGAGCCAAGGAGAAGAGACGGTGGACTTGGCCCACCATGCGCCCTGCCGTAGGTCCATGGACCATGAGCGCTGGTCCACCGTGGGCCACACGGTATGAGCCGCACTGTGGACAAAGCCCAATAAAGGCCCACGACCGCGACGTGGCAGCATCACAGCGTGCCACGTGTTCGGGTCAGCCCGGCCCAGACCGGCCCAACCCGAACCCACCAGAGCCCAGTTCGGACCTAGCCCGTATTGACCGTTGACCGGTCAACGTTGACCATTGACCTGGCCCCACATGTCAGCGACACAGTGTTGTTGGACCCACACGTCAGATGATGACGTCATGCTGGCGTCGTGATGACGTCACGCGAGACCCACATGTCATAAGCTAGCACAGGCGAGGTGACGTCATGCTGACATCGGCTGATGACATCAGCAGCCCTGGCCCCACACGTCAGTGACCTTACCACTGACCGAAGACATTGACTGTTGACTCGCCGTTGACTTTGACCGGACCCACCTGTCAGTGACTTAATAGCCTCTGGCCCCACCGGTCGATGTGGATGACGTCATGCTGACGTCAGCTAGACCCCACCTGTTAGCTCGGAACCGCGATGGCGACGTCATGCTGACGTCATCAAGCCACATGGACCAACCCCAGCATGACACGTGTCAGCCCAGGATTAAATCAGCCTTTGTCCATTTTCAGAAATAGATTTAATCTTTGGAAATTCATAACTAATTCATACGACCTCGGAAAAATACGAAACTAGGACCAAAATTCATCTAAAATCAAGCTCTACACCATGGACCCATGTTTGAGTGCATTTGGTTCTTTTGAATTTTCATTGCTTCTTTGTGCTATTCTATAGACGTCGCTAATGCGACTATAATGCGGTCGTTTGTAGACTCGGAGGAGAACCAGACAGACGAGGATCGTGAGTACCGTGAGGAGTACAGAGACGACTACACTAAAGGTGCCACATCCCACCCAATCTCGTAGCACCTATTACGCATGGCTAAAGTAGAAATGCTAGTGCTTACTTTATTGTCATGTCACACTATGGTAGGACTTGCATGGTAGCATGCTTTCTTGATGGCCTCTACCTTGACGCAACCTTTTCCCTGCTCACCCTGCTGTTAGGCTAGTCACACGATTGCTATAACATTTCATTGCTTATTACTTCTACTACGCTTGCGCTATATTGATGCGTGGTGGAGACTTGTATTAACCGAACTATGGGGAGAGTGCTGCGTGTGTGACTTGGGTGCGTGGAGGGTGAGGGTTGTGTCGACCAAGTTGGAGTATACGACGAGCCTAGGGCAAGTCTTGCCGTGGGGTGCTACCTAGGCACCCCTAGAATGGATACCTGTGGTGGGTAAATGGTATATGAGGTGGCCTTGGGTGTGATCCTGTGATGGGAAGAGCCCAGGGTGGAGGTGCTATGGTGGCACAGTAAATGAAAACCCTGATGAAGACATTCTGGCTTGGTCAACCCTAAGGACTTACTAGTACTCAGACTCACCGGGAAGCCTTACGTACCACTCGCCCTATATGGTGCGGGACGGCCGGACTACTTGGTAGGATATTGCCACTACTGCTAGGTTGTTAGCGGACAGTGTAAGGAGGTACGGGGTGTAGAGGATCTCCCCCACACCCTTCCGAGACTTCATGGAGACCTTGTGGACCTGGCTCATGACTCACAGTTTCAGCCACCCCAGACTGGACTTGGGGTGTACCAGGGCTGAATGGTAGAGTGGCATTATCCTAGGCTAGCAAGCGGCCGGAATCAGCCTAGTTGACGACGGTCAGCCAGGAAGGCGGATCTTGTGGTTATGTAAAACCTCTGCATAGTGTATGGTTGATCGATCGATACATATGCCGACTTGTCGGCTATGGACCTTTCCTGGGTTTCGCTTAAACTAGATAGTGAGATGAGTCTTTCTTTTCTCCCCCTGGGATGAGTGTTCGGACGTAGCCAGGGGCTATGGGCCTTGAGACAGTGCCGAGAGGGAGTTGGCCTGTCGACTGAGCGATGGAATGGGTGTGGTATGGTGATGGTGTGGATATGGTGGTATATCGATCCTAGGATCGAAACCTGGCTCTGGAATGGGAATGGGGTGGAATGTGTGAGAATGGTGTTAAAACTTGACCAACCATTATTATGTACTTGATATGCTAATACATAGGAAATCCCAGCCTTATAGGTTCCTTATTGATTATATCCAATTTGCATCCAAATTCCACAAAGCAATGCTCATAGGGTTGGGAGTGGCCAGTACAAATCATACTGATAAATTTTGGCACACAGGTTCTGCTGAGGAGTATAGCTCCGAGGAGTTTGACGGTTGAGGGGTTCGTTCCTACGCTCGAGTTTGGCGATCCTATCTTCAAGCTGTTCTGAATGAATGCTACTTTTTGATTCCGCCAATGCGGCGATGTAATAATCTATGTACTTCCGCACTATTTGTACTCTGATATTATCGTTGTATGGATGTGATATTCGACTGGAATCCGGGTAATATGATCTACAGCGGTCTTATTACACTTCGACTCTGTGGATTTCCCATCGTGGAAATCGGGGTTGTTTCAGTTGGTATCAGAGACATACTTGACCATAGGACGAAACCCTTAGAAATGGACGATAGAATAGGACGTGGACAGCCCTTCTTTCGGTTATATACCGACCCTGCATTTACTTTTATGCGAGGCTTGTCTATTATTGACCTGCTAACACCTGTTTCCTTAAAACATGCAGATGATAACGAACGTCGAATGGCCGCCTCTAGGACCGCTACCTCTGGACCACACCAAGCTTACCTTCGACCTACGTGAGCTCGAGGGTTTTGCATAGACCCTCTGCCGAGTTCTCGTCATGTTAGGAGTCCCTGACGAGCTTGTCAAGGTCACCTGCACAGGGAAGCCAGCTCAGGAAGGAGGAATCGAAGGACAAGTTGTCACCTCAGCCGAGTTTCCAGCAAGCACTACCTTACCTTCTGTCCTAGCTTCCACCGAGTTGACTATAGAGGACATAGTTGAGGAGGGACTGCGAGCTGTCTCACACAAGGCACTTCGTAGAGTGATGAGGGATCACTACGAGCACCTGAAGACGATAGAGTTTTGTCTACTTCCCCAGGCCCTCGACCCCAGCCTTACCCCTAGTGAGCAGAGTTTCGCAGCCGGCAGAGTCATCCTTATAGAGGAGGACAGATGCCTTCGTGTCTCAGCTATTCACCTACTAGAGTAGGACAGGTACATGACCCAGCTTGAGCAGAAGAGACGTCAGGACCGGGCTCTTCTGTGGGAGTACCAAGAGCAAGACTCGTAGGGAGCACAGGAGCGAGCTAGTCTGCTCGAGGTAGTTGCCAAGCTATAGGACGAGCTCAACTGTCGTGAGGAAGTCCACAGAGCCGAGGTCGCTGACTTACAGGACAAAGCAGCTGACCTAGGCAACAGGAACTGCTACTTCGACAGCAAGGTCTTGTAGTTGTAGAGAGAGTTGGATGACAAGAAGGCCGAGTTCAACCGCAGAGGAGACAGAGAGAGGTCCAAGGGGATTGATATGTTGAAAATCCAATCTCGGAATAAGACCCTGACCCAGGAGCTAGAGGAGTTTAGGAAGAAGGCCGTTCGCAACTAGGGTCACCTGATCGAGGCACTCAGGCAGACCGAGTACCTATAGGACAAGTGTGAGAGGACATGGCAGGCTTGGCAGAAGTCTGACAAGAAGCGTCTCAGGGAGATGAAGGGTATGTGGGATCAGCTACCCAAGGAGATTCGCAGCAAGACGAGGCTTAGGATGGAGGAGTTTGAGTTAGCCCCAACTCGCCTCAACCTAGATGCCTGCCCTACCCTACCTGGAGCTAAGCCTACTAAGGAGCTTGCCGAGGCCTTGAAGTACGTGTCCCGACTTCACAAGTCTAACGAGGAGATCGAGATCGAGAACAGTCGTATCCCAGCTACGGTGTACGAGTTAGAGTAGATGACCCTGCGTGGTCATGAGATATGTCAGTAGCTTCCATGGGTTGTACCCCATGATGTACCCCTTATGAGATGTATTATGAGACACTATGCGTAGTACGATTCTCGCACGTCTTCAAGTGTAGCTACTGGAGATGATGCTATGTAATAAAACCCATGTAATGAATGATTTGGATCTTATTGCATCTTATGGATCTTATTGCTTCTTTGTAATGAGTGTTGGATAGTATAATGATTTTTCTTAAATTGTCAAAATCATGTAATTATATTGAACTATAAGCACTTATGGCACAAGCACTAAAATTCTTATGGTCCGTGTTGCAGATGCCGAACCGCCGATCTGCTCGCCTAATGAACCGTGGACGTGCGCCCATCCCCGAACCAGCCGAACCCAATGGGGGCCGTGGTGGCAACAACCGTGGCCGTGGCCGTGGACGCGGAGGGATACCTTTCAACCTGGAGAATACCCCGCCACCTGTTGAGGAGAACATTCCACCACCACCACCACTGAACCTGGCAGAAGTGATGGCACAGCAGACCTAGCTTCTTGCAGCTCTTGTTGAAGGAGCAAACCATCGCCAGGGAGGTCAGCAGAATGACTTCCAAAGGAAGCTAGAAGGATTCCTGAAGCTAAGGCCACCTACCTATGATGGCACTGATCCTGACCCGCTTGTAGCCGATGACTGACTCAAGGAGATAGAGAAGAAGCTTGACCTCACCACTTTCACCGATGATGAGTGTGTTGGAGCTGCCGCACACCAGCTCACAGGAGCAGCACACGCCTGGTGGGACAGTTTCAGTGATTCCCATGAGGACCCTGCCAATATCTTGTGGGATGAGTTCACCGAAGCATTTACTGAGTATCACATTCCCAAGGGTATCATGGAGGCCAAAGCCGAGGAGTTCCGCAACATCAAGATGGGAAAGGACAAGGTGACTGAGTACACTACTTGTTTCACCAACCTTCTGCGCTATGCACCATCCTATGTTGTGAACTCTGAGAAGGAAAAGCTGTACTATTACCGCAAGGGACTTAACCCGCACATCAAGCTAAAGTTTGGCGGTATTGAGAGTAACACACTGTGTGCTCTGGTGGATCGCTGCATCCAGATTGAGAAAGACCGTGCTGAAGCTGGAGAGGAGTACAGGGAGAGAAAGCGTAAGCCTGAGGAGTCCTTCCGTGGCCGTGATCGCAAGAGGTTCCGCAGAGATGCACCATCCAGGGAACGCTCACGCCACAACAGGGATGACAACCCTGGATCGAGTAAGGGAAGTGGAGGCTACACCGCCAAATACTCTCGCCCTGCTCAGGATCGTTACACCAGGGACCGTTATGCTCAGGACCGCAACACTCAGGATCGTTTCAACCGTTCCCGCTCAGCGAATGAATGCCCAGCATAGAACCGCTCCGCACCAGGCATTGGAAACTAGAAGGCACCCGGGCCAACCCCTACAGGCGGTGCGCCTTTCACCTGCTTCGCTTGTGGCCAACCAGGTCACAAAGCCGCTGAATGTCCTCAGAACTCAGCTGCTCAGAAGTCTTAGTTCAAGGGATCTGCTACCCGTGGACGTCTCAACCATCTGGATGCTGAGGAAGCATAGACTGCCCCTGACGTTGTGTACGGTATGTTTTTAGTTAATGGCAATACTACATCAGTTCTATTTGATTCTGGAGCAACTTGTTCATACATATCATCCAAGTTTGCACGAGAGCATGACCTGCCTGTAACCCCACGTGAAAAGCCTATCATCACCAGCTCACCTTTAGGAGACCTAAAATGCACTCACATCTGTAAGGGAGTGAGCCTTACCATTGAGGGTCTTATCTTTAAAGCTGACCTAACCCTGTTACCTTCCACAAACCTAGATGTTATCTTAGGCATGGATTGGCTAACCATTCACCGAGGTATCATATCATGTTCACCTAGATACGTCCAAGTGACTCATCCATCAGGCCAAATTAGTAGATGTGAACCCTAGTCTGGAAAGTCCACCTCTATCCTATGTGCCCTTAAAGCAAGTTCAGAATCACAAGAAGAGGAAAAGATAGTTCATGATGTGCCTGTGGTCAGAGACTATCCCGATGTATTCCCTGAAGAATTACCGGGTATGCCACCAGACCGTGATGTAGAGTTCATCATTGATCTTTTGCCGGGGAACAGGACCCATTGCCAAGAGACCCTATCGCATGTCAGTAGATGAACTAGCCGAGCTCAAGAAACAGCTTGATCAGCTCATCTCGAAGGGATATATCAGACCTAGTGCTTCACCCTGGGGATCTCCTGTTCTATTTGTTAAGAAGAAGGATGGCTCGATGAGAATGTGTATTGATTACCAGAACTTGAACGCAGTCACCATCAAGAACAAGTACCCCCTGCCGAGGATTGATGATTTGCTTGATCAGTTTAGAGGTGCCAAGTATTTCTCCAAAATTGATCTCAGATCTAGCTATCATCAGATGAAGATCCGAGAGAGTGACATCCCGAAGACAGCCTTCGTGACTAGGTATGGACAGTTTGAGTTCACTGTGGTATCCTTTGGACTCACGAATGCTCCCGCATACTTCATGAACATGATGAATAAGGTTGTCATGGATGAACTGGATAAGTTTGTGGTGGCATTCATTGATGATATCCTTGTCTATTCATCCACCGCTGAAGAACACGAACATCATCTGAGAACTGTACTTGAGAAACTAGCCCAACATCAGCTCTATGCAAAGTTCAGCAAATGTGAGTTTTAGTTACAGGAAGTTGCTTTCCTAGGCCATGTATTATCAGCTGAAGGTGTTGCAGTTGACCCAGCTAAGATTGAGGCTGTGAAAGAATGGGAACAACCCCGTAATGTGACAGAAGTCAGAAGTTTCTTGGGATTGGCTGGATATTACCGCCGATTCATCAAAAACTTCTCCAAGATAGCTGTAACACCTCGGGTGTTTAAAATACTAAAATCTGACATGTCATCATATGCATTGCAAAGCATTTGGCATTTGGTGAAAACTTTGAGATGCATACACTAAAACAAGTTTATATTCATGTGGTATGTGTTGAATTGTATTGTTTGACTTAAATTCAAAGTCTGTTTGGATTTTTGAATTTTTCGAGAAAACCCCGCTTTTCAGCATTTAAATCCTACCCTGAAAATCCATTTCAAAATCTAAGCATAATTTGGGGTTGATCCCAAAAGCAAAAGTGTAGAGCTTGGCAAGTTATACAAAGTTTGTTTTTGGAGTTTTTCAAGTTGTTTAGAAAATTTTTGAGTAATTCAAAAAGACGTAATTCGTTAAATTTCCCTATTCAAATTCAAAAGTTCATTTCAAAATCTAGACCGAATTAGGAGATGGTTATAGAAGCAAAGTTGTAGAACTTTTCATTTTGAACAACTTTTGTTTTTGGAGATTTTTGAGTTGTTATGAAAATTTGAGAGTAATTTGTGAATTTTGGCGAATGGCAAACTTGTAATTACTGTGAACTGTGACCACGACACCTTCTTCGGCGTTCCAGGCGCGTCGTGGCCATCCTTGGCGTCGCGCTGGCACGGAAACGGCTCCGTCGTGGCTTCCTTGAGCTTCTGAGTCGCGTTATAAGAACCGAGACGCCGTCGTCGTCGTTTTTCTTCCTCCTCTGCTTTTCCCGTCGCCACCACCGCAGCTCCGTCGAGCTCTCGCCGTCGACTTAGCGCCGTTGCCGTCTCGGCAAAGCCTGTCCCAGCTCCACCTTAACCTTGCGCGTCCAACCGACCCACCAATTTAGTTTATCTCCACCGGAAACTCGCTGTCCACGTCTTTCTTCTTCGCGGCCGGCAACTCCTCCGCCGAGCGCGATTCGCCGCGGCCAGAGCTCCACGGTGCATCTTCGTCCCTGGTTTTGGCTGATTCTATTTCGTCTCGATGCTGTAGTACTTAATCCATAGCTGGTTGCTCATTTTGATCACTGCAGTGGCTGGTACACCATCGTCGACGACGTTTTGCTCCGCCATGGTCACCGTGATCGTTGTCACGCCTCTCCGTTGCTTCTTTGACCTCGCTCCTTGCTTCAACGCGTTCGGGGTGAGCCTCTGGTGCTTCCTGAATCCCTTGTTTGAGCTCTACCGGTCGCACACCGCCGATGTAGCGCTGCCGTGCCACCACGTCCGCCATGGTCGACGACGAGCTAGTATAGAGCCGTAATCAGTGCTGATAGGGACGTCAATCGATGCACCTAGACTTGGTGATCATTTTGGTACGTTGGTCGTCTCCGGTGATCTCACCGTCGGCGAGAAATCGCCGGTCAGAGCCGTCGCTGCCGTGGTCAACGTCGGAGGTTAGGGATGACAGGTGGGGTCGGGTTGTCAGTGACTCAGCGTTCAAATGGATTTTTCTATTTTCAGATTTGAATGAATAGTGTCTGTTTTTTTTATTTTTGTGTAGATTTATTTAGAGCTCCAAAAATTATGAAAATTTTTGTGTGACTGCTCTATGATGTATAGTATTTAAGAAAAATATAAAATAATGTTTTTCAGTAATTTTTGAATGTGATAAAAATTGCTCAATTTATTAATAAATGGATTTCCATGATTTTTCTAGGCTTATTTATTTATCCAAAAATTATGAAATTTGTTTTGCCACTTAGTTATCATGTAATGAACATTTACAAAAATTTTGAGCTCAATTGGAATAAGTTGATTTATTTCATAATTTTGAATTAAATAATTAATTTATAAAAGCAAATAGTAACCTTTAATGATTTAGGTTTTGTTTGAAATTTTGATTGAGTGATGACCTTGGATCATTAGTTGATAATGATCCTTGGCAATTGATTGGGTGTTGCGAAAAAGGTTTGACTAGTTTGACTTGCAAATCTGTCTCTGCGAAGGAAAGTTGTATTCAAATTATTAATTTTGCATCCATCATCGAGCATCATGTTTCGTATTCCACATCATGTTAAACATGGCATTGTTATTACGTGTAGTAAACGAAGGTGAACACGTGGTAGTTAATCAAGTGGTTGAGGAGGTTAATCCATCTGTTGAGGTCGGACCGAATACTTGTGAAACGTCGCAGGAGCCGGACTTTTCCGTCAACGAAGGCAAGCCTCGGATGCATACAACCCTACCTTGTGTTTTACAAATTAATTTTGCTTTTGCTTTCCGTTACTGCATTAAGTGATTAGGAGTTAAGTAAGAGCCTAATTGGTGCATTACCATCCTTGTTATTCCATATTTACCATATTACCGTTTTTAAACTCAGATATGCCTAGTTTTACTTAGCTATGCGTAGAACGATGAAAGTCGGGTGATTACCCCGCCACCGCAAGTTTTAAATGGAACATTGGTTAATTATGTTAGCATGTGATATGGGAATGTGGAGTAATAAATCTAGACCCAAGGACTCGGTGTGTGTGAGCCACAAGACATGGAGGTCTTGTGAGCGGGTTCTTCCCTTTGTGTTATTAAGGCACGTCCGTTGTTGAATTGCATGAGGTAAGAATTTGTAGTACTAACCACATACTCCGGTAAGCCTGAACTTGGCGATTCTATTACGAGAATGGCTACTCGCGCACTAGGACTGGAGAGATCGCGGGAATAGCGTGTACCCACGTGGCTATGGGCTAGATTGGTGGAGTACTATATTCTCGGGTGGCACGGACCCGTTCTTGTTTCAGAGGATCTGAGGGTAGGTTGGTATATGTAGGTCGGGGACCTGCATATGTCGTGTGGTCTGGAATTCCCAGCTGGGTTTATAATCAGTTCGAATCGTCGTTGCTCCTCGGTTATGGAGACTCAACTCACTGTTCATCATCGTAGTATTAATAACTGGAACTTGAGAATGATTGATGAAGGTGTTGGATATGAAGTTTCATGATCTCATTACGGATCGTGTCATCTTTGTATATGAGTTTATGAAGTTTAAATTGTTGAAATAAAGAATTTTGTTAAAGAGCTTTTACGCAAAATAACTTTGATTATTGCTAAAACCATGCCTTGAATCCCTGAGTCTGCATTCTTGAGTTATCAGTTCTTGTTTCGGTTAAGTCTTGTTGAGTACTTTTGTACTCAGGGTTTGTTGACCCTTGTTGCAGGTGAGTCTCATGAGCAGATCTGTTGTGGATCGTGCTGCATGACAGTTGTACCTTGTGATGACGATGAGAAGTAATTGTGTGGCCCTTGGGCAGGGCAGCCTCATTGTGTGTTTTGTATTATATTATAATGCCGCTCCACTACTTTGGTTTGTATTAATATCAAACTTAGTTGTATAGTTTGAAACAAATGGTTTGTAAACTATGTTATTGTAAGTCTTCCGCTACTTTTACTCTGATGTATCTATTTGAATAAACTGTTGTAATACTGCAATGACTCTGTAATGTGATCCTGCTCGGAAATCGTGGATGATTCGGGGTTCCCCGAGGACACCCGATAGTCTTCTTAAATTACCAGGAACATATGCATAGATGTCAAAGGTCGTTGGACAGTGACAGGTGCATGTGGGCCCTATAATTTAGGAGGTTCTGCCACAATAGCCCGTCCGATGACCAACCTTCTGAAGAAGACCAAGGAGTTTGAATGGACGCTCGAGTGCGAACAAGGCTTCCAGGAATTGAAACAGAAGCTTACCACAACTCTTGTGTTAGCATTGCTTGATATCAGCAAAGATTTTGTGGTCTATTGTGATGCATCCCGCCAAGGACTTGGTTGTGTACTGATGCAAAATGGAAGAGTGATAGCATATGCGTCTCGACAGTTGAAAGAACACGAGAACCGTTATCCAACTCATGATCTTGAGTTAGCAGCAGTTGTGCATGCCTTGAAGATCTAGAGGCACTACTTGATAGGTAACAAGTGTGATATCTATACCGATCACAAGAGCTTGAAGTACTTTTTCACTCAAGAAGATCTGAATATGAGGCAACGCCGATGGCTAGAGTTGATCAAGGACTATGACCTGGAAATTCACTATCATCCGGGAAAAGCTAATATAGTCACAGATGCTCTCAGTCACAAGAGTTACTGTCACACTTTGATCACTAAATCCATACCACCTGAGCTCAAGGAAGAGATTGATAATTTCCAACTTGAGATACTACCGTATGGCTTGCTGGATGAGCTCCGCATACAATATGATCTCACAGATCGCATCCGTCAAGCTCAGAAAAATTGTGAGGAGATTGAATATCTCCGTGGTCTGATGAAACTAGGCTACAAGACCAACCACCATGAAGATGAACAAGGAACCATTTGGTTCAAGGACCGAATCTGTGTACCTTCTGATCCAGCCCTACGAGAGAAAATTCTGTCAGAAGCCCATGATTCTAAGTACTGTATCCACCCTAGAAATTCAAAGATGTATCAAGACTTAAAGAAACACTTTTGGTGGAAAGGCATGAAGACAGACATTGCAGGACATGTGGCACGATGTGACACCTGTAATAGAGTCAAGGCTGAACATCAAAGGCCTGCAGGATTGCTAAAGCCTCTTGACGTTCCCGAGTGGAAATGGGAGAGCATATCCATGGATTTTATAGTTGGATTGCCCTGTTCATAGAAAGGCAACGATTCCATCTGGGTGATTGTTGATCGTTTGACCAAGATTGCTCACTTTGTACCAGTGAAGACCAAGACCAATGCAGAAAAGTTAGCAGATCTATATATTAAGCATATTCTCAGACTGCATGGAGCACCCTCTAGTACTGTATCTGATCGTGGTCCTCAGTTTGTGTCCCGATTCTAGAAAGCTCTACACAAGTCTATTGGGACTAAACTTGATTTCAGTATCGCTTACCACCCGCAGACAGATGGATAGACAGAACGAGTAAATTAGATCTTAGAAGACATGCTTCGTGCTAGTGTGCTGAATTATGGCTCTGATTCGGAGAAATGCTTACCCTATGCAGAGTTCTCTTACAACAACAGCTACCAAGCCAGTATCAAGATGTCGCCGTTTGAAGCCCTGTATGGCAGACCTTGTAAGACACCTTTGATGTGGTCTCAACCGGGTGAAAGATCATTCTTTGATTCCGCTAAGATTCAAGATGCCGAATAAGGAGTTGCTCAAGTAAGAGAGAATTTGAGAATTATTCAAAGTCGATACAAGAGCTATGCTGACAAAAGGAGAAGAAAACTTGAGTTTAATGTGGGAGACTTCGTCTATCTCAAGGTATCCCCGCTACGTGGGACTGTCAGATTCCATGAGAAAGGGAAGCTTGCCCCTAGATTTGTTGGCCCATATAAGATTTGCAAGAGGATTGGGAAACTCGCCTACAAACTCGAGTTACCTGAAGAATTGACGGGTGTACATCCCGTATTCCATGTCTCATAGCTACACAAGTGTTTGAGAGTGCCCGATGAAGTGATCCCGACTGATACACTTGACATTCAAGATACACTTGAGTATAGAGAACATCCTATCAGAATTCTGGGTAGAGATACCAAAGAAACCCGAAGCAAGACTATTCCTATGTGCAAGATCCAATGGAGTAATCACACTGAGAGAGAAGCAACATGGGAGAAAGAGTCTGATCTCTGGCTACGATATCCTTACCTCTTTGAAGAGTACGTTACGCTTTAATCTCGAGGATGAGATTCTGTTAAGGGGGTAGGACTGTAACAACCCAAAAATCTATACACCAAAAATACCATCTACAAAATTTTTCTCAAGAATCCCATGTGATGATGAGTGCCATGTATAGAAACCCAACCTAAGAGATGCATTAGGTCTAACCTAACCCCAGTCAACATATAAGCATGGCATGTCATTAGATGACTGTGTTTATTAATTTCCAACAAATATAATGTTGCATACATTGTTAAATTTAAAATGTGATTTGGATTTCCATTTGAGTTATGATTGCTAAACAACTCCAATAAAATAATAAACCATAAAGTTATTATTAAACAAAATTCCCTAAACTCCAATAAATAAATCACCTCAGTTGTGAAATCAAATTTCAAACCAAATTTGAATTCAAACAAATAGAAAAGAAATGAAAAATAGAAAAGGAAGAAGAGAAGAAGGCCTCCCCACCAATTTGCTCGCCCCAACCCAAGACGACCAAAGAACTGCCCAACCCAATACCGGCCCCACCAAATTTCATCTGCTGCTGAAACCAAACATTTTCATTACGCCAATGACTAGGCTTAGCGTCGTCAATTGCTCGCCGCCGTCGTCCCTAAATTTCGCTTATGTCGCCGCCACCTTGGCCCGCATGTTAGCCGCAGACGTTGCCCATGCCCGTCGTCTCCCGTCTCTCGCTTCGTACCGCCATTTCATTGGACCCGCCGACGTCGGCAGCATCATGCTTCTTCCCCACGCCACGCTCAAACCACCGTGATGAGAGCCCTCGACAAAGAATGGCGGTGGGCTGTGGGTCATGCCTGTGGCATGGTCCTGTCTCCCCCTTGCGCCACACCCCACGCAACCCACAAGACACCGTTGGATGCAAGCTCGCGCCCGATCGCCCTTGAATTCCCAACCGCCGATCACCGGGCTCATGATCCCCGCTCGGCTATAAGAGCCTCGGCCGAGAGCCCTAGCGCCGTCTCTGTCGCCGCCGCCACCTCGGTGGCCAACCTCAAAGACACCCAACCAAGAGAGAAGAGGGAGAAGGGGAAGAAGGGGAAAGGAACGCCAAGCCACCGTCGGGGAAGGACCAGAGCACGCCGGAGTTCGAGCACACGCCACGGGGTCGGCGATCACACGGCTTCGGAGCTACACGGCCGCAACTCGTCACGCACACCGCTATCCTCTCTTCCACAAAGACCCATGGTGAAACCTCCTTCCGATCCCTCTCGCTTGCCACGGACTCTCACACCGGCCATGGCGCTCCACACTAGGAGCGTGTAGGCCAAGGCTGTCGCCGGCCGCTGGGAACACCCGCACCCACGCACACGTCTGTGACCACGCCGTGACTACCTCGCTGAGCCCGTTGATCACCCGCCACCGCCATCGTCGTCTCCATGGCGCCGCGGTGGCACAGGAAGTCCCTACCGGCCACATGGAAACGCCGAAGCCCCGCCTTGAGCCCTGGACACTTCACCGTGCCCCCACGGACTCGTAGTAGCCTTTACCTGCTCAGCCAAGCCACCCGGAAGGCCGCATGCGCGACTTCACCATCGGCAAGCACTGCCGAGCCGCCACTCGCCGTGGCCAGCACCTTGGAAAGCTCTAGCCGCCACCTTGACCCCACAGACGCAGTCGTCGTGGCCTAGGGAAGCTTTTCCCCTCCCCAATCGGACACCAGAGCCACCGCGGGCTCATCATGCAAGCTTCATGCCGCGGCAGAGCACCACTCTTCACAGAAGAAATAGGGGAACACCCCCCCCTCACCGGCCACCCGTGCGTAGGCTCGGTGCACGTGAGCCGAGCCAAGGAGAAGAGACGGTGGACTTGGCCCACCATGCGCCCTGCCGTAGGTCCATGGACCATGAGCGCTGGTCCACCGTGGGCCACATGGTATGAGCCGCGCTGTGGACAAAGCCCAACAAAGGCCCACGACCGCGACATGGCAAAGATCACAACAGTGCCGCGTGTCCGGTCACCGCCTGCACCCAATTTCACCCGAACCCACCAGAGCCCGGCCGGACCCAAATTAGATTGACCGTTGACCGTCAACGTTGATCGCTGACCTGCCCCACATGTCGGCGACACGGTGTTCTTGCCGGACCCACACGCCGATGATGACGCTGGCGTCAAGGTCATGATGGCGTCACGCGGGACCCACATGTCGGCTAGCATGACGAGGCGAGGTGACGCCACGCGGCGACATCACCGATAACGTCGTCAGCCCCAGCCCCACACGCCGCTGACCTTACCGCTTGATCAAGACGTTGACTATTGACTCACCGTTGATTTTGACCGGACCCACCTGTCAGTGACTCAATAGCCTCTAGCCCCACCAGTCGGTGTGGATGATGTCATGCTGACGTCAGCTAGACCCCACCTGTCAGCTCGGAACCACGATGGCGACGTCATGCTGACATCATCAAGCCACGTGGACCAACCCCAGCATGACACGTGTTAGCCCAGGATTAAATCAGCCTTTGTCCATTTTCAGAAATAGATTTAATCTTCGTAAATTCATAACTAATTCATACGACCTCAGAAAAATACGAAACCAGGACCAAAATTCATCTAAAATCAAGCTCTACACCATGGACCCATGTTTGAGTGCATTTGGTTCTTTTGAATTTTCATTGCTTCTTTGTGCTATTCTATAGACGTCGTTAACGCGACTATAATGCGGTCGTTTGCAGACTCGGAGGAGAACCGAACAGACAAGGATCGTGAGTACCATGAGGAGTACGGAGACGACTACACTGAAGGTGCCACATCCCACCCAATCTCGTAGCACCTATTACGCATGGCTAAAGTAGAAATGCTAGTGCTTACTTTATTGTCATGTCACACTATGGTAAGACTTGCATGGTAGTATGCTTTCTTGATGGCCTCTACCTTGACACAACCTTTTCCCTGCTCACCCTGCTGTTAGGCTAGTCACACGCTTGCTATTATATTTCATTGCTTATTACTTCTACTACGCTTGCGCTATATTGATGCGTGGTGGAGACTTGTGTTAACCAAACTATGGGGAGAGTGTTGCGTGTGTGACTTGGGTGCGTGGAGGGTGAGGGTTGTGTCGACCAAGTTAGAGTATACGATGAGCCTGGGGCAAGTCTTGCCATGGGGTGCTACCTGAGCACCCCTGGAATGGATACCTGTGGTGGGTAAATGGTATATGAGGTGGCCTTGGGTGTGATCCTGTGATGGGAAGAGCCCAGGGTGGAGGTGCTATGGTGGCACAGTAAATGGAAACCCTAATGAAGACATTCTGGCTTGGTCAACCCTAAGGACTTACTAGTACTCAGACTCACCGGGAAGCCTTACGTACCACTCGCCCTATATGGTGCGGGACGGCCGGACTACTTGGTAGGATATTGCCACTCATCGCTAGGTTGTTAGCGAGACGGGTAAGGAGGTGCAGGTGCAGAGGATCTCCCCCACACCCTTCCGAGACTTCATGGAGACCTTGTGGACCCGGCTCATGACTCACAGTTTCAGCCACCCTAGACTGGACTTGGGGTGTACCAGGGCTGAATGGTAGAGTGGCATTATCCTAGGCTAGCAAGCGGCCGGAATCAGCCTAGTTGACGACGGTCAGCCAGGAAGGCGGATCTTGTGGTTATGTAAAACCTCTGCAGAGTGTATGGTTGATCGATCGATACATATGCCGACTTGTCGGCTATGGACCTTTCCTAGGTTTCGCTTAAGCTAGATAGTGAGATGAATCTTTCTTTTCTCCCCTGGGATGAGTGTTCGAACGTAGCCAGGGGCTACGGGCCTTGAGACAGTGCCGAGAGGGAGTTGGCTTGTCGACTGAGCGATGGAATGGGTGTGGTATGGTGATGGTGTGGATATGGTGGTATATCGATCCCAGGATCGAAACCTGGCTCTGGAATGGGAATGGGGTGGAATGTGTGAGAATGGTGTTAAAACTTGACCAACCATTATTATGTACTTGATATGCTAATACATAGGAAACCCCAGCCTTATAGGTTCCTTATTGATTATATCCAATTTGCATCCAAATTCCACAAAGCAATGCTCATAGGGTTGGGAGTGGCCAGTACAAATCGTACTGATAAATTTTGGCACACAGGTTCTGCTGAGGAGTATAGCTCCGAGGAGTTTGACGATTGAGGGTTCGTTCCTCGCTTTCGAGTTTGGCGATCCTATCTTCAAGTCGCTACGAATGAATGCTACTTTTTGATTCCGCCAATGCGGCGATGTAATAATCTATGTACTTCCGTACTATTTGTACTCTGATATTATCGTTGTATGGATGTGATATTCGACTGGAATCCGGGTAATATGATCTACAGCGGTCTTATTACACTTCGACTCTGTGGATTTCCCATCGTGGAAATCGGGGTTGTTTCATGTACCATGGTCGGAGCCAGATCCATCGTGGTCGGAGCTGCATCCATCATGGTCGGAGCCGTATCCATCGTGGTCGGAGCCGTATCCACCGTGGTCGGAGCCATATCCACCGTGGTCGGAGCCATAGCCGATGTAGGTGAAGCAGTGGTCGACGTAGATTGAATCCACGCCTCCTCCGGGGTCATGGCGATGAAGTCGTCGGAGCCGGTGGTCTAGGTGATCTGGCCAACGGTGAACGTGAGGCCGTTCGGCGTAGCCATGGAGCCGGAGATGATGACCATCTTGTTTGCTTGGAAAGCAATACGCACACCCCCTACCTGGCGCGCCACTGTCGACGAAATATGGTCGGCAGTCTATCTAGGGGTATACCTAATGTAGTAGATTGTCGGCAGACAGATGCGCAAGTAACAAACAAGACGGTGACGCAAGACAGACACAAGGTTTTATCCAGGTTCGGCCGCCAAGAAGGCGTAATACCTACGTCCTGCGTCTGATTTGTATTCCTGTATGTCAATGAGAGATGTTTTTTAGAGGGGTCCCCTGCCCGCCTTATATAGTTCGAAAGCGTGGTTACGATCCTAAACTAATCCTAGCCGCCATACAATTGACATATGTGGCCGGATAAGGATTTCTATTCTAACCGACCAGGATCTTGATTGATCGCTAAACCCGCCTTGACTCCTTGCACGGGACTCCGATCAGGTTAACCGGGCCGCACGTCGTCTTTTGGTGGACCGGACCCACCGATCCGGGCCGGCCCAAGCTTAGCCATAAGGGTATAGGGGTTAATACCCCCACACGATGCGACGCAGATGCGGACGTCGGGACCGGAGCAAGATGGGGACGCGGAGGACGGGATCGACGACGAGGTCGCGGCGCGTTGGGAGCAGGGGCCGTGTCGCGCCCGGGGTCGCCGGAGCGAGCGAAGCCTATCTGCATGCGCGGATCTGCGGCGAGAAGAGGGATTTAACAAGGCGGCTTTCGGGCCAGAGGGATTTTGCCAGCCTTGGCAAGACGACGAGGGCCGACGCGCGGTGGGCGTGGGACGACCGGCGCTTCACGCGGCGAGGCGGCGCGAGCGGGCTAGGGTCGCGGACGACCGGGGCTACGTGCGGCGGCGGGCGCGGCGGTGCGGCAGCGTTGGCGACGCCCTGGCTCGGGGGCGGTAGAGAGAGAGGAAGAGAGAAAGGAAGAAATGACCCATACGTAAGACAGGGCTTGACGCCAATAACCACGACGCCAAGATCTACGGCGCCCAGCTCGACACCAAGATCTACGACGCTGAGGTGCCTGCTAAGTCATCGCCACGTCTGCGTCGAGCCCAAGACCTAGGCGTCAAAATCTATGACGCCGAGACGTGTAAACTCGGCGCCACCAACGATGACGTCGAGCTAAGGGTCCAGATTTTGAAAGCATATCTTCATGCATATTTGTGAAATTTTTTCAAAAGGGCTTAAAAACAAAAAAAAAACGGGCACCCCTCCTCCATATGCCTTCCTTCCCCATCCATTTCTCCTCTCTCTCTCTCTCTCTCCCCCTCCGTCCCGACAAACCCGTGCCCCGCCGATCTCGCCGACCGGAGGCCCTCGCTGCCGGTGACACCCACCCACCCTCCCTTTCTCCAGCCGCCTGCCCCCGCGCCTCCGCTCTGGGTGCGATGGAGGCGGCCATCGACACCTACTTCCGCGGCGTGGATCTGGACCGCGTCGACTGGATCAGCAGCCAGGAGGTCGTCGCCTTCTTCAAGGGCTCCAGCCTGCCCCAGCCCGTCCTCGCACATGTGACCCGCTCGGGGTGTGATGAAGGCGGCCATCGACGCCTACTTCTGGTCGCACAGGCGGCCATCGATCCAGGTGTTTTTTACTCGGAGGGGAGTGCAGCTCGTGCTCGGCGAGGCAGAGGTCGCTGCTGCCGCCGCTTCTGCATCGGCGTCGCCGCACCTCGCTCCCTGATTTGTCTCCCTGCGAGCCGGCGACCCTCAGATTTGCCGACCCCGTACCACCTCCCTGACGCCCGACGGCTCAGATCTCGAGCAGAGAAGCCCGACGGCTCCGCGCCGGAGCGCACGTTCTTCGGCTTCAAGCCTTCAAGGACCCGGCCCCCCGATGCCGAGCCCGCCTCCGCGGGGCGATGGTGCCGCGGTGGCGCCGTTCCGGAACAGGGAAAAGGTACTCATCACCTGCTCCGGCCGCATCACGTACAGATGAGTGCTCCCTGTTTTTTCCCCCTTTGCAGTGTTGTGATTCGTTTCCTGTGGATTCCATTCATTAGGTTTTCATGCCTAGGCTGGATCGTGATTTTTGGAAGATTAGATGGCTTTGGGCTTCCAGTAAATGATACACAACAATAGTACCAAATGTACGTGAGCTTGCCAACATATATAAAGCACAAACTGAATGGTGAGTACAGATCACTGAATACAACTGTAGGCCGCTAATTTGTGTCCAATTTGCACATAGAAATAGCTAATTAGTAAGTAGGAGAAACACAGTTATAGATGAGCTAGTTGCCTCAAATGACAGCCCATGGATGGCAGCGTGCACTGAAATTTCACATACCCATACTCTAAATCGGCATACTTGCTTTGTTCAAACCAATATATTAGCCCAATCAAAATACCAGATCTGATGTAGGCACTATATTTTCTTCAAGTGGGTGTGCTTTGCATAGACCCCTCCCCTTATGTTGGATCTGCTAGAACAAGTAGAGCCCCAATCTGACATGCATGTGGTTGTTATTGGACATATATGCTGATATTTTCAATTTAGACCATTTTTTTCTTTCTGGTATTTGTTTTCTATAGGAGGAATTACATGTGATTTCTCTTGGAGCTACATGATTAAAGCAATCGTGCATCTTATGGGTATGCCATTCATGAACCATTTTGATCCCCTTGAATTGATCCTGACCGAGTTGCTTGAATGGCAGCCTGCAGTGTACTGTTTTTTGACACCCCAGTTTGTATTGCTTAATTCAAAACAATAGAATAGCCTAATTCAAGATACTAGATCGGTGTAATGTAATCAAGACATTCGCCTATATTTTTAGAGTTGTCATGAGCCAGTGGTCAATGATAGATTACCGACACCATAATGCTAGTATATTATCTAAGCATCCAGCATATTAATTTCCTGCTGAAACCTGAAATGGAGGGCATATTAATCATGCAATGGGAAGCAAGTGCTTTTGGGCGTCCAGTATTAGCTGTTGTTCTCGTTGCATCTTTCGCTCTCTTTCCAGTTATTCTAGTTCCTTCTGGACCTTCTATGTGGTTAGCAGGAATGATCTTTGGATATGGTTGGGGTTTCTTGATTATAATAATGGTCGGGACTACTAATTGGCATGGTGGTACCGTATTGGATTGGTTGTTCCGTGAACGTCTGCATGTAAAATTTCTCAGCCATATGTTCTGTGATTTGTAATTTAAGAGGTAGATCTTTTCTATGTTAGGATTATTCCCTAATTCGTTTTTTTCTCTACTTCATTTTTTTTTTTTTACTAAAAATGCAGGTATGGTTGACAAAGTGGCCTCAGCAGATAGCACTAATAAAACTTGCGGGTGAAGGGAATTGGTTCCAGCAGTTTCGGGTTGTTGCCCTTTTCTGAATCTCGCCATTCCCGTATACAATTTTTAATTATGCTGTAACTGTGACTGAAATTAAGTGTAACCCTTATCTCTGTGGTTCTGTTGCTGGAATGGTACCTGAGGCCTTCATCTATATCTACAGGTTAGACATGATCTCTAATACACTGCAGATTATTGATCCATTGAACTTAGCATGGTTTTTTCATCTACCATCTAAATCTGTAACCTCTACTTGTGTGCTAATTCTTTGCACATGATTCGCATACTCAAAAACTAGCATGCTGAGTTTCTGACCATGAATCTAATTAATCAATTTTTCTTATACGAGCACCAGCTGAAGGACATCTTTCTGTACTCTTATAAGCTATATATCTAACCATGTATAAGTTTAGTTTATTTGAAAACTTTCCTGTAGTTTTTTGGTTGCCAATATATTGTGACAGCTTGCCCAATGTTTCAGTTACTGAATGCATTCATATGCTTTTTCAGAATAAATAAATTGTCTATTAAGAAAGACATTGTTGCCTAATGAATGCCACTTAAATTGCCTAAGAAAATGCAATCCACTACAGCATTACCATATTTGCTTCATGTGAGTTTCTGATTTCTAAGCATACATGGAAATACTGGATTGTCCAGTTCGTACTCTGAATTGGCATACTTGCTTTGTTTTATTTCACTTGCAGGCTTCTCGGTGACGACCACGTTGCACCTCACCCTCACCCTGACCAACTTCCACCTTGCAGCCCCCTATCGCGTACCTTGCAGTGGTGCCCTTGTCCCGCGGCACGAGTGCAGCCCTGTTGTTGACCGCAAATTTCAGGTGAGTTTTCAACTGGACCTACTTTGCTGTTATGATCGATTCTGTATTACGGATGTGTTCGTGGGTATGGAAGTGGGGGGTAGGGGAGGTGTTGATTTGTTGCCAGCAACGAGGCATTCTAAGAAGGCGAGTTCCTCGCCATTACCCATTAAGATTAGTATACTGTTTTTTGACACCGCAGTTTTTGTACTCTGAACTAGTGTAATTGCTCAGTTCAAACCAATAGATTAGCCCACATGCATGTAATTTCTACATAGGCTGAAATTATATAACTGAAATGCTCACAGGCTGCAATTTCTACATGGGGAAGTTTGTTATGATGGTGCATTTTTATTGCTTTTATTATATCAGTTACATGCCTGCGTGAGCTTTTTCTTGATAGGCTCAATTGCTTCAAATTTGACTTGCTTATTTACCTGAACTAAAGCCATTAGGGATGATCTTGTTTAGTCCCATGATGGTGGATCCAATATGCAATTTAGCCTTTTTCTTAGGCAATTTAAGTGTCATTTGTTAGGTAACAATGTGCTCTTAAATAGGCTATTTAGCCTTTTGTTTCAAATCTGGAGGTAGTTCATTAGGATATATATTTGACACCTATATGATGATTCCTTGCATGCAAGGCAATAAGTATAAATGTGTGCTGTTATATCATGACATATGTAGGCAACTTAGTCAAACTCATTTGGCAATAATACTGTACTGAATTGGGCAAAAAAAAAAAAAAAAAAAAAAAAAAAAAAAACCACGAGGTTATGCAATTTTTGTTCAGTATGCATTTACATACACCAAGTTTCAATGCTTATATATGCTATATGACATCCGATTGCTGCGATGCTGAATCTTTTAACATTTTAAATTGCAGGTGTGATGGTCTCAAGCATCAACATGGGATCAAATGAACAAAGAGAACCATGTGCAGCAGCAAGTGGGATGTATATGATGCGTCAGTATATATGTTACCAACACAAGGAGGTTTTTAGTGCAGCAAGATGTATTTCTATCTGAGTTGTTCATAATATCTACTTTTTCGTCTATAAATCTGTTTGGTCGCCGATTGTAGAGCTGTTTTGGCAGCCATGGTGCAGCACCTTGCTCTCATCACATAAACAGCTTCAGCCGCGGCAGCGCTGTCCTGATCTGCAGCCGACGGGCTGATATGTGTTAGGCAATTTAAGATGCTTGAGATGCTATATAAAAGATCTCAAGATGCCCAGAATGAAATGTGTCATGAACAATTTATATTTAATTCCGTTTAGCTTGGGTGAATGTATCAATTTTATAATATTTGGCATGTGGGCTAAATAATGCCGGGCAAATCTAGAGCAGCGAGCTTGTTTGGGTGATGCGGAAAGTGATATTGTGAAAAAATCTAGAAGTGCATGTACGGCCGTTGTTTATTAGCATCTTGCCGAAAAGGGAATATAATAATTGCACTTTTTACCAAAAATGGCGAGGCCATGCGATAAGCCATATTACGGCCGGCCGTAATTTAGCTGCTTCTCTTATGCCATGTTTTCTGTTGTTGTCTAAGTGGGAATTGTTAGGCAAGTAGGGTTGTTGTCGCTTGTAAATATGCTTCTGGATTTACTTGTATGGAGAATTGTTTTTCATGTTTTTGGTGGTACAACATTGTGACCTGCCTCGTGCTCTCTACCCAATTGTCCTTGTCGTTATGTGTCTGTGGCACACTATCTTGATTAAGCTTCTTGGTTAAGAGCATTTCTAAATCTAAATCTCTATATCTCCATTTGGAGCCATCTTAGGAATATTCACTCTGTATATCTGCCTCACTTCCAACAGAAAAATTTTGCTACCTATAATCGAGGTCAGCAATGCAGTGGTCGTCGTCTCGTCGAGCCTGGTCGTGCCCACTTCGCACAGCGCAGCAACGGCAGGCCACCACTGACCACCCAAAATCATGGTCGGCGATGAACGAGGAGATTCGACACTCCAAACAGCTCAGAACTAGCCTAAACAACACGTGAACTGGCACATGTACCTCAGTTTCATCTCGATTCTCCAACAGGAAATTCGTCAAATACCATTCGTGCACTCCAACACCAACACCACATTACATCGCTACCTCACCGGACTAGCAGGCGCATCAACACGCCACCAGCACCTCAATTCTCAGCTACGACGAAGCATCACATCAGCGGAAGTGCGGAACCGACGAGGCCGGATTTTTGGTGGGAAAACAGCATGACATTTATATATCTCGTAGAATCCCTACATTTTCCCAATGTTGCATCTAAAGACCGTTTTTAATTCATATTCCTACATTTTTTTCTATGTTGCATCTAAAACCCTTTTTCTAATTCATATGTTTTGAGAGTCATACAACCTCTAGGACTATATCTAAAATACAAATATTGTAAACACCAATATCACCGACAAGGATTGCATTCGTTCATAAATCACTTTTATTGAACAGACATCATCCACGCTAGGGATGGCAGTTGAACCTGCGGGTGTGGGTGTCCACGGGCATCACACCCGCTAGGGTGCGAGGCGGGTGCCAAATCGCACCCACGGGGCTCATCGGGTCAGGGCCCGGGTGCTACCCAGGGGCGAAGGTAGCTTGTGGCTACGGGTGCAAATGCACCACCAAAAAACTGCAAAAACAGTGTATTCAATTAAATTTTACCATATATGCACCCCCTATTAGACTTGTCTATGCACTGTGCACCACCCTCTAATTTGCTTTAACTTCGCCACTGGTGCTACCCGTAGGGTGCACATCAGGGCTTTAAGAAATATCCAAAGTATTCATTTCCAATTGCTAACACATGTCTGTCACATAAGTATTAAATTTTTAGTCCACTTCAAAAACTTGTATAACTACATGACACCTATGTTGTAGATGAATACATGTGTGATATATAGATGATAAACTTCACTTGTTTTCAACTTTCTACAGTTGTTATTGTTACAATCATAATAATATATTACTCATAAGATTAACACACCCGACGGGTGCCTGAAACCCATGGATAACCCATGAGAGCAGCCGACGGGCCTGAAACCCGTGGATAACCCACGGGAGTAGATACGGATGCGAAATTGCAGAGTGTATTAAGGGCTAATGTGACAATATTTTGCACGTTTTATCTCGAGCGGATATCTGTTCCACTCGCACCACACTTGCCATCCCCAAAACCCGAGGTCTATGCCAATGCAACGGCTAGCCATGTATTTAGGGCCTGTTTGGTTGGAAGCCTGGAGAACTTGCCTGATAAAAAGTAATGCCTGAAAGTTGTCTAGAAAGTTGTTTTTGCCTGGCCAAGTAAGTATGAAAAAAGGCGTTTGGTTGGAGGCCTGTGCCTGAGAATGTTAATGTTCGTTTCGCTGAAATTTGGCTTATACTGCTGCTTGTGCTGGTTTGTTATGAGAGGAAAACAATGTTCGTTTCGCTGAAAAGTACTGCCGAAGTAATGTTGAAGAACAGGGTGAATATCAATGCATTAACTAATGTTTCTAGTATATAATTAGCATATGTAGCTTTTATAGTTTTACAAAAAATTATATATTTGTATAAATATTTTTTCTTAGTTAAATAAATAGAGAATTATTTATAAATCAAACAACTTTATCTATATTTAATAAATAATTATGTTTACTTCGAGAGAGGAAAAATAATCTAATTTATTGAACAATCATATTATATGAGTGGCAGATTAGTCTCGAGAAAACTAAAAGAAAAAGTAACACGTCTCTCATTTAATAGGGTGTACCAATAATAATAAACAATGCATCAACCGTAGTTAAGCCAGCGAACGCAACGGGAGCCAGGCAACCAATTTTCATCGCCTGGGACTTGTTGCCTGAACAAACCGTAGTTAAGCCAGCGAAAGCAACGGGAGCCAGGCAACCAATTTTCATCGCCTGGGACTTGTTGCCTGAACTTGTCAGGGGCTTCAACCAAACGTCATCCAGGAAGATTCCCGGAAGGCTTGAGCCCAGGCAAATTCCACCCAGGAAGGCTTGAGCCCAGGCAAATTCCATTCAGGGCTTCAACCAAACGTCATCACCCTGTTCGCTCGTTGATTTCAGCCAGACTTATTCAACCAGTCAACAGTGTTTTTCTCTCATAAAAAAACAGCAATAGTCAGACCAAACTAGCACCCACCAGCGAACACGCCAAGCATCCAAACAAGCCCTTATACCCAATATAAATCAAACGAAAATCACACTTCATTTATTCTTGTTCGTATCTGCCGATCATCACCTCTCCGAAAAATAATTCTTTTTAAAGAAAGAGCATCAAGAGTAAACCAGATGAAGATGGCTTCGGTGTCAAAGAAACAGCAAAAAGTTATAGCTTCCTGATCTGGTAGAATTCTTATACATACAGCTGCACTGCAACGATACATGACGTAGCAACTCGAGCTGTACGTTGCACCAGTGTGTATATGGTCAGCTGACGTAACGCTTCCCCAACAAGGAACAAGGTCACATCTAAATTCTTATGTAAAGCTGCAGCATGTGCTCAACAGTTTATCACCAACAAACAGAGCGGACGGTCTAATTACAGTAGCCCCAGAGCTCAGGATCACAAAGATTCCTCCCCCGCAGCCATACCCTCCTGAGTAAATTAGAACCAAAAGCCTAACAGCTAAGAAAAATCTACAACAATTACAGCAAGTTTTCGTTTCCTCAATCCCACATCGTCATAGGGCTGAATCCCCTGAGTATAGTCCAGTGACTGAAGAACACACCGCCCAAGTTCTACATGCAGGTACCTCTGCAAATAAAGGCACAATTCCACAAATTTCACAAGATTAGCAACTGATAGTAAGAAATCAAACAGACCAAAAAAATTGAATCAAATACATACATGCTCATCGCAGACCAGTCGGTGCAAAATGATCTCCTTCAGAGCCCTCATTGCCATGATAATTGCTTGTATGTAGACCTTTCTGAGTCCCAACTGCCATCAGGTTCCTTTCTCTTTGTTCCTACAACTGGCATTTGGTAAATTCTTCCTTGATCCTCCGCAAAGCCATGTGGGGGTGGGATCAAATTTTGTCTGACTGGTAAAGGCACCCGTTCATCCTTTCCTTCTAAATCTACACTTCCAGGGCCTGAGTTAAGATCAAGGCCCTGACTTTCCCATTTACGATTACTGTCACGTCCACTGCTGCTGCTACCCTCAGCAAGATTTATAGCATACTGCCTTGAATGTTGGGAAGGTAACGCTCCTGCTGGCCCAACTAGAGAGGGGGAGAGAAAATACGGACTTCCTGCAGATGCAGAATTATTAAATGTTGTTGATCCAATTGAAAATGCCGGTGCTTGAAGGTGAACACTCGGAGGAAAAGGGAATCCTGCATACTGATATGCAGGCGGATGAAAAAACATCGCTGGAGACGTTGAAATAACTGGAGGCCTGCAGGGATCACCTCCAAATTGGCCACCATCAGCTGTAGGCGCAATAATCCTCTGGGCTCCAGGTACTGCCTCAATTGGGTACGGCTGTTCTCTAGATGGTAAAAAAGATTGTATAGCTACTGGACCACAAGGGCTGGCAGGGGCAAGCCATGGTGATATATTACTCATGGCAGCACTATTCATCCTAACAGGAACTTGTGGTAGGAATTGAATACTGCTTGTATTTTTAGAAGGTAGGCACTTTGGTGCAGGTTCAGTGCCAACATCATCAAGGCCTGGTCCACTATTAAGATCAAAGTCCCTCGAGCTATTCGTGCCAGCATTAGAGAAAACTCCAGGTAACGATCTCGTCGACAGCAATGGGACTTCAACTCTGTGCGAAGCATTTGGTACAAATTGGCCATTATCTGCAACTTCATCAGCTCTGTTCAGATCAAGTTCAATACCAGCGCTTCGTGAAGAGCCATCTCGACTTCTCGTATTTCCAGATTCAGAACAGGTAGTCTGCGCAGAACTCTGTGGGATATCTTCCTCGAGAGCTTGGTCATCAGCAACATTCAAATCAAAACCAAGCGTGGGACGAGACTGCTTCCCAGCAGCCTGAGATACTGGAATGTCACGTGTGGCAGCAGGCATCTCCAAAATCTTCCTTGGTTCGGCAGGGCGAAATGCACTCGTAGCTGCTGAACCTTTCCACCCGATCTCCGGCTTTGCTCTTAGTAGGTTTTCCGGAGGAACAAAGGGTCCCTTAGCTGGAGCAGCTACTGTTATTGGAGCTGGCTGCAACCCACTTGTAATAGGCGAAGTGAATGGCAAAAGCCTAGTTAAATGGATTGCTGAGGAACATACAACAGGTGAGATAGTTGGCTCAGACTGATGCCCATCATCCGCAGGTATTCCTTCATTCAAGTCGAAATCAAGCTTGGCTGTAGCATTTGACTTGGTGTGAGCGGCTAGAGAAGAACCTTCGTCTGATAAGACATGGTCTTCTTTTCCGTCCTCTTTTCCGCACACACCATCACTGGATTTCTTTGAACTCTGCTTTGCACTTTGCCCGCTTTGCTGAGAATTGACAGCTTCAGATTTTACATGGCTATTGGATTCACTTGAACTGTCTTTTGATTCTTTCATCTCCTTATTCACATTTGCCACACCAACTGGGGACGCTGCTGCTACAACTAGTTTTGGAACATCAGCCAAAGAGGAAGAAGTATGTTCCTTCTTTTCAGCCTCGTTCTGCACTATGCTACTATTGCCCACGGCATCAGCTTTTTCCACCTCTGCAGCCATCAAATCTAATTTGCCAACCATACTGTCACGTCTATCAAAGGCTCCTGGGTTGTCCGATACAGTCAGAAGCTGCTTATTATTAGTTGGTTTTAACAAACCCTGTGCTTGTTTATCAGCAGCAGACAATGAAGATTCCCCAGCAAGAACCAATCTTGAATTTCTACTGGAAACAACCAAGCTACACTGGCTGCCCAATGCAGATTCCACAGCACCATCCTTGTCTGTACTGCCATCTTCAACTTTCCCATGGGCAGTACAGGCATCCCGATTTTCACCTGCAGATGAATACATATTAGACATATTGACAACTTTAGTATTAGCTGAGTGGCACAAATTAAAGTTCTGATCATGTTCACCTTTGGAATCAATTGAAGCATGCTGAGAGTTGCATTTGTTTGCACGGCCTTCATGGATTTCAATCTTGGCTGAAGATACAACTGCTTTTGAATCTGCTAGCTCAGGAGATGGCGTAATTTGGCGTTCCTCCTCCTCTGCAACCAAACAAGCATCATTTTTCACTTCCTTCCCCATGGCAACTTTCTTAGCATCTGCTTGCCCTGGATGTGATGGGCCCATGTCACTTTCTACTTTAACCTTTCCAGTGTTGTCACTCTCATGGACCAATTTCTTTACAGAAGAACTTCTGGGTGAAGAAGCTGGGGAAACCAAATCAGATTTAGATATTTCCCCTGCCACACTAGCAAGAAGATTCATAGCCGCGTCATCTCCAGCTTGCAATGAATGACTAGCTTCAGAGTACTTGATTTCAATAAGAGCATTCATTGGGCTGAATGAGGTTCCCACCTTAGTTTCACTGACACCTTTTTCATTCACATATGATGAGCATGCAACTCGTGATGCATGTGCATCCTTAACAGAATCATCAGGTGTCCTGCTGTTGTCATCATCAAATATAGCACACGGTGATTTATCACCTTCCTCCGAACCAGTAGCTCCTTTAATGTCGTTGCTGTGCCAAGACTCTGCATTAGCATCAGATGCTAAATGAGGCCGGGAATTTTCAGTCTTCACTTTCACCCTGCGCTCAGTCTGATCATGCCTATCTGCAACCACAGGAGATGAAGCTCTACCCCCAGTAACAGATGGGTCATCGAAAGATCCAGCACTTGCACTTCTAGCAGGACTACGACCAGGATTTGGAAAGCGAGCAATCAATCTATGATTATTTCCATGATCAGATGGCATATCAACTCCTTTTTCAGAAGCTGTTCCAGTTTGAGATGACTTATCCTGCAGCAATGATCGATCAAGGGAGACAGATCTTCCTACAGAAGCTTCCTTCAGGTTCCCTGAAACAATACAATTGTTTGCCCTTCGATGGCTCCGTGAAGAACTTCCAGAAGTTTTACTAGCACCACCAGAAGCAGCAGTTGAACTTCTTGCATCCTTCGATGGCTCACTAGATATTGACTGGCTGTTGTTCGGCGATTGGCTTGAACTGCTGCATTTCTCCTCTTTTACAGTAGGCAGCTCAGGACAACCAGCCCCACCAGTTGATTTGCAGGGCTGGTCCTTCAAGTTGGTAGTAACATTTGGTGGTTGCACGTGTTGTAAATTTGACGAGGTGGATACCCCAGGGTTCAACTTCGCTGCAGCATCTGTGCCCCCAGGCTTATCAGTCGGAACTTTTGATGATGAAAGAGTGGGCACTAGATTTTTTGGACTGTTCTCACTGGAGCCACCTAGTTTGGTTCCAGCATTTGAAATTTCTTGGAAACCTGTTTTTCCTGACCAGGAAACAGATTGACCAGAAACTAAATGTTTCACATCATTTGATTTCATCTCAGCATCAACACGCTTCTTCCAGTTCTCAACAAGACACTTAGCTTTCTTCTGAATCTCCTGATTTTTATGGCTGCGCAGATGATTAACAGATTTCCCAATGCTACAACTTTGCAATGCACTGAGATTAATAGGCAATTTAGCTAGTGCACGAAGCAGGGCCAAGAGAAGTTCGTCAATAGGCTTATCTGCTTCTTTAGGACTACTCCCATCACCAGACTTCCCTTTGTGGGCCTCTTGAAGCCAGCTGTCCAACACCGGAAGGCCCCTTGATTGCACAAATCTACTGAGGCAATCGGGACTCTCTGTAGCAGCAATAACATCAGCAAGTATAACGCGACCACCAAGGTCTATCTTCTGCTCAGTTCGATCAAGTTGCATAAGATGTACAAGCTTTTCAACTGCTTCTGCATTTGGAAGTCCACCTTTTTCTGTTATCTTTGCTATTTCGGACTTAATATCATCCAAGTTAAAGCTTCCAGGCTCACTGTCGTCAACCTTAAGTAGACGATCACGATCCCGCTTAGCTGGATCAACTCCCTGTTCACTTCTATCTCTCTTCTTTCCTTTAGATAAACCACCATTCTGCGTACCATCTAAAGCAGTCTTCAGTTGCTGGGAAGCTGATGGACCATTTAAACGCTTTGGTGAGCGTCCACCTGACTGCAATGCGGCACGCATTTCTAGCCTTGTTCTGTATAGAAGACGATTTACTTCTTCCTGCCGTTCCTGGTTATCAATTTCATATGTGAATAAGTATATATAGATATATAAATATATAATGGACAAAACAAGAAAGAAATGGTGAACTTACATTAATATAGTCCTGGTCAGTAAGCCACCATAAGCACTTGTTGTCAATATCGTACACGCGCCAACATACAAATGAAGAAATTCCAGCTGGTAGTTCAACACCTTTACGTAAAAAGGCAACTTTGCAAGGATGCAGCAGAGAAACAGCAGATGCTTCGTCCTGGTGGAAAGAGTAGAAGATCTCGTTTGGTGCAGCGTTGAGTTGTATACCCTTGTTAAGCTTCACGTCGGTGGGTCTATAAAGCCAACTAACACGTAACTTGGGATAGCCTTCTTCTTTTTTCTCAAACCAACGTACCAATCCAATGAATGGAGGAGCATCAACAGCCCGAAAAAGAGCACAATCGCCAACTCTAATCTCACGCCCGTCCTGAAAATTAAACAGCTTGTTACAAGTCATCCAATGACCAGCATGTTGCTCCATTCTCTTGTTAGTTTGGTATACAAGTTCAACAATTACAACCTCACAGTGCTCATTATGTTAGCAATCAAACAAGCAATGGACAAACGATGGTAAACTGTTATTGAAATGAACACCGCCACAAGCAAGGTCTGCCTTGCATCATTTGCGGAAGGTAAGAATACGGCTGCAATACGAAACTAAGTAATTTGTCAACCCTTGCACGCTTATTCACGGGATGGCACTTTCCCACGTCATTTGTGAAAAAAATTAAATAGTAGGAGATCCTTTCATATGGTGTGACGAAATTGCCAATTTGACAGTGAGCCGTTCACAGAATTCGATACAATGATGCAAAAGGAATTTCATGCCAATATTTCCATATTAGCATGCTTGCAGTCGGTAGTAGTACATCCAAACTCTAAACAGTTTACACAACCCAAAACCTCGAGGCGTCCACCACCTGAGGAATCTAGTTATAGTGCAGATGCTTCATATAGCAGGTATTGTCCAAGTCCAAACTGCGAAAAAAGGGTTAGCAACCTCAGTCTATCCAAACCCATCAAGTTTAGCAAGCAAGCGATACCCAACAAAAACGCACCTTTACAAAGCAATCGGGTGACACTGGGCAGGGGAGATCGATGCACTCCTGCTTCTGCGCCGCCGATTCCGGCGGATAAGAAGTCGTCCGAGAAGGGGGAACAGATGAACTAGTAGAAGGAGAAGTAGCTGGTCCTTGTGCCGGTGGTGGTGGAGCTTCTGCCTCTACGCGTGCCGCTGGCCACATGAGCCGAACGAGACGCCGCCTCCTGACGTCGCACCCCTCAGCGCCGCGCCACCCATGCATATCCGGCTCGCTGCATCTTCTCCAACGTCGCCGCCGAACCCTCCTCCTCGCCGAGCTCCGGCACCGCGCCGCACCACCATCACCAGATAGCCGGCAGCAACCCTAGGCCCTCCGAAACCCTAGATCCGCAAGCCTCCGCTCCGCGCGCATCCGGAACACCCGAATTCGAGTCCAATCGGCCGATTCAGGCGAACCGCCTCACCGGCGGGAGCTCGAATCCGGCGGAATCGACGGACCCCGGTCGGGCTCGATTGGGGATTTCGGGGCTGGGTCAGCGGAGCGGGATGGGCGCGGTGGCTTGGACTCGATCTGAGGTGGGGCGGGGCAGGAGAGAGAAAAATTCAGCGATTCGGGGGGAGGGAGAGAGATCGCGGCTGGGGGCAGGACAGCCGGACAGAGGCAGGGCACAGCAGGGACGGCGAGCGAGGTCGGGTCGAGAGATGGGGGGAGAGAGAGAGAGAGAGAGAAGGGATGATGTCTCGTCTCGTCCTTGCAGGGAGGCAGGAGAGGAAAGCAGGAGGGGCAAATTCGACCATGCACAGTGACCGCAGCCTAACATGTGAAGTCAGGCCGCGTTTAGTTGCCGCTGAATCGGCGCCGCTGAAATAATCGTCCAATCGTTGACTAATTACACTTAAAACGTTCGTCTCGTAAAGTACAATTAAATTGTGTAATTAGTTTTTGATTTCATCAACATTTAGTACTCCATACATGTACCTACAAGTTTGATGTGACAAAAAATCTTCTTTTTATATAGTACTAAAATTTGTATTTTGGATAACTAAACAAGGCATTTACATCACACGATGTGAAAGTCAAGGCATATCAAACACGGCTTGTGATATGACACAGTTGGATTTTTTATTATGTTTTTAGATCCTTTATTATTTCGGTATTTTACCATAATAGGCTCCCTCGGTTCTTAAAATAAATGCACGTCTCACTCTATGAAAAATCAAACTTTTCAATCTTTAATAAAAATATAGAAAGTAATAGTATCTCCAAATAAGTACATTATAAAAGTATATTCCATGCTTTATCTAATGATATTTATTATACATCATAAATATTGATACATTTTTATGTATATTTATTTAAATTTTTAAAAGTTTGACTTTTCGGGAAATGAGATGTGTATTTATTTTGATAAGGATAGAATATTTCGTTATGTGATGTTTTTTTAAGGAAAATAGGGGTCCTTGGTTGTAATGGTTACTCAGAAAATAAAACAAGAATCATGTGCAGTTAGTTATGTGACATAACTCTATGATATTATCTCTATTCAAGAATTTTCAACTATGAATGGACGAGATACGAACATTTTGTCCAAGAATGGAGCATAACTAACTGCACATGATTCTTGTTATTAAAAACCGAAACACAAACATTCCTTTTGTTTATTAAAAACTTGACAATATTAGCTCCATTCTTGGACAAAATGTTCGTATCTCGTTTTCTCAATTGCTACCCATCTACTAGCTCATTATTACATCCACAATGATGGCCCTGTTCGCGTGCCCTTAAACCCAGCTTGATCCGCTTCTTTTTTCATCCGGAACAGTGTTTTTCTCTCACAAATTCCTTCAGAATTCTTTCAAACCATCTAAATTCCTCCAGAATTCCTCTAGCCAAACACCCCTGATATTGGTGTTCGTATTATACAAAAAAAAAGTGTTATGGTCTATTCGGTTTTCAACATCCGGCAGCTTAGTATCTCGAATGCTGCTAATATAGATAGGGTGTGTGTTTACATAGATCATATATATTTTTTTTGAGGAAAACATATATCATAGATGAGTGTATAGTGTATACATTATACGCGCGATATGATGATGTACGTTTGTGTTTCGGCAAAAAGAAAGAAAGAAAGAAGGAAGGAAGTTTTAGAGGATAACACGTGATGGCCCGTCGTTAGTGATGAAGTCGGCCCAACAAAAGGATACAAGTTCTGGCCCATCAGCCTATTCGTTTGGCTGTGGCTTATCGTAAACGATCGTAAATTTTCAGTCAAAACAGTATTTCTCTCTCACACAAACCAGTCAACAATATTTTTTTATGAACCAACAACGAAACGAACCAGCCAACCGAACACGGTGCATAGCCGATGAAGTCCAGAGACGGAATCACCCGTTCTCTCCTAACCACCCGTTGCAGAATGCAGACACTGTTGGGTGAGCCCCACGTTTATTTATTAAATTATTAATTAATTCTCAGTTATTTATTATAAAGGTTTCCCCACTCTTTTTTAGTGACAGGGAGCGAGGCAGCGCGGCAGCAGCTGCGCGGCGCGGCGCGCTACTACCCACAATGGCGCTCACCTCCGCCACCACCGCCGCCACGGTCTCCTCTCCCTCCTGACTCATCCACCGCTTCTCTTCTTCTCCAGACTCTCGCCCCCCTTCCTCGCTCCTCCCCCTCGCCCCGCGCCGAGGAGCCGGGAATTCCCCGCGCGCCTGTAGCTGGCACCGGCTCGTGGTGGTGCGCCGGATGGTCAGGGCGCGAGCGCTCCTCGGCGGATTCTCGGACGCCGGCGCCAGTGAGAGCGACGACGAGGAGGAGGACCACGCCCTGCGAGGGGGGCAGCGGGAGGGCGAGGTCGACGACGCCGTGGAGTCTTCCCAGAGAGATGGGACGTGCTGGGCCTCGGGCAGGCGATGGTGTGTGCAACCCTTGTCTTCTCCCCCTTTCCCCCTCCGCGAGTCCTGTAAAATTGTTTTCAGTTATTGGATCGATTGCGGAATAAGCGATAGCCAGAGTCGATTCCTTGCGATGTTGCTCTCCAGTTGCAAGATGCAGCTGGCTGCACGCCCGCACCCAAAGAAACTGAATGCTGACGCAGTAGTACCTAGTACTACCTTCTAGTCCCGGCAAAAATGCAATTACAATTCTGTCCTTAGTTAATTATCTAATGTTTGACCAAATTTATAGAAAAAAAATATTTATGACATCAAATAGATATAATACGGAAATATTTTCAATGAAGAATGGAGAATCTAATGGTACTTATTGCTATCATAAGTATTGATATTTTTTTATATAAAACTTGAACAAACTCGAGATGCTTTGACTCCATATTAGGCTAGAATTATAATTAGATGCCCTAAATAAACTGTTGAGTTTATTACTGTACTTGCCTCTCAATTATATAACAGGAACATGCTTGATGACAGTAGGGACTTGTGCAACATTATAACATGACTAATGATAGTGGTTCTTGATCTGTGCTTTATCTGCCAAATATCTAAGATACAACTTGTGAACTGTAGTTCGAACTTGTGCCTGTATGGATGTGTTGTTGAGATCAATGCTGACTTGTGACTGTTTTGTGGGCAAATAGGTTGACTTCTCAGGGATGGTGGATGACGAGTTCCTTGAGAGATTGAGCATAGAGAAGGGCACGAGAAAGGTCATAAACCATGAGGAGAGGGGACAGGTCTTGCGTGCCATGGATGGGTGCAGCTACAAGGCTGCAGCTGGAGGCTCCCTGTCCAATTCGCTTGTGGCGCTGGCAAGGCTTGGTAGTAGCCAGTCTGCTGGCTACCCTGAGCTTAAAATTGCGATGGCCGGCAGTGTGGGCAGTGACCCACTAGGTAGTTTCTACAGGTAATTCACTAATTTGTCACTATTTCTGTTGCAGGTTTGCAGCTGATCCTGATATCCTATTTCTGCACAAGCCTTTAGAGTATTGGCTGATATCATGCATTTTGTTCAATCACGCTTTTAGGGCAAGTTGCGCCGTGCTAATGTGCACTTCTTGTCTAAGCCGGTCAATGATGGAACAACTGGAACCGTTATTGTTCTAACAACGCCGGACGCATAGCGAACTATGCTTGCGTGTCAGGTCAGTTCCTTTACTTCCTTTGCTGACAACTCTTCTATATCTGAACTTGTTAGATATTATTCCAGTTACATTTGCTTGCTATGCCTTCTCAGCCCTCTTTACACTCTTTAGACACCTCAGGATACCAACCTGTGTCTGGACATTAAGCAGTTCACTATCTGGCCTCTTAAGAGTCTATATCATATCTAAACCATATGAATATCAATGTGGCGGGGTTCGAGTGTATGTTCGAGGAGGCTTGCTAGTCTCGTTGGCACCTGCCCAATTGGTTGCACAACTTTCTTGTAATGTAATTTAAGTTAGGTTTATTTGGGTCGTGTTGGCTTCCATCCTTCCACGGTAATCTATGGATTACTTGGGGATGTTGTAACCAGTCAAACTCTGCTTCTGCTTAATGAAATACGTGTCGTAAGTACACGCTCGCGAAAAAAAGTGAAATTTCCAGGTTTTTTTGGTCATGGTATTGTTTGTAGTAGTGTATGAATATAGAAGCAAGAACTATCATGAGATCTTAATGATACATCCTTGATTCATGACCCTGTATTTTGAACAAGTATAATTCATTGGCCAATCATCTAGAATTGTGATGCACCTGCAACCAATATATGCTCTAATGGTGGTATGCACTTTCTGTCTTTGCAGGGTACTTTGTCAACTCTGGGTTACGATTCAGACTTGGCCAGTTTAGTGTCTAAATCAAATGTACTAATTGTGGAAGGTTATCTATTTGAGCTGCCTCACACAATTGAAGCTATGAAGCAAGCGTGTGAAGATGCTCACAAGAATGGTGCCCTGTTCGCTTGGCTGATAAGTCATGGCTGAAAGTACTGTTGGCTGATTTGTTGTGAGAGAAAAATATTGTTCATTGGCTAAAAAAGTACGGCTTATAAGCCAAGCGAACAAGGCGTTGTTGTTACTGCATCAGATGTATCTTGCATCAAGCGTTGCTACAATGACTTTCGGTGAGCCTAGCCTTCTTTCAAAGGATTTCCTGTCAGATTCACAGCTTGGGACCATCTGGGCCCAGCTACACACATTCCCAGACCTAAATGACCAATCTTTTACTTGCTTCCATTGATAGTGCATATTGACTCTAAAAAGAGGAGGGCTAAGCATCTAAAGTCTATTTTGTGTGCTACACAAAGGCCACCTTATTCTATATCTGGTTTTATCACTGAAACTAGCAAAAGAATCTTAGGGCATAATTGTTCATCAATTAGTACCATTAAAGTGTTTTTTATGTTTCCAGAACCAATCATTTTTTAGTTAACGCAGCTGTATTGTGGCCTCATCTTATGACACTAATGACCACGGACCAAACATTTTCAGGGATATTGTAGGAAACTATGCAGATATGCTGTTTGCCAACGCCAATGGAGCAAGGGCCTTCTGCGAGCTACCCTCAACAGACAGCCCCATGTCAGCCACAAGATACTTAAGCCACTCCGTTCCCCTAGTATCTGTGACTGACGGCATGCATGGCTCCTACATTGGGGTGAAAGGTGAAGCAATATACATCCCTCCACCATCCTGCATACCAGTGGACACTTGTGGCGCTGGCGACGCATACGCTTCTGGTATTCTGTATGGCATCCTCCGGGGTGCTTCCGACCTGAAAGGCATAGGACTACTGGCCTCGCGGGTAGCTGCTGTCGTCATCGGGCAGCAAGGCACACGCCTGCGGGTTCAGGACGCCGACGGACTGGCTGAATCGTTTGCGCATCACCTGGATAGCTTGGAGTTCTGCTCAGATGTTTGAATAGATCACTTTGCAAACACGTCTGATTGTATCTGGTTTAGTCCAAGCCCTAGAAATCTATATATGTACATACATCTGTTACCTTCTTAGTAGGTCTAGTACATTTGTTCAGGGCATTCAGCCGAGCTGGATAAAGCTTGTTCGCCCATTTGATGTCTCTTTCCATCCTTAATTATTGCCATAATTGGAAGTACATATATTTCGTTGGGCATGGAAAATACAGTGGTATAGCTCATGTTTCCTGTTCTCATTGGGAATGGATGAATGATGCCATGTTGGCCTTTATGTGAAGGAAGCAAAAGCAACTTTGCGGCCCACTGAAACCGCAGCGAGGGCCTGTTTGGATCAAAGGATTTACAAAGGAATTTTGGAGGAATAAATTCCAAAGGAAAGGAATCGCTTCATAGTGTTTGGAATGAAGGAATGTTGAATTCCAAAGGAAAGGAATCCATAGTAGTGCAAAACAAAGGAAATAAAACATCCGCTCTAACCTAATGAAAATAATCTTTACTGTTCATCTCTAGCTATGCTTGCTCATGTTCCCGTAGTTTTTTTCCTCCATTCCAAACAGCTCAAAGTATTCATTCCTGTGTTTTGAAATCCTATAGTCTTCTACTATTCACTCCATCTTATTCCTACGTTTTTTTTCTATTTCTCTGTTTTGTATTCCTTCGTAAGACTAAAATTTGTTGTAATGCAATCCGGCTTTGTTAGATTGTATTCGATCTGGTTGGGTCAAACATCACTATCACACGGGAAATGTTGCTGTATAATAATAAGCCTGTTTAGTTGGCTGGTTCGTTTATGTGAGAGAGAAGTACTGCTGGCTGGTTCGTGTAAATAGCGCCCATGTGAGGGGGTTGGCTAGCCAGCCAGCCCCAGCCGAACAAGGCGAATATCTTTGGCACTGATTGGTTCACCTAAAGCAGCAAATCATGTTGACATTCCGTGGCTGTCTTAGTTGATGAACTTTGTTTCTATCAAGCCTTTCATTCATAATATACTGAGTACTATATATTTAAAAAAATTGAGATGCTGCTTGCAACATACGCACTCTTTGACACTGAAGAGTCAGGGTGGAGAGTAAAGAATCAAGAGAGCTAGCAGGCTACGCAACATGTTACGATCAACAATTATCCTGGAGGAAAAACGAAAAGTTAGACGTACTGCCAGAATCGTTGACGTGCCTTTGGCGATGAATCGGAATCAGATCAGATGCTGTTGTCTACTATCTCAAAATAGAAGTCATTTTTTTTCCACGAAAGAAACCATGCCAGCCTTTTTGTTTACCATGTGAACCAAGATTGTTAGAGTGCTGATTTATTTTTGTACGGGATCGTGACGTCTAAGAGGGAGTTGAATTAGACAACTTAGGCCCCGTTCGGTTTACTCCATATTTAGCTTGTTCGACTTTTTTTTCTTAGCCGGAACAATATTTTTCTCTCACAACATTTTCAGCCAGAACAGTGTTTTTTCAGCCAGTTTCAGCTAAGATTCAGTAAGCCGAATGGGGCCTTAAAATTTTGACTCTAAACAATGGCCTCTAACTCCATCTAGTTAAAACCTATGCAAAAGATAAACTATCTAAACGTGCAACTACGATTTTGCTAGGTGTGTTGCTATCTCTACCGCAAAAGGAAGTAATACAAACAATGTAAATGCGGAAGCTAAAGAGCAAAGTAGAGATATGCAAACTCTCGTCGACGACTCCGGTATTTTTATCGAGGTATCGAGAAGCGCGCAAGTTTTCTCCTAGTCCTCGTTGGAGCCCCTCGCAAGGGCTAAGCGTCCGGTCGGGTAACTCCGTGGATAGCCTCAGGCCTTCCCCACGCGCAAGTGGGTCTCCGACGTGCCTTTCAACAAGCCTCTCCCGGATGCTCCCCGCCGTCTTCACTATCAAGCTTTCGGCCGAAACTCCGCGGGCCTTCTTCCCTCCGGTACACGGTGGCGGCCACATCACAAACGCGGTTGGTGTAATATCGCAAGACTACAAGCCATCCAATGTACAACAATGGTGTGAGCAAGCACCGAGTGGTAAGAGGTATGTAAACCTCACTAAACACTAGGCCTAAACCTAGAGCAAGCGCATAAGCGGTGGTCTAATCAACCTAAGCACTTCGCAAAGCACTTACGCTAATCACCTAATAAATCACTAAGCACTATACATGTGGAGATCACTAAAATGGTGTATGAACACCTTTGGTATGTTTCCTTAGCTCCACTCATGTCAAATACCCGGTTGGAGGGTCTATTTATAAGCCCCACCGAGAAAGTAGCCGTTGGGGACGAAACCGCTTTTCTGCTACTGACCGGACGCGTCCGGTCGTCCCGTCCGTTAGAGCGCGCGATCAACTAATCGGACGCTGATGGCGTCCGGTCGCAATTTCGCCGCTCTAGAACATCTCTGTACTCGATCGGACGCTGCAGTCCTGCGTCCGGTCGATTTGCTGCCAACGTCTGGTCAATGCTGAGCTGTTGTCGCGATAGTGAATAGTGTCATCGTCGTGTCCGGTCACTTTGAGTCCTTAGCGTCCGGTCGCTGTTGCAGACGCCTTCTGTTGCCGAGCAACTGATCGGACGCGTCCGGTCACCCATAGGGTAGCGTCCGGTCACCTCTGGAAGCTTGTTTCTTCACGATCTTACGTCCAGCTTGATTCATATCTTCGTGATTGGACTTGGCTTGATATCTTGGGTCTTCTCTTGTGCTTCTAGGGTCTTGCTTATGGTATTGATCATGGATCACCATGTCGTCTTCGTCCAAGTCACGTCTTGCACCCTATTAAACTACGAAATAATCACTTGCAAATTCATTAGTTCAATTTAATTGTATTGATTATCAAACACTAAAATTCAAAGTAAATGGACCTAACCCTTGAAATTTCAAATGTAAGAACAATGAGGTGATTGTGCTATCCTCGGATTGAAAGTTTATAACTCCAAAGTTTCAGTAAAAGCAGCTACGATGAATTTATCCCGACGATGAAGCTGATACGGTGCAAAGGCTTTTGACGATGAGTTGCCGAGTCAGCCTATTCGTTTGGCTGTGGCTTCTCGTAAACAATCGTAAATTTCTAGCCAGAACAGTATTTTTCTCTCACACAAATTAGCCAGCGGTACTTCTTCACAAATCAGCGACGAAACGAATCAGCCAACCGAAGAGGCTCGGAGACCAACCCTGCAGAGGGCAAAACCGTCCATTGAAAAGGACAACTCCGCAGAGGCAAAAGCCCCACGCCGAGGGATATTGGGAGAAGAAACAGACGCATCGCTCGCTTCCTTGTCCCTCCAACCTCCTCTCCCCCCATCGCCCGACTCCCGAGGCGGTCGCCGCCCTCGCCCGCGTGGGAGACGACGCAGCACCCCCGCGTAGGATCCCCCGGCGATCGGCAGGATGGTGGTGGCCACGGAGGAAATGGCGGTCTACTGCTTTGACACCCTCGTCGCCCACTACACCGGCGAGCAGCCGCATCCTCCCGCCTTCGAGGATGGAAACCAGTAAGCCTCCCCCCGCAGCGATCGAACCCGGGCCGCGTTATCCCCATCCCGAGGAGGTGGTTTTGCAGCGATTTCGATATGGGGTTCGGCCAATTCGTGTTAGGTTTGGGCAAAAGGCGGCGCGCCTTGGTAGATTTGGTTTCGGCTCGGCTCCTGTTGGAACTGATTCGCTATCCGATTTGATTGACTACTTGTTGGTCCTGGCGATTGCGGTATCTGATCATATCGCGTGCCCTTAGTTTCCGTTGCAAGGCAGAGGCGAAGCAAAGTAGCCACACTTCAATGGCCACGTACCTCGCCTTTCGGTAGATTGCAAGCTTCCTGCCTCTTGCGATTGACTGACGGAGAGTAGGGGGAGGACAAGGAATCTCACTGCTGCACAGCTGAGATTATAATTTAAGTAGGACAGCCAGTTTAATCATAAGGCATTCATATTACTTGTGGAGTTGGGAGCTTAAACACGATGAGTTTGCGCATTCTGAATATGACGCACTGATGTTTCTTATTCGTGCTCCAGGATTCAGATTGTTAATTGAGTTCCTTTGCAACCTTGTAGTGCACATTAAGCTGTATGGCTTTTAATATCTGTCTTATAAGACATTCTTGTTCAGCATACATGTTTGAACTCATTGGGTCAATTTTTTTTTTGTAACTTCAGCCCATTGTTTGTGACCTGGAAGAAGGTTGCCAATGGTTCAGAACCACGCCTCCGGGGATGCATAGGAACCCTGGAGCCCCGTCAGATTGTCAGTGGCTTTAAGGACTACGCCCTAACTAGGTGACTATTGTTTCAGTATTGAAATTCTGATTTAATGCTGAAATCTCTGCTCGGCACTCAAAACATTGATGGACTTATGCTGTAATAAGTAGAAAAGCAATTGTGCACTTCGTATTGGATAATGTTTAGATATACGGTAAGCTTGATATCCTCTTGCAGTGCCCTGAGGGACCGACGCTTTCCCCCAATACAATCAAAGGAACTCCCAACCTTAGAGTGCACAGTATCTATACTCACGGATTATGAAATTGCAGAGGACTACCTTGATTGGGAGGTATACTTGCACGCACTTTAAATCTACATGTTCAGATGCTCTTCTCACTCACCTGTTATGTTTATTGTTTCAGCAGTTTTTACATCAAAGCCTTTCTTTCTTGTGAATTAGGTTGGAAAGCATGGTTTAATTATTGACTTTACAGATCCAGACTACAACATAAGACGCAGTGCAACCTATTTGCCTGAAGTTGCGGGCCATGAAGGTGAACATTTTCTTTTTCATCTATCTGATGCACGCTTTTTCATTTTTACAGAGTTCTTTGCCAAAGGGCGCCTAGCTCAAACGGTTAGGTGACCCAGTGGCACTCCTTCGGTCCTGGGTTTGACTCCCCGTGGGAGCAGATTTCAGGCTGAGGTTAAAAAAATCCCCTCGCCCGTCCCCCTGTGCCAAAGCGCAATGGAAGGCTCCGGCTCGGTTCTCACAGGGTTACGGCACCTCCTGCGTCAGGATGGGGGTGGGGGTTTTCTCGATCTGTGTGAGAAGATCCTTATTCTTAACGGAAAACCCGGGGGCCGTCATAACCCCCCGCAGGTCGAGTTTTTTACAGAGTTCTTTAGTTTCTAGAATTTTTACAAGGGATAATAAGTAGAAATCAGTTAAGCAAATATGTAATTTCATCATTTTTCAAGTCCTCATGGACCAGATACATTATAATTAGCAATAACGGTAAAATAAAGAGTCAACTGATCAGCACATTCAACATCTGTATTGAATAATTTGTAACTTAGGCTTCATCTTTGGCAGGATGGACTCATGCAGAAACTATTGATTCACTCATGAGGAAGTCAGGTTACCAAGGTACCATCACTGAGTCCTTGAGGAAGAAAATCAAAGTCACCCGCTACCAGAGCACCCTGTACACCATGCACTATGGTGAATATGTTGCATACCTCAAGAAGAATAGAGGTGCAGCCCCGTCAATTAGTGGGGTGCCTGCAGTTAATGGCTTCAAGCCAGGCCATTGATTTATCAGTATCGAAAAAAGCTCAAATAACATATTATTACAATTTATCTGGGAGCAATTTGGGGTGTGTAAGTGTAACCACCCCCTCACAGTTCATTGATCTAGCATCATTTCTTTCCAAGGAAAAGGCTAAATAGGGGCGTCATGACAAGCACCCAGAATAATGTCTTCCTGGGATGGATAATGCTTATGTATCTTGAATGAAAACACATGTGCTTCAATAAGTTCAAATTATGTGGTGGAATTAATTGATTCGAGATGGCCATTCTTAGTTCCAGTGATTTGTCTCTATTCTTAATTTTTTATCTGATATATTGCATCTATACCAAAGAATATAATTGAGAATAAAATACGGTTGCAACTTACAGTCTTGGTCATTTATTCCTGTGTGTAGCATGGCAATGCCCTCATGTTCCTTCCCAATTCAAACAATTGGAAGCAGGCACCTCGCACAAGGAACAGTAGCACTGCATCATGCAGGGCAATTGTTTGTTCGCATGAATGTCATAGATGCCCGCCAAGACCAAAGACATGAACGAAGAGATGCACCGAATGACTGTTGAAATTACCTTGCTGCAATGGTTCTTGTGACGTGTCGTATCGAAGGGAAAATTACCACACAAGTGTCTTGGGTGAGGGAAGTCTCTCAGTGCACCCACCTATTTAATCCAGGCAGATGTTAGAGATTTATGTATGCCGTATGTATACATGTATGTATTCAGCCACAATCATCGAAAGATGAGACTATTCAATTCACAAGAAACTAAATGGTCTCTTTTTTTTTTGAGGAAACCTAAATGGTCTCTTTCATCGGATATTAATTCGAAGAACATAAGATACTTTTAGATAAAACATTAAAAAATCACATTGGGAGCATGCTTAGTTCTGAATACACAGTAGTTCTGATCTGGTAGAGTTTTGCAAGCCATCAGGGACAGGGGCCGACGATCTCAGACTACAACGACGTCCTCGTCATCGTCCTCGTCAAATATCCGCTTCTCATGGGCCACCTCAAGGCAGTGGTCATATGAATCTTCTTCGGCAGCTTCCACGCCATTGCCACCAACAGGTTCGCACTTCACTGCAGGCACCAGCACGCCCGGAATTACGTTGGCAGCGTTGCAGCTGCGCTCATTTTTGTCGCAGCCACCAGAAGGCTTCCCAATCACAAACATGTCCTCAACTTTAACCTTAAGGAGTCTCGTCTCATCTTCTTCGATCTTACATGGGTTGTCCACGCAATCACCAGCAGCAGCTTGTTGCCCTCTACCACCAGAGCCAAGGTTGCATGAGCTCTCGCCCTCAGTATCAGTGTCATAGCCATCATATGCTTTTGGCGAGTCCTCCGATTGATCTGCTTCCACTTTAACGATCTACAGATCATGACAGGAAAGATATTGTGGTAGTTTGTTTATGGGTTATTAATAGAAAAGGAAAGGAGCAAAGGATTTGATAGGACTAACCTTTCCTTTTGATGCGATGAGAATCACATCATCATCTTCCTTCAGGCTCACTTTCTTAGCGAATTCCTCAAGACTTATCTCGCAGCAATCATCGTCGGGGCCTGCATCATGTTGTTCTTCGACCCCCACGATCTTCACCATTTTTTTTCCCTGGCAGGCCCTTTCTCTCCACCACTAGTGGATGGAAAATCACCACAGAGCATGCCCGTTTATATAAGCAGACGGCAGCACAAAACCCATTTATTTCTCTCTCCACTGTAAAACTTGTTGCAGAATTCGAAATGGCATACAAGGTAAGTTAGGTAACGAGGAGCCTCACGTGAGAATCGAAGGGGCACACGGATTTTCATAAATGCAAGCCATTTAATACGATTATTAGTGGCCTTGCAAAATCTAAACTTGCAGGTCCCAATGGGTAAACGAATTTGGAATTGGAGAGGACCATTAAGGGGTCTTTGGTCACGTGGGCTAGCCTAGCCTGGCTAAAATTTTAAGCCAGGCTGTCTTGAGCAATGCAACAACAAAAAAAAAAAGTTGTTGTTTGGTTGCATTGGCTAGCCCAGCCTATATTAGAATTATTTTTGTTTGGTTGCCTGGGTTAGCACTTGCACACGCGCACTTCCCCTTCGCCGGCACACGTGCACTTTCCCTTCCCCTTCGCCTGCGTCCGTCGTGCTCGTAGATGGATGGCCACCTCCACCTCCACCTCCGCCGACGCGCCTCTTGTCTCTGCCGCGTTCGTGCCCACCTGGATCTTCGCTGGAGCTCAGGGAGATGCTACCTCTCCACCGCGCCCGTGGCCACCTGCCCGTCCACTTGCACCCGTCCGCCCCTTGCCCTCCGCCGTGCCCGCACCGGATCTTGGCCGCATCCCTTCTGCTCCACCGCGCCCGCACGGGATCTGGGCTGCGTCCGTGCCCCTACACCGCGGCGAAGGACGCGGATCTTGGCCGGAGCCGCAGCGGGTGGTGGCCGGAGCCAAGGGAGATGGACGACGACGGAGATGGCCGGAGCTGACGGAGATGGCTGGAGCTCCCTCGCTCGCTGCCTTCTCTCCCCTTCCAGTTCTTGCCGGCAGCGGTCTCACCGACGGGTGGGCCACCTGCTTGTACAAGCCTGTCTTAGCTGAAACGCAGTGCAGCCTTGGCCACCCTTTTTGGCTTCCACAAGCCTGGCTTAGGGCCTACCCAGGCATCAAACAGACTTAGCATTAATCCAAACAGACTTAGCATTATGGAAGCCTGGCTAGGCCCTAAGCCAGGCAACCAATTAACCAAACACACCCTAAGGTTTCAGAGACCACGAGACGCATACATGTGCTGGAATTAAGTGGAACACAAGAGTACAAGACTGATACTAGTACTCCATAGAAGGTTATATTATATAGGAGCATGCACCAAATCTTGGGATGAGATCTATCACCAGCACTAACCATATTTACGAGTTACTCCAAAATAACCTTCCCATCAGAACAAGCTGAGACTGCAAAATGCAGTTTGCCCGATCTAGCATCGGGGACAAAATCAACTAGGCTTTGCTTTCTCTGACTTTTGCATCAAGAACCTCATAGAGTTCCACTTTTTGTCCCTGTCCGAAGCGTGGCAGTGCCCTCCATGCCCCTTCCAGGACACACATGGGGCAGCAATGTCACAAACATAGCAGAAACACTGCAAACAAGATGAACACAGTTCAGCAGCCAAATCTGATAGGTAATATCGGCAATGCAACTCTAACATTCACCCTGTTCGCTTGTTGGTTTCAGCCAGGCTTATTCAACCAGCCAACAGTGTTTTCCTCTCACAAAAAACCAGCACCAGCCAGACCAAACAAGCACCAGCACCAACCATCGAACAGGGCGATTGTACAGATTCAAATAGTAATCAATAACCTTATTGCGCTTTTGAGTTCTGGAAGTAGTATATTATTTTCTTTCCTTTTTCTTTTAAATACATGGAAACACAGCCAATTTTCTTTGCCAAAATAGTGCATCAAGTTGAAGTGTTAACAAAACACTAATTCACCTATATTTTCATTCATATAGCTAACCAAAATAAACAAGATCATACTGAGCTAAGGCAACATGGTAATCGAGCCCATTCAAGCATGCCACTCCAAGAACCAAAATTCTAGAAGACAATACTGGCATGGCAACCAACAGGTATGAGCTATAGTGCTACACATTGCAACTTAGGAAGTAATTTACTGATCACCATATTACCGAATAGCTGGTTATGATATGATATTTACAAAAGCTTCCATTTCATTCCTTCAGCTTAAATGAATCTCATTAATTCATCTAGGAAAAAACTGGGCTGAAATGTCAGAACACGGTGCTTGCTACTGTTAACATGATCCATTTACGTTGTGACAGGCAAGGATTTGCAAATGGCTTTGTTTTTATACTCAAACTTAAAATGAACAATTCAATCATGCACAGTTGCTATGCTGTCAGAAGTTTCTGATAAGTTTGAGCATAATACTGTAATAATAATGAGACCCTTCATGACCTCGTCGTTATTCCACAATTCGAAGCCCAGCAGTGTCCACCAGGCCTACCAAGGCACACATGGGACACCGATGTTGCATATAAAGTAGAAACACTGCCACACAAGGTAAAAACTATTTGGTGGCAATCTGATAAACTTTAGGAAAATTGTGGAGGTGTCTAGTAGCAAGCAAATATTTGCTTTACCATTCGATAGGTTTAAATGGTGTTGTAATTTACCATGACAGCACGTAAGTTGAAAGTGTCAAACAGGACATCAATTTGAAACCCCGACAGCTAAGCAAGCAAATTAGACTGCATTGAGATAAGGCAACACAATATGTTAAGGCTTTTAAACATGCTGCTCGACACTCAATAGACAGTTCTTGCAACCAACTGTTATTGACATGATGACCAACAAATGGCTGTTATCCTTTGCAACTTTAGCAACAAATTTTCAAGTCACAATATACAGAGCACCATTTATAATATAATATTTACAAAGAGCTTCATTTCTATCCTCCCCTGACTTAATGAATAATGCACACAGTAAGCTTATTCAGTTAGCCACAGCTACTGTTAAGTTTGAGAACAATGCAGTACTGACTCCATGTAAAATATCACGAGCAAGGAGTGCGAGGCTTGGCGCAACATTACCTTGTCACAATAGCGTTCATGAGGGGTTCTACTAAATGGGTGCTTTGCACAAGCAGACCTCGCATGTGGGTAATCTCTGCACGCAATCTGCAATACCACATTAGAAAGATTGAAATTAAAGATTCACGGCTCGCCCTTTGAACACCACATCAGAAAGATCCCACATTTCAGATTGACGGTTAGGCATTTCATCCGCGCCCTCACAGGAGCCGAAAAAACAAAGCCCATCCTCTGGAGTCTTGTCGCAATCGCAAGCGTACCTTTCCTCGCTCTGCAACGACCGCGATTTCGTCATTGGCGGCGGCGGGGGAGGGGGCCACCTCGGTGGTGGAGGAGAAGGGGTCTCCGGCGAGGATCTGGCAGTCCTCGTCGTGGCGCTGCTTCTGCCGCGGGGTCCGCATCTCGATCTCGTCGTCGAGGTCGAGCGTCCGCGGCGCGGGCCTCTTCCGCGCCTTCTTCGTCGAGTGGCTGCCGCCCGTGGAGCGGTCAGGCGACGAGGGGATTTCGATCACAATCAGTGGCGACGCCGCCGCGGGGCTCTTCCCGGCCGCAATCGCCGCCCCCGGGGACGCCGACTTCTTGGCCTTGGCGGCTGTAGCCCCCGGGTCCAAGGGTGCGGGCGCCGTAAATGGAGTCGACCGCTTGACCTTGGCCATTGGGAGGGAGGGCTCGGAGCCTCGGACCGAAACCCTAGACGGCGGGGGAATGTTGCAATCGATCGGGTTGGGAAACGTTGGGTTCTGCTTCGGCGGGTGAGGGAAGACGAGGAAAAGGGAGGGTTTTTGAGTCGGAGGATTGTACTGCCATTAAAAAAAAGCTTACAATTACACATAAATTATTAAAAAAAGTTAAGCTTCCACGAGTGCTATTGTTCTGAACTTCTTTACTCTTTAAGCCATTCCGTCTGTGTTCTGTTGGTTTTTTACCGTTTGACAGCCCTTACATATGGGACCGGTCAGTGTAAACATTCAAAATACCCTTCTCTTGTCTTATCCTCTTACTTCTTTCTCTTTCTGTCTAGTGGTGCCAAACTGTCAGCGAGCCGGATCCACCTTCCTCCTCGCCGCGCGCCAGCCTCACGCCGCGTCGATGCCGGGGTGGAGCTTGCTCGCCCGCGCTCGCGCTCGCGGCGGCCGAGCGGAGCTCCTCCCTCGGCTTCCGCTGGAAGGACGCTGCCGAGAGGGGCACGAACTGGAGGTTCTTGAGCTGTTTGTGCCGCTGCTGCTGCTCCCCTTTGCTCATCCTGTCCATCACCGCCTTCACCACCACCTCCGCGGTGGCGGCGCTCTCACCGACAACCACCACACACCGCTTGGTCCCGCTCGCCATGCAATCGAGCACGCGCATGGCGTCGTCGTTGGACTTGTTGGGGCGCCTACTGCTTGGGTGACCGGAACCTGGTGCAGGAGAGCTCGTCGCGTAGCCGCTGGATGGTATCGTCGTGTTCGGTTGATGCTCCGGTGACGACGACAACGAGACGGCCTTCTCGACGTTGACCTTGACCTAGGAGCTGGAGAAGCCAGCCTCGCTCATGACGCGGCTGACGCTGGGGTCATCGAGGACGGAGATGATGAGCTGCTCGATGTCGACCTTAGCGGCGAGCACCGGCTGCGGCGGTTGTCCCTGTGACTGCCCTCCTTCCATGGCGCCACAGCGCTGGTGTGCCTGTGCGCGCTTGAACGCAACAACGAGCGCGTTGGACAGCACGGGCGTGTGCTGCTTCCCATGTGAAAGCATCTAGGCCCCTAGTTGGGTTTCGGTGATTAATGACAATACGTGATTACTGTGACTAACGTGTGTTTTGCAGAGACAATTGAGTTAGGTCACGGTAGTGGAGATCGATTGGGCAATCATGGTGTTCATGCCCCTACGATGGAAATCATTTCGGTTTTCAAAGGATGGACGACAAGGTTAAGGATGACTAGTTCTAAGTGTCGATTGGAGTTAGAGAGACACTTAGAGTAGTTTAGGACTTTGTTTTTCCTTTGGCCGTACTATTAAGGGGGGTATGGACGGGTAGCTTGATCTAGGTGAGTCTAGTGAGTTAGGTGTGGTGCACACTTATTAAAACTAGCACTAGGTAGCTCCTAAATATGCCTAAGATCCATTGGAGCAAACTTCATTCACATATGATCGAGAGTTGGAAGTGAATGGAGGGTCAAATACTGACCGGACGCTGGTGCAGAGTCCGGTCAGTTTGTTTGACCAAGGTGATTGCGTCTGGTTTGACCGGACGCTGAGAGGTCAAGTGACCAGACGCTGAGAGCCAGCGTCCGGTCGACTCCAGTAAGGTTCCAGAGAGGGAAAATCACGACCGAACGTGTCCGGTCACACTGTAAACAATGGAGTTCGGGGTATACTGACCGGAGCGTCTGGTCAACATGACCGGAGCGTCCGGTCACCCTGCAGAAGCACATAACGGTTCGTTTTCAGCCCATGTTATAAATACCCCCTCCACTCGTGTGTGGGGGTACTTTTGCTCATTTCAATAGCTAAGAAAAACACCTTAGAGAGTGCCAAGAAGAGCAAGGTCCTAGTGAGGTGATTGAGATTTGAGAATCCTAAAGAGAGCCCTCATTAGCAAGATCAAGAGTAGCAAAGTGTGCATCCACACTTCTCATTAGGCTTATCGTGGTTAAGTGAGAGTTCGTGCTTGTTACTCTTGGTGATCGCCATCACCTAGACGGCTTGGTGGTGATTGGGAGGTTGGTGATCATCTGAAGAGCTTGTGGATGACCCAACTCGAGTTGTGAGCGGTTGTGTGTGATTCACCGCGACGGAGTGTCGAAGAATCAACCCGTAGAGAGCACTTGATCCTTGCGTAGATCAAGGGAGAGCTACACCCTTGCGCGGGTGCTCCAACGAGGACTAGTGGGGAGTGGCGACTCTCCGATATCTCGGTAAAACATCGCCGTGTTTTCTCTCCTCTCTTTACCTTGAGCATTTACTTTGAGCAATTCAATTCTTGTTTTTATATTCATAGAATTGCCATGCTAGAGTAGGATTAGAACTTAGGTTGCAAGTCTTTTGTGCGGTAGAACAACTAGAAACACTTTCTAGGCACAAGGAGTTAATTGGGCTAACCATAGGATTTAATTATTACAAAGAAATTTAGAATTAGCCCAATTCATCCTCCCTCTTAGACATCTTAATCCTTTCAATTGGTATCGGAGCCTCATGCTCACACATTTAGGCTTAACCGCCTAGTGAAAGATGTCTCACGGGGATGGACATCCTCTTATCTTTGAGGGGGACGATTTTTCTTATTGGAAAATTCGTATGGAGGCATACTTAGAAGCTCTAGATGTTGGAATACTTAGAGCCGCCTCTCAAGGCTTCCCAAGACCTAAGGATGCTGCACACCCACAAGGCGATGAGTTGAATTACGAAAAATGAAATGCAAAGGCTAGAAACACCATATTTAGAGGCCTTTGTAAAGATGTGTTCAACCGGGTGAGGAACCACAAAGACGCCCATGCACTATGGTCGAACGTTTGTGTGCTTCATGAGGGAACAAAGAGTGAGCATGAGGAACGCTATCATCTTGTCATGAAAAAGCTGAAGTCTTTTGAAATACTTTCTAAAGAATGTGCTAATGAGATGTATTCACGTTTGAATATTCTTATAGAGGAAGTTAATGGGCTTGGACTCACTCAAATACAATCATCCGATGTTGTAAAAAAAGATCTTGAGTGTCCTCCCCATTGACAAATATGGGCATATTGTGACCATGCTACATCAAGGTGATCTTTCCACCGCTACACCGACACAAATCTTAGGAAAGATCAATGCTCATGAGATGTACATGCACATCACACCTCAAGATGGCTCATTCTCTACAAAGAAGAAAGAAAAAGACTTAGCATTCAAAGCTAGCCAAGAGAAGGACAAAGCACGGCTTAAGTATGAGAGCTCAAGTGATGATGAAGTTGATGATGAAAGCCTTGCTCTCATGGTGAAGAAAACCGCCAAGATGCTAAAAAGGCTCAATAAGAGTGGCATCAAGTTTGATGGCAAGAAGAAGAAGTCCTTCACAAGCTCAAGAAGAAATCCAATCTCCGAGATGCATTGCTACAATTGTGGCGAACTTGGTCATCTAGCTCACCAATGCACAAAGCCCAAGAAAGACAAGTTCAATAACAAGAACAAGGGCAAGAAAGATGACTCAAGCAATGAAGATGACGATGAGACAAAAAAGAACAAGCCATACAAGAAGAGAGATGACAAGAAAGACTTCCACAAGAAGAAGAGTGGAAAGGCTTACATCATCGGTGATTGGCTCACGGACATTGATTCATCTAGTGGATCATCCGATGATGATAGCGATGACGAGAAGGTGGCCGCTATTGTTATTGATTCTTCATCATCTTCACCGCCACCACCGCCATCATCCTCTACATACCTATGCCTTATGGCCAAAGGTGAACGAAAGGTATCACATGATGATGATAGTAGTGGTGATGATCATGCTCATAATGATGATAGTGATAGTGATAGCGATGATGATGAATATGAATCACCTACTTATGATGATTTTGCTAAGTTGCTAAAGAAATACACTAAGATCATTATAAAGACTAGAGCTAAGAATAAAAAGCTTGAGATTAAGAATGATTCTCTCTTAGCTAAATGTGACATAGCCGAAAAATCTAGTGTTGAGCTTAGAGAAGCAAATGAAGCTATGTCATCCAAACTCAAGGAGCTCAAATCTTCTAAGAAAGAGCTTAAAGATAAACATGATAAACTTGAGTGGGTGCACAAAGAGCTCATCACTAGCCACAACAAGCTAAAAGAAGAATATACCACTCTTAAGATTAATCATGATAATCTTGTTATTGCTCAAGAATTTCTATCCAATGAGCCACATGATGCTACTAACCATTTTATTAAGATTGATATAGCTACATCATATGATGACTTGATCATTGAGAGCATTGAGCAAGGTTCTAGTAGCAAGGGCAAGCAAGTGGTTGAGGCCGATGATTATGATGAGTTTATCAAGCTCAAGAATGACAATGCAAAGCTCAAGAAAGATCTTGAAGAAATCAAAAGCCACAACACTATTGTGCTAGAAACTCTTGATCATGATGGTGACTTGATCCTTGAGAATGAGAAGCTCAAAGAAGAAAACAAGAAGCTCAAGGAAGAGAAGAACAATAATGCTCTTAAGGAAGAGAACAAGAAGCTCAAGTTGGAAAAAGAGCATCTCAAAATTGGATCGAGCAAGTTCACTAGAGGCAAGTATCTTCAAAGTGAGCTTCTAATGAACATCATCATGAAGATGGATAGAAGTGGCATTGGGTATATGGCAAATCAAGAGAAGAAGAAGGCCCAAGCTCAACTACAACAATCAAAGCCAAAGTCGAAGCCAAAGAGATATTTTGAGTGTGGACAAGAATGCCACTTTGCTCATGAGTGTCAAACTCCACCACCACAACCCTTTCTCAAGCATGGTAGACCCTTTGCCTTCAATGCTCACTACATGCTTAGAAAGGATTCTAGTGAAAAAATGAAAGTGATGTTCTTAGGACCTCCAAATAAGAATAGACCTAAGAAAATTTGGGTTGCAAAGTCACTTGTTGAGAAGGTGAAGGGCCCTCAACAAGTTTGGGTTCCTAAAGCTTGATCTCTTGTGTGTATGTAAATTACAAGACCGGTGGAAGTTATTGGGTTATTGATAGTAGTTGCACACAACATATGACCGGTGATCCTTGTATGTTCACCTCACTAGATGAAGAAGTAGATGGACAAGAAAGAATCACATTTGGGGATAATTCAAAGGGCAAGGTTAAAGGATTGGACAAAGTGGCAATATCAAATGATCATTCAATCTCAAATGTGCTATATGATTCTTCATTGAGCTTCAACTTGCTATCTGTTGGGCAATTGTGTGACCTTGGCTTTCAATGCTTGTTTACCGAGAAGGAAGTTGTTGTATCTAAGAAGGATGATGAACAAGTGATATTCAAAGGATTTAGATACAATAACCTATATCTAGTGGACTTCACCTCCGAAGATGCAAACTTGAAGACTTGGCTATTCACCAAAACAACACTTGGGTGGCTATGGCATAGAAGACTTGCTCATGTTGGGATGAGCTCACTCAAGAAGCTAATGAAAAATGATTTGGTGAGAGGGTTGAAGGATGTGAAGTTTAAGAAGGACAGACTTTGTAGTGCATGTCAAGCCGGCAAGCAAGTTGCAAATACTCATCCAACCAAAGCTTTCATGTCAACCACAAGAGTGCTAGAACTCCTTCATATGGATTTATTTAGACCAACAACATACAAGAGTTTGGGAGGAAATCTTTATTGTCTTGTGATAGTTGATGATTATTCAAGGTATACATAGGTATTCTTCCTTCATGACAAATCCGAAGTTGCATCTTGCTTCAAAAAGTTTGCCAAGAGAGCCCAAAATGAATTTGAAGTGAATATAAAAAAGATTAGAAGTGACAACAACAAAGAATTTGACAACACAAACATAGAAGCATATTGTGATGAAGTTGGAATCAAACATGAGGTCTCCGCAACATATACTCCTCAATAAAATGGTGTCGTTAAGAGGAAGAACTGGACATTGATCACTCTTGCAAGAACTATGCTTGATGAGTACAACACCCTGAAGCTCTGTGGGCGGAAGCAATCAACACCGCATGCTATGCATCAAACCGCCTATTCCTTCAAAAGTTCCTTGGCAAGACACCTTATGAGTTGCTCAATGAGAAGAAGCCGGACGCCTCCTTCTTTAGGGTGTTTGGTTGCAAATGCTACATCTACAAGAAGCGGCAACATCTAGGGAAGTTTCAAAGACATTGTGATATTGATTTTCTTGTTGGTTACTCATCAAAGTCCAAAGCATATAGAGTATTTAATCATGCCACCGGCTTGGTTAAAGAAACATATGATGTGGAATTTGATGAATCTAATGGCTTCCAAGGAGCACATGAGAATCTTGATGATGTAGGTGATGAACCATTGAGGGAGGCTATGAAGAACATTCTGGTTGGAGACATCAAGCCTAAAGATGATGAAGATGATGTATAAGTGATTGATCCACCCTCTTCATCAAATGTGCCATAAGATGGTGAAAAAGATGGGAGAGTAGAGAATGAAGACACTCATGTCTCCCATGAGTAAATGGTGGTACAAGCACAAGATGTTGATGCTCCACAACCTCCCCCTCAAGTGCTCAATAGAAGAAATACATCCCTATTACAAGATCATCCGCAAGATCTCATCATAGGGAGTCCATCAAAGGGTATAATGACTCGCTCACAAAAGCTTGCTTCATTTATTGCTCATCACTCTTTTGTCTCTTGTTTTGAGCCTACTAAGGTTGAAGAAACTCTTCAAGATCTGGATTGGATAAATGCCATGCATGAAGAGTTGAACAACTTCACCTGCAATGAAGTTTGGACTCTTGAAGAGCGACCAAAAGGTGCAAGAGTCATTAGAACAAAGTGGGTGTTCCGAAACAAGCAAGATGATTAAGGTGTTGTTGTGAGGAACAAGACAAGACTAGTTGCAAAGGGGTTCTCTCAAGTTGAAGGTTTAGATTTTGGAGAGACCTTTGCACCGGTTGCAAGACTAGAAGTCATCCGTATCCTCCTTGCATATGCATCATATCATGAAATAAAATTATATCAAATGGATGTGAAAAGTGCATTTGAAATGGCTTTATTAATAAACTACTCTATGTTGATCAACCTCCCGGGTTTGAAGACCCTAGATATCCTAATCATGTTTATAGGTTGTCCAAGGCATTATATGAGCTTAAGCAAGCTCGAAGAGCTTGGTATGAGCGCCTTCAGGACTTCCTCATTGAGAAGGGCTTCACCATTGGGAAGGTCGACACCACACTATTCACCAAGAAGCTTGATGGGCATATCTTCATTTGTCAAGTGTATGTTGATGATATCATCTTTGGATCATCAAATGAAGATTCTTGAAAAGAATTTGGTGAATTGATGTCAAAGGAGTTCGAGATGTCCATGATTGGTGAGCTTACATTCTTTCTTGGTTTTCAAGTCAAGCAAATGAGAGAAAGAATTTTCATATCTCAAGAGAAATATACAAAAGGTCTTCTCAAGAGATGCAAGATGGATGAATGTAAGCCAATCAAGACACCAATGCCAACTATTGGACATCTCAACCTAGATGAGGGAGGTAACAAGTTTGATCAAACTCTCTACCGTTCCATGATCGTTAGTTTGTTATATTTAACCGCATCTAGGCCTGACATCATATTTAGTGTGTGTATGTGTGCTAGATTTCAAGCTAATCCTAAGGAAACTTATTTAATTGCCGTAAAAAGAATCCTTAGGTATCTTAAGCACACACCAAGCATTGGCCTTTGGTATGCCAAAGGAGCTATATTTGAATTTGTTGGCTATTCCGATTCGGATTATGCCGGATGCAAAGTTGATAGAAAAAACACATCTGGAGGGTGTCATTTGCTTGATAGATCACTTATGTCTTGGTGCTCCAAGAAACAAAATAGTGTGGCTTTGTCCACCGCCGAAGCGGAATACATTGCCACGGGTGCTTGTTGTGCACAAATACTTTATATGAAACAAACTTTGCTAGACTATGGTGTAGTTCTAGAAAAGGTACCTATTTTGTGCGACAATGAAAGTGCGATAAAACTTGCAAATAATCCAGTTCAACACTCACGCACCAAGCACATAGACATCCGCCATCACTTTCTTAGAGATCATGTTGTTAAAAATAATATATCATTAGAAGGTGTAAGGACCGAGGATCAATTGGCGGATATCTTCACTAAACTGCTAGATGAGGCTGCATTTTGTAGATTGCGAAATGAGCTCAATGTGCTTGATTTTAGTAACTTCACTAAAAGATGAGCTTGTGTTGTCCCTTGCATTGCATTGTAATATACATCATGTTTAATGTTTTATAATGCATATAGGGCTTGTCTAACATGGTTAAGATAACCATCGAAAAGCGTGTGAAGAAGCTTAACCTTGGATCAAACTTGACAAGCAACTAGATTTACTTACAAGTATTGCATATGCATGAATGTTGTTTTGTCGTTTATCTTAATTTGCCCTCTTATTGCCTATTTTCTTAAAAAGAATTATAGCTTAAGGCAAAATATTTTGAAAAACTTGAGTGTTTGAGAGAGGTCACTCACATCAGTCCCAATTGGTGTTTATTTGGATTTTATTGAAGTTGGGACTTGATTGGGAACAGGCAGCACGAAGAACTTTGAAGATTCGCTGAAGAAGGAGTGACCGGACGCTACACCGGACTCTGATGTCCAGCGTCCGGTCTGTTCACAGGAGGTGAACTTAGTGCGAAGGAGTGACCAGACACTGAAACAGTGTTTTCCCAGCATCTGGTCAGAAGGAGCTTCAGCGTCTGATAGATCATGAAGACATCAAGGCTAGGTGATCGGACTCTGGCTGTGTTCGGTCGGTATCCACCGGATGCGTCCGGTCGCGATTCCAGAGGATTTAGACCTCTCTGGAATCAATCGGACGCTGGGTGGTAGCGTCGATCGCTACCACCGGAGTGTCCGGTCAGTAGAAAACGTGCGACATCAGATCTCTTTTCTCGTTTCCTTCTATGACTCGGGGGCACCCTATTTAGTCTCAGCGCACCGCCATTGACCTAATCCGCTCCTTCGCCGCACTGACATCGCCCGAATCGCCGTCCCGTGCCCTAGCCGCCGAACTTGCCTCTGCCTCCATGCAGCGCCACCACAGCCACCACGCCTCTCTTCCCGCGCCAGCCTCGCGCGACACCGCACAGTCCCATGCCCCTGCCTATGCCGCCGTTCCCGCGTGTCACCGAAGCTCCCCGCGCCACCGCTGTGTCCTGCCCGAGCTCCAGCGCCGTCGAGCCGTGCTCCCACGCCGCCAAGATCCACTGCTGCGTTCTCATCCCATGCTCCGCGCCGATAAGGCCATGCCCTAGCACCCTCATTGCTTTGCCAGTGACCTAGATCGATTTCAAAGCATTATTTTCAATTGCATTTAGGGTTGTCAATTCACTGCCCATCGTAAACCCTAACCCTAGCCAATTCGGTGGTTGCCCACGTGTCGCTTCTCTTTTCTTTGGATCACCAGTTCGTCTGGTAGCAAGCCAGTCATTTCAATTTCATATCTAAATTGCTTGCTTCCTAGGGTATCGTATCTATTAGATGTATTGTATTTATTTGTATATCCTATCTATTCCATCGTGCAGCGAGTCGGTGCCATTGAGGTGTCAGTGGCAATTGTCAGTTAACTCGGGGCCAAGCTCGTGAGTACAGAACGAGGCCAAGCCTCGAAAGTGATAGAGGTAGTCGTTTCTTGTCAGGGGCAGTTGATTCTTTTTAGATTCATCAGATGGCTCACACAAAGAATGTCAGAGGTGGTCCCGGTGATGAGGATCGGAGGCCCCTGCCTCGCCAGCCTGCAGATCCTAAAGGCAAGGTGACAAAGAAGCTAGCAACCAGAAAGCGCAAGTATCCAGATGCAGAGACAGTGAGAGCACCTATAGTTGCTGAGGCCGCGGAGCGTGCCGAGAGAGGAGGTGCTCACAGTGGAGTCTAGATCGTGATCACCTTTCACCAGGAGTGAGGGGTCGACTTGAGCATATTGAGCGTCTTCATGGTAGTCCACCAGGGACAATGATGATGGCAGGATGATGTCTTGCTATTGAGGAGCCTCAGCCTCAGGGGGAGTCACAGCAGCAGCCACTGCCGTAGCCCCAGCCAGCAGAGATGATAGAGCAGGCTCAGGAGGGAGATCAGGCTGAGCAGATAGAGCAGGCATCACAGCCACAGCTATGCCGCTTTGGTCGTACTCATGCCCCAGTCACGCCAAGAGCAGATACTCAGCGGAGGGGTTCTCATCCACCGCCCAGACCATAGGGTCCGCCTCCTGTGACACACTTGGACTTGAGGGCTGCCACGACCAAGCAGGTGCAGCAGCTGAGGTTCGTGGACTTTGAGGTGTGGTTCCCACCAAGGAGAGATGACAGAGCATCTGAGGGTTTCTACATGCCCCTACAGGAGGACTTCTACATTGCCTATCTCAACCATAGGGTAGTTTTCAGATCTCAGAGAGTCTGCCACATTGATTCTATAGTTGCAGCAGCTAGAGAGAGCATTCACCCCTACCTTGTATATCTGCCAGGGATGACATATTTGATTGGACGGACTGGATTATATGTTCCATCTTGGGTTCGTCAGTTTTATGCCTCTCTCTTTATTGACCCGCACCATAACTTTATTCACTTTGCATTCAGAGGCAGAGATTACCGATTGACGAGCATTAGGGCCAGGGAGATACTCAAACTTCAGGAGCAGCCTGTCAGACTTCATGAGGTTTGCTATGGACAGACTGCACCTCCTAGACATCCTCATGGTGGTATGGTGCCCCCGACTGACTTAGTTCGCCACTGCTTCACTGAGCCCTTTGGAGAGGGATCGCGCAGGAACCCCAGTGACCTCACTCCTACTACTAGAGTGCTAGAGGCTATCATGAGGAGGACATTGTTACCAAGGATGGGGTATCGCGAGGGCTTGACTCACATACAGTTATGACTGATCAACTCTCTGATGCAGTAGACAGTCTTTGATATTTAGGATCTTATTCTGTCAGAGATGGAGGACACTATAGCTGAGGGCTTCAGAGGACACATGCAGCTACCTTATGCTCACTAGATCACATGGCTTATCCATAGAGCAGTCACAGTGAGGCCGTCAGAGATGCTTGCTGAGTACAGTGGTGCCACCACAAAGTTTCCAGCCTATAACATGACACAGATGATCAGGCATAGTACACCTACAGCACCCAATCAGCCGCGCCGATGTCCTGAGGTGCTAGAGTCTGCAACCCAGCATAATGAGATCATCACAGGGATAGTAGCTACTAAAGAGGAGGAGCTTACTCAGCAGGAGGGTGTGGTCGTGAGCGACCCCAGTGACAGTTCTGATGATGACTACCAGTCCGTCCCTCGGATGCCTCCTCAGTGACATGATCATGAGGCCGGCAGCTCCAGTTCAGCGCCACCTACCCCTCAGACTGACCCCGCTCTCCTTGCTATTCTTGAGCGGATGAGGCAGGACCAGGCACGTCGGGCTTAGGAGATAGCTGCTACATTTGGTTAGTTCCAGACTCGGCATGATGAGTTCCAGCGCCAGCAGCAGCAGATCCAGCAGCAGCAGTTGGCCATTCAGCAGTAGACATAGACTTTACAGCAGTAGTAGCAGGTCATGCATCAGCAGCAGATCCTCATGCAACAGCAGCTTCTTGGATTTATGCAGCATATTGTGACTGCTATTGGGGCTCCACCGTCACAGCCTTCGCCCCAGCTTGGTCAGACTGCCACTACCTCAATGACTCCAGCATTACAGCCTAGTGAGCTTCAGAGTCAGGGATAGTCACCAGCATAGTTTGCTTCTCCTACAGAGCAGGTGTCCCAGTATTTTGCTACATCACTACCAGCTCCACAGTTCACACCGCTTCAGATGGGTTTCATACTAGATGAGACGTCCTCGCTGCTAGTGCCAGAGACCACAGTGTCCAGTAGCCTTGGTGTTTCCTTTAGTGAGTTGACAGGGATGCCTACTCCTCCATATTTACATGTCCCAGGTCCTTCTATTGTTGCACCAGTTACCGGGACTACAGAGATGCTCCCTTCCTCAGTGGCATCATCAGAGCCTACTATAGTCATACCTTCAGAGTCACAGGTAGCTCCAGTACTTGATCCGACCCAGACTGCTAAGCATCACTTCCAGCTACCGAGGGTCATATAGCTTAGAGCTCCAGATCAGATGATGATGCCAACTAGTTCTAGCTCGCTCCTCGTACCTCAGCACCCGGCTCGTCCGCTGTAGCCCCGCCGACCGACCCTTAGGTTTTGGTGTTTGACGCCAAAGGGGGAGAGGGATCGAGTATGATTGACTTAGGGGGAGCGACATATCTAGGGGGAGCATAGTTATTATATTAGCTTTTAGCTTATATATTACATTTGGAGTTTTTATGTGTGATACACTTTTATGCATTCGTCACTATTATGCATTCGTCATGTGTTTACATTTATGCATTAAACTATATTTATGTGATAGTGATATCTACGTGATCATGATATATGACATTTGTGCTCTCTACTTTGAATTACTTGTATGTCATATCACTTGTGTTATGCCCATTTGCCTTTGCTTCCGCGTTTTTACTCCGATGCAAATGAGCTTTATTACTTGTACTCATGCTTATTTCATATCTTTTGAGTACATCATGTTGCCTTGGGTCATATAAGCTTGCCTAACACTTTTGTTCTTATTGCCAAAAGCTTATATGATCCAAGCATGTTAAAAACCTCAACTCTTTCACATACTCGAGGTGGTATTGTCATCAATAACCAAAAAGGGGGAGATTGAAAGCATCTAGGCCCCTAGTTGGGTTTCAGTGATTAATGACAATACATGATTACTGTGACTGAGATCAATTGGGCAATCATGGTGTTCATGCCCCTACGATGGAAATCGTTTCGGTTTTGAAAGGATGGATGACAAGGTTAAGGATGACTAGTTCTAAGTGTCGATTGGAGTTGGAGAGACACTTAGAGTAGTTTAGGACTTTGTTTTTCCTTCGGCCGTACTATTAAGGGGGATATGGATGGGTAGCTTGACCTAGGTGAGTCTAGTGAGTTAGGTGTGGTGCACACTTGTTAAAACTAGCACTAGGTAGCTCCTAAATATGCCTAAGATCCATTGGAGCAAACTTCATTCACATATGATCGAGAGTTGGAAGTGAATGGAGGGTCAAATACTGACCGGATGCTAGTTCCGGTTTGACTGAACACTGGTGTAGAGTCCGATCAGTTTATTTGACCAAGGTGATTGCGTCTGGTTTGACCGGACGCTGAGAGGTCAAGTGAACGGACGCTGAGAGCCAGCGTCCGATCGACTCTAGTAAGGTTCTAGAGAGGGAAAATCACGACCGGACGCGTCCGGTCAGTGCTGACCGGACGCTGGCCAGCGTCCAGTCACACTGTAAACACTGGAGTTTGGGGTATACCGATCGGAGCATCCAGTCAACATGACCGGAGCGTCCAGTCACCCCGCAGAAGCACATAACGGTTTGTTTTCAGCCCATGTTATAAATACTCCCTCCACTCGTGTGTGGGGTTACTTTTGCTCATTTCAACAACTGAGAAACACCTTAGATAGTGCCAAGAAGAGCAAGGTTCTAGTGAGGTGATTGAGATTTGAGAATCCCAAAGAGAGCCCTCATTAGCAAGATCAAGAGTAGCAAAGTGTGCATCCACCCTTCTCATTAGGCTTGTCGTGGTCAAGTGAGAGTTCATGCTTGTTACTCTTGGTGATCGCCACCACCTAGATGGCTTGGTGGTGATTGGGAGCTTGGTGATCATCCGGAGAGCTCGTGGATGACCCAACTCAAGTTGTGAGCGATGGTGGGTGATTCACCGCGATGGAGTGTCGAAGAATCAACCCGTAGAGAGCACTTGATCCTTACGCGGATCAAGGGGGAGCTACACCCTTGCGCGGGTGCTCCAACGAGGACTAGTGGGGAGTGGTGACTCTCAGATACCTCGGCAAAACATCACCATGTTTCCTCTCCTCTCTTTACCTTGAGCATTTACTTTGAGCAATTCAATTCTTGCTTTTACATTCATAGAATTGTCATGCTAGAGTAGGATTGGAACTTAGGTTGCAAGTCTTTTGTGTGGTAGAACAACTAGAAAAATCTTCTAGGCACAAGGGGTTAATTGGGCTAACCATAGGACTTAATTATTGCGAAGAAATTTAGAATTAGCCCAATTCACCCCCCCTCTTGGGCATCTTGATCCTTTCACTGTGCCCGCCATGGTAGAGGGGTGGGGGTGGAACATGACGGCGGTGGCGAGGCTGGCTGTGGGGAGGTTGTTGAGCACGATGTTGAAGCGGAGCTCGAGCGCCTTGCACTGCAGCGGGTGGGAGTGGGACCGGAGGCAGGCGACGCAGAGGAGCCCTGCCGCCGAGAGCATGGCGCTAGCGACGTGGGGTGGGGTCACCTGAGCCTGGTCGCGCCGACAAGCTAGGGCCATGGCCTGCCGCACCACGGCCATCGCCTCCATGGCCAGCGCCTGCTGCAGCGTGGCCGCTAGCTCGCATCCTGTGCTTGCTTGCTTGCTGCTCCTGCTGGCTTTGCTGAGATGTCCATCCTCGGCAAGTAATGCAATTTGGGAGCAACGTGCAGGCACAGGTGCCTGGCTGGACTGGATCCTCTTGCTTGCTACCTGTGGTGCCTGACCGTCAAGTTTCCTAGCGTCCCCACGGGGACCGCCCTCGAGAGCGTCACCCCGGGGAGCCGTAGCACCGCCACGTGGTTGTTCTCGTAGGAGACCCCCATCCATGAGCACGCGCCCACGACATCCGAGGAGTTCCTGAAAGGACCTAGGATGCTGCCTAGAGGGGGGTGAATAGACGTTTCTGAAAATTAACACCTTTAAATGCGGAAACAATTAGAAAAGGGAGTTTCCAAAATGGAAACTCCAAATTATGAGTAATACCACCCCTCACAAGTTAGCCACGGTGTAAACAGGATATATAAGAATATATCTAGATGCTACAACCCTGCAACACAAAGTTAGAATAGAGAATAAATATTTTCAGCACAGAGCTCTAATACCGGACGTGTCCGGTATACACGATTTCTGCAGATCAGCCCCGAACTTGCTCCTTTCGATTTCTATCTTCAAACCAAAATGCAGGCACCGAAGTTTGGACTTGTTCGAGTCCTACTCTCCATTGAGGGGGCTGCGGGCGACCCAGCGAAGGTCAGTCCTAGAGGGTACCACGAATGTCACTCTAGCCGGAGTCTTTTCCAACTCCTTTTCCTCCTTCCACTAGTTGATTCCGAGGCAGTGAAATCGACCGTTACAAACTTTCCGAGTCACACCACAATCTCTCGGGTGCTCTCCGGCGACGTCGAGCCGTCTAGGACCAAAGAGTCCAAGAGTAACAAATGCAAATCACGAGATTGACAATATGCACAAGTGCTCAAGTTGTGGCTTTCTCTCTTTTTCAAATTCTCCCTTAACCCACAAATGGATTTTGTGATTTAGACCACTCACTCACTAAGAGAGGGTTTGGGAGAGTTGGCAAGGCTAAAAAAATGTGTATAGCACAGAGCACAATCAGCAGCCTCCAAAGGTGGAGGCTTGGGGGTATTTATAGCCCCCTTGGAACAACTAGCCATTTTATAGTCGTTGACATATCGGACACGTCCGGTATGAATGCCGGACACGTCCGGTATGACCTACACTGCGCCAATGGTAACTAAGTTACAGTGTCAATGTGAGGCGTCGGAACTCCCGATGAATTCTGGAACTCCCGACCGTCGGAACTCCCGACACACGTTGGAACTCACGACCCTTAGCATATTTGAAAACTAAGTAACTGAGTTGAAGTTTGTGAGGTGTCAAAACTCCCAACGCATGCCGGAACTTCCAACCGTCGAAACTCCCGATCCTCAAGGCATTTCAAAACTAGCCGTTGGCCTCTGGTCGTGCATACCGGACACGTCCGGTATGACCAGGACAGTGAACCATCTAAGTCAGTTAAGCACAATACGTCGGAACTCCCGACCAATATCGGAACTCTCGACCGTAGGAACTTCCGACTCACGTCGAAATTCCCGACGAACCAACCCGAGAACAAAAAGAATTTTATCGTGGCTTGGCCCATATCGGACACGTCTGGTATCACTTTTGTCTCTCAAACACTCAAAACTCACATGGGTTGGCTTGAGCACTTATGAAACATTATCTATCAACATGATGCATCACTCTTAATAGTACAACATTCCTATTAACTCAAATTTAAAAGTATAACGAATTTAAACCTTTTGAGTTGATCTTTTTCAACCAAAGCCGTATATTCCAATCTTCATCAAGTGAGGGTGCCAACATGTTGATATTGATCTTTTTACTTGAGCATAGCCATCTTGAGCACGTGACTTGATTCCATTCGTCAAATTTGAATAATCCCAAATGTATCAAGTCACTTCCATCAAACACTCCAATAGTGATTTGATCCTCCACGTTGACATAACCATCATAACTTGATTAGTACCTCAACTAAATGCAAGTACTTCCTTCTGCACCCTAGCTAGGTTCTTTGGCCGCCAAGCCATCGCTTGCCCTTCACCCTTGTTTTGTACCTCGAAGCATTTCCTTGCTATTTTCACCATCTCAAGCCATCAAGTCACATCTTGTGTTGAATCATCCATTCATTTGTATTGTTATCTTTTTCATTTTAATTTAGCAAGCTTCAAATATGAGACCATTCCATATGCAATCCCTCATGTCTCATTTATTAATTCTTATGAGCTTGCTTTCACATAGTACATGGAAATCCCACAATAAATAAGCCTTTGTATGAATTCTATTTGCATTGTTGTCTTGTGCTTGAGCTAGATTGTTTATACAACGACACATTATTTTGGCTTTCATTAAGTACCCGTGAGATAACCTATTACCTATCCATACTTAGCAAATGGGTTATACCTTTAATCACATTGTCATTCAATCATCTAAAACCCACAAAAGGGCTAGATGCACTTTCAATCTCCCTTTTTTTGGTGATTGATGATAACTTGTTTAGAGCTTACAAAAGAATATAAACATTTAAGCTTTTTGGTTCAATGATTTATGAGAGGCTCCCCCTTAATATGTGCTTATGATTAGAATTCATAAAATGACCTAAAATGTCAATTTCACACATTAAAACATATAGGAGACTCCCTCTAAATCATTGCATCCATGGAGTACATGTGTGTGTGACAAAGTAAAACTCTGATGCATATGACAAGATATATCACATAAGAATAAATGTAAAGACATCACATCAAATATTTTCATTCTAGCATGCATAGTCCTTATGAAAATAAAAACAACACATGTATGTCACACACAACACTCATTACACATTTTCTCAAGTCCACAAGCCACTAAAATATAAATAAAGATCATGTCCCAAGAGATACATAGATAAAGCATAAGTATAAGTCTCATCTCTCATATGATACAATCTATCTCAAACTCAAGAAACATTAATGAAGCTTAAAAACTACTGCCTGCAGTACATATCTCTAGGTACAAAGATAAGCAAATAAAACAAAAATCCTAAAGCTTTAATCAGTCTCTCCCCCCCTTTGTCATCTATCACCACAAAGGTCCAACAATGACATACTAAGGACAAAGGGACTGCAAGCTGTCTCTGAAAGCTATGATCACTCATCATCATCTTCATCTCTACCAGCATCGTCATCATCTAAGCGTGTAGCACTGGCTGGACCAGAACCACCCGCACCAGACGGGTCATAGAAACTACCTGTAAGATCACTCCACCAGTCTGAAGCATACTCGTCTATAGCACTGGGACATGGCTGAGAGTGAGTAGGCACATGAGCCTGTAGTGGTAGAGTGTTAGGGTGCACTAGAGCCTGCTGCTGTCACTGAAGGTACTCATCAAACTCTACATCATACTTGCCCTGCTGCTGCCCCTCAGTCTCAGGCTCACTAGCTGCCTCATCTGATAGTGGAGACCTAGGAGGATGAAGCTCAAGTCTAGAAGCAATCTGTTTCAGAGTCTGAGTGTCCTTCCTCCTAGCCTCCCTCTCCTTCTGCTGACAGGTCCATATGTCCTTGCACATCTCAAATATAGCATTGAACATCTTGCAAATAGAAGGAGGACTACGGCGACGTGGAGAAGAATGTGAAGGAGCATGTGGTAGAGGGGAAGCTCGTCCTGCTGCTACACCAACTATAGGTGCGTCTGCCTCTGGTGTTGCTGCTGCTCCTCGTAGTCCTGCTGGAGGTACCCCAACCTCAGGCAAATCTGCAACAATCTTCAGGGCCTTATGTACCTTGTCATACTCAAAGGTATGCCCTATGACCTGCTCAATCATGTGCATAATGTAGGGAGCAAAACCACAGCCCTTGAGGGGCCTCTCGCCAATGCTCCTGATCTCACACCATATGAAGTCAAAGACACTGAAGGGTCGTGCATCAGGTGCCATCCTGTGGAGCAGGTTCCTAGAATAATCTGCAATGTTTACCTTATCTCCACCCTTGCAGTCAATGGTCTTCCTGAACATCCTGTCTAGGTATCTATAAGTAGGGTGAAGACCTAGAACCTTCCCTATTGCTCCTCTCTCACCCCTGGTGGGTACATGTAGGCAAGCTGCTCTAGAGGCAACACCTGCTCTGTGTGGATCCTATCTTTCTGAAGATCAACATCTGAGAAGCCAAGCAGAGCTGCAAAAGCATCATAATCAACACTGTACCACTGGCCCTCAAGCATCCAGTGCATACGCCTCTCATCCTCCTCAACATACAGGGTGGCGTAGAACTGAGCTACCACCTCTGTGTTCTAGCCATGCTAGAACTCCATGATCTCATATACCCCTGTATGCTCACAGATAGCAATAGCATGATCAATGGAGGCCTTCTGTAGATCTTTGATGTACTGCTAGTCAATCCATTTAGACCTGGCAATCACTGGGTTCCTGGTGAGGATCACACTAGAGTAGAAGTCCATGTGAAAGGCTGTCTGGATGCGGTGATCATACTGAACCTTAGGTAAGCCTCTCGGATCAACTCTTCTCTCATCTCTAGCTTTCCTGGTCATGCCCTTTCCCCTGTAGTCAACTCTAGAAATATAAGATGGCACATTAGGCAGACGTGTCTCAAGAAGACCATAATGCATACCCTGACCAGGCTGATGCTGAAATGGAGGTACTGGCTCCTCCTCCTCAATCTCCTGCTCCTCATCTGAGCTGTCATCATCTAATACTCTATCAGTGCTCTTCCTCTTTTTATCTTCTCTGGGCTCCACTATGAACTCGCTAGAATCAGTGTCAGAAGAAGAGCTCTCTGACCCCTCTGCATACTGAGGTGCTACACTAGAGGCAGCTCTGGTAGACCTCCTGCTGGTCGGCTCGAATCCAAGATGCATTTCCTGTCTTGCCTTCTTGTATTTCTCTAGTGCTGGATCATGCCTATGCTTGAACCTAGGCTCCTGTCGTCCACTCATGGCTGTTGTCCTGTATTTAAAGAGATTTCCAAAGAATTTTAGATATATGCCCACAGCTTAATCTTGAATTGCAATTAGACATAGATTCTTTTATCCAAGGTTTTACAATCACCTCGACATACCACTGTCACTAGGTTTGCAAAACTTAGATACAAAAGAAACTAAGCCTAATATACAACTATTGAATTGGATTCAATCAAAGGAAAGCAGTGGCCTGCTCTACTGGCTTATACCAGACGCGTCCGGTAGGCATACCGGACACGTCCGGTATGCGCGCCCAGCAACCCTAACCAGGGTCCCTGGATTCAAACCATCATGAATCAATTCCAAACTTTGGGCATTGCTTCTATATCATCAATGCAGCATATTGACCGAAGGAATTTCAAGACCATGCATTAACCACGTAGATCGGACGAGGTCTGGGATTAGGGTACCTTGAGAGAAGAGACGAGAAAGCGATGTGAAATCCAAATCCCCGGGCCTTCAACCTTGATGCAAGCCTTCTCCAATGCAATCTCCCTCTCTCCCTTTTCTTGGTGAAATCCTCGATCGCCCTAGGAGAGGAGGAGGGCGTCGGCTGGGTTGGTTGGATTGAGACAAAACTGATTTGGCCGAAGGGGTATGTTCTGTCTTATAGCCCCGCTCATACCGGACACGTCCGGTAGCATACCGGACACGTCCGGTATACGCGGGCTGGCCTAAATAATTCCAAAATGTGTTTTCTCTCTTCCAATCCCCTTCTCTGTTATTTCTCAGTCCAAAAAGGTATATAATCTTGATCCAAACTGAGTATCATCACTTTTCTTATCCAATGCCATGAGTGTCACATCTCTTTTTCCAAATATTTGACATAAACATGATTTAGCTAGCTTGAGAGACATATAGCGAGACATAGTAGATTGTGGACTTAAGAAAGCCATGTCATGTTTGATTAGCCAATCAAACAATCAAGGAGAGCTATAATCATCACATGACAAGGCTAGGTCACAAAGACCAAGATTCAAATAGTTTTTCAAATTCACACCACCTACACATGCTAGTTATGGGTTTTGAAAAACATCTCTCCTATGTCACACAAATGCACATTCTAACATATAAAGGGCCTTAGATGCACTTACAATGCATGTATGTAAACACATACCTCTGCCTTGAGCCCACAAGAATTCCACTAAGAAGATATATAACATGATAGTCTTTATGTTGACCTTAATTGTCAAATAATCATGCTAGATACGAGATTAACTTTTCATCCAAAGGACTACAAAGAATGCTAGATAAACTTGTTAGTCCACAAGGTACAAAATAGAAACTAAACTCCCCCTAAGTAAGTGCTTTAAGTAATTTGAATGACTTTCAACTAGCACTTTACTCTATTTAAGAATATGGGAGTCAATTTTCTATTTTGAACCATAACCAAATAAATTGTCATATTTAAAATTGAGTTAAAGAGATGTTCACAATCCACTTAGATTTGATAAATCATAAGCTTCTGAGTAAGTTAAGGATATATGAAAAATATATGGATCAAGGACTCAGTTGCAATATAATTAGTGTTCTGGTTCCTACAATACCGGACACGTCTGGTATGAATACCGGACACGTCCGGTAGGTGCAGGACAGAAACAATTAATCCGTTGTCTATGATTCTTCATTTAGCTCTAGTATTTATTGTACACTAGCATCTCAACAAATAAATTACTCTACTAGAGAGCTATTAAAAGCACCATATGGCAAACATGATATTATCAAGTAAAACTAATTAGCCACTTTCGATTTTTCACAAATGTGCCTATTTGTGAACTATTTAGCACAAAACGAACAAAGTGACTATACTATAAGGTTTAGGTACTTGTTACCAATGGTGAGTACGAAATATATAATATATTCATTGAATTATCTTCGGGTCAACCATATAAGAGATTATGATAAGAATTGGTTGATAGATTGAGTGAATATAATCAATTTGCTTGCTCAACCACCCCAAGGTCTTCATCTCATCACCAAGTACCTACATCAACAACCTAAGCACACTTTGGTACCCAACTCTTGTTGGGTCCTTTAGGGTTAGTCAATAAGTGCTTAGGTACCCAAATGGCTTTAGTACTAGTTTGTAGTGAACACATCACCTTGCTAGTGCTAACTCTATTTGTGGTTTTCCTAGGCATATCATTATGAACAAATGTGTTCGAGTTAGGAACGTTACCATTTGGGCATTCATAGCTTAAATGCCCCTTTCTTCTACAAGCATAGCATATGCGGCCTTTGTTAGCTCTATGCTTGTTTTGCTTGTATGGACACCTATCAACCTTGTGCCCTATCTCATTGCATCCATAGTATCTTCTTGTTGCAACTTTGGCTTCCTTTCTTGCCTCTTTGTACATTGGGCATTTCTTGGTAGGATGCCCCAATTTCTTGCTCATGAGACAAGTGCTTTGTCCATCACTTTTCTTTTGGTTGACCAACTTGTTTGAGGCCTTTTGTTCGGCCACTTCACACTTGTCGGCCCAACTCTTATGTGGACACATGACCCACTCATGTCCATATAATCCACAACCATAGCATAACCTTTTTCCATGTTTCTTGCTCTTGGTTGTGTTGGCCTTGCTTGAGATGTGATTCTTTTGTTGGGTTTTGGAGGAAGCAAGGTTTGTACCCTTTTCAACCTTCTTCACCATGTTATCACGGTTATCTTGAGAAGGTTGTGCTTTCTCCTTACCCTTTAACCGAATCACATCTTTCTTTAATCTATCCACTTCTTCTTTGAGCTCTATGTTTTCTATGAGATTTAGCTCAATCGAAGATTGGCTTGCTTGAGGAGCACATTCATTAGTACAAGAAATATTTAATTGAGATAGTGTACTAGTGAGTGAATGTGTGAGAGGTTGAGAAAATTTTACCAATGTGATCACAACCTCATGAGCCACCTCAAGCATGATGCTTGATTCTACTACTTCATCATGAGAGCACTTTAGATGAACATAGTTTGCTTGTAGCACATTATACTTGCTTGATAGTTCATCTAGCCTTGCCTTGAGCTCAAAGTTTTCCTTCTCTAGTTGTGAAACACTAGAAGAGGAGTTAGTAACTAAAGCATGCTCAATTGGCAATTTTTCATACCTTTCACTTAGAGCCTTTAGTTCTTCCATCTTAGAGATGAGAAACAATTCTTGCTTTTGAAGTGATTGCTCTTGCTTCTCAATCTCTTCTTCAAGCTCATCATTCTTTTCAACTATCTTCATGATGATGAACTTGTCCTTGCGGTTGAGATGATCAAGCTTGTAGTTGTCTTCAACTTCAACATCACTCTTATCTTGATCATCCACTTATGCTTTCTCCTTCTCTTGATCTTTCTTGTTGCTCTTCTTTTTGCTTTTCTTGGCCATGAGACACAAGTGATGAGTATCATGAGATACTGAGGTTGACTCATCACTTGGTCACCACCGGGCTTGAGCATCGTTGCAAACAACTACTTGCTGTTCTGCTGTCTCGGCCATATCGGACACGTCCAGTATGTGCAGGCAGACAGCAAGTCATGCACTTCTTGCTCCGGCTCGGCGCTCTTGAGGTCTTGTGAGGCTTCTTCGCTGCATGAAGACACAATGGACATGCTTTCCATTGACTTGATCTCAAGTGCATCATCACATTTGGATTTTCCATATAAATCAAAAAGTCTAGTCCAAATGAGATGAGCACTCTCCGGAGGTGGTTGTCCATTGAAGATTGCCTCATCTTGAACCTCTGCACTCAATGTACTCAAAATGACATTAATAGCTTGAGCATTGAGTAGCACGCATGTCTCTTCCTCTTTTGACAAATTTTTGTAGTTGTTCCAATCAACTATAGGAAGAGGTATGCTTGCATCCACAATATGCTCAACAAGAGGACTAATATCTCTAAAAGTATTGAGTACATGAATTGACCAAGGTAGAAAGTTTGAACCATCATTTTGGAGAAGCACCGGCTCCAACTCGATAGGCGTCGACATCCTTTTCTCACAGCGGTGAAGCTTTAGGTGAGAACCTTGCTCTGATACCAATTGAAAGGACCTTGGATGCCACCTAGAGGGGGGTGAATAGGCGTTTCTGAAAATTAACACCTTTAAATACGGAAACAATTAGAAAAGGGAGTTTCTAAAATGGAAACTACAAATTAAGAGTAATACCACCCCTCATAAGTTAGCCACAGTGTAAACAGGATATATAAGAATATATCTAGAAGCTACAGCCCTGCAACACAAAGTTAGAACAGAGAATAAATATTTTTAGCATAGAGCTCTAATACCGGACGTGTCCGGTATACATGATTTCTGCAGATCAGCTCCGAACTTGCTCCTTTCGATTTCTATCTTCAAACCAAAATGCAGGCACCGAAGTTTGGACTCGTTCGAGTCCTACTCTCTGTTGAGGGGGCTGCGGGCGACCCAGCTGAAGGTCAGCCCTAGAGGGTACCACGAAGGTCACTCTAGCCGAGTCTTTTCCAACTTCTTTTCCTCCTTCCACTAGTTGATTCCGAGGCTGTGGAATCGACCGTTACAAACTTTTCAAAGCACACCACAATCTCTCGGGTGCTCTTCGGCGACACCTAGCCATCTAGGACCGAAGAGTACAAGAGTAACAAATGCAAATCACGAGATTGACAATATGCACAAGTGCTCAAGTGGTGGCTTTCTCTCTTTTTCAAATTCTCCCTTAACCCACAAATGGATTTTGTGATTTAGACCACTCACTTACTAAGAGAGGGTTTGGGAGAGTTGGCAAGGCTAAAAAATGTGCATAGCACCCAGCAGAATCAGCAGCCTCCAAAGGTGGAGGCTTGGGGGTATTTATAGCCCCCTTGGAAAAACTAGCCGTTTTATAGTCATTGACATGCCGGACACGTCCGGTATGAATACCGGACACGTCCGGTATGACTTACATTGCGCCAACGGTAACTAAGTTACAGTGTCAATGTGAGGCGTCGGAACTCCCAATGAATTCCAGAACTCTCGATCGTCGGAACTCCTGACACACGTTGGAACTCCCGACCCTTAGCATATTTGAAAACTAAGTAACTGAATTGAAGTTTGTGAGGTGTCGAAACCCCCGACACATGCCAGAACTTTCGACCGTCGGAATTCCTGACTCACGTCGGAACTCCCGATCCTCAAGGCATTTGAAAGCTAGCCGTTGGCCTCTAGTCGTGCATACCGGACACGTCTGGTATGACCAGGACAGTGAACCATCTAAGTCAGTTAAGCGCGATACGTTGGAACTCCCAACCAATGTCGGAACTCCCGACCGTAGGAACTTCCGACTCACGTCGGAATTCCCGATGAACCAACCCGAGAATAAAAAAGAATTTTATCGTGGCTTGGCCCATATCAGACACGTCCGGTATCACTTTTGTCTCTCAAACACTCAAAACTCACATGGGTTGGCTTGAGCACTTATCAAACATTATCTATCAACATGATGCATCACTCTTAATAGCACTGTTCACCTAAACGGCCATTTAGCCCGTTTACACACCATTTAAACGTGTCTGGTATTCATACCGGACGTGTCCGGTATGACTTACACTGCGCCAACGATAACTAAGTTACAGTGTCAATGTGAGGCATCGGAACTCTCGATGAATTCTGGTACTCCTGACCCTTAGCATATTTGAAAACTAAGTAACTGAGTTGAAGTTTGTGAGGTGTCGGAACTCCCGACGCATGACGGAACTTCCGACCGTCGGAACTCCCGACTCACGTCGAAACTCCCGATCCTCAAGGCATTTGAAAACTAGCCGTTGGCCTCTGGTCGTGCATACCGGACACGTCTGGTACGACCAGGACAGTGAACCATCTAAGTCAGTTAAGCGCGATACATCGGAACTCCCGACCAATATCGAAACTCCCGACCGTAGGAATTTCCGACTCACGTCGGAACTCCCAACGAACCAACCCGAGAACAAAAAAGAATTTTATCGTGGCTTGGCCCATATCGGACACGTCTGGTATCACTTTTGTCTCTCAAACACTCAAAACTCACATGGGTTGGCTTGAGCACTTATGAAACATTATCTATCAACATGATGCATCACTCTTAATAGTACGACATTCCTATTAACTCAAATTTAAAAGTATAACGAGTTTAAACCTTTTGAGTTGATCTTTTTCAACCAAAGCCGTATATTCCAATCTTCATCAAGTGAGGGTGCCAACATGTTGATATTGATTTTTTTACTTGAGCATAGCCATCTTGAGCACGTGACTTGATTCCATTCATCAAATTTGAATAATCCCAAATGTATCAAATACTTCCATCAAACACTCTAATAGTGATTTGATCCTCCACGTTGACATGACCATCATAGCTTGATTAGTACCTCAACTAAATGCAAGTACTTCCTTCTTCACCCTAGCTAGGTTCTTCGGCCGCCAAGCCGTCGCTTGCCCTTCACCCTTGCTTTGTACCTCGAAGCCTTTCCTTGCTATTTTCACCATCTCAAGCCATCAAGTCACATCTTGTGTTGAATCATCCATTCATTTGTATTGTTATCTTTTTCATTTTAATTTAGCAAGCTTCAAATATGAGACCATTCCATATGCAATCCCTCATGTCTCATTTATTAATTCTTATGAGCTTGCTTTCACATAGTATATGGAAATCCCACAATAAATAAGCCTTTGTATGAATTCTATTTTCATTGTTGTCTTGTGCTTGAGCTAGATTGTTTATACAATAACACATTATTTTGGCTTTCATTAAGTATCTGTGAGATAACCTATTACCTGTCCACACTTAGCAAACAGGTTAGACCTTTAATCATGTTGTCATTCAATCATCCAAAACCCACAAAAGGGCTAGATGCACTTTTAGTTGCACACCAGGCACCGCCCCACGGCGTCATGGAACGCCAGGAGCGCCCGCACGTCGCTCGCGAGGTCGTCAGCCCCCACCCGCGCCACCAGCGCTACGACGACGAGCAGGAGCACAGGGAGCGCGGAACGGAGGCGCAAGAGAAAGAGAGAGAAAGAGAAGGTTTGGGTGGCTGACAAACGGACCCCACTGTAGGGTAAAATGGTCATTTCATCTGTCTGTTTGACACCGTAAAATATAAAAGCGGACGAAATGGCTTGGAGTGCAAAGAAGTTTAGAACAATGGCACTCGTGGGAGCTCAACTTTTTTAATGGCTTGTAAGTAATTGTAAACTTTTTTAATGGCACACAGATAAAAGCCTCGTTGAGTTTCGATTCGAAATGTGGCTCAAACCACCGCCCACCGGTGGTTTCTGACATGTGGACCCATGTTGTCGTTGGGCCTTTTCTAAGGGTGCATGACGGTTGGGAAGCTGGGCTTGCAGGCCTAGCTGTCTCTTCTCAATAGCTTTGATGAGACAATTCAGAAACGAAAAAGTCTATTGTACCAAGTTCAAAAAAAAGTCTATTGTACCTTCCTTAAGTCTGATTTTTTCTTGAATTTTAAAATAAAATAAGTTAACCCTTAACTCCAAAATCAAATAATGTTACCCTCTACTCTAAAAATAAAATATCTTACCCCTCCTGAATTCTCAAACCGTTTAAATTGCCTTCATGTCTTGGTTAGGAACAGTTTTGAAGGTGGTTTTTATCTTTTTTTAGTTAAAAGAATCAATAAATACTTGATAAGGGTTTTAAACCGTAGAAAAATGCCTATACACTTTTGAAAATTTCGTAAATAATTATAGAGATAGATTGAGATATGTCAAATCCAAATAAAATATTTAGAGCTCATGAAAATATCTCTAGATGCTTTAAATAATATATTTAGCTCTCGGAGAAAACATCCAACAATCCATAAAGTTCCAAAAATATGATAATCAACATTTTTTAAAATTTTACATGGCAAAAATATGAGATGCAACTAGCATGAATGCAATATAAATTAATGTTGAATGCATTCATGCTATGATTTCATGTTACTTGCTTATTATGTTTTGTTGCAATAAGTTTTAAAACATTTTAAACTTTTTTTGGTGGAGTAGATTTATGTGGAGCTAGACTGTTTTGAGAAAACATTTTGCCGGTGTTTTGTAAACCGGACTAGTAAATTTATACGATTGTCGCGCTGCTCTAGGAAGACGATGGTAGCATCCAAAAGACATGAGGATTTATACAGGTATAGGTCGGAGCCCTATGTCTAGTCTTAGAGATGATCGAGTGCGTGTTCCTCGCTTGAATGCTCTGAAGTTCTTACAATGGGGCTACAAGAATGGTGGAAGAGGATGGAGAGCTAGAGCTAGGAGATGAACTGCCTGAAGAGAAGCTCCATGAGCCCTACTACTATAGAGAATGAATGAAATGGTAGAGGATGAGAATCCTCCTGAGAGGGGTGTCCTGGTTGCCCTTATATAGAGTTCGGGGCCAGTACGCGTACAAAGCAATTGGTTCTCCCGACCGAGGGGTCGTGAGTCTAAGGGAGGGCCTAGCTAACTTGGCTTATAAGCTACGCCGTCTTGCGGAGCATGTTCGGGCATGGCTGTCATCACGGTCTTGTGGCTACATTATGACATGGTGTGGCATGATGCTACTATGCCTGCCGTGGTAGCACTGTAGGCATGATGGTAGTTCGCCAGCCGTCCTATGCAATGTGGTCTCTGCCATGGTCTCCTGGTTTTCTAGGGCATCGTACAGGAGTTGTGGTCACCCCTAAGTCGTTTGTTGCCTTGTTGTCTTGAGGAGCAGGGGGCATGATCCCTATCATTGGGGTCATGGTTCCCACCAACCTGGATGGCCTCTATGTCAAGACCCTCATCGTGGATCCCATCCCATAGTGGGTAGGATCGTACTCTCATCTCATTGGCCGTATCTGGCCAGTGGTCATCATACCTATCGTCACCGCCTCGGGCGGCATTGTCTTATCTTGTCTTTTCGGTGTGGCACAGGGATGGCGTTTGACCGAACCGAGGTGACTGCTGTCCCCTCGGTCCTTGTGGGGTCAGTGTGGCGTGCTTGTTCTTGTTAGAGCAGGCACGCTTGGCTGGGCTTGACCTCCCCCTATTCCTTCCAGGGGTCATGTCAGGGGAGAGGTCGTGTGCCTTTTCTAGTGCCATGTGGCTAAGGTAGGAAGAAGGGGGTGTGGCTGACCCTGGCCTTATCATCTAGCCTGGTTTGCTTGGCTTAGCTAGGCCTCGATCATTCGGGCCTTCGCTAGCTAACGCATTGCGGGCCGTATGGCCTTCTAACTAATCGGTGTCTTAAGACACCCTAGGGTTATAACCTTAACAGTAGCCCCTGAGCATTTTTATGATCATGGAGTCATCATGAAAGTGCTGAGATGTGCATGCGTTGCACGCAGGTTTGTAGTCATGGCTTATTCGGGCTTCATTGCTCGACCCATTGTGGGCTTGGTGCGTTCAATGCGGTAGGTGGTCGTTGTGCTTTACCATGTTAGGATGCCCCGATGATGTGGTACATGACTGTTGAGCCTTACTGTGTCAGTGTGCTGTGTATCGGGCCTCGTGACCCAGGTGGGACCAAGTAGTCTCATCGACGTCGTATTGGTCCTGCCTTTATGAGAGTCTCAATTTTCCCGATCTCATGTGGGCATCTGACGTTGGCGGTGACCTCCCATGGTTCACCACGCGGTGTGGGAGTCTCAGATTGTTCGGTCCGCCTTTGGGCCTATAAATATGGGCCTTCTTTCTGCTCAAACCACTCATGGTTGTATCTATAAATCATTCCCTTCCTTCCTTTTGAGGAAATGGGAGAGGAAGAGAGAGATTTGAAGGGAACCGTGTGGTTCCAAGTATGTGATCCGCTGGGGGTCACTTGCGGTGGCTGGAGACCGGTGTCGCCCTTCCCAGCAACTAGTGCTAGAAGGCAATTTGCGAACTGGGGACTGAGAAGGCAGTGTGGCCACTGAGTTGGGTCATACGTGACATCGGTTTGCTACCCTGTCCCCACTTCTTGCTCTGAACCTTGGTGGTTTGTGTGCTCGAATTGTGCGATGGCCAGAGGCATATTTGGCTTCTCCTTGAGTTCCACGTGTAGTCCAATGTTATGTCGAGATCCCACTAAGGGTTTGCCCGACGTTCGCTTGGGACTACTCGTGGAGCTAGGGGATGAAGTAGCGCGGCCTTGTCATGTTGTCCATATTAAATGGATTAGGATGATGTCCCATTTGCACTTTGTCTGCCGGTGATAGCCGGACTCCTTTTGTTGCTGAAGGGATCATAGTAGTCCCCTCTGCATGTCCTCCCTAGGGTCACGCCGTTTGCTGAGGAGCAGGTAGGGCATGCACCACCTGTGGTTCCTTTACGTCATTCGACCTTAGGTTGTTAGTCAACATCACCATCGAGGCGATGGCTACCCTTAGTGTTTTTGCAGCTTGTCCGCTCTTGTATTCATAAAATTTTAGGCTTCCCTTATGGTTGCAACGAGCCCCGAGCTGTGGGTTCAGGGGATTCGGTTTGGGATGCCACAAGGGTCGTTATGTTATGAGGATGCAAGGAATTTGTCCTTGACCTCTTTTTGCGCGGCTGTGAGGTTTTCTGTGATCATGCATTGGCTCGTAGGTCTTGGACCTTTTTGCTTTTTCAACATGACAGAGCCGTGATCACGTTTTGGGTTCCGCATCGCTTTATATGGAAGTTGCTGCTGCATTGCCTGGGCTATCTGCTTTGTCGATCTGTCTCAGAGAGGTCGTGGACCTCTAACGGTTTCTGAGTTTTTGAAGCTAGCCTTTGGTCTTTAGACCTGGAGGTGCCGAGAGGAGTCTTGGTATCGGTTTCGACCATTTTTATGGGTTTGTGGGGACCCGTCTCCTATTTTTTCTGGCGCTCCTGCTGACCTTGAAAGGTCATGATGCCCTATAGCAGGCACGATTGGTTTCATCCCATGCGGGGAGATGCATGTCCACCGTAACCACGCGGTCGGAGCGGTGCGCCTCATCGGGGTCGATGGGTAATCCAAGCAAGACCTGATATCCTCCCTAATCGACATGGAGTTTGGCTGTGCCTCATCGAGAGACATCCCATAAATCATTGGCCATCAATCCTATCGGTCCCCAACTGCCTCCGCAATGGCTAGGGGGCAAGATGCCTCCCTCCTAGAGGGGGTCAACCTGAGAGACTTCGAAGTGGATGACTCAGACATAGAGAGAGATGTTCGTGTGGCTCCGCACCACCGATTAGAGCTGCAGGGCCCATCTCCTCCCTACCCCTATCCCTTTTGTGGCCTTGAGCCCTTCTAAGGACCCACCCAAGAGTGGGTTTCCTAAGCACGACGCGGGGTCATGGTCATGGTAGGTCGCTCCGTGCATGATCTCACGGGGCGGTTGGCCTCCCTGGTCACATCATGGTGTAATGGCGCTCACTCACAAATAGTCGTGCGCCACGGAATACAGGCACACAAATCAAAATGATATGGAAAGAGTGGGGGTGTGTGCGGCTTACTTTGTTCACGACGTTGCGTGGGCAACCGTCGTTTCACCTTCCCTCTGATCGCTTCACCTGCTCTGCGGAGTTTTCTAAGCGATTAGTAAATGTGATGAACACACGTTTGCCTTAAGTGTCCTTAGCGGCTATAAATACTGTTGGAATGGTATGACAGGGCAGCATTCGCTCTAAGTCACCTCCTCCACTGCTTCCCCATTCTCGCTCTTGAGCAGCCGGAGTTTTTCCCTCGCCGTCCGGGACGGACCGTGGTAAGCGGCAACTAGAGGAGTCATCGGGTACCGGCGGGGCGCCGTCGCCTCTTTGTCCTTGCCTATGTGATCAGGGGTAAGTGCATTTGGATGATGTTCAAGTTTGAGGGTTCAACGTGTATTCACTGTGAGTGTTCACAGGGCTGCCTCCGACGCCGCGTCCGGAGGAGCCATCAGTGCCGCTCGCGCCGTGACCCCGCCCATAGGGGGGTCAACCTCATTGTCATCCTCCTCGGATGATCGGTGCGAGTTCCATGAGCTTGTCCACGGGGCGGACGAAGCCCACCAGCGCTACTCTGATGCCACCCACGAGGTAAGCCAGCTGGAGCATTATCTTGACACCGTTAGGGTGGCCCTTGAGACCTTAGAAAGGGAGACCGCCACCGCGCAGGCGGCCGCCACCGACACCCAGGCCCGCATCATGGGTAAGGGAGCTTCTTTGTCTTGTTGTACCGCCCATCGCTCGCCATTTATGATCTTCCCCTGATCTTCGTGTCTTCTTGTTGCTAGCGTTGGAGCAGTTGGCCGCCTCCTGCCATGAGACGGAGGAGGCTCGCCTCCGGGAGGTTCTCCTAATGGAGGACCACGAATGCGTGGTAGTGGCCAGGATCCGGCAAGGAGCTGGCGCCGCCCTCGCCGCCCTACAGCTCCGCACCGGCCAGGATTTCCAATAGGTGAAGCCCAGGTTCTCGTATCATGCCAGTCAGGCGGAGCGGGTGGAACTGGTCAGCGGCTTTGCCACGGCTGTCATCGTGGCCGCCGTGAACATGGAGGACATTCTCGGTGGTGGCGGCTAGGGACCTTAGGTTTTACCTAGGGTCTTTTAATACATGAATTTTCTTAGTTTGTATCTCGTACTTCTTTTGCTTTCGTGTGCCTGTCGATGACCTGGTCTTTTGAATGCCGTAGTTGCGCGACCTTGCCTGGGGTTTGACCTATGAGACGTGGCCTAGTGCAACTCTGTTTTCATGACCGAAGCGTTGTAGGACAGATCTGGCGGTAGCGCGCCTTTCATCGTCCTCTTTCCTTTAGGTCACGACGACCTTTCTTCTGGTGAGCGTCAGTGCGCGGTGTGCCACAGTGTATCCCCCACGAGTGAACCATGTTGACTGGCATGCTTCGATTGACATGGGTCACTTGGGGTCACACACGTCGTCAGAGTGTCGCTTCGTCGTGCGCTCATTGAGGCATGTCGCGATCTCTGGGTGTAGGAAGGATTTATTGGTCGTTATATACAAATCCTCAGTTGGCTGAGAATAGCTTTGATGCGAACGCTAAGTGTTCGCGCCACTGGTTGTGGCTTTCATCATTCGTGGTGCCTGACGCGGTGCGGCCTGGAGCGCCTGGCTCATCGAGTCGAGGAATGCGCTATGTCGTGAGCCCTCTGACGCTCGTCGATCGCGTCATCCTCGTGCCGTGTCGTCGCATGCCTCGTCGCGTGCCACTGCGGAGGTCGCGGAGTGTGACCTCCACATGCTCCCCTACCGCGTAGGGAAGTTGTGTTCAGGCTCTGCCCCTAGGGATTGGCACGCGGCTGTCGTGATGTCGTAATTCTCCCGTTCACATAGGTGGGCCTGCTGGAGGTTGCCTCCTATAGTGATGATCCCATGAGGGCCGGGCATCTTGAGCTTTAGGTAAGTGTAGTTGGGGACAGCCATGAACTTGGCATATCATGGCTGGTCTAGGATGGCATGATAGGCGCCAGGGAAATCCACTATTTCGAAGGTAAATGTTTTCATGCAGAAATTGGCTCGACCTCCGAACGTCACGGGTAAGTCGACCTTTCCGAGGGGAATGGCCTGAAGCCCGGGTATGACTCCATGAAACGAAGCACCGGATGGTTGTATCGCCGCTCTCGACGGCCCCATGGCATCATATGTTTCGGCATAGAAGAGGTTGAGGCCACTCCCACCGTCCATGAGGACACGAGATAGGCAGGTCTTGCCGATGATCGAGTTACGAAATGTGGTTGGGGTGATCCTTTCTGTCAAAAGTGATTGTGGTTTCCGACCATTTCAAGTAAGTCAGGACGACTTCTCCTAGGGCAGCCACATTGACCTCCCTAGCCATGAGCTTCTGCCAGCGTTTGGACTCGTACGTTGTCGATCTACCGAAGATCATGAGGCACCCTTTTGGGTCAAGATACACATCCCCCTTCTCCTCATTGCCCTCCCAGATGACGCGTCCGTGCCGGTAGCCTCATAACCACCACTGAAGTAGCGCTTGATGAGGTCGCGCTCCTCGAGGGTGTGCTTGACAGGACAGCCATGGTTGCGGCACAGCATCTTGACTATCTTGTCGAAGCTTATGTGGTTGAGCTTGCTAGTCTTCTGCTTATGGACCCTATCGACCACCGTGATGAACTCGCTGTCGCGGCACCTCCAGCTATCCTTCTTGCCCTTTACCCATCGACTACGGCCTTTAGCCTCGTCCATAGGTTCAGCTTTAGCCTTACCCTTGTATTTACAGAAGATTGCATGGATGGCCTCCTTGTCGGAGACATGGCTTGTCACGATGTCGAGCAACTCCTGCGTCGTTTGCGGTTTGCAGTGTCCAAGCTCGTGGACGAGTGCTTCGTTGGTTGTGATAGAGATGAAAGCTCCGATCACATCTGCATCCACAATATCAGGAAGCTCATTGCACTGCTTGGAAAAGTGGTGGATGTACTCATGCAGAGTCTCTTCCGCTTTCTGTTTGTAGGCCTTGAGATCCTAGGAATTTCCAGGGCGCACGTACGTGCCCTGAAAGTTCCCTACGAAGATGCGCTTGAAGTTTGCCCATGACTGGATGTTGTTCGCGGGGAGATGCTCGAGCCATGCTCGGCACTTTCCGCAAGGTAGAGCGGCAAGTATTGGATGATGAAGAGGTCATCGTCCGTCTCGCCTGCTCGATGTAACACCCTCGGTGTTACACTATACAATCTTTTGGTAAAACACTACATGCCACCGCCGTCGTGTCGTGCTGTGTCTCCGGTCGTGTTGTGCTTCGACCGCTGCTGCCACATGTTCACTGCTCCCATTGACCCTTCGCGGCTACACGCGCATGGGCTTGCCCCGCCTGCCTTGCCATCACATCCACGCTCGACGCGACGCTACGCTGCTGCCTCTCTCCTAGCCGGCGTCATCCACTACGGCGCAAAGGACCGGGCCGCCATCAACTTGCGTGTTATGGCAGTGTGGCCAACCGTTTGGAGCACGTTTCGCTGTCCCCTCATTGCCCTGTAGCCCGTGCATGATTGTGCACTGAGTTGATAGCCACGTCCCGCCATGGCAGCGATAGGCAAGCCATGGCTCCCGTCCCCTGTTCCTCTGTCGCCATGGTCACTGGACCTCGCACCTTCAATTCGGGTCAATGGAGGCAGCTCGGTCCAATTAACTTTGCCTGTGGCTCCATCGTGTCGTCATCCAACCACTCGACCCCAGCTTGCAGTGAGCCTTGCCATGACATGCTCCAATTTGGAGCTTCCTTCCCGCCGGGTCATTAAGACCGCGTTGGTAGGTGTCGACGACAAGCCCCCTTTCTAGTGCTGCCCCCATTCAATTCATAGCACCGCCAACTTTGCCTCCACCTACTCATCACCCTGCGCACCTTTGCCTAATCGCTACCACCTCCTAGCCACCCCTCACATGGTCTTGCCACCACAGGGCACCACCGCACCGTCCGTACGCACACGGCCAGCTCGGCTCAAGCTTCCTCTAGCCGAATCACCGCCTCGTCTGTGTCCATGGTGAGTTCCTTGAGCTCACTCGCTACCCCAACTTCTCCGACATTGTTGTAGCTCACCAGAATGTCACCATTTTCAGTGCAGGAGCTCCGCCGCCATGGACCGGCTTTACTATGAAGTCCCACCTCGTGCTTTCTTCGCCTAGTGTTTCGCGTTCACGCCTATGCATGTATCGTCTTCTTAGATAGGGCGAGGAAGGGCTGGTCTGACCGGCGTAACCACCTGGTGCACGGGGTATGGCCGTGGTAAAGATGGAAAGGGGGAGGGGCATAGTTGTGAGATAGCAGACTGGCGGGATAGTGCTCTTAGTGCTCGCGAGATTACCGGGTAGGCCAAGGGTGTTTTCGCAAGATGACCGGCGCGTGCGGGTCCTCCCCGTCGTGGGCCGTCGTCGCACGGACTGGGCCGCGCCCGCGTGGGCTGCGCCGTGCGTGGGCCGAGCCGCTCGCGTTGTGGGCCACGCGGTAAATTTAGGTTTTTCATTTTCTAGTGAATTAATAAAGGTTTATTTAATTTAGATTTGAGCTGAACTTTGAAAATGATAGTAAATTCTGTAGATGTCCAAAAATAGTGAAACAAAATTTGTTAGGTCCAGAAAAATGCTATTTATCTGTTGGTAAAGTTAATTTATAGTTAGCTGTGATAATGATAGGTTCATAAATTCAATTTAGAAAGCTTAGTATTATTTAGCTTAATATTTGTAGATATTTTTATGGCAAATTGATGAAAGCTTTAGCCATGAAATATTTATAGTAGGTTCATTAGATTATTATGTGCTTACTGTAATTTTTGTAGCCCTAGAGTAGGTTGATAAATAGAGTAGCTAGTACCCCTTGTTTTATCATATATAGAGTAAATCGATATTAAGAGTAAGAATACCTTTAGTTGCTAAGATAATATATGTCATGTTTTATACTTGTTAGTGGTAACAGTAGGTAACTTAGTACCTTAGTCGGTAGAACTAGCTTAGTAGCTTGATAGATGTATTTTTATTTTAAGAGTTGTTGCTGTATTACTAAGTGTTGCATCATCATTTCATGCATGTAGATCACGAGTTGGTAGAGTTCGTGCCTGCGGACGAACATGACTACGAGGACATTATTGAGGAGTACGAGGAGGAGGTTCTCGTACAGGAGGGAGCCCCGGAGCCATTCGTTGCTAACTTTGTTGATACACTGCCTGCCCAATGCAAGCCCCGGTGCATAACCCCTATTTTTGAATGCTTACTAAATATATATATGATGTGCATTTACGTTACAGGCATTTTATGAAAACTACATGCATAAATATATTTACCTATGAGTCCTACTAGTATAGGTCGAGTAGCTGCTATGCTGAGGATTTTGGTAGCGTGAGTAACCTGTCGTTACTCATAAATAGGTGATAATTATGATCACTCATGATAAAATGATGGAAAGGAAAAATGGTGACCGGGCAGGGATATGGTTTGGGTATTGGTGGGTGTAAGAGGTTGTATCCTGCGGCCAATGGGGCATAGCTTGGTTACACTTTTTCCCTGTCTATGTCGGTTAAGGACCGGATGTTGCAATGGACGCTAGGCAAGTCACAGATTTATTATCCCGAGCACATACTTGGGTATTGGCGTAGGGAAGACTTGTTGCTCTCTTGTCATGGGTTCCGGCTCTTTCTAAATCGACTGATTGGAGGTGGGATGGTGGAGGTCCTTGCACCACACTGAGTCCGGGACTTAGGAGCGGGGGCTTAGAGTCCAAGTTTGGACGGGGACGTGGACCCCATGACAGGAGGGTGATGGGTTGGTCCTGCTTGTGCCTGGGGTACAAGCAGGACGTGTGTTTTTGGGGTACCCAGCTGGACACATTGATTCACGAATCGCCGTCGTGTTGGTATGACTTGTCTGAACTCTAGCATCATAGTAAAAACTAAAAGATGAAAGGTGATGAAATGGAATTGATTGCTCAACTCTTGATTGAAAGTAGAACAAGTTCTTACATAGAATGGCTAAGTAACAAATGAATCCAGATGGCTAATAATAACAGAAATAAGGATTCACTATTAGTATTGCTTTTTGCAAAAAGAAAACCAACAAACCATAAAGCTCAAGTCTTGCGAGTACATTGTGTACTTAGGGTTTATTTACCCCTATTACAGGTACTGCTTGAGACGTACCAGTTGTGTGAAGGATTCTTCTGGTGGGCACAGACGGATCCTTGCTTATTATCGATAGATGTTTACTTGATGTTTAGTTTCATTTCGATGTTTAATATTCCACACTCTGACATTTGGTATTGTAATAATATACTTCTAAGAACTCTGGATGTATGAAATGGATTAAGTATTGTAACTCATTCTCATTATTGGATCCTTGGGGAAAAATGTGGATCTTTTGGGCTCTCCCTTGGGGTGTGCCCTATGGAAACCGCCCGCTGTAGCTTGCTTACGGGGTGCTTAGTGTCTAGTGGAAGACGAGTGCCTCCGTAAGTGCGTTATTTTGGGCAGTTCTACCACAGTTGATACCAGAGCCAATAATGAGTCTACGAGTTTCATCACTGAAAGGTCCTAATGGCTAGAGAGGGGGTAAATAGCCTATTAAAAATTTCTACAACAACACTTAGCAAACCGGTTAGATAATTATGAGACGAAGCAAGTATTGCGCTAGCCTAATAAAATTGCAAGCCACCTACCACTATTCTAGTTTATATGGTTTCTATCCACACAATAGCTATGTCACTATACTAAG